>OX376206.1:7325488-8525488 GCA_947363905.1 Lithophane semibrunnea | reverse complement strand
TAATTAAATATTGGTGCCACTTGTCACAAAATTCTCTAAATTAAAAATCACTAAAATTTAGTTTAGTCCTGTCAAACGACCAAAATCATTCTGAAATAGATTATACTGACACAACTTAACTATAATTTAGTTTGACAGCACTAAGATGGCACTGAGATATTAGTTTAGTGAAAATGCTATTCTGAATTTGACGATTTAACCTAAAATTCAGTCCTATATCTAAAATCCTCTAACTAAATCTGACTCTTTTTAATCGCGATTAAAAATATGTGGAATAAAATTAGATGTCATGAACTAAAATTCAAACCAACACCTCGACTTCAGTTGCAAAACAGTACTGTATCTTTTTTATTTTTTTTTGCATATATCTCGAAAATGGTGTCCTATCGCAAAAATTATGAAAATTAATTTCGACCCCCTTTAGAAAACTCTTAAACCCCTGAGACTAATCGAAGCTGTCCCTGCGCGTCTCCGGCTCACTCTGTCCGACGCCGGCCTTTTTTGTCAGAATAGCGTTAAGATTCTCATAGCCAAAAGTAAGGAATTTTAGTGATTAGTTTAGTTAGTTTAGTTCGGTGTACAAGAGAATCGGCACCAATAAGCTTCATCCCACTGCTGGGCAAAGGTACCCATACTCACCCATACTCTTCCAATTCTCTTAAATCTTCCGCCTTCTCCGGCCAATCGGTCAAGAACGAGTCTAATTCGCCTGCTTTTTCGAGGCCTGCGTCGCGTCGGATCGGTGACGACACCCGTTTTCAGGCACCCGCTGTGTGATTAGCAACTGTATACTTACATGAATATTGTTATAGTTAATTAATGACTGGTTCAATAGATAAATGATGTTTTAATGCTAATAAGGACCAGCCAACTGAATACATTATGATACTAGACTGTTTGTTTTAGTCTCAAACTTATTTTTAATTTAATTAATTTATGAATTTCGGTAATAAAAGCATAAATATGGCGGCAATTTATTTCAGAAATCGAGAACGAATTCATGGGGCCGTAGATGTACTATGAGGTAGCTCGCATTATAAAATAACATTTGAATGTCCTCCTGAGCGTATTTCAACACCCAATCCCAGCGGAGACTAACCATCTAGGTACGCGGAAGATATTATAGGGCAGAACTGTGTGCGCAGACACAGGTGCAATCACTCTTTCTTCACTCTCATAGTCCAATAGTATGGCAATCCTAAACGGCCGGAGAGAGATCAGACGCAGGACCAACGGCTAAACGTGCTTTCCGAGCCACGGGGATCACACCACCAACTTCCAAATTCCGGGCTTATGGAAAAACCCAATAACACTTTTCCCAACCTGAAAATCGAATCCAAGACTCAGCAGTCGCGCTTGAACCACGAGACCAACGGGGCAGTCAGTGCCTTGAATGTAGGTTGTGGCCAATGGGACGTGAAAGTAGAAAAACTATATTGGAAATGCGTTGCTAGATGTGCACAGAATGTGTGGTGAATTGATTCCCTATTTCCCAGGGTTGAAAAACGGACGGATTTTTTACGGTGCTTACCTACCTAGTAATATTCTCTCTAAGCTTTTTAACCAATAGCCCTAAAACTCCCAGTCGGCGAAACCCTTTTATTGGCAGTATCTGCCCTTATAAGCATCATAAGGGGCAAATAGGAAACTAAATATTTCATATTTCAACCTCTACAGAAACGACAAAAATATGAAAGTGCTTCCTACAATTAAGTAAGTTCCTACTTTAACAATTTGGAAATTGCCTTCAGCTAAAATAAACTTTTGTCCTCAGCCTTGTCCACCTGTAGGTACGTAGGTACCTACCTACCTATTAATTATAGTAGGTAAATGAATTGTTATACAGAAATAAATAGCTGCTTAGTGTGTGTCAAAGTTCTTTTATACCTACCTAACAATATTTAAAGTTTTAAAAATGTTCTCAAGTAAGTGAAATCTTTGTAATTTGATAATGAGAATTAAAATTCTTTAACCATAAATAACACTGGTTCGTAATCTGATCCTTACCGAATACTTAGTTTTAGTGATTATAATAATTTTAATGGCATTAATTAATTATTACAAATATAATATTCAAAACCAACAGAGAAAAGCTTGTTTTTCTACAAAATCTTGCCATCAGTTGCGTATCATTTACCAAAAATATTTTTTTATTAAATTAGTTCAGGTGAATATTTATAAGCAGTCGGGCAGATTGGCGCCAAAAGTAAATGAATAGGTATAAGTTTGTTAGGCAATAAGTAGCGAATTACTGATCAATATCTAATAGGTAGGTACTGAACGGTACCTACTTATACCTACTTACAAGTAGGTAGGTAATGCATGTAAATATTCGATTTACAACGCATTTTATTTTTAATCACTCGAAAAAGATTCTACTTACTGGTGGTTCTGGTTCCAGGATGCACTGCCTAACCCTTCGGGAAATAATATAAATAAATAAAATAATATTTAATTCGGGTAAGAAACGGGTTGGTAAGTAAATAAAAAGACAACTTACGAGTATACCTATGTTAGTTTTATATAATATAATATTTATATCTATATATATAATATTTATATCTATTAAGAAACAATGAAACATGGCTGTTGTTCGAAATAGATACATCTTCGAACAACATCACCTAATAAACGAGACTCGTACCTACGTCCCCGCTATGATCTTCAGATGGTGTTGCAGAAATGCAGGCGTGATGTTATGTTGTGTTTCTTTTTACGGCGAAAATTATGGTAATTTAAAAAATATAAAAAACTATATGTCTGCTTTATAGTTAGGTAGTTAGGTAGCTTTACAGACACAGAGTTTCATAACTTTGGATTTTTTTGTCGAGAAATTTTTATGGAATCGCGTTTTCGTCAAACATACATGATACTTAACATATTAATCCTCAACTTTACCATTTATTTATTTGAAAATTAATGCTGCAGTTTTCGATATAACGGAGGATCATGCTAAGCAATTTGAGGTTGTAAGACTCTTAAATAGAAGTACCTAGTAATTTGATTCGCTTGCATCACATCACATTACGCAAAGGTGGATCTTAATTAAAGTCGGAACTAACCACCACTACTTAATAAAAATTAGGATGCCTGCTCTTATCAAATACAGTCATCCAGGTTTCATGCATGATGGACTGATCACACGATTGCTAATGAGTGCATGATGTAGGAAGGTAAAACGGATGTTAACATATCAAGATAATCTTCAGCCTTGTTGATCTGGTCTAGTGGACTTAAGACTGTCTGCTGAACGTGCGCTACTGGGTTTGATTCACGGAACAGGAAAGTGTTTTTTGGTATTTCTGCTCGTAAACATAAAATTCTAAGTGGGTTCAGGCCGGACTCTGCATTGGTTCCCGGCTAATGGCAATGATTCTACTGATAACATGGGAGATGTAGTTTCTTTTATGCATTCTTGCCTGCGAACCATTTTCTTTTAAGTACATAAGTGTGGATAGCCTATAAAACAACATTTAATGCCCGTTTTCACTAACGCTAGATGACGCATTAATAAATGCCTAAATAAAAGCACACGGATGGATTTTCAACGCCCAGCTTAGCGTAGAGAGTTCAAAATCCACCAGCGTATTTTTATCCAAGCATTCACTAATGTGACACATAATGTTAGTGAAAACGGGCATAAATAAAATATGTGTACGGCTGTGCAAATGTCGATAAACGCGTAAACAATATACCTACAACAGGTGTTTACGAATGTGTCGTGAGAACCAAAGGGACTTGAAACATGTCATAAAAAACAAAGCCAGTAATGAATAGGTTAATACATAATAGTAGTGTATTGTACTTCCTCTTTACTTGTAAATGTAAGGAACAATATCCAATGTTGTCATCACACAATGACTTAGTAATAGTTGCTAGGTATTTATATTTAAATTCGTCGATTTGTAGAAATAATGACAAATGAAGGCGGGATAATTTGGGACGGGTACTATAATTTAGTTTTATTAGAATCTCAATCAAACTTGGACTTTATATTTGACCGTTTTGTAAAGTTATTCTGATCGCAATACATTTATTTTAATTGATAAAATAAAAATTTACGTAGCGCCTAACGAAAATTTTATAGCTACAAGTTGCCAGAAATCATTTTATAGCTACAAGTTGCCAGAAATCATTTTTCTTAGTGAGAAGATAGCTCTTTGTCCTGTGGTGCTCGCCGTAGGTGAGTACATGTTCCTTGCTTTGGTGCTTAATCAAATCTAGTTCCGATACAATAAGGTATACTTTGATAAAGTAAAGCTGTTTTTTCAAACATCACCAGAGGTCGATCGGAAAATAGTTCAGGTTTTTTATACTAGAGGTCGCTTCGGCGCGTCCCTACTCCAAGTTATAAAACATAAATAGGATAATATTTTTATTGTAACAACCACGGCGTAGCCACGATCTCATATATTAATTCCAAATATCATAGGCTTCCCTGTAACAAAAATAAAACGACAACCATAGACATAATTCAGATTTTATTTAACAGTTAACAAGAGCTATAAATAATAATAAATAACAGCGTTAATTGACTTATTAAATCAAATTAACAAAAACATAGGTTATTTTATCACTAATACCAACAAAAATAAACTTTAGTTTCGTCAAAATAAATGACTTTGAAGATTCGCTAATTAGAATACTTTGGAATTGTATATCACAGACTATAAAAACGTATCTAAGCGTAAAATTAAAAAACAAACAATACAAATTGTTTCTTTTTTAATTCAATGGGTGTTTGATGCACGGGTTAAATTAGCTGCCTTAAGGGCGAATTTCACCAAACTTTTATACCGAGTATAAGTCCTATCCTGCGAATAAATTTTGAATTTTTGACAGTTTTTCCGTACAAAAACTGTCAGATGACAATTTTATTCCAAGGATACAAGATATCTGACTTTGATGAAATCAGCCCTTAATAAATTAATATTTAATAAACATATTTTGCCATGCGACCGAAATAGCAGATCTGCAAATATTGTGTACGTAACTATAGATAAACTGTAAACAGAAAATATTTAACTGACCCTCTAAAAACTTCATTATGAACACTTTTTTAAATTAATGAACCTCTTAATAAGTTTTTGGGCTTCTACAGCCGGCGAGCGCTCCATCTAAGTTTGTCGCAATTAATGGGCTCTTAATATTTATGGGGTCCCCAAAATAAGCAATAATAGAAATTCACAAGAGGCGCAATCATTATAATTGACTGTTCAATAATATTTTTAGAAGCGCAAAATGCGACTAGTAAGAGGATCGATTAAATACATTCCACTGTAAACTCCACATCAAATAGGACGAGATTACAAATCCAATTAATTTTCAAATGCTGTCCAAATATACTTAATTGTAAAATATTTAACTTATTTTAAGGACACTTTACAGCTCCTTTGTCCACCATTAATAAAACGTTATTGCAAAGCTTTGCTACTAACTATAGCCGTTCCAGTATAATTATTAGACTAATAATACTGTCAGAATTATTATAATATTATTATTCGTCTTTGTAACATTATAAATCTAAAAACAGTTCTATAAAAATTGACCATTCATACAATCATTTCCTATATTGTACGTTTTTCCAATTCTATAGGATCACGATTTCATCAGTGTTGCCATGTGTGGTAGATAAATACCTACCTATTACATGGCAACACTGATGAAATCAATTTCCTTTCCTAAATAAAATCTAATTTGTTGTAATTTTTGGTGCCTTTTAAAGCTTTATTTCTAACACATAAACATCTGATTATTAAATGTTAATGTACATTCTTTTGCATGAACACTTTTCTAACTGAAACCCACTACTTACAAACATTATGCTTTCTATTCGTGATCCCAAACATAATGCAAAACCTACGAATGTGAATTACTTAACAAGCGGCCATGCCAATAAATAAACCAACAAAAAGACTCGTTGTCATTATTGAAACTTAATCCATTTCTAGGCGATATGATTGGGACCAGACTAAGGGCCGGCGCTCACTTGGCGAGGTGCAGCGTAGCGCGGTTGTCACTGCCAAACAAATATCGACCTTACAACAATTGAAATAAAGTTGAGAATAAATAAACTTCCATTAGCTCGAGAGCTTATCTAAGCGGAAAAAGGTTCGCGTCTCATTTTCGACTTTATTTTCAGGCATGCAACGTTGATATTTGTTCGGCAGTGACAACGGCCTTGCGCTGCGCCTCACCAGATGTGCGCCAGCCCTAAGAGGCTACTACACTTTTGTGAGAGACTACACAAAGGACACTAACCTTCCGATTACAAACTCCAGCAAGCTCTACAGGACGTATAGCTCCATCTCTTTCCCCCACTAGGTAAGATTATAATAATACTGCTGTAAGCGGTGGCGGTAGGCCCCCAGATCTTGCTAACAGACCTTCTATCGATTCTAAATTCAAGATCTTCCTAATATATTCATACATTACTAGCTGCGCCCCGCGGTGTCACCCGCATAAGTCTCGATCTCGTGGGAATATCGGGATAAAAAGTATCCTATGTCCTAACCGGTCATGGTCTACCCATGTACCCATCTAAATCCGTTCAGCTGCTTTAGCGTAAAAGCGTAACAAACAAACAAACTTACATTTGCATTTATAATTTTATATTGTACTAGCTGCGCCCCGCGGTTTCACCCGCGTAAGTCTCGATCCCGTGGGAATATCGGGGTAAAAAGTATCCTATGTGTTAATCCAGGTTATAAGCTATCTGTTTGCCAAATTTCATCCAAATCCATTCAGCCGTTTTTGCCTGATTGAGTAACAAACATCCAAACCCACAAACACACAAACTTTCACATTTATAATATTAGTAGGATAGTAGGATTATCTATAAGTTAGGATTATATTTACGGCGGCCAGCTTAAGAATGTATACATACATTCTTAAGCTGGCCGCCCATTTGTAACTATCGCTTGAAATAAAATAGCTCGGATTCTTTATCGGTTACTGAAGCAATCCACTGCTAGACCGCACGAAGTCTGTATAAACGCGAAGGCCATCGCAGATCGTGCAAGCAACTATGGGCCTGGGCGCCGAAAAACTTTAGATGCAACCACCAGGTTGCATTGATGTGCAGAACCCATACAAAATCGAGTCAAGCAAAATTAGTCCATCAAGTTATTATACTAGCCATATGTGCGGCCAGCCTTAAACACCTTGTGGTTTATTTATAAAAAATGTATGGTTAAACAGTAGCTCATCATTACTTAACTGTAAGCAACGTTTAGAAATACCTAAACCCCGTTATCGTTAATTTTCTAAGTTTGCAGGCGTTCTTAATTTGCATAGGAACGCCTAAATGGTAATAGGTACTACAAACACATAGCGACTATGTCCTAATTTGTGATGTCCGCTCTTAGAGCTCACTATGTTAAACATCATCATATGCCTAGCCTTTCCCCAACTATGTTGGGGTCGGCTTCCAGTCTAACCGGATGCAGCTGAATACCAGTATTTGACATGGGGCGACTGCCTATCTGCCCTCCGCAACCCAGTTACTGGATAAAACGATACCCCTTGGTAAAATCTGGTTGTCAGACCGTCGCTTCTGACTACCCGTAAAAACTGTCAAACATCTACGAATGACAGCCGGGACCAATGGCTTAACGTGCTTTCCAAGCCACGTAGGAGTCTCGGTATTCTGCCAGTGTTGCGGGAAAGTCCGAAAGGCATACCAGGCCCCTTGGCAACAGGCAACTGAATGAACACGGGTGGGTTTTAGTCAGTAAAAGTTTGACACGCCCTCCCGCCCAGAGCGGGAGAAGTCATTTAACGATAAACCACACCCAAAAAAAAAAAAAAGGTCTCAATATCAACTAAATTGTCGCACATCCACGAACCGACCTCAACAAGCGTAGCTTAACCTTGGTCGATTTAACCACGAGCCCCTCTGGGTTCATTCTGTAAAATATAACATAAATATAGAAAGTTATATACAGTATATGGTTAGCTTAGGTACTTTATATATCTGGCAGTATGTTTCATTATAAATATTTAGTATTTAGGTACTGCTGGAAAACATTATTGGACACTGGCATAAATGGAAGAATATGTATAGAAAAATGTAAAATACTTCTCATAGAAGCGAAACTGGGCATGTCATTGTCAGGATTGCAGCCGGAGCAATGCTGCCCCAAAAGGGCAAGGAAACTGCAAAAGCGCGACATTGAACGCTTTCGGAGCAAGATAATAGGTTCTTTATGTTCGTACGTAAAAGCAGAAAAGGGAAGATGGGTAATCTCATAAAAATATCACTTTATTTTTACTTATTATATTTCCGTCACGCAATCCAAACCCTTCTTCCCGTATTTCTTGCTGCTAGCACAGATGACTACTGTTCATAGATGGTTCACTCCGCAAAATCATTTAAATAAAAAGCGACTCTTAGAAGTTGCCTCTCTTTCTATCGCGTAACTCTTATATCTTCTGAATCAGTTGCGCACACTCAATTGGCCCGATAAGACGAGCCTGCCGCGTACTTGTAGCTTCATACCTAAAATGCGGAGTGTACCATCTGTATTCATCTGTGCTGCTAGGGGCAAAAGTCATAGATCGCACCGCTTGCATACGAATATGAACATTATAACCGTAAAAATAATTAATTTTCGTATGAACACAACAAAGTCAGTGTGCTCTATGAATCTTGCCCTGCGACACAATGCGGAACTTTGCTCGCACGTTAATTATTATATGTATATGGCATAAAGTATCAAAATATCTTCATGGCATCCCACAAACTTATTAGCTAAAACTAAAGTCTACTTGCACCGCAACAACGAAATGAATTTACCGCTAAACGAATTGAAAACATAGTTCCTATTTCTGTTAATCGTTTGAAGATGACACAGACAGAAGTATGTTGTCTATTCGTTTAGCTTTAGTTACGGTACAAATGGGCCTAAAAAGTTTGAAAAATAAGTCTTTATAAAGAAGACTGAAATATTCAGTGGCCCTTAAAAAATCGTCGGTACGTAACATCCATTAACCACGTGGTGCTGTCGTCTATTGGTTTAACTATGAAAGGAATGGAAGCCAGGCCCACGCCCACAGCGAACCAGTTCCTAGTGTTCCGAGGCACCTTAGTGTACCTTCTCAAAACTTCTGTAGAGTAGAAGCATAACCTGAAACGGAGGTAAAAAGGGTCCAGTTAAACTGTGCATGTATTATTGCCAGGCGTCTCGAGAAGGTAGCTTAATAGTTTATAGTGTTCTTTAATTTATGTTGTATTATTGTTTCTAATCTATCTATATTATATAAAACAGTGTTGGGTTTGTTACAACACTTATAACTCGAGAACTGCTGGACCGATTTTGATGATCTTTGATTTGTTGGATTTGCTACACGTGCAAATAAGCCATTCTACATTACAGCTAAACGTGGGTAGCAGTTTTGTAAAACGTAGCGCAATGACAATCCAGCTGAATGTCGTTCAGCTGTTTTACACAACGGAGCCGTTTTGTAAAACAACTAGCGGTTTTGTGAAAGAACGGATTCTACAATCCATCTGCGACATACACAGAAAACTTCCGGAATAAATTCCCTAAATGGTGGTGTAAACTGCATTAAAATCCGTTGAGTAGTTTATAAAAACAACGCGGTCACACAGAGACAAGAAAAGCAACTTTAGTATAACACCGAATTACAAATGCATCGGGTACTAACGCGATAATACGGTCATTAGGGTTGACGATTACTGGCGGGGTTCGCTAGGACCGATGCCTGCCAGGGTTGCGGGAAAGTTCGAAATCCCTACCGGGACCCTTGGCAACAAGCAACTGAAGGAACACGAGTGGGTTTTAGTCAGTAAAAGTCTGACACGACCTCCCACTCCGCCAAGAGCGGGAGAAGACATTAGATGATGGTTAACCATTTTAAAAACCGATTAAAAACAAAAATTACAACCTTCGCAATTTATAATATTATGTATAATATACCTGTTAATAATATATCCGGGTACGACCACAGACGCCAGCGTCTGCCATATCAGCGCGTCTCCTGCCTCTATCATAACCATTTCTGGTCGCGCATCTTTCTAAAAAAAATTTTTTTTACTTATTAATCATTAACAAAACTGCCTCATTTTTAGAGTTTTGTACCGGAAGGGTGCCAAATGGAACCCTATTAGTAAGCCTCCGCTGTCCGTCTGTCTGACAGCGGGCTGTATCTCATAAACCGTAATAGGTAGACAGTTGACATTTTCACAGATTGTATATTACTGATACAAACAATGAACAAAATAAATTAAGTTAAAAATTAAAGGCCGTCCCCTTCCCCATAAAGCAAACGTGGTTTTTCGGCGTTTTTTGCTAAATATTGTAAGGTGGTACGGAACCCTTTGTGTGCAATCATTTTTTAAATTAAGCTGAATATTGCAATTCCTTAGGCTATCAGTGCCAGACAACCAAGGGTGGTGGAGAGATAATATGGCAGATTCTTTGTTTATGAGTAATAATCAAAAAAGAAAAAAAAACATAACTTGAATTAAATTAAATAGCTACACAAGTAAGTACATACATATAAGGTATACTTAAATAATAGACATATCTACAGTACCTACACTTTTTGTCATTAACTTTTATAACTGACCTATTTAGTAATTTACTGTGTAAATGGACAATGAGAGGGTCATGTTATTTATTACCAGCTGCGCCCCGCGGTTTCACCCGCGTAAGTCTCAATCCCGTGGGAATATATCGGGATAACAAGTATCCTATGTGTTAATCCAGGTTATAAACTATCTGTTTGCCAAATTTCATCCAAATCCATTCAGTAGTTTTTACGTGAAAGAGTAACAAACAAACATCCATCCATCCATACTTACAAACTTTCTTGTTTATAATATTAGTTAGATACTAACTAAATGTTTATGCTTACATACTTTATATGATTTGTAACTTTTATCTGCAGTGTCACCAATCGTATAAGCAATGGCGATTGCATAAGAGGCCCGTACAACATTTCTGGAGAAAATCGGGCGGAAGGACTCCCCCACCTCGTTGGCATAACCTGAAACATGGACCTGTTCAGTGACCGATACATAACCCGAGATGAAGGGTGAGTACAAGTACATGTTAAGGTTTTATTTAAAGCTTTCTTAGCCCATTAATTTGTTAATTTTCCCTGAACAATGATTTGACAATTTTGAAATAGTAAAAAGTTCTGTGACACAGACAAGTTCCATTAATTTTTTCAAGTTTGTAACCCTAAATATATGAACTTAAAGCATTAAATATCAATAAAATAGCTAGTGATGGAGTTACAATACTGAAGAAATTAAGAATATTACATAGTGGAAAATTAATAGGCTTGATACAAATATGCCCTTGAGAACTGTTCCCTTTAAGTGTTTCAATTGAGCTGTAATACTTCACCTAGTTTCAACTACCAACTAGGCACATTATGGAATAGTTTAAAGTATTACTATTTCTTACCTGTTTTAATCGATTAGGCCACAGTATAACATAGAAAATGGGTCGGCGGGTCATCTCAAACTGTCTCAAGTTCTAATATTGATCAAAGTCTTCAAGTAAGTCAAATTAAGTTTTAAATTATTATATTTACCTAGGTATCGCACCCATGTGTCCCTCCAGATATCCGGTTCGTTCATAATTAGTTCAATTTACCGACTTTTCAGACCTAAAACGTTACCTATTTTATTCCATCGTAGGAATAAAAACTACCATAAATTAAAGTACCTTCCTTGTAAGGAAATCGATAGGACTACGCTTGTCTTCACGATAAATTCACAGGTCGCTAATTGGACAAACGGAAGTAATAATATATAAATAAAACTATTAGGTAACAATGTAGGTTATGGCAGATCTTACGGCGACTACATAAATGGAATGTTTTACGTTGCCATCTGATAAATTAACTGTTTCAACATAATATTCTATATCTTAGTCCCATTATAGTACCAATAAAATGTGCTGATCTGCTTTTAATTATGAGAAAAAGACTAATTAACACTCACAACACTAGCTCAAAGCCACTTTATTGATTATTTTGACATTGAAATATTGACACATTTTCCTTGCATTTGACACTGACTGAATACTGATTGTCAGTAGTGACAGTTCTGATTGGGGCTGCCAGCGTTCAACCTGAGAATCCCCACGTTTCTAAGAAATAAAACTTTCTCACTATTGATGATTTTGGCAAACTGACAAAAACTTTATTCGATGGTGAAAGGTACTAAATAAATCAAACGCAACCCAAAAACGTGATAATTATAATCATATGAATGATGTTAAACATCGATTTGAATGACTGAAACGATAGAATACTAAGAAGTCGAAAGAAAGCAAAACGAACAAGAAGTAATGGTATTCCTAACATGAATGGTCCTCTTTAAAATTCCCTAACTTCTGGGTTAATTAAAAATAATAATGCAGTAACACAAAAGTTGAACAAAGTTGCCATACGTGAAAATATAACTTTTTTTTACAAAACCTTTTTCTTATCAGCTGTTGCGATAAAAAAAAACCTCTAAATAAACAGAAGATAACCGCCCACGATTATCAGAAGATGATGCTTCAAAGACTCGTATTTTATTGTTTGTAGTCTTCATGATCAATTTATAAACTCACACTTAATAAAGATGTTCAATCGGCTTTAAAGTAATCCATTGGTACGGTATGTATGTACCAATATCAACCGAATAAACATAAGTAAGTAAAAAAATATTTAGGTAACATGAAAGGGTGGGTAGGTACGGTAGGTACCTACTCTGAGTTTTGTCTCTAAATAATAAAATCAAATGAAAATTTTAACGCTCTGGTCTGCCTTCTAATTAATTATTATAGGTAGGTACGTTGTAGGAAAGCAACAATTATTAGCAATGCCTAAAAGCTGATTATTTGCTAATTGATTATAATTGATTATTTGCTCAAGAGGTTCTAGGTTCTACCTGCTTAATTAAAATTCTTATTTGAAAAGATCTAATAAAAAGTCTTTAGACATTGCTTAACACTTTCAATGTCAAGCAAAACAGATCGCTATTTGGCAAAGTACAGTCGTGCAGAAATAAAGACAACGTAAAGTGACATGAGGCGCTAGCTTACTTCAAATAATATTTCACAATCAGCTGTTCACTCACACTGAGTGAAGTAGGACGTGTATTTAGGTTATATTATGCTTTGTCAATAGCAACAAACAATTCTGTGTTAGACGCATTATTCTGTGGTGAAGTGTACTAAATGTGAAGAAAGCTAAAAGTGGACAAGGACATTAATCGTGTCGTGTGCCTAATCTTGTGTTCGCGTACCTAATTGCCACCAAAATTCCAATTTGGTGTGCTGTCTTTGCTGTCGCTAACAAGATATTGGTTGGTAATAAATAACTCTGTTGTTTTGTTTCCGAAAATATTTAAATGTAAAAATAAAATTGCCAAAATCAACCTTCAGTAGTGATGTGACATTGACGACTAGATTTGGAATAATTATTTGTATGCGATGGTATTTCTGTCTTAGAATTTAAAATCAACTCATTACTGTAATTATTAAGTAGGTACTTTTACTTTTTTTATGTTACTTGCCAAATTATTCCAATAATCCAATCGGAAAATGTGGACCTTTGTGCCAATAATGTTCTACCTAAAAAGTAACTTTCTATAGGTCTGCGGTGTATTGTTTAATTAACCATTGAACATAGTGACGCAATGTGGAACGATTTATTTATAAATCCCATCTAGTTGTTCCACTCACTCGTACAAACTTACCATAAAAAACCCGTGTCCTCGAAACAGCAGCAAGTCAATTTAAAACGAAGCTGGTAGATAATTATTTGTCTAATATAAACAATTGCGTATAAAGACACGTATTCATAGATCTAAAATTATGTTATTAGATTAGAGTACCTAACTCATGCAGTCATGCTTGTATAAAAGTACCCTACCCCACCTAAATTCAATCGCCTTACTTGTTCTGCCCATTAATTACCCATTCCGCATCGTCCAAGATCTTTGTGCGTCTTGAGCGCTCGACGTTTGGTGTTAGGTCGCCTATACTTTCTGATTATCCTCTGTGCTATAGAACAAAACAGTACTTGATGTTTTCCTGTCGTCGTATCCTCGTTTTTCATAAACTCCAGAAGGCCAGAAGGAGATGAAACTCACGCTGGCGTTGCCAACATTTTTAGGGGAAAGGTTTGCTTTAGTCCATTTCTCGTCTAATGCGTGCGACGGCGGATGGTACAGACTACAGCATTGCCAAGATGGCAAATAGCGTATTCACTCGAGATATGAGGACTTCGAAAGTTCATATCTTTTATTCCAATTAAGTACCTTAAATCAGCATATTTTGAACGTCAAATGTTACGAAAGAAAACCTTTATGCGTGAATGCTAGAAAAAAGAACAGCTGACTACAAACTCCATAGCAGGTTTGGAACACACCTAAGGAAACTAAAAATACGGGAAGGGGTTCCTACTCTAACGTATGATAAAATGCATTAGCGCAATATTCACTAAACTGATACCGATCTATAGACTATAGAACGGTGACGAGCCCGAGATCGTCATTGCCAATGCCAATTTTAATGGGAGTAAGTGATGTATATTTGTATAAGTAGTGTGTATTTTTTCTCTGAGTTCACTTCCTTACTGTGTTCCTTCTTCGCCTTAACATGGTTCACACAACCATCTTTTGGTCTACCTCTTTTCATGTAACCTTCTACATCTATGGCACAGAAATCTGTATTATGTATCTGTTATATTATTATTTAGTTACTTTATTATTCAGCTGAATGAATGAAATGCACCGACCCCAGCGTGGTATAATGCAAATCCTGGGGTTCATTCAATTTATCGAGTCTGGTTCCCCTGGAGCCTCATAGTTACTATGTATTCAGCTCGTGTAAAATTTCAAACATTACTCTTTTTGTCACGTAAATAATAATTGACAATACTAAATACTGTGTACCAGTAATTCATGCGTAGCGTGCTAAATAATAACGTTTATGAATAACAAAGTTCATACTTACTTACTTATGTTTCCTGGATCGGTCGGCCGTGTGTCCGTTTGTATGTTGTTTTGTCTTCACATACGGACAGACAATAGCCAATGTATGCATATTCTGGGAATGAAAAGTACAATGAACGTTTGTAGAGCTTGCATTATTCGCGGCTTTATAGAAGTAACAGGCTCTGTTCATTAAATTATTTTGCTTTTCATATTCTGAAATAAGAAAGGTACTTATTTATCGGCCAGCATTCTGACGAGAGCAGAGGTGGACCAGTGGTAACGACCGCGACTTACGAGTTATTTGTTGGTTCGAATCTAGACAGGCGTAACCTTTGTGTAGGAAAACATCGTGACTATCGTGAGGAAACCGGCATGTCCTAGAACCGAACACATGTGGCATATATACCAACCCGCACTGGGCTCGCGTGGTGGATTGCGGCCCACTCCCTCTCACAGAGAAGTGACCTGTCATTCATTGTCATTGGCCTGTGCATTGTAGACATGGGCGTTTTCGTATTTAGTTGCTAACGGATATGTAACCGATATTCAGTTTTCATATCGATATCGAAAACCGTTTTCAGATATCGATATCAGTAGTACGATTTGCTCCCTGATATCGAGTAGCCGCCGGAAAGTTGCTAACTTATGGAATATTTGTTGTAACTAAATAAATAGAAACTAGACCTTATTGCTAGCGCGTTAGGATATAGATATTACGCACGCACTATTATTAACCAAATAACTAATCACTAGCCGAAGTTACGTAATATTCGCTTCATCTCTTTTACGCCAGTAAAACATTGAATGCTAAGACAGAGACAAAGCGAATAAAAACCGTCGATGTCATATCGCTCGTGATGTGAAGTTTGCGTTTTGTTCGTTATTACTTATTCGACATTATTCGTAGTTCGTTCTCGTTGTTGCGCTTTGGATAAGCCATAGCTCGATGAAGTTTTTGTGAAAACGGTTATGTATATTTAGATATCGATATGGTATGATAATAAACACATATCCGATATAAGTTACGTTTTGATATATCGAACCCATGCCTAGTGCATTGGCAACATTGTCTGAGGCTGATTATGCTTTTATGTCGGCTTAGGCAGTTTGTGATAGAGAAAGATAGTCTTAAGAAGTACTCTCTAACAGCCCTAGAGCGCGCTAAGGAAGGTGAATAAGTTATTTCTTATGTTGCCTGTTAATCTTACATGGTCTACTTACAATATACACCTCAACCAGAACCATTGACCTTCTACCAGCCGCTCTCCATAGCCTGAAAAGTCTAAAGAAAATATTCTGAACTCACGATTATTCCTGAATTTGAGTTCCGAATAATGTCTATACGGAAAGCTGTTATAGTTTCGCTTTATCGACAAGCCACGGCACATCACTAGCTCTAATCAAAAGTAACAAAAGTAAAAAAGTATTAAGTATACCGACGACATCAACATTATTTTTTCTGCATTATTGCATATACGGAAATAATATTAGCTGATGAAACTAGGTAGGTAAGTACTCGTATCATGAAGCGCGATGTGTCATACTCATTCCTAGCTACATGTTAAAAATGTGATACAACCAGGTTAAAATCATACAGGCTATATACATACACGTAGGTTGTTTACTTTTCCTCGTAATTTTGTACCTACATGGTAAACGCACGTGTCAAATTTCCACATTCCATAAACTAGAGGCAGTTAATGAGCTGCATTTTCCCATATGCTTCCTAGTAATGTAATGTATATATTTCATTGCACGTGCATTATAAGTTATACGTAAATTAAATATCTCATCTTGTGTCATTTAGTCAAGTCAGCAAGGATGATAGGTCCCTCACTGTCCACAACCACATGTTCAAACTTCAATACATAGGCAGTTTTACATAATACAATAATATGTAGATACCCCAGTCCACAAGCAAGGTCAACAAGTAAGTAATGCAAAAATCAAGCAAAAAATCACGATAAAAACTTTTAACCAAGATGAGTATTTATGTATTCTTCTGAGGGGCGTTATGCATTCATATAGATTATTACAGTACCTACTTAGATATTTTTCCTTATATAATTCATCATCATCATCATCTGCTGAGCCTTTTCCCAACCAAATTGGGGTCGGCTTCCAGTCTAACTGGATGCAGCTGAATACCAGTATTTTACATGGAGCGACTGCCTATCTGCCCTCCACAACCCAGTAACTGGGTAATACGATACCCTACGGGCTTCTGACGGCCCGTAACGAATTTCAAAGCTTGGCGTGCTTTCCGAGGCACGGAGGAGTCTCGATATGTAAAGATGGTCACCCAACCACGGACTAGCCCCGGAAAATGTAGCTAAACCCGATGGATCGACCCGTGCGGCTGTTATTACTTAGCCTCGAGCTCCTCCTCATTTTTCCTTATATAATTATGTAACATTATAATACCTACGTAAATTACATAGGAATCATTATGTGTAGAACACGGATCATATTATGAGAACTAGGCGCTAAGAACACTATTTAGCACCATTCCTATAAGTCAAGCTCTACGGAGTAGGTATACTACATATATAAAAGTCTTATATGCTAACATTTACATAGTTATCTATTCGCGTAAAATGCCGTTTGGGTTTTTTCGGCCGTCCAAAAAATCATCGAGTTTATGATCAAAGTCCAGATTATGTGCGTTTTATTGAAGGGCGTTTGTAATATTTCTAAAAACATAAGCAGCTACGGTGTTTTGCTAAACACTTTATTTCATAGTCCCCTTGATTACCCAGGGACAATATTCTGTAGTCGTGGACACAAATGCTTCCTGAATATCCCTTTTTGATTATGAAACACCCGTCAATAAAAGGCATTTAAAAGTAGCATATAAATTTCCTTTACCTTGTGCTCTGTCATAATATGAAATTTAATTAATAAAATTTACTGTTTCAAGTATAACCTCAAATACAAGGAAAATGTCGATAACATTAATTTCATTTTTATCTGTGTCCCGACACTATCTACCTGACTCAAGGCAAGGGCTTTCAAGAAATTATCTTGAGTCATTTTGTTTGAATCTTTTGTTCATTGTATTTTTGTCAAAATATTTTTCATTTGTTTCAATCAAATTCTTGTAAAAATGGTTTCGTTTCGTCATCCTCCTGCGCTTATTTCTAATTTATTTGGCAGGACATCTCAGGGATCATTTCCTTCCTAATCTTTCACACACACAATCCACCCACCGCCATTATTCTCTTGCTCTAATAGCCCAATTTATTTGGGGTTGGCGGAACATGTCCTTTTCGTCCATAATAGTCATCTCACCTCCTTTCTAGTCATATCATCTGTCACGCAGTCTATCCATAGTTTCTTTGGTGTTCCCCTACTCTTATTAGTAGGTACCTACTCTATTACTTATTTATGTTTAATATTAATAATCCTACTCTCCAATCGATTTACCTTGATTATAAAGGAAGAATGGCAGAAACGTTCATTACACACGCAAATATTGACCATGAAAGCTTTCCTTTAAATTGTCGCCTTTTTTAGGGTCTAATCTATAAATTGGAATATTGCTACTTTATTTTTTTTTGGAGTAATCGAATGAACTCCAGGATTTGCACTAGCCCCTGGAGCTTCATGTATTGTATAGGTACCACTATCCACCATGAATACAAAATACAACCCTCTCTCTCTCACATAAACTAAGTAGATAAAGATAGTGCCAATTGAGTGGGGTGCGTATTGCAATAATGCCATCCACGCGAAGACGCACCCCACTCACACGCCCGCGCTGGTAGGTACCTAGTTACTGTACAGTAAAGTGTTTTTTAGTATCGTAGACTAATTTGACATTTCAAGTGATTGTTGTCTGTTTTTTTCAGTTTGACATTTGCACCCGTCAAATTATGTCTACGAGATTAAAATTAAAAATCGTGTTTAGGAAGAAAAGTGGGTCGCGTCTTCGTGGATGGCAGTGGCCTTTTTAAATGACTTTATAATGAGAGAAAGAGAGAAGGTTTTATTCATGGTCTATGACGTAGGTAGGTACCAAAGTGGTTTAAATTGGTTGCTGTTTTACATAGATTTTAAGAAATAAACTTTGCTCCTAAACAATTAGTTAGGTACTTACTTACCTACTTTAGTTTTAGTGCATACGCTTGAACACTACCTACTAGACTAGCATTCATATTTGAACAGATCTTCGCTAACAAACTATACAAATAGCAGATACAATACAACGAACGTATTTCCCCGTACGAAGATGTTATAGGTACCTGGGTTGTCACAATACCAAAAATAAGACGAGGAAAACATACGGGATTTTATGATAAACTTAGGTAACGATAATCACAGTATAAATAAGAAACAGTACTAGGTCTTCATAAAACAGTATCGCGTGCGCGGCAGTTTCGGACGGACGCGGAAGGTTTACCTATCTACCGAGTGGCCGTTGGTCATTATTTCAAGGTCACCAGACCAGACTTATTACTGTTACTTTATTATACTGTGCCATTATGAACGTCATCGCCGAGTCAGCAATAAATTAAATTGCCGGTCATTGGCCCAGTAGCAGTAGCGCAGTGCGTTGCAATCAGCAATCTTTTGAAAATCCAAGCACCATCTCTGAAATGAAGTTCCCATGACGGTCATAAACTAAAAAGTCTTGGACACATAGGTAGGTAGGTAATAAGAATGATAAGCAGTTTTGACGTGGTATAGGGTTATATTATGTGAATAGTATCTTTCCACAAAGGTCAGGGCTGTCGCGAGAGCTCTGCGCGCGGGCAACCGCGCTGTAATAATCATGATTGCTCTCGACCACGCGTGTCCCTCAATGTCACATACGATTTCACACGTGATACCGAGAAGATATCAGCGGCTTCCGTATCTACAAATTCAACTAGAATTGTCAAGCCGCAAAAAAAAGGAAAAGGCTCAAGCTTTTTAACCGTACGGAAATGGTAGGTAATACAGAATAATAATATGAATTAAAAAAATATGGAAAATTACGAAAATTCTATGCATAATTAGTAATAAACACTACTTGGTAACTTGCGTAACACACTTTCCATCAAAATCACAGAGTTTTGAAGGATATTGCTAATAATAGGTCTTTACCTATGAAATTGCCGTTCTGCAGTACTGGCCATTTCAAATCAAAATAATTTTTGTTTGGCTAAGAATTCTAATTTCAAATTAATTTTATTTAAAAAACATGGAATTCTTTTTTCAAAAGAAGTCATTTGTTTAATGATTAGTGTTACATTTTCATCGCATTTCAATTTTTTTCGTCATCATGGATACGTTAAAAATTCGAGTAATTATGGAATATGAGTACCGTCGTGGCAGCAACGCGGCACAAGCGGCACGCAACATCAACGACGTTTACGGAGCTAACACTACAAACCAACGCACCACCTGTTATTGGTTTGCTCGTTTCCGTTCTGGAAATTTCGACCTGAAAAATGAACCTCGCGGTCGTCCGAAGACTTTGGTCGACAATGACGAATTAAAACGAAAGGCGATTGTGGAAGCTGATGATACACAATCTACGGCTGAATTAGCAACAGCTTTCGACGTTAGCGTCAAAACAATATTAGTCCATTTGCGTCAAATTGGCAAGGTAAAAAAGCTTGACAAATGGGTGCCCCACAAACTCAATGATCGCCAGCGCGAAGTACGCGTCGAGGCGTGCCTTGCACTGCTCAACAGACACACAAATGAAGGAATTTTGAACCGCATTGTTACCTGCGATGAAAAATGGATTCTGTTTGATAACCGCAAGCGCTCAGCAAGTTGGTTGGATCCTGGTTCAGTACCTAAACAATGCTTTAAACGAAAACTTACCCCTAGAAAAGTAATGGTCACTGTTTGGTGGTCTAGCGCCGGTGTGATTCATCACAGCTTCTTACCAAACGGGGTGAGCATTACTGCAGATGTGTACTGTGAAGAACTGAACACAATGATGGAGAAGCTGGCACATCTCCAACCAGCATTGGGCAATCGCTCGTCTCCGCTGCTCCTGCACGACAACGCGCGGCCTCATACTGCACAGCAGACGGTCTCCAAGTTGCAAGAACTGGGGTTGGAAGCTCTCCGTCATCCGCGCTACTCACCAGACCTTGCGCCTACAGACTACTACTTTTTCCAGAATTTGGATAATTTCTTGGCGGGAAAAAAATTCAATACCCGAGAGGCAGTACAAAATGCCTTTGAAGAATTTGTTGCCTCCCGTCCAGCTGATTTCTTTAAGAAGGGCATCAATAAACTGCCACTGCGTTGGCAAAGATGCATTGATTGCATGGGTGATTACTTCGATTAATACAAATAAAAAATACATGAAAATAAATCGTTTAAATTTTTTCATACAAAACGGCAATTTCATAGGTAAAGACCTTATATTGCTTTTAGGTTTGAAAAAATCGTCTGCTCAACAACGTAAAATATCGCGATGAACGTGGGTGAACTGTCACAGTGAATTCTATTGCGATCAATTGTCATTTAATGTGTGTTATGCAATTACCGCGAGGGTTATAACTTAAGATAACCATCTAATCGTATCAAGAATATTGATAATGATAACCTATCTACATTATCAGAACACTTATTCGCAAAGTTTACAATATGCACATCTATTAATCTTTGGTCATGACAAAATGGTCATAAAGGCGACAACACACGGTTCAACCAAATTGATCCACCAAATTGAAAGATACGTTCTCACGTATAGAAACAAAAAGGATAATTGTACCTACATTATTATTTTTGTTTCTATATGGATCAGCAGGATACAGGACTAGTATTTTATAATATCTTGATTCTAAATTCTGTCCTTGCCCGTTCTTCTCCATAGAAATCCACATTTTGGAAAGGGGAACTAGCTTCAACTTTCTGACTAACTGACCGACTCCTTGACAGTTCAAAAGTAAAATTGAAATAAATGGTTTGAGTTTGATTAGGTATAGTAAAAGAACGATTCAATTTGATTGCTTCATCCAAATTGAAAAACTTTAGGGAATTACTACATACATAGGTACGTACGGCCATAAAATTTTCTTAAAATAAAGGTTTTATTTTTAATAACTGTTACATCCTACTATCCTACTAATATTATAATTAATGTGAAAGTTTGTGTGTTTGGATGTTTGTTACTCAATCAGGCAAAAACGGCTGAATGGATTTGGATGAATCCTACTATCCTACTAATATTATAAATGCGAAGGTTTGTGTGTGTGTGTTTGGATGTTTGTTACTCAATCAGGCAAAAACGGCTGAATGGATTTGGATGAAATTTGGCAAACAGATAGCTTATAACACATAGGATACTTTTTATCCCGATATTCCCACGGGATCGAGACTTACGCGGGTGAAACCGCGGGGCGCAGCTAGTTACAAATAAGTCTAAGAACAATATTTAACGTTTTTCATACTGAAAAAAAGAAGCTTTATTATTTGAAACCACGACTTACTTACTTATTACAAAGTTCAAAACAAGCTCAGGTGGTGGCAGTTATTCTAAATCAATACCTCTCAGATTTGTTGCTACCAACTGCATCAGACTTAAGTTTCTTTTTTAGTGGTCTACTGAATAAAGAAAAAATTCTTTATTCAGTAGACCACTAGCATGTCTAGCACAGATAGGCGTAGGAGTACAATGTATTTATTCTATTTATCTGCTACGGATAATATTTAGGAACATGATAATGTAATGAAAATCTCTTAAAAAGTCTTGGCTTGAAGTTGCGACGAGTCCATTGTTTGTTTCACACATGGCTACAAATACAGGATTCCACACCGACAAAGATACAGAGTAAATATTTCGGCTGAGCGTTAATTTATTAAAATGAGGAAGTCTTGATAAACCATTTTACGTCCTTCTGACTGACAGATTACCACAGATTTTAGTATGAAATTATCAGCATTGGGTTATTGATATCGGGTGATCAGTATCACGCACGACAAAGTCTACTCATTTCACACATGATAATCGTGTTACGTGTTATCACATTTTACGATTATTGACGCAATGACGTCAAAAGTAGTAGGTAGGTACCTACATTATGGAATTATGTTACGATACTTTTCGCGGGCCGAAGGAGTAAGAACTCCAGCGATATGTGAATTTCGCTGTTATCCATCTGCAATACATACTAAGATACATATTGAGACACCAACTCACATAATCCTAGTTAGACATACATTACATTATTTATTTATTTACTCTTACCACTTCCATTAGAACGGAACAGCCAAAGCAAATAATAAAATGTGAATAAATATAACTGATGAAATAATGGGTTTCACTAATTAATTCTCAATGCACTTGCGTTAAGTATGAGGCTAAACACACAGTATAACGTGTATTTAGCCTCATCCTATTTAGGTACCTACCTCTCCCACACGGAAAACTTGAAACTTGAAACATTACCTACCTAGTTACCTACTGCTCTTTTCGCAGTCATAATATTTTTTTAACTGTACGAGAATCTATTATATTAATATAATATTATAACATACACACATACATAATTAGCCCATAATGTTCCCACGGGACATAGGCCTCCTCTCTTCGAAAGGCAGTGGGCTATAATCAACCACGCGCCCAGTGCGGGTTGGTAGATGTCACATGTCTTCGAATTTTTGGTTCTAGGCATTGTATATATGGTTCTAAGTTCTGTGCCATGCCCGTTTCCTCATGATGACGACTTCCTTCACCGATTTGAGAGCAGTGGTGATGAAATTATTTATACAAATTAAAGCGCCTGTCTGGGTTCCATCAAACCCACGACCTACAACTCGTAAGTCCACCACCGTTACCACTGGGTCACCACTGCTCTATAATATAGCGCACTGTAATGCTTATCAATATCAAAAACGCGTAGGTATCTGCCAAATCCCGACCTTCGCCGTGCAGAATGGCCAGTAATCGATCAGCTATTGATTTACGTCGACGCGTCGCGTGAACGACTGTGTTGCCGAAAAGTAATTGGCGTTTTCGCGCGCAATTATTCGCGAATTCGCGATAGTAGTATTCTAAAGTTGTCATAAGTTTACATAATAGTTATAATAATATAAGCACAAATGACTTTGTGATATAATTTATGGTTTAACACATATACCATAAACAAAAGTGGGTATAAGGTTTAACACATATACCATAAACAAAAGTAGATATAATTTTGCATCGTGATTAAATTAATAAGTAAACAAAATTGACTTTGACAGATTTTGAATGCGGTTGAAAAGTGTTAATTTATTTATTACCTATTTAAGCACCTGTTACCCAGGCATAGGTATTATTGCCCGTGCCAAACAAAGGAAATAAAGGTTTATCGCAAAGATAAAATTGAACTTACAATAGCCGATTCTGTGACTGCGTGGAATACTGACTGCATTGTTATAATTACAATATCACGTTACTTTACATAATTAGTGTTCAGATTTGTAAATAAAACGTTCTATAGTAAACAGGCTGCAGCATCATAACGCACGACCAACAGTATCTCATATATATTATATTTCTTAATATCTCCGATTCATCGCAGAAATCTTTGTGGTTGTGTGTACCGTGTACCTGACCCAGAAGTAGATCAAGTCTGTGTTTTATGAAGTGTTGAAAGCAGTGGTGGCCCAGTGTTAACGGCCGCGACTTACGAGTTGTAGGTTCTAACCCAGACAGGGCGCTTTACTTTGTGTAAATTATTTCATAATGACTGCTCTCAAAACGGTGAAGGAAAACATCGTGACGAAACCAGCATGCCCTAGAACCAAAAAATCGAAGACATGTGACATCTACCAAACCGCACTGGGCCCGCGTGGTGGATTACGGCCCACTCCCTCTCACAGAGAGGAGGCCTGTGTCCCAGCAGTGGGAACATTATAGGCTGATTATGCTATTCCGCAGTAAATATCGCGGGTATAACTGGCCAAATATAGATATACCTCTGCCTAACCGTTCGAGGAATACGGGTGTGAATCGTGATATTATGTTATGTTATCAAAGGCAAAATTTTCCAGTAAGAATAGCTAAACTTCCATAAGAAAAATCTTCCACGTGCACATGTACCTACGTAGCATTGTTACAAATTCCTCTTTACCCTTTCCGTTTTTTTTAAAATAATATTTACAACTTTTATGCACATATTTAGCACGTATAGGTATAAGTCCTATCACTTCATTCGTTTAGTTAACAGACAATGGTTAAACGTTAACATGGTTCAATCAGTGAAATCAAAGGATATAATTCAAAATATTATCTCCAGTTCTGTAAGGTACGTGATGATTTGTTAGTTACTCTGATAGGTTCATCAGAATCCATCTACCTGCTGTCAACTTAATGACATTTTCTTATTTTCGGCGTACTTGGTGCATACCTCCTTGGGACCGGGTGGCATCACACCTGGGCACGGCAAGTACATCCCTGGTAATTTCCCGGTTAATTCGTGGCTCCGTGACTCGTGAATTCTATTACACTCTTCATCTTCCTCTTAGAGTGTCGATAGAATACTAAATTGAGTAAACTCTTCATGAAAATAAATGAAAGGCTTTTTTAGAAAATTGAGCTCTACTTAGTTCTGTAGTTTTTGTTTCCTCCATGGGATAAAAGCGTTAATTTATGTATGTATCTGCTGTTTATCTCAAGATATCTAAAGGGTCCCTGGAACACTCAATTGCAAATGTCAATGTTTTTGTGAGTTTATTGTCAATCGCTTTAATTGCATTTGATAGGCAGACGATTATTTTGCTTATTTTTTTTTGTGTTTTTAAATGTATCAATCACATATAAATTGACCATTGCAATTGATCGTTTCGGAGACCCCTGAGGTTCCCGAAAAAAATCACATGAAAGATTGTTCTGATGCATCACAGCATCAGTGAATGAAATTGCGCGTTGAAAATGAAAAAAAAAACATAAAACAAGGCACAGCACATGTGTTGCAAAACTCGGTCTCGTTTTTACTGAATTATAATAAAGTGTGTATCAATGGAAACTGAGCCAAATAATAAATAAACTGATACATATTAAATTAAAACTTATTTACGCAAAACATTTTGAAACATTGGCAAAAACACATTTTAGTTTATTATTATTCGAGCCGGATAAAAAGTAAAGTTCATTGAACTTAAAAGTGTTAATTGCACACACAACACACCATCGCCATAATTATATTCTTGGAAGTAGACGAGCAGGTTAAATCTTAAATAAACCTATAGTAAAATAATGTTTAACTCTAATCGGGTTAAAATTAAAAGAGACATCTTTAATATTTTTACCCTGTTTCGCGATGGCCAATAAAATAAATTATAATGTAATATCACATTATGTACCAAACTTAATTTGTAGATATTAAATAAACTACTTATTGTTTTTTTACGAATAATATTTCATAAAACGTCTGTTATACTACTCGAACACTTAGACAGTACAAAGACTTGTTGCTGTAAAAATGGGTAGTTAATTGATTCAGGCGTGACTTTGAAATCCATTATAAAATACAATAGACGTAGATATATTTAGTAACCTATTCCGCTTAACTATTCTTCAAGATTCATAGAAAACCTTGTAAGAAATCGACACACGTTTCACCTCTCAACAAGGCATCCTCAGGATGACGATTGACCAGTCGCAAACCAGAACACGACGTGTTGCCAGTGTTGCTACACCGAGCGCTGGTCGCAGCAGAGGTGAAACACGTGTCGATTTCTTACAGGGTTTTTTATGACTCTTGAAGAATAGTTAAACGGAATAGGTTATTATAAAATATATCTAAACCCCATTTGAAATAAGATTAGACATTGAAACAAACCTTTATAAAGTCCGTTCAACCGATTTTGACTTTTATACCGTAGGCATAAGGATGGCATTAAAAGCAAAAAAGATAACACAATACCAACTATGTACTGCAGCTGCCATTTGTCATGCGACCAACGCAATAGAAGTCAAAATCGGTTGAACGGACTGTAAAAAAGGTTTATTTAAACGTCTAATCTTATTTCAAATGGAGTATACGTCTATTGTATTTGGCTTTAAAAATTGTAAGTATTACTTTAATTGTTTACATGACGCGTCAACCATAGTTTTGAAACATGCTTTTACAGAGCTTATCTTATTCTTATATCTATTTGCATTTCTCAAGTATTTGTTCAAAAGATATAAATCCAACGCCATTACCTTTTATCCTGCCAGTCTGTTTCTGAACAAAGTAATTAGTGATGCCGCTTAGTCACGCTACGTGCTGTGTTTAAAATTAATTAAGGTGTTTTGTTAATAAAGATTGTTTCGGTTTTCTTAACGTAGGGTAAAAATTAACATTTGAATTATGTGAATACAGTTATTATAATTTACTTTATTATGGACAAATTATACGGTCTATGGTTGTCAGTGCGATGTGAAGTTTGTATTATTTTGCAGTAGGTATTGTTTTGGTAAAACAGTGTAGTAAAGTAGAATATTTAATACTATTAAAAAATCACATGTCTTGGGGCTGGGCAATAGATAAAACATTCTATAAAGTATATGTGTTATGCCATGTTTTAATTATTCATATATTTCTCTATCGCCTAAACGACTATTCCATTGACATAGTTTCGCAATCTACCTCTTTCTGAATCATTACTTACTTTAGTCTCCATCCTTTTTGTTTAGACTTCCGACAATTTGTTGAACTATGTTAAATAAATATAGATTTTTCTCTAACAATGAAGACACTAGGCCATGCTACGTTGCTTATATCGGAATTTGTTTTAAAATAATAACATAGGTAGGTAGCTAATAGAGAACTTTTGTCTAATTGCTAAAATGCCGTGAACGTAGCGTAACATAATTTTTGCATGAAAAGCTGGAATTTGATGACGTCAATGCAAATAAATAGGCTGCCAAAAGTGAAACCTTTGTGTGAAATAAATTGCTGATCACGATGAGAAAATATTTTCCTTATCGTACGTGGCTTAAAAATCTCGAAATATCTAAAACTCTAGTCACTTTTCAACTTACTGCTAAACAACACGGTTCTCTACGCTACAAAGCTACAAAACATTATTTCAATTTCCAAGATAATAATTTATGTACATAATATCGAAGCTAAGTCTTAAAATAATATTTATTATTATGTACAAGCACAAAAGAAGAGGAAAGAATCATAACACAAATATCAAATTTAATCTTGTGAGCATCGATGCCGATAATTTATCCTTTATTTCTACGCCTTTCAACCAAAATGGACCAATTTGGTTGAACCGTGCAACATAGGTTTTACAAACAACCAATTTGAATCTTAAAGCTTATCTATAAATAAATAAACAACAGAGTTACTTTATATACTAACTTATAATACTAAGGTGGATGAACAAAGTGATGATTAATTTATGAGCACTATTTACTTTTATAAGTAAATATTTTTAAGCGTCATGTGTGACGATGTCGTGGATCTTTAGTGCAAAAGTATAAAATAAGTGATAAAAACATGAGGAACGGTGATAAAGGAGCTGATTGGGAGAAAGAGAAGCTGGACCCTAATGGATGGTAAGTTTTAGAGGATACAGGTTATTATAGACAGTGTATCTTTCAACTGCTACTGCCTATTTCGAAATTAAAGTATTTTTTCACTGTGTAATGTTTTTCTGGAAGTCTGTTGTTTTCTTTTTTTTTTTTAAACAATCAGCCTCCTCCTTTTTTGAAGTCGGCTAATAAAGTCAAAGTAACTCTTCCTGCGATACGATCCGTGAATTTTGCCGATTTTTGCCCAGAAGGTTTCTTTGACGGCTTGAGTCGGTTGCGCGACCGACATCAGCGTGAGAGGAATTCAGGCCTAAAGTGGTTTGTTTGAAATCCACAAACTAGGCAAGTATATAGTAGATGATTAGGTACCTGCCACGTGATGACGTCATCTTTTCATATCTACTTACTCATAACACGACAATGTTTACTCGTGCTGCCTTTTCTTGAATTGATTAGGTACAAGATTCTGCAATTATATGCATACATACCTACTTATTTGCACATAAGAACATAATAAGTAGGTATAGGTTTTATTTACAAAATAGGTACGTGTTTGTCACTGAGAAACTGACGTCCATATCGTCACGACCGACGTTCGTCGTTCGTATCGTCGTGACGACGTTATCTCGTTGTTAGTGACTTGCCCAAGCTACAGCCATTAATGTTAGATCAAAATGCAAAATTGATCTGCCAAAATTTTTGTAAACTAATGTGACATGGACGAAAATGATCAAGTACTAAGTAGGTGACTGGTAGAGTCGCAGGTCTGGGGGCCTACCACCGCCGCTTACAGCAGTATTATTCTAATGTTACATCGTAGGGGAAAGAGATGGCGCAATACGCCCTGTACAGCTTCATCTCTTTCCTACATTAAAGTAATATTAAAATAATACTGCTGTAAGTTGTGGTGGTAGCCCCCCAGGGGGGCTATGCCCGCTACCGTGAACCTCAGCAGGCTGCAATGAAATCGGGTGTAAAAACGATTTGTTCTTCCCATCATCATTGTGATCATTTTTTTGCTGGTGCCTTTTCGGAGACATTGAAGCGTTCCCAGCAATCACGTTTAGTCTGGCAAAGATAATGGCACTCTCTTCATGTGTTCAACAATGCCGCAACTGTCTGTGTAGATATATTTAAACATTATCGTTTGCGATGCTTACCTATACTTTGTACATCGACAGTTTTATAAAGAGCCAGTACTTCAAGGAAATCCGACTATGATGCCCGTTTTCACCGACATCCCCTATAGTTTAGGGATTCCCTAAGCATGTTTAGGCAATGGTTTGTTTTTCCCCAACAGTAAAGAGTCAGTTAAACGTTAACTTTTAACTGACCCCTTACTGTTAGGAACTTAGGGGATTCCTTAAATTTAGGGGATGTTGATGAAAACGGGCATTGTTTTTGCATGCCACAGCTGTGAAGTTCAAAAGTGAATTAATGAAAGTATAACAGATGCAAATGCAGCAGCTAACAGCTGTGACATGCAGAAATGTTCTGTGCTTTATCACTTTCACAAGTGACTTGTTGAATGGCAATTTTATTTACGGCATAATTGAGTCATCCAGAACCAGTTGGGGTTTATTTATAAATGTTGCGTTCAAACTACAAAAATGTATGGTTAAACAGTCGCTAATCATTACTTAACTTAAAGCAACGAAACCCCTAATTGTGTAACTCCGTGTAAAACAGTCATTTTCCATTTTTAGGGTGCCAAACAAAACCCTATTAGTAAGCCTCCGCTGCCTGTCCGTCCATCTGTCTGTAAGCGGGCTGTATCTCATGAACCTTCATAGGTAGACAGTTAAAATTTTCACAGAGTGTATATATTCTATTGCCGCTATAACAACTAATAATAACAATTAAATAAAGTAAATAATTAAAGGGGGACCAAACCAGAAACGTGTTTATTTCGGCTTTTTTTGCTCGATCTTAATACGGTACGGAACCCTTAGTGTGCGAGTCCGACTCGCACTTGGCCGGTTTTTTTTAAACATGTCAACTAGTGAAGCAATAGATATGTCGTGTTATCAAAATGAAGGGAATTGTGATTGTAGGTGAGTTACGACTTACGAGGAAAAACAGTACTAACTTTAGAAGATCAAAGTCAAAGATACCATGTAAAATGAAATAAATAACAGTAGCAAGACGCAGAAGACTCACGAGTATACGATAATGATAAAATAATCAATACACGTTTGTTATCAGTAAGTGGCTGTCTCTGATAGCTGACTGCGGATAAAATCGTGTTTTACATCATTATCGGACAAGTATCTGGACCTGCACGCGTAGCATGACCAGTTGACCACCGTAGAAGCAGGTTTTGTCGACAGAAAAGTAGACAAAATGTCAGATAAACAATCGCAATCTGTCACTTTGTCTATTCTTCCGTCGACAAAATCCGTTTCTACGGTGGTCATGCTACGCTGAAACTGCAAGTACTGCTGATGAGCGAATGAGGTTGAATTTTAATTTCATTTAACCTCCAAGACACCGGGTGGCACATGCGTAAAATAAAAAATACGGTACAAGTACATCCCCGGTTCCATCGATCGTGAAAGTACCAAATAGCTAGTACTAGCTAGACCATCAATCACAGTTATAACAAACAAATGAATAACAAACAAACTATGTTATGTTCTATAGCGACTTGATAGGTACTTTGCCCTCAAAGAGCAAGTGACATTCTATCAGCGATAACAATGATGGAAAAGGCAAAAATGTATAGGACTGATACCTATAAGCTATCGAAAAGTCGTTGTAGAAATACGAAACGCTTTCGAAGCGATTTTCACTTGTCTAGGCCCTCAGTATAATTATGATCACTCGTAAGAAAGAAAGTTACATGTGAATTAAAATATCTGAGTATTTCCTCTTGCGCGCAGCTAACCTTCACAACACGGGACAACACCAAATCAACAAACAAACCATCGAATTGGGAGGTAGCCGACATTTTATTACGCCTGATAAAATTATCATAGCAGCGTGTAAAATATAGCTATTGTAGTTAACGTAGGCGCATTTATATTTGATAATATAAGCGGTCAGGCGCTTCAGTGCCTAACCTCGCTTAGGGGTTAGGGCTAGGTGGTAGATCCAAAAGGCTAAGTTGATAATGTAAACTTCTTGAAGTAAGGCAAACAAATTTTAAGAAAGCTTACCATAACAATTTAAACCTTGACAGAAAGTAAGAGAATGTTTGCATAAAAAAGTTAAATAATATTATTAGCTTACACAATGGATCATTGTACTTCGTCACTGTTTCTTATTATTTGTACAATCTGATTAATTAAAAAGATAACCAACTTGTAACTATAGTTCTTTTTTGTTATCATAATAATTATTACAGTGAATCTTAGGATTAAAAAAGCCTGAAGTTCTTTTACAGGATTCTGCTTCTCTTGTAGTCTTGCCTTATCATCATAATCGCTATTGAGAATGAATAAGTAAATGGTCGGAAATCTGAAAGTTAAGATCGGAGAAAATACCCCAGTATACAAACAGTACATTATTTCCTCTCGCTCTATAATATTCCTAGGCCTATATTACCGGCGAAAGATGGAATAGGTAGGTCATCATCTGCCTGGCCTTTGCCCAACAAGTTAGGGTCGGTTTCCATTCTATCTGGATGCAGCTGAGTACCAGTATTTTACGAGGAGCGACTGCCTATCTGACCACTAAAACCCAGTAACTGGGTAGGACTGGTTGCTAGACTTTCGGGTAGGACTGGTTGCTAGACTTACGACTTACGACTTTCATAGAGCTACAAAGTACAGCCGGGACCAACGCCTTAAAGTTCCCGCACGTGGCTAAGCAATAACAGCCCCGCACGGGTCGATCCATCAGGTTAAGCTATCATTATGTTTAGCGTCATTTGTGGATCTTTGACAGTCTTTACGGGTCGTCAGAAGCTCGAAAGTCTGACAACCAGTCTTACCAAGGGGTAACGTATTACCCAGTTACTAGGTTGTGGAGGTCAGATAGGCAGTCGCTCCATGTAAAATACTGGTATTCAGCTGCATCCGGTTAGACTGGAAGCCGACCCCAACATAATTGGGAAAAGGCTAGGCAGATTGAGAGAGGCACGACGCGACACCCGTCAGAAACATTCCCGTGCTCCACCAGAGTCGCTTCGCGCCTGTCTGCGGGGAGCCTTTAACGTGCATACCGAGACACTGAGGGTTCTTGAGGAAGTAGGTAGGTAATATAGGTATAGGTATATAGGTAGACATATTATTTTTAAAAAAATCTATTGGGCCGAATACACTCTCCCTTAGGTATTAGGTACAAGGTACGAATCACATCACGTGAAAGCTCATAAATACCCAATAGATAATGAAAAACGTGAATGCTGCGCAAACGTCACTCAAGAATTTGTGTGATGTGATCATGTGACTCGATATGACCCTTATTATCTGTGAACTCAGTATCGAATCGGGTCACTGGGTTAGTGCAGTGGACTGCCTGAAATTACATATTGTTTGATGCATTGGAACGCGATATATCCCGGACACAGTATAAATTAGTACAGTATTCTATCTTCATAGAAAACGGACGAAACAACGCGCTTCGAAATCTCAGTGTATATGAGTACCTAAGCATAACTGTATGGAGTACAAGACAGTTACGCACAGACGCTACCGAGCTGCCGCAGGTAAATATTTCAAGGTCAGTGCCGAGATATAATACTGCTAGTTTATTCTGTGTACTGGTTACGTCGTATGGTCTAGTGTTAGCAAGCGCTACTGCTGAGCATGAGGTCATGGGTTCGATTCCCAGGTCGGACAAAAGGATAATGGGATAATCCGTCGGTTATTTCTCAGTAGCAACTGGTATGTACAAACAATCTTATAGATTTATTAAGTACTCAATATTCAATACTCAATACTTTATTGCTTATATTATGGAGAATCCATTGTACCGAATGTGGTGGTGAATGGCAAGACAGGTACAGTTGACCGCACGTCTGTACTAACTCTTTGACCTTGACCTGGCCTCGTGTAATAACAACGTATTACCGATAATGTAAGTTTACAAGCAACGTGTATTGTTAATTATCGATATCGATGTAACAAGATGATAATAACGCTGAATTTAGCTAAATTAGTTTCATAATATTCTGTTCAACAAAATAAGCTATAAGTACCTACGCTTGAATTTTCAGTACAAAAAGTCTAAAATATTTTCTTATAAGGTGTATTATAATCATACAGGTATAATCATAAAGGTGTTTAATGAGAGATCAAGTTATTTAATATTTATATACATGCTCTCTAATTCCCCACTATTTTTAACAACGGCCTTAGGGTCGTTACACTATAAGTAAATAATGTTTGATATCTACAAACATCACATGACTATCCAGAAGTTAGTGATAAGGTGTCAGGGACAACGCACCCAGCTGCTCACATGATCGTACTTTTTTTTACCCGACTGCCCCAGAAGGAGGGTAACGTTTTTCGAGATGATGTATGTATGTATGTATGTCTATTTCTTTGGCACGCTCTGTAGCCTAAATGGATTGATGGATTTTAACATACGAGGTGTTGTTAGGTTCGTCTTAATTGTGGGAGTGACATAGGCTATTTTTTTTAAATAATATGTCATCTGCAAATACAAAAAAATGAGGGGAAGGTTTTTTTAAAAAATAAATTACAACAATGTTGGTATCAAATAAAAGCTAGTAATGGGTTGATTCCAAATGTATAGTTAATAAATCTAAAAAGCTTGAAATAAAACTAATTATTTAATTAACAAAAAACCCGATTGCTAAAACGTAATCTCTCTTTGCGGTTATAGGTTTTTGCAGTCGGGTTTTTTGTTTTTTAAATAATTTGTTTTTTTCATTGTAACCGTGATAATTAATAGTGAAGAGTTTTATTGATGTGGTGCACCTTTTCGCCAACTGGCAGGCCAGGTGGCCTGTCCCTTCAAGACCATACAGAGCTGTATATTTTCGTCTACGTACAGTCAACAGCACATGTGTGTAACAATTTGACATTGGCGGCATCTTTAGGTCGTAGTGGTAAGGGTTATTTTCATGGTAAAAGTGTTGCGACTGATGTGCGGTTGACAGTACACACTCATCAGGTACCCTTGCCTTGCTGGCTTTAGTAGCCACGGGCACAGTATAATAAAGTAACAGTATTATATTATGTCTCGGCAATGACCTTGAAATAGTTAAGTACCTACGGCCCGGGCGCTCGGTAGATAAACCTTCCGTGTTCGTGCATCACTCGAGATGTTGCTTACTGATATACACTGAGATTTCGAAGCGCGTTTTCAATGAAGACATAATACTGTTATTTATTTATACTGAGCCACGGGTATTACAGAGGTTTTCATATATAGGTAAGTACTCCGACGTGGGTGTGAACACAAAAAATCAACAAAAAATGAGTAGGCACCTACGAAATATGAAGTTTATTGCAATCATGCAATATAAACTAGAGCACAAACGTTACATCAGCAATAGATTGTTGTTCAAATAAAACTATTGTTAATTCTTCCTGCACACATCAAGTAAAAGGCAAGCACATTCTTATAATGCAATTTGTCAATTTTGTAATTTCATTAAAATTACACTAGCTGATGCCGGCGGCTTCGCCCGCGTGGATGTCGGTTATTATATACTAAAAACCTTCCTCGAGAACCACTCTATCCATTGGTCAAAACAGCATGAAAATCGGTGAAGTCGTTTTTGAGTTTATCGCGAGCAGACAGACAGCCAGACGTGGCGGAGGACTTTGTTTTTAACGGACGAAAAAAAAGGAGGAGGTTTTCAAGTCGACACGTATATTTTTTTATATACTTAATGTAGCACTACATTATAAGTATATAAAAAAATAACAAATTTATAAAAAAAAAATCGGTTATTAGGTAATGGTAGTATTAGTCCTAAAATAAATAGCTATACACAATGACGGTAGATGTAAAATCAAGTAATTTTTTTTACAAATCTGTGTGTTTAATTTTAACGCTGCTGATTTTTAAGTTACTAGGTACTTTACATTACCTACAAAGTGTTCTTTCGCGAGTTTTTCGCGTGAAGTTCTTGTTTTAACATAAAAATATATCATATGACACTCGGCAATACTGTAGCTTCCCATTAATAGTGAAAGATTTTTCGCAATCGGATCAGTAGTTCCGAAGATTACCACCCAAACACAAACTCACAAAATTTTACCTCAAATATTAGTATAGATAAGTTTTCTTAAAACTAGTCTGAAACTTGTGCCACTGAATAATTTCATCAGTGCGAGGTCATTTTCAAATGAATTTCTCTAATAAGTGCCCAATCGTTGGGCGCCCAGCCATGTCGGCTTGCGTTATCTCAACCAGGCTCAGTTCGAAACTAACCGATTGGCTTAATAAACGTCCGCCAATTTATTATTAATATAAACATTACAAAAATTATTACAATTATTTAGACAAAACTGCTGTTACAATTAATAAAAAATAGAAGTGTGGCTGAAAAAACGTGCGGTTTTTTTTGTGAGTGAAAAAAAAATCGTTTTTGTGAAAAAGCAGTTATAAATAAAAAGCAGTTATATTTACAAAGTGATATTTGTTAATTAACATTCCCGTTGATTTGTTATAAAAGTTATCCTGTTTCGGCTTCGCTTGTGGATATTTTGAAATTTAATACGATTTTTGTTTATTTGCAATGTGTTAACTGTGCTATTGTGAACCATACCTACTAATAGTATTATCTTATGTGTTATCTGGGTAAAAACTAAGAATGCGTATGAAAAAGACGTTTCTGATATTCGACAAGGATGTTGAACATAATGAGGAACAAGAACCGCTGCTACACGATGATAGCGACGATATTAATGAGAACTGGCAAGTTTTTCTTTTATATAATACTAGCTGATGCCCGCGGCTTCGCCCGCGTGGGTGTCGATTATTATATACTAAAACCTTCCTCGAGAACCACTCTATCCATTGGTGAAAACAGCATGAAAATCGGTGCAGTAGTTTTTGAGTTTATCGCGAACAGACTTTGTTTTATAGTATTTAGTGATTTCAGTGTAAAACGATCGGTATCCATCATGTCTGCAAAGTTTACCTAGATAATTTAATGAACACCAAGGAAGATTTTTTGAAACTATTATTCATCCCCGAGTTAAATATGGAATGTAAGTTTGTATACACAGCATAATCAGCCTTAATGTTCCCACTGCTGGGACACTAGCCCACCCAACGGGGGCCGAATTTTTCTGTAACCCGAAAAATTCCCCCGTCTGTGCTTGGCATGTGATGAAGTTATTGTATTGTGGATTACAGATGTACAATAATCCAACAACGAGAAGTTACTTTTTTTTTTACCTACACATGAAATTAGCTTATAAGTCTGATAGGCTACTGCCCGACATTGATATCGGGAATTCGGGATGTTGTATATATTAGGTGTAATCTATTCTTTGTACTCATCGCGATTTCAGTGTTAATCCCATAGTGAAAGTTGTTCATAATGATATGTACAATGACTCCTTAAGAGATTTCGTTATGAACACCTTATATTATGCTCGTCTCACGGTAAACTCTGCTTGCGCGATGCAGGATTTTACGTGACGTCGTCAGTGTGATGAGTAAATATGAAATTGTTTATTCTTTAAATAGGATATTGGAATCACATAGCCGCTACATCACAATAACAGATCATTAGAAACAAATAAGTCGTAGTTTTAAATAAACTTCATGTTTTACTTGAGTGAGTCTGCAATAGCCCTAACTAAGCGTGGCATAGATAGCGTGTCGCAAATCATTGCAATCAGCGACAAAACCTATCTTTAGTGGATAAATCAAGGTTTCATGGTTGAATTTGCCTGATAGACTGATAATAACTCGGATTTATATCCGACGTACGAGTTCATATGTCGTGTGTTCGAACGCAAGCTGCCACTGTACTTTGTCAAATTTATTTCATCACCACTGCTGAAAGGAAAACAGACAGACACACGAGTGATAATATAAGAACCGTCTTTTTTTCATTCGGACGTACGGAACCCTTAAAAAACGAAAATACATAATATGTGCCCGCGTGGTAGATTGCGGCCCTCACAGAGAGTAGAACTGCGTCCTAGCAGTATGAACGTTATAGGCTGATAATGCTATATTCATGTGATAAACTTATTGGCCTGGTTCTTGTCCATAATCAGCTTTATTGGTGAAAGGTGGAGAAAACTACTCTCTGCGTTAATTATAATTTTCTCTGTTCTTACTGCGTTCATTACAATTTTCTCTGATGCTCACTGCGTTCATTCCAATTTTCTCTGTTAAATTTCAGTATTCATAATTTAAATCATAGCAGCTTTTACTTAGACTCAACTGCTCATTTCAAGACTTTAGTGGTCTTCATGGATATGACTACCTACCATGTTTCTAGAGCCTGGAATACACATGCTATGTAGTAGCAAAAGGATGCTAATTTCGAGCAGATACACTACCTAGCTAACCAACAATTAGCATGTGTAAGAAAAGAATATAATTATTTCACGGAGGGCATGCTATAAATAAGCATACTTCTATTACTTCTTACCAGCAAACAAGCATGCTTATAATAGTATGTGTATTGTTGTTGTGTGTGTATTGTTGTGTACAAGCCTTACTAATATTTTAAAATCCTACCACGAATATTGTGACTGTCTGTTCTGTCTCATTATCTGCCTTTGCTCTGGCTCACTTTTCTTCTTTCACAATCTCGTCTCGATTGTAGCTAGGTATAAACACGATATAGGCTATAAACACGATAAGGTCCAAAAATAATCAACAAATGTATACATAATCTATTCTTCTTCTTCTTCTTTTCCTGTGGTTTGTGACTAATCTATTTATAATGTAACTATATAGTGAAACAATCTGTGGCCCCGCAGTTGCTGTCAAGTCAACGCCAGATAATCCAGTTGAAGCGATGTGTCCCTGTAGACAATAAACAAATTGCATGTCTGTAGCATTTTATGAATTAAATAACTAATTATTTACACTCAAAACAGTACTATAATATATGCTTTATCATATGCCGAGGGCATATGTAAAGTATTTATAAATATGGACTAAAAAATGTTGTGATTTCGTAGATTTTTTTAGTGGTATCATCTTTGGGCTATACAAATCCAGTGGTATGGTATTTTATGATACTTTCTGATCCAAGTTCTCTTGTTGGTGTTTTAATGAAACAGTATCTTTCATAGCTTCAAGGACTTCTTAAACAAGTAAAGCAATCCAATTCGCATGGTGTACAAATTACTCTATTCTATTCATCATTCGAAGGAATGGTAGCCCAGTGGTAACGGCCAACTTACGAGTTGTAGGTCGTCGGGTCGACCCTAAACAGGCGCTTTACTTTGTGTAAATTTTATTATTTAATCACCGCTACTCTCAAAACGGTGAAGGAAAACATCGTGAGGAAACCGGCATGGTCTATAGAACCAAAAATTCTAAGACATGTGACATCTACCAAGCTGCATTGAGCCCGCGTGGATTACGGCCCACTCCCTCTCACAGAGAGGAGGCCTGTGTCCCAGCAGTGGGGCCATTATAGGCTTCGAACCCACGACTTACAACTCGTAAGCTGCGGCCTTTCCCACTGGGCCACCTCTACTCTGTGCTATATATAGGTACCTTCAAATTATTACTTTGTACGTAAATGTGAGAATGCTGCAATGTGCTAGACTTACAAATTGGAATGGTTGGTAATGCTAATATCTCATTTAAAATATTTCCGCTGAAACGTAAACAATTAACGCAATAATTTGAATCCTATTGAACATCAAAGAGAATGAACTACCTTCTTTAGATAAATTAAATTAAATGTTTATACGTAAAATCAATTTACAACATAGCTTACTTATCAACGTAAGCTATGTTGTAAACTGATTTTACGTATAAACATTTTTACCTGCAATTTGAATAATCATCAAGCTGTGTTATCAATGATAACACAGCTTGATGATCAAGTCTGAAATCAGCCGAGAACCCGAAATACAACTGAAAAAAACATACCGTCTAAAAACAATGAAACTCAAAATAAAATCAAACAATAAAACCGGCCAAGTTCAGGTCGCACTCGAAAAATCGCGTTTGTTGTATGGGACCCCTTGAATATTTATTTTATTCTGTTTTTTAGTATTTGTTCTTATAGTGGCAACAGAAATACATCATCTGTGAAAATTTCAACTGTCTAACACGGTTCATAAGATACAGCCTGGTGATAGACGGACAGACGGACAGACGGACGGACAGACTGCGGTGCCTTAGTAATAGGGTCCCGTTTTGCGTGATTTATAAGCTCAAAGCCACGATAGCTGGATCGCGATGCCACAAACCTAGTGCCTATATTATGATCCTACGATCCAATCTTGAAGATTTCTGAATAACCTTGAATGTAATTTTTGTCCCCAGGGCCCAGACTGTTCCCAAGGCCAGTTTGCAGCAACTGAACATAGTCAGGCGCGTGTACCATCAGGAAACCCTCAATAAAGATGCAGACTATAAATTACCTGACAAACCGCGTAAGTTTATTTTACCATTTTCTCCTCTCGTTTCCGTGCGAACCATATTATGTCGGACTACAGAGCTCGGAGACGCCTCGGCAGCTGTTGTTAGAGGCAGCATTGTCAACAGTTTCCATACAAACCAAGCGTGTCACACTACGACATAAATGACATATAGAACTGACTTGTTGTGCGCTCAACGCACTTTCGGCATAGAATTTTAGTCTTGTGCTTTCGGCGCCACGAATTTTATAAGTAGGTATACTGCTGTCATTAGTCATTAGACGCTGCATGGCAATTCCGAGCTCTGGGCGCCAAGTCTACTAATTTACAAACGTGTCAGTGGTCTCGCAATGATGAGTTTTTGACAGATTTTGTATGGCATATCTGTCAAAAACTGATCAGTGTGAGACCACTGACACGTTTGTAAATTAGTAGACTTGGCCCCCTGCTCTGTGGGTTGGACCGTGGTAAAATTATAACCCGTTGATTAATTTGTAACAATTGAACTGCCTCATTGGTCTAGTGGTCGCAAACGCTACTGCTGGGTTCGATTCCCGGGTCGGGCTAAATGTTAGGTATTGAGTTTTTTTATCTGGAATTTCTCACTAGCAGCCTGGAGTTTAGATTTGTGCCCGTTTGATGGCAATAGGCTCGCCCCCTGTTACCTGGGACTTTAATATAACTGGCGAAATGTGGGTATATATGTATATGAGGATATATGTTATGAGGTTATGTAATTTGTAACAGAAATGATTAATTTGTCCGTTCTCCTCTTCCACAGTGAGCCAGCAGTGCAAAAAAATAGTAAGAGATTGTGGTTTTGGCGAATGTCTGCTGAACTCGATCCCTTTGATGCGATGGCTTCCAAAGTACAATTTTCAGAAATATATGGTTGGCGACCTGGTGGCTGGCGCTACCACGGCCGTCATGCATATACCACAAGGTAAGCGATAAACGAAGTTCTAATAACCATAAAGCTGTTCTAAATGTGATTCTATAATACTGAACCTTTTTTACTAGACCAGGCCAAAAACCAAATCCTTGAGTGTTTTCTTAAGGTGAAAGCTTCAGGGTAGCCCGCGAAATTCAAAATTTGTTACGTGTTTTGCAATTTGCAGGTCATTGTGTCACCCGGCTTCCTGCCGTGCTAAAGTAAATTTATTAGGTATATATAAATAGGGAAAGAACCAATTAAACCATTACCTTTTTTTACAAAGTTTATTGTAATTATATAACACAGGTTTACAAAAATTGTGGCAAGCCACTAAAACACTAGAACTTTCCCAACCTTTAACCTGGTATTAGCCTCTAACACACCCCGTCTCCGTAACAAGGTGTGTTAGGAGAAATACAAGCATGAGATTAAATATCAACAAGCTCAAGGTCGCTTGTGAGGATCCGTGAGATGAACGCTTAACAACTTCTAGCTCAATCGAATAATGAGTGACCTTAAATATGGTTGTGCTCATAAGAGGAATTATAACATTTGGGGCAAAGCACCCTGAGACACAACCTAACACATGAAATTTAGAACAACTGGTTTATAACCTAGTTTACTACACATAGGCCTAAATCACTTGGAAATGGTCACCTGGGTATCACTGTCAAAGGGTCTACTACAAACTTGCAGGTGTTAACTGTCCCTCTGTTCACGACGGACTCTCAGTTGACGTCAGTTGACGGAATCAAGTCCCTTGGCATGGAACCACAGAGAAAACTCTGGGTTCCCACGTACACGCGGCCTACGGGATCCGTAAGGAAAACGATGACGCTAATCGTTACCTGGAGCGGCGACACTTTCCTGGACGAGCTACCGGATGGTAAGGCCTTCCAATATACGGGGATGGCCACACTGCCAGCACTCGTAGGATCTAACCTCAAAACTGCCAAAGCCCGGGTCTACCAGCACACTGCCCGCCACTAGTCGGGACTAACTGCTATTTCACCAGACCACGGGACGGCACCAGGGCGTCACGTCCTTCACGTTCGCATCAGTTCAGGCTAGCATAAAAAGCCAGACAGGTTCGGCTACTGAAACAACAACTCTGATATATTTCCAATAAGATTATTGGCCGAACACAGTCTAATCATCACAGAACTGGTGCCTCTCGAATAACATACCTGTTAAAACTCCATCATTGCGTAGCGTCACCAGGATCGGGAAGGAACACCCTTCTCGTCACACACGCAGGACCAAAGACCTGACTCCTCCTTGTCGACCTTCGAGAAAGTCCTAACCACAGACTAAAAACCGAATTCTTTGACAAGTGACAATCCACTTCCGAAATTATATCATAAGAATTAAATTGTAATTTTATTGGACATTGCATGACTATAAAATTTGGGTGATTTCATCCGTATGTTAATAAATTTTAATTCCCCAATTAACATCTAATTAATTATCGAAACCCAAAAACAACGCTCCGTCTCCAGTATTGAGAAACTCTGGAGCTACCTAACTCCACCGCTAGATGTCGCCTAAGATGTCAATTTGCAACGTCACAATTGTCAGGTTGTATGTTGATTAAAATATGATTCGCGGCCTTAAAAAATAGAAAGAAAGAAAGAAAAATATTTTATTTGGGACACGCACAGGAAAAACAATCAGTAATATAAAGTAAGTAGGTACTAAATTAAATTAAAAGAAAAACTAAAACTAACAAAAATACTTAGGCTACCTGTGCGAGGCCAAAAAGGCTCCTACCTCAGCATAATGCTGCGATATTTAAATAAATAAATACCGCAGCGCAGCGCTGGTATTCTGATAGGGCCCGCTGTGATGTCACGGACTCGCCTACAGACACAATATATAAATCTTACCTTATGGATTACAACATAAAAATAAATAAATAATAAAACAATAAAAAAATAATACATTAACAAAAACCGTAACTATAAACATTAATTATTGTGCATGAAACACGCTAGACGTTCCAACATCACTTCTCTATGGTGTTATCTGTGGTGACAAGCAAAGGGACGCCGAAATATGGCTTTACAGAAATGTATTCATTAGAATCAGCAATAAAACTCTCTAAGTTCTTCTCTAAGTGCCTTAGCGCATCCCCCTTGATATACATAGATTTAACTTTATTCGATAGGGCTAACAATCCATCTTCCTACCATATGCCCAACTGTTACCTAAAGACTGGTAATACCTACCTCAAATTCAAATTCAAAATATTATATTTTAAATAAACCTTCATGGGCACTTCAGAAACATGGAAACGTCAGAAGCAGGTCAAAGCTGCACGGTTCCAATTGTTAGTTTCCTATGCAGAAGAGCCACCAAGAAACTCCACGGTTAATAATTGGCTTTAACAATCTTTTCAAATTGCAAAAATCTGCCTAGCCTTTCCCAACTATCTTGGGGTCGGCATCCTGTCTAACCGGATGCAGCTGAATACCAATATTTTACATGGAGCGACTGCCTATCTGACCTCCTCAACCCAGTACCTAGTTATTGATACCCCTTGGTAAGACTACCAAGACTGATTGTCAGACTTTCGGGCTTCTAACGACCAGAGGTCCTAGACAAAGTGACATTCTATCAGCTATAACGATGATGGAAAAGGCAAAAGTGTATGGGACTGACTTATGGTATCAAAAAGCTTATGTCAATCCTGTTAAAAGTCGATGTAGAAATACGAAACGCTTTCGAAGTGATTGTCACTTGTCTAGGCCCTCTGTAACGACTGTCAAAGATCCACGAATGACAGCCGGGAGCCGTGGCTCGGTATGTAAAGATGGTTACACATCCACGGACCAACCCCGGCAAGAGTAGTTAGCTTAACCTGATGGATCGACCCGTGCGGCTGTTATTACTTAGCCACGAGGTCCTCTTGTCTAAGTATGGGAGCCAGTGGAGGCCTGTCAGCAAGGTCTCAACTTATGAACACTTTTAGTAAAATCTAGTTCAATAAAAAAATTATTCCATAATATTTACCAATGACATGAATGACATTTCCAGGTATGGCATACGCGCTCCTAGCAGAAGTACCACCAATAGTGGGACTGTACATGGCATTCTTCCCAGTCCTCATCTACGTCATACTCGGAACTTCTCCTCACGTGTCCATGGGCACCTTCGCGGTAGCCTGTCTTATGGCTGGAAAGGTAAATATCAGTTTTTTGGCCACTTAATATAGTTCACTTTAGCTCGTCGTCACGTCGATTTCGTACCTACTTCCCTTTCGAACTTCAACACCCCCTCTCCCATTTTAAAGGGTAGTTTTAGAAAATTATTGATAAAAGTAAATAAGTTTGTGTATTTAACTGTGTGCATAAATAATGAAATAAATAAATAAATTAATAAGTAAGTATTATATAGTAATTTGTGCTAAGTTTAAGTTTGTAAACCGAAGGAATTACATTTTTAATACTGTATTCCCCCTTTTCGTTGATTTTCTGAAAATCGTTTAGTATGTTTCCATTATTATTTGATACTAAGATTAATAAATATGTAATGTATGCATTATTATGCGGCCAAACCCGCAGATGCCTCGCTTCGATATCGTTTGGCCGCTGCCTGGCCATGTGCGACCAGGTGCGCGCATCCATGGCGATTTCATACTAAAATAATGTATCTATCTCGCTGGCCGCTGCGACCTGCCCGTAGGGTGCTATTGAACTGAGCCTAATCGAAATAAGTAAATCATATTTATCTGTTATTCAGTGTATCTGTTTTCCAGGTGGTAACACAATACGCGACGCCTGTAGATGCACCATCTACGAATACAACTACTATGTCAGGTATGTGGCCTTTCATTGATTTAATTGATGGTTTTCTGACTAGATTCGAAATTAAATAAAATCAGGAGAATGAATTGTTACGCAAATGGAAACCCTACGACAATTTGCCGTGTTATAGCCGTTTCCTACAAATTTAATAAACGACAGTTGTGTTTTGATTATACGGGCAATTTAAGTTGGCAATCTGACTGACCGATTCCTTGGCAATTCAAAAGTGCCTGTAAATGATTTAATGAATTGTTACGCAAATGGAAACCCTACGACAATTTGCCGTGTTATAGCCGTTTCCTACAAATTTAATAAACGACAGTTGTGTTTTGATTATACGGGCAATTTAAGTTGGCAATCTGACTGACCGATTCCTTGGCAATTCAAAAGTGCCTGTAAATGATTTAATTGTAATAAATGCTTTTAGTTTCGAGATTTGAGTCAATTTGCTCAAAAAATAATTTCCCTTACATTCTAACACGCTGTTATTTCCCGAAGGATTATACAGAAGCGTACGATACGCCCACATTTCCACACTTATGTTATAATAAGTCCAATGAAGATGATGTGGGAAGGGGGTGAATATCGGGATGCTGGCTGATAGAGTGTCAGGAAGAAGATATGTTGCGCCGCCCCTTTAAAATGGGATAAGAGCAGATGGATGGAGGTTTAGGGGCGAGCCTACTGCCACCTACTAAACCATCCCTTGCTTATATTAACTTTACTTACTTGCTTACTTGCGTTTATTGGCATAAGGGCCTTATCATTATCACACTGGCGATTTGCGAGCGTGTTTCCAGAGAGGCGATTTTTCAACGCGCTCGCTGCGTGTGCGCAACGTGTTTGCTGCGTTTGCGTAACGGGTATGATTGACGTGAGTGTACAAGAGCGAGTGACACAAGCAAGTGTGTGGAAACATGGAGAACACGTTGCGTAGGCGTAGCTATCTCGCTTCGCACTCGCGCAGAGCACAGTCACAAATCGCCTTGCTGGAAACAGGCTGGGAAATCGTAAGTGTGAACGCTCTAAACACTTACAAATAAAATAACTGAAAAGTAATTTTAAAAAAATACTTCTGCCGAAAAGGCTGGACTCAGCATAATTTCAGATGGCAACACTGACGTTGACTTTCAGCAGCAGCCCACGATTGCCATACGCTCGAATACATTTATAAAAATAAATAAACAACTTGAAAATGCTCCTTATGTTTTCATAAATTGTTTTTGTATTACAGTTGCCGGATTATTAGCGACTGATTCTGTGCAATACACGCCTTTACAAGTATTGAGTGTAGTGTGCTTGTGCGTGGGAATATTTCAGGTAACTAGCTCGAGTTTCTTTAATTTTTCGGGGTGAAAGTATCTTTGAAATGTCTTTGGCAAACATTTTGAACGGAATTTGTATTTTAACTAGGACTTTGCCCGATTGCACCTCGTATATTTTCCTAAAATCTTCAAGGGATGTGTAATGTTGGGTACAGATTGGTGAAACGTAACATAAAATGTAACACACGTTGAAACAAATTCACCTAGTTGTTCTGTTACATTTCATGTTGCATTGATTTGGACAGCTCATTTGTTTCATTTCATGTAATACCTACATTTATAAACTACCCCTAGTTTAAAAAAAGAATTCTTAATGATTATTGGCGCCATCTCCACGAGCGAGAGAAACGCGGCGTTAGTCTCGTGCCATCAAATTCTCGCTGCGATGATATCGCCGTGTGGAGATTGCTTCATACAGTTTCTATAGAATTTGATGTCACGGCGCGGCGGCGTAAAGGACTATCGCCGCGATACTCTCGCCCGTGTAGATCGCGCCTAACATACAGTATGTTAACTAACAAAGGGCGTTCCCGTTAACCCGCAATAGTATAGCGACCATACATGCTAAAAAAAATATTACCACAAAAAGAAAAAATAGAAGTAGTGAAATATTCACAAAACGATTAAATTGATACGTAAAAGAAACACTCTGTACACGCACACTTTTAGTTCAACGTAAAAAGACAATTGTGACAAGTGTGCGTGTACACAGTGTTTCTTTTCCGTATCAATTTACTTAATATTTTTTGCGAATATATTTTTTTATACCTACTATATTTTTTTAATTTTTTTATTGGTAATATTTTTTTCTATTGCGTTGTTGATTTTGATTGTTGATTCGTTAGATAACACTGTATATGAGTATTCGTGCCGAAATGCAAATTTCCTAGTGAAAGAGAACATCACAATCCGTTCCCCAGGTGTTAATGTGGATGCTCCGGCTAGGTTGCGTGTCCACACTGCTGTCGGAGCCACTGGTGTCCGGGTTCACCACGGCGGCCTCCTTCAACGTGCTGGCGTCGCAGCTCAAGGACCTGTTCGGAATCAAGCTAGTCAAGCTGTCCGGAAACTTTAAAGTTATATTTGTGAGTATGGACAGAAGTTTTCTCTCAAAACGGTGAAGGAAAACACCGTGAGGAAACCGGCATGTCTTAGAACCAAAAATTCGAAGACATGTGACATCTACCAACCCGCACTGGGCCCGCGTGGTGGATTACGGCCCACTCCATCTCGAAGAGAGGAGTCCTGTGTCCCAGCAGTAGGAACATTATAGGCTGATTATGATTACAGAAGTTTTCGAAGTACTTAGTCGCGTAAAATGATCGAAATCGATTTTTTTTGCTATATGGGGTTGCCAATTCCAAACTCCCTCTCATGTACACGAGCAGGACGTTGCTAACGCGTCTGCGGCTGCAGTTGTATTGTAACCACTTTTTTGTTTTTAATGCCATCCTTATGCCTACGGTTTAGAAGTGAAAATCGTTTGAACGGGCTGTAAAAAAGGTTTATTCAAATGTCTAATCTTATTTTAAATGGAGTATAGTTAGCTACTAGGCCTCTCACTCCTTTACACACTCCATCTTCCTTTATTTATAACGTTATTGTTTTGTTTTCAGACTCTTGTAGAAGTGTGCAAAAACTTGCCGAATACCAACTGGGGAGCGTTCGTGATATCCTTCATCACGTGCCTTATTATCGCACTCAACAACGAACGGCTAAAGGTAAAAGAAAACACATTGTTTCCCCTTGATTGTTGATTGTCTACATATGTCTGGGATTTTTTTTTTTTTTGAAAACGATTATTTCAATGCTTAAACCTTGAAAGCTCATTAATCCAGTGCAGCAGTCTTATCTTTACAGGTTGTCAGGGTAAACACCGTTGTCACTCTAACCATGGGTAGTTGACTTAAATATAAAAAGAAATGACCGATTAACAACAAAAAAAAACGTTATTTTCATTAAAAGATTTTAAAAAGTTTCTATCCGACACCGTGCTCCCTAGCGATACAGCTGACTAACGGAGGGAAGGGTCGCGCTCGCGGCCGGTCAGGTCACGTCCCGCACCCCCCGTGTCGAGACTCAAGTTCGTTGCCCTAGCGCATAGGGCAAGGAACTTGCGTCTTTTGTGGTAAAATGTAGTTTAAAGAAAAAGAAAAATATGTTGTAACTTTCCATTGATTTTACGTTCTATAAATGACACCAAACTACTGGTTTAAAGGATAACGGTGTTTACCCTAACACCCTGTATAGATAGTAGCTCTGCTCTGGCGCAGCTTAAGGCACATATTCCTACTTTTGTTCTCACAACGGAAGAGATTTTGTATTTAATTCGCAGAATATGTTGTGTGCCGTTTAGAATGATATGCTAAATAACTGTAACTTCTTATCTTGTTATTAATTCAAATGCATTCTGGATGCTAGACTGCAATGGATTCAAAATACTTTAAAACCATTTCTTTATTTTTCAGCCGTGGGTAGCCAAACGGTCTCGAGTGCCGGTCCCCATAGAATTACTCGCCATTGTCATCGGCACATGTGCCTCCAGATTCGGACACCTGCATGAAACATTCGGCATCAGCCTGGTCGGGGAAATACCTACCGGGTTAGTTAGTCCCTTTTATTTAAGGCTCTTACATACTGGGGCGATTCGTAGCGCGACGCGACGCCGCCGCATTGTTCGCCGTGTAGTTTTCTCAGAAAGGTCCAAGGTGCCCTGCCAAGTAAAAACCACGCTTTCATTTGCTAGGACTGATTTTTCGATCTAGCGTACCAGAGGGCTTAGACAATGTGACATTCTATCAGCAATAACGATGATGGAAAAGGCAAAAATGTATAAGACTGACATAAGCTATCGAAAAGCTTAAGTCAATTCTGTTGAAAGTCGTTGCAGAAATACGAAACGCTTTCGAAGCGATTGTCACTTGTCTAGGCCTTCAGAGCGACAAAAATAAGTCATAAAAACGATACCTCATTTGTTAAAATCAATCAAGGCTAAAATTAATTTTTTTTTAGTAAGCTATAACGGCGAAGCCGCGGACAAACGTTCTATATGCTAATCACTTATCAGTAATCATCAATCAGTAGACGAGAACAACTGCCGACAAACTGTTATGCAGTTTGGCAGACTTTAGATAAATGTTATTGTTTAATACAGATTTTGGAATAAATAAATTAAAAAAAATATATATGTATGGCCAGTCAGCTCCGCCACCACTTACTCGCGTGCTGGCTAAGATTTTTACCATAAAATATTATGTGTCGCCATCGCCATATCCGCCATACCCGACGGTAATTAAGGAGGGTCCTTATTCACCGACGAAAAAAAGAAAAAGGTTCTCAAGTGAACGCTTATGTACTTACCTATTTTTTTTTTCATTCGAAATATTTTTTGTTTTCAGGCTCCCCAAGCCACACCTCCCTCCCCTGGAACTACTGCCAGAGATCGCGATAGACGCGTTCACGATCACCATGGTAACGTACACCATAACAATGTCGATGGCGCTCATTTTCGCGGGCAAAGACAAGTACGAGATCAATGCCAACCAGGAACTGTTGGCCATGGTGAGTTGGGCTTGCTGGTGTTGGTGTACCTATTGACCAAATATTGCTGGATTATACATTACCTATAGTTTGTTCCAAAAGTACCTATCTGATTTAAACGTAAACAGATGAATCAGAAAATGTAGACTCGCGATAATCTAAGAAGTCCGTTTTGACAGCTATAAAAATGCCTTAGGTAGCGATGAAAAAAAAAATTGGTTTCATAAAAACTGATTCTCGCTACATATCGATAGATCATACTTTGAGAGTTTGTAATCGACGACTTATCTACATTGATTAAAACTGATTCTCAAAGCTTAACGTTTAATTACATGTACGAGAACGAAACGTCAAAACGGACTTCTTAGATTGTCGCGAGTGTAGACCGTACACCTGTGGATGCCAATTTGTAGTGTTACCTACTAATTGAGTGCTTGATTTGATAATTTGAATACTTAACCCCGAAGTTCTAATTTTGAATCACCTTAAATATGACTGATTTTATTTGACAATTGAGGTTAATTTTATAACCTCAATTTTCGTCTGTGATTTTTCAATTACTTACAATTTCAAACAAGAATTGTTGGAAAATTAGTGAGATAATAAGTTAATGAATGTGTTACTAATTGCTTTAAGTGAGTTATTGCCTAAGAAAAGCCCCCTAATAGCGTAACACACGATCAATCGCAATCTGAATGATTTTGAAGGATATTGCTAATCCATTGCTAAGTTAGAAAAAAATTGTCTGCTCAACAACGTAAATAACGCAATGAATATTGTTGAACTGTCAGAATGAAACAGATTGTAATTGATCGTGTGTTACGCAGTTAGGGTGCTAAACCAGCTTTGAGCACTGTCATATGATACTTTTGGAATGGACCATAGATGTTTGATCATGGAAAATTTTGTCGAGATGATGAGAGAGAACAAATATTATGACAGTGCCTTTGTCATGATATTATTTGTTCATGTTATTCGTATTTGTTCCATATGAACAAATCTCTTATGGAACAAATCTAACTTAGAGAGATGTATTAATGATTCTAATTATTTTTATTGTGTAAATACATTATCTCTTATAGTCCCGAATCATATTTTGATCAAGATACAACCTGACACTGAACTGCAAATTGCAAAAAATGTGCAGAAAATTTTAATTTCGCGGGCTTTAACTGCGGAATATAAGATTGATAACAATCATAATAATGACAACGACATCTCTTTATTTCAGGGTGCTAGCAATATTTTCGGTTCATTCTTCACCTGCGCACCTTTCTGTGCTAGTCTGTCGCGATCCTACATACAGTACCAGGTGAGTTCCAGTTTACACTAGAAAAATAAACAGAGTAACTACAAAATAAATACAATGAAATCGGATAATACTTTCCAAAATCGTACCGTGAGCCGTGACAGCAGTTTTGGTGGGCTCCAGTTGTTGGCTAACAACTCGGGTTTAGACAAAAAGTTTGCATACGCGAAGGTAATACACAAAATATAATTCTGTCTCGTTTACTCTTACGACTGGACCTAATAATAATATCCTTGTCTCATGATTATCGAAGCGCATATCTTTTCTGGTTTAACTGTACGTTTGTGGCAGTCTCTAAACGCGGCGCACGCGCACAGACAGTGTGGTTCGCGTGTCATAGGAACATAGTTTGGACGCTTTCACTTTACTGTTTGTGCGCGTCAGCAGGTGTTGTTCCTTGCACGCGAACCGTTCGCAACATGCGCTCGCGCGCGTCGAATGTGACGCGTCCATAGCCTTTCGAGACGCCAAGCGTGCATGGTTCGTGCACGTAGGCTGCGCGTGCACTGGTGTGGACGCGCCTTTAAGCTCAATCTGGCATTAAGTTCGGGTACTCTAAAACGTCTCTCGGTGTGTTGTAGACGGGCGCTAAGACGGGTATAACGTCTGTGGTGAGTGCTGTACTGATCCTGTTCGTCCTGCTGTGGATCGGGCCATTCTTCGAGCAGCTGCCGCGCTGTGTGCTCGCCTCCATCATCGTCGTGTCGCTTAAAGGCATGTTTATGCAGATCAAAGAGCTCGACAAGTTAGTATTATCATGTATTTTTTTTTGTTAAGTAAAACTCATGAAAATTTTCTTCAGACCAGGGACTTGAAACGTTATGAAATAGGTAACGTTAAAACGTATAGTTCCAATAACGATAATTTCTACCGTTCCACCCGGATATGATCCGATTTAGTTTGATTAGTTATGACGATTAATTATGATCCGTGTGGAACAACATTTCTCTCATGATAAAAAAGGTACCTAACTTTACATAATCCTTAGTACATAAATCGTTGATTTAGAATACGTGAAAAAATTCACGGCAGTAATATACAGGGTGTTAGTGTAAACACCGTTATCCTTGAAACCAGTGGTTTGGTTTCATTTATAGAACGTAAAATCAATGGAAAAATACAACTTTTTTTTTTAAAGAAAATCTACATTTTTCCACAACAATATTTCACCCTACACGCAAGGGCAACGACCGGCCGCGGCCGGCGGTTGGCGGGGGCGGGCGGGGCGCGCGAGACGTTACATGACCCGCCGTCAGCTGTTTCGCAGCTCTCTCGAACGCGTATCCATGAGTATCGGGACAGTGACGGATATTTACTTTTTAAAATCTTTTAATGAAAATAAGGTTTTTTTTTTGTTGTTAGGTACTGGGTCTTTTTTTATATTTAAGTCAACTACCCATGGTTTGAGTGACAACGGTGTTTACCCTTGCATACTGACTTACATACTGATGTATATAACGAAATTAAAAGGAAAACTCACATATTTATATATAATCAGCAAGCTGATCTCCTGAAGGTAGGTAAACACTTTGAAAACGGTACCCATAGTATCGTTAAATTTTTTTTAAATGTAATTTTCGTTTATTTGTTCCAGGTTCTGGAGGCTAAGTAAATTGGATGCCATGGTCTGGATCGTGACCTTCCTGGTCACGCTTTGCATCAATATTGATATCGGGTAAGTTTATTTTCGGGTAGTTTGATGCGGAAGGCAGACAGGGCATTGTGGCGCAGACTGGGAGAGGCCTATGTCCAACAGTGGACTGTGATAGGCTGAATAAAACACTGATTAAATGAAATGAGACGGTTGAAGAACTTAGAAGAATGATGGACATCTAAAGAAAGCGAAGAAAGAAAGAAAATCAAATTTGAACCAGGTTAAGGCACGCAATATTCACACAAATCCAAAACACAGAAAAATACTGACTGACAAATGGATGATTGGCTATCCATTACATACCTTAAATATTAATATAATAATAATAACTTAGTAGATATATAATTATTAAAGTGGCCACAGGTAGCCCGTGATATTCAAATTATTTTTCCTTTTTCGCAATTTGCAGGTCAGTGTCAGGTTGTATTTTGAAAATATGATTGGCGATACATATTTGTTATATTTACATAATTATAATCATTAGATTATGGCGGCATCTACATCGCCCAGGCGAACTACGCTCACACAAAAATCCTGACGTCACATAAATCGTGCATTGCGCAATTAGAGTTTACTGCGCGATGGACATACAAGATTCCGACATCAATCTTTGGGCAGTTGCCCGCTAGACACGACACCCATCTGGTCGAAGGAGCCTCCCTTTTCTATAGAAGATGAGTGAACTTTACACCCTGTTCCTCATACCCCTAAACGATCATTAATACATCTCTCTCATTTAGATTTGTTCCAACTTGCATAAGAAATTTGTTGCCCTGCGGTCGGAAATAAAGGGGTTAAAATTGCAGTGTTTCTAATCAACTCCTTGGCATTTCCTCTCAGACTTGGCGCTGGTCTGCTAGCAAGCCTGGGCGCGCTGTTCATTAGCTCACAGAACCCGTACGTCTGCCTCCTGGGTAAAGTGTTGGACACTGACCTTTACCTGGACATCAAGAGATACAGAGCTGTAAGTACCTCTTCTCTTATCGTATCTGTACGTACTTTATGACCCCGTGTCCTGATATAAGCTACGAACTTCCGCCCGCGGCTTCGCCCACGTGTTAAGTCGATAAATACAAAAAAGTTGCCTATGTCCTTCTATCTCCTTGCCAAATTTTGTCGAAATCCGTTCAGTGGTTTAGGCGTGAAAAGGTAACATAAATACGTACAGACAGACGAGTTACTTTCGAATGTATAATATTAGTATGGGTAATCGCGCGATTACGCGATCTTTGCGTGCATATTTCACTTTTCGTGCATTTTTCGGTGAATCTGAACGCGTGGTCGCGCCGACACAGGGCGCTTTCCGGTTTCCCGAAAAAAAAGCGACATGACCGCGACGATCCCGTATTCGCGCGACGATTGCTTCTGACAGCGCGATGCGCGATGAAGCGTACACGTACAGTATGACATACAGACGCGACTGGAAATATTTCAGCTGTCTGTTTGGCTTGACCGCGCTGTTCTTCTAGACTACACAACGGATTTTGACGTGGTATTCACCATCATTTAATAAATAATAAATAAATCATTTAAAGAATTTATTCCGGAAGACTAACGTGTACTTCCTTACATATTATTAAACAAAGTCCTCCGCCGCGTTTGTCTGTCATCCTATTCGCGATAAACTCAAAAACGACTACACCGATTTACTTACTGCACTGTCTACCGTGTGCCAAATTTCGTCCAAATCTGTTCAGCCGTTTTATCGTGAAAGCGTAACAAACAAACAAACTCACTTTCCCATTTATATTAGTTAGGATGGTGGACGTAGAGGATGGTTGACATTAGCGGCTTCGCTCGCTGCACTCGTGACTACTGTAAGAGCTCCCGCAGACATACAATTGTAAGTGGGCCAACTATCGAACGGCCAATATAATATTATATTACGATTTAGTTGGACAATGTGCGGGCTACCATGTCACTATACCTATTGGAATACTCTGCGACTTAGTCGGCCAACTTAAAATTGCATGTCTGAGGGAGCCCTAAAGCCGTTCGCGGCTTGACGGCTCGCTGCACTGAATACTGACGCGTAACAAAAGTCGATACATTACAAACAAACGTTGCTAGTCAGGCTCCGCATTTAATAAAACAACAAGAAATACATTTCAATACATAGGAATGTAAGTAGGTACTATTTTTTTACATGACATTCATTACTTCTGATCAAGATATGTATCGCTTCTGGTAAATGAAATCACTTGTCAAGCCAAGTTCGGCACACACCCAGCAATAGTAATACATTGTCGTCAATTGTTTACACTGGACAGCATGCCATGAGTAGCCATGTCCATTTCATGATTGTACATAGCAAGGATAATGAACTGGGCAACGCACATAACCACTATGTAGATTAACGTGAATAGGATCCATTTTATGAAGTCGCATATACCGATGTCGTAGGTTGTAGCGTACGGGTACAATTTGTCCGAGCACAGTCTCATTTTAATTTTAAACGTTCTATTTTGGAAGAAGGCACCATTTTATTTAGTTTTGTTGTAGATTCATCTTTAGGATTTGTGACGTTCTTTTCCGAGACATTTGTTTAAGTGACAATAAGACTGTTGACTGACGTGATGGTGTTTTTTTTTCAAAGATCTTGTTTTTTTTTTTTTGTTTTGATAGAATCTTTTTGGAGATCTAAAAAATTCTTCCATTTAATTTTCTATTTCAAATTTTATAAATTGTGATTTCAATAAATCATATTCGGACTCGTAATAAAAAACGGCCGATGGCCAATTACCTTCATTTGTTAAGTCAAAGATTACACACACTCACTTAAAAACGAACGGTGCCCTAATTTGTTGTTTTATCCCTTGATTATTTCAATTTTACCCTTCGTTAACGATTTTTACCCTTCGTTAACGATTTTTACCCTTAGTTAATGAATTATACCCTTCAATAAATTTTTAACCGAAGTCTTTACCGTTACTGCACTGCCTTGCTACATCATGTTGTTTTAAGTGAAACGAAATACAAGATATAACCTAAATTTATTAAAAAAATTGCATTACCTTACAGGCTCAAGAACTCCCAGGTATAAAAATCTTCCACTACTGCGGCGGCCTGAACTTCGCCACCAAGAATCTGTTTAGAACGAAGTTGTTCCGTAAGATCGGGTACCTGAAGCCTTCCGAGCCGGCACGACACGACGAGGACAACAACCTCACCAAGAACGAGTCCTTCGAATGGGACCCTAATCTTAGTCAAAGAGTAAGTACAAGTGAGAGAATATTAACATAAACGAGCTAAGCCGTCTTCAAAGTAGAATTCACTGATGCTCGGTTCCTATAAACAAAACGAATCGTTTTGCTTACCAATAGTCATCTGCCTAGCCTTTTCCCAACTATCTTGGGGTCGGCTTCCAGTCTAACCGGATACAACTGCCTATCTGACCTCCACAACCCAGTAACTGGGTAATACGATAGCGATACCCCTTGGTAAGACTGGTTGTCAGACTTTCGGGCTTCTGACGACCCGTAACGACTGTCAAAGATCCTCGAATGACAGCCGGGACCAACGGCTTAGGGCCTCCAACCACGGATTGAATATGATCGGTCCACCTTATCTGAGACCTCCGCTGCCCAGCAATCACCGGCTGGTAACTAAGCGAAGATTATCGCTCCATGTAGCTTGAAGTCTTCCTATTCTAACTTCGCCGATTCGCGGTCTCCTCTCAAGAATACGTCTACTCGAGGCTAATAGTCATTGGTCTACTCCAACGGTGACCAATTCTATCCTACTGACCCATTGTCCTATACCTATGAGCTTGTTCGACGACTTTTTCTCTGTCAGATCAGAAGATCTAGAAAAGTAATTGGTCTGATTAATTGTTTGAATGTTATCATTCTGTTTCCAGGTACAATGTGTGATAATAGATATGACAGCCCTGTCCTACGTGGACGCGCCAGGCATCAAGAGTTTAGTCGCCATAAAGAAGGAGCTGGCGTCCAGCCAAATTTCTGTGCTTCTTTCAGGAGCTAATGGTAAATATAGAATACGCTGAGTTCTATAAATTTATATTTATTTATTTGTTTATAAATTATGGCCCATGTTGTTGTTTTTACATGATTTCCCATCATTCGATTACCCCATCATTTTTTTTTATTTCTCATCTATTTTTTAAGTAATCAAAATGCTGATAATTATTATTTTTTCACAGGTCCAGTACTAGAAATGATAGACAGGTACAACTCCTTAGAGACAGACCAACTGCAGATGGAGACGTTCCCGACAGTTCACGACGCGGTCGTATATTACAAATATTTAGAATCTAAGAAACATGTGGTTACTATGACTACGTGAGACCGAATCACCTCCCCCTTAGGGGATTTTGTAGTATTCAAATACCAAGAAGGCTTTAGTCATGTAAGGTAGCTCAAACACCTTTTACCCTTTTTATTTTTAAATTACCCTGATTTTTTTGTTATCTTTTTTTTTTTTTTCTTTATGGACTGACGTCGGGTCATATGACGTTTGCCAGACGTCCAACGAGCTGTTAAAATAATAGCGTTTGCGTCCTACCGTGAACAGCGACTTTTCCCGTCAAAAATAAAACTGTTACATAATTTGTCCAGCGTATGCGGCTTAGATTACACACCTGTATACTTGGTAAACTGTTATTTCTAATCATACAATTGAAAAAAAACCCGCAATATCTTAATTTTTAGGCAGTTTATCAGATAGTGAGACAGCATTTGGTTCCTATTTCGGATACGCTGTTTTTACAATAAAATATTTAAAAATAAGAAACACGCAGGGTAAAAATAAAAATAAAATGTAAAACAAACCTATTTATGTATATTTATGAATATCTTTAATTAGCTGAACTTGACTAAGCTTAATTATTATATTAACACAGAAATAACTATAATTTTATCTTATAAAGATAAAATATTACAAAGTTGACTTGACAGTGATATTGAGGCATTAGATCACTTTTTATTTTATTTAATATTTATATTTATATTTAATTCTCAGCCCCATTTAATATATTGTACTTATTAAATAGTTTAGCAAAATATCAAGTACTTAAAAGTACTTAATCGCTTTAAAGATTTTAGTTAATTATTTAAGAAAAGCTCACTTGGATCAAGATTTTGTTACTATTGTATAACAGTCCAACCTATCATTAATTTTATTGTACAATTTCTAGTGTCATAATTAAATAATAATTTTAAAATGACTTGCAAAAAACTACACACAATGTATGGGTATTAATTAGGTATTTGCTTTTGTCACTTTTAAAAATGTGTATTTAGTATTTTTTAATAATATAGCGTAGCTGTATAGTGGCAACAAATGTATAAATTATCGCTCAATGCAATAATACAGGGTGTTTTTTTTTTCTTAAATCTAGGTTCGTCTACATATACAAAAATATTTTTTTTTACTTGAAATCGTGCTTGGGGTTCACTACCACCACTATAATGTTTATAATAGTTTATATTTAAGCCCTGAAGTCCCATCTCAAAATTCACGTTGGAAAAAAGGTCATAAAAATACCGATACCTAATTATCTAGGTAGGTATGTTAATCAATGCAATGCACTCGTACTTAATTGGTTAAAAAAAGAATTTAATATTAAAAAGTGGGAACCAATCTTAACACTAATATTAACATAATTAGAAAAACCGACATTTTTATCAGCCTAGGATAATTTAGGAACATTTATAAGTACCTACCTATTTTCTCTATAGACCATAAAAGAAAATAATAAATCATTATCATAATTATTGCAAAATTTTGTACTTATTTACAAAAACAGATACCTACTTAATTGTTTGCAGTTTTTTGCCAGTAAATACTTTTATTTCTAAAATCTGTTGTGATATTTAGAACGTAATGCGATTGTACAGAATGTACTTAGAATAAAATATAATGTTGAATATATTATACATTTTGTTTTTTATTCCTTACCCTTAAGTGATGAACTTCTTCATTCCATCCTCATTACTGACTCTAGGCATCTATTACCTATTTTTTTACATAATTCTTGTAGGCACCATTTCATTTTTGAACAAATAATTAAATCGAGCCGACAAGAACCTAAAACTTTTTTAAATTAAAATTACATTTGTCCTTTCTTTAATTGCCTATATCGTCAATAGGTTTATTATAAGGTCCGTCGACTAACCCTTTTTTTTCCACCCTGTATACTATACAGATGATTGTATCAGAAAGGTGTGGTCAAATTGATGGTCTGTACCAGCACACCTTTCCGAAACACCCTGTATATAGCTGTCACCACTTTCAGTATTTCTATGCTGATCTAGCTCAGAAACGACACAGCACAAAACAGAGATATACCTACGTCAGTCACGAGCACTAAAGCCGGACACAGCAACAATATTTGAACACTTGTGAGGCACTGGTAGGTATTTGAGTAATTTTGTTTAAAGTTTCACATAGTTGTAACCGTACCTCACAAGTGTTCAAATATGTGAAACTTTAAGTTTAATATGAATACACTGACAATTTTTTATGTGTTCTTTTTTTCGGCTTTCCTGCGAATCTTTCCTCTCGCTTTCATGCAGTCTGGGAGTGATTTCGTAAAAAGCGACGGAAGTGTGTTACAAGAAGCCGGGGAAGCGCGCGCTATTTGATTTGACTAATGAGCGTGCGTAGTGGTGGCCGTCAGAAACGACCTTGACGAGGCGGCCCCTTTAATGTTGCATATTACCAAGGTGAGATGTCAGATGTTACACATCATAAGCATTGCAAGACTCGCTCGTTTTTTTAAAATGATTTTCTCCTACTGTATTGATTGTTATTTTTGATTGTTGCGATCATAATGTTATGGCTACCCTACTATTATGAAATATCGGATTGCCGTCCCATCGGACTATGAGATTCAGGATTATGATAAGTTAAAGATACGAGGCTTATCTACAAGATTAATGATTTCGCCACTATGTGCAAAAACAATTTTATTATTCCGCTGCATCATTCAATTGAACTAGAGATCAAGATTATTTACTTCATCGTAAGGTGCGGAACTACCAGTTAAAAAAGTACCTACCGAACAACTTAATTAACTATCAATCAATTAATGATTTTACGAAACCAAAGATTGCAATTCTCCTTTTTTCATGAACCTAAGAATCTCTTGCCGCTGCCGGCTGACGATATAAACATTTTATTTTATTTTATATTCATTTTACTTTATTGGGACATCAACATTATTAGCTAATCGCTAGCCAATATGTTTGTAGAATTCAAATGATAAAATTATATTTATTTCTGTAGGTATCTTTTACACGTCAACTGTGTGGATATTTTAAAACTAGATGGCGCCGGCATTTTCTAATTGACTGATATAATATCCCTGGGAAGAAATGCAGAAAAAAAGTCTGAGTAGAGGGTCTGACTGCCCAGGGCTGGACGACCATGGCTATAAATCAATATAATGTGAATTTGGTACGGATCAATGTGCTCTTGCATATACTGCGCATTACCATCACATCAAAAGCATCCCAGGCTTTTTACAAGAGGGACAACGCGGCATTTTAGGCAGGAGTTCGAAATAGCGTTATAAACTGGCTTTCCCTACGAGAAATACATAGGTACCTGTCAAAATCATAACCCTCCCTATGCTTCGCCGTAATCGGGTAAAAAAAGGAAAGTAGGTATGTAAATAACTGCCTCGTACACATGGCTACACATCAAGCTTTACATTTTCAGTATAAGCTGACCTCGCATTGTACGGAAATCCTATACAATGCGAGATCAGCTTAAACTGGAAATTTTATTTTGATGTGTAGCCGTGTATACCTGGGTTTTAACTCTTAGGTACTCAAAACGACTTACGGATAATTCAATTAATCGCTTACTTTCTTTTTCTTGTGGTTGGACTTGGCTTTACATGCCGTCGAGAAGTATCTCTCAAGCATGCCGGTTTCCTTACGATATTTTCCGTCTACTAAGTCAATTAATCGTCGATGAAAGTAGGTACGCGTCCAAAAGCAAATGTTAATTGACTTAAATTAGCGGCGGCGTTGTACAGTTACAGCAGGCATAACCGTCCACGGGTCATTTAACGAAAACTGCTTCGTCATAGGATTCACGGAGTCCACTGTGCAGGGCCTATATGAAGGAAGACGAGACCGCAGCTTCTAAACTGCCCGGTGGTTGCCACATACCGGATAAAGAACTTCGGAAACCCAGATACCCTCCGTGAAATTGAAAGTAACACCAAGGCGTTGCTGGCCTGCCTTGAGGAGCTAGAGTGGATTGAATGATCGATTCTCCCAGCCGTACGCAAAATACGCGCTTGGACGTGGAGTTGCGGACACCAGCCCGTTATACTAACTACCACTACTTGACTAATATGAAGAAATACATATTTTGTTGTATGTACGGGTAGACGACCATTAAAGGCACGTATTTACCCATTTGCCTATTGGGAAAAACACAACAAGGTATTGTTTTTCTTTCAGGTGTTTTGTTGGATAAAGTTGGGTAAAGCCAGTGTCCGTTGCAGACACTGATAGTTATCGATAGTACTGTGCGCACGCGTAATATCCGGTGTAATCCGGGATTATCTGTTTATTACAAATAACTCAATGACGAAGCGTAGATACACCATGGCTTGTGAATTATTTGGGATCAGTCCTGACTCTTGATCCAAGCCGTATCCGATGTACCTCTATTGAAAGTTACAGCCTTTCATGTGCGAGAATTTAGGATGGAAAACGTTTTTTTTTAATGATAATTGTATTCAATCATTTAAAGCTTTTAAAAATCCAGTACTGATGCTTTGTTATAACATTTACGAAAAAACGTATTAAGAACACTTATGACTACAGACTCGAAGGTCAATCGTTAGAACGAAAGCACGTAGCCAGTGATCTCGGCGTGTTGTTCGATGAACAACTATCTTTTAGAGATCATTACAATAACGTGACGAATAGAGCATTAAAACTTCTTGGTTTTATATCTAGGTCTACCAAAGGATTTAAGAAACCTCAAAGCTTTATATTACTTTATAAAAGCCTAGTAAAAAGTTTATTAGAATACTGTTCGATAATCTGGTCACCGTGTTACGCAGTGCACTCTGACAGAATTGAGAGTGTGCAACATAACATAATCAGCCTATAATGTTCCCACTGCTGGGACACAGGCCTCCTCTCTATGAGAGGGAGTGGGCCGTAATCCACCACGCGGGCCCAGTGCGGGTTGGTAGATGTCACATGTCTTCGAATTTTTGGTTCTAAGACATGCTGGTTTCCTCACGATGTTTTCCTTCACCGTTTCGAGAGCAGTGGTGATGAAATTATTTACACAAAGTAAAGCGCCTGTCGGGGTTCGAACCTGCGACCTACAACTCGTAAGTCGCGGCCGTTACCACTGGGCCACCACTGCTCCAGAGTGTGCGAAGAAAATGTGAAAGTGGGGTAAAGTACAAATCTTTACTTGGCGTGTTTGTTCTCCTACACTTTCCCTGCCTAAGTAGAAGAGTGTCGGAGGGCAGACGCACAGACCGTGGCTGCAATCTTGTGAACTAAGCTTTCTACTGTAGTTTTCATCATTATTGTGTTGTTGCTAGTCATGATGTGCGATTACGCTTTGGGTGATAAACAGATCGAAACCTATAATGTGAACCTAGTGATATATTGTGATTGTTACCTGTTGTAGTTGCCTTGTGAATAAATAAATAAATAAATACTGGAACGTAATCAGTCCCTATGTATATTTATCTTATTTTGTAAGTCTGAATTGAATTCGTGAACTAGCTACATAATGAGCTCGTGAATACTAGCTTCCTTCGAGTCTGAAACTACTTATACTCGGACAAATCCTGAACATAATCGTATATAAAACTTATATATGGAGTGCTAAAAGGATCTTTTGACGCCTGAATGAAATTTTCAGGGGAAAGCTGTTGGTAAACATTTGTGAAATTGTCTCATAGTTATTAATGATATAAAAAGATGGCGGCGTTAGTTCCGATTCTGGCCACGCGCCACATGAATCTTGTTGCGTTGGGGATCACTTTCTGATTAAATACGCGTCCAACTTGATGCTCTACCATGGTCGAGCTTGCAAGATGCGTGTTCGTGTATTTAATTTTGCAATGTATGGAATTGTCATAAGATTAATTTTTCAGTGGTCTCAGAAAATGCTCTGCTCTTGGTGTGCGCTGACGTACCTAAGTAGGTTATGTGTGTCACAAAAGTTTAAAAATGGAATACCTACCTACTATATACACCCATTTGCAAAAAAAACGGGCACCTTAACAGTCATTGGCTTTTGTATGAATAATATTAATATTTTTACTATGTCTTTAGCATAAATGACTAGCAATTTGTTATAATCAATAAGAATATAGTTTTTTGGCTACACCCTTCTTCCAGCAGCGCTACAATTTTACTAGCTCTTATTGCTTTTTTCATCATTACAATCAACACAAAGATGTCACTTTTAAGTCACAATAAGGCTGGATTATGCGACAAACATAAATTATTCTACTAAAAATAACGAGAAATTAGTTTTAGTTGCCAGGATAACCTTCAAACCGCAAAACTGCAAAATGTTAGTAAAAGTCACAAACGGAAAACGGGATTATTATTGTTTTTAAACAAAAGTTTCGAATTTGGAATTAACTTTTTCTCTTACCCCGACTCTTTATTAAGTGCCAGTAACATAGTTTGGCTATTAACACCTCTTCACAACTACATGATTACCAATAATGTACAAAAATCAAAACCGCCCGTTTTTTTTGCAAAGGTAGTTAATATTTTTCATACTATGCAAGGCATTCCTCAATCCTACACGAAGTTTGGTAACCCTAACTATGCTGAAATACCCAACTGTACCTATCTACCATAAAAATCCTAATTAATTATTGATAATTATCATAATCCCAGATAATGAGAAAATATTATCATTTAATTCTAATGTTCGATACAGATAGATTAATAATATAGTAATTAAGTCCATGCAAGTCACTCGCTAGGCGTTCGTTCAAGATGGCGGCCGCGTACCTGTTGGGACTTTTCTTCGTTTTGAGCTTTGTGCAGGTAAGAACTTTGAAATATTCGATAAATAAATAAAGTTCCAACTGGATATTTAAAAAAAAGCATCAGTTCTTTTTGAGGAAATCGCAGACATACATACAGGGTGCTAGGGTAAACACCATTATCCTTGAAACCAGTGGTTTGGTTTCATATATAGAACGTAAAATCAATGGAAAAAGGCAACTTTTTTTTTAAAAGGAAAACTACCTTTTGCCACAATAGTATTTCACTCTTTTATCCTAGGGCGCTAGGGACTCACTCAACACGGGTGAGGGACGTGACCTGACCGGCCGCGAGCGCGACCCCTCCCTCAGTCAGTCAGCTGTTTCGCTAGCGATCATGGTGTCGGATATAAACTTTTAAAAATATTTTAATGAAAATAACGTTTATTTTTGTTGTTACTCGGTCATTTATTTAAGTCAATTACCCATGGTTTGAGTGACAACGGTGTTTATCCTGACACCCTGTATGTATGGGTCGAATACAGAACCTCTTTTTACCCGACTACCGCAAAGCCAAAAGGAAGGATAATTTTTTGCGCGTTTAATGTACATAGGTACAATACATTTGTTTGTATTTATGTATGTTCCACCGCAACGACTAAACTACCCATCCGATTTTGATGAATGAGGTGTCAATCGATTCCTTATTACCTACCTATGGTTCGGGTGGTCAAAATCTGTATGACGAATCCAAAAAAGTGTCAGCGAAAAAAAATAAGGTTAGGTACCTAACTTACCAAAAATAATTGGTTGATTAAAAAAAAACTCTTTGGGTTGCATAATAAATCAAAGGTGTCTAATTCAATTTGCTACTACCCTCATAAAGTTTACGAATGCTTATGTGTTAATAGTTTCTTTAGTGTTAAAGATTTCATTGACAAAAAATGTTAATGTAAGTTACCAACTGATAAATTTGCATGCTGATTATTATATTGGCAAAACATGCTTTGTTCTAAATTGTACTTTTTTTTGCCACCTTTATACCTATACCGTGTTTTTATGCAAATAAATATACTTAATGATCCATAACCCCAAGATAATTGAAATAATAAAAAAGTTTTAATCGACTGATTCGTACAGACGAGTTACAAGTACAGGCGAACAAGCTATTTGGTATACAGGCAAAATATATTCATTTTCCGCTACACTGCCAAAATTCGTTTTGATTGTGTGTAATTTAACTTTTTGAGCTTATGGCTGATGTGCTTAGAGTGATGTAAAAGGATTGTTGACTACTGAAAACCCTCACAAAATTGTTTAAAGTAGTTGTAAGTTATTTTATTTATTTATTTTATTTAAAATTTTCGCACAAAAAAAAGGTACAAAGGCGGACTTAATGCCTGAGGCATTCTCTACCAGTCAACCAAGGGTGGTGAAGAGATTAGATGGCAGGTGCTCTAATTGAAAGGAACAAAGAGAAAAAATATATAATATATCGTATTGCATTATAGATAAAACAGGTTTACAGTACATAAATAAGCTATAAACTTATGATACATATACTTACATACATATTTACTATAATAAATACTATATATATATATATATAACATACAAATTCAAGGGAGAGAGGTGATGACATGACTCTACTCTATTTATTTTGAAAAAAACTCCGCAGTTTCCGCTTAAATGCATAACGACTGCTGGCCTTCCTGATATCAAGAGGAAGTTATCTGCCAGTATACTATAAATAGCTTGTTCGACTGTACACACGGCTACACATCAAGCTATACGTTTCCAGTTTATGCTGATCTCGCATTGTATAGGATTTCCGTACAATGCGAGGTCAGCTTATACTGGAAATGTATAGCTTGATGTGTAGCCGTGTTTACGTGTGACTCGTATATGTACGAATACCGAAGTTATGTTGATACGATGTCTTTTTAGGTAGCGTTTTCTGTTTAGGTTGGGTATTTAAAATAAATGGGTATAAGACGAAATTAATTAATTTAGTAATCGCTAGGTGACTGCCTCATTTAATATTACTTAGTGGAATTTTAAATATACTTAAGTACTAAAGCGAATTTTCCATATTTTAGGGAGGTGTCCTCAACCCCGAGCCGGCCATTATCGAGGACTTGGGTAAGAGAATAATATCTATATATTTGACGACACGGTTGGCGCAGTGGCTGAGCGATGGACTGCTGCGCAACGTGTCGCGGGTTCGATCCCCGCACGGAACAAATATTTGTATGCTCTGCAAGTAGTTGTTCCGGGTCTAGGTGTTAGTGTATGTGAGTTTCTATGTTTGTAAACGCACCCACGATACAGGAAGAAATTCTTAGTGTGGGGCAACGTTTTAAAAAAAAAAAAAAAAACAATTTGATAAGTAGATGACTGAAAAAGTTATCAAGTAGAAACTGAAACAATTTAGGACCCTGGAAAAGCGCAGTGGCGTATTAACCCTAAGGCAAACAAGGCACTTGCCTAGGGGCGCGAGGATACAAAGGGGCGCGGAATATTTTTAGCAAAAAAATCAATATAATTAATTGTGTAAGTAAGTATGCACCTGCTTACATAATTTACTATAAAGATTTAGAGATTCCGAAGCGTCTCCGGCTTCTTGATTTTCAAAAAAATATATATATATGGCCGCTAGGGGGCGTTGATGACGTGCTTGCCTAGGGCGCTCTCGACATTTAATCCGCCGCTGGAAAAGCGCTAACATTTCTTTCATTCTCAAAGCATTATTTTTGCTCTGTCGTGCTTACAAAATTAATTTGTGTTGTTAAAATGAAAATATTATGTAGTCTTGGATTTTTTTATTATTAACTCTCATCGGATATCGTATAAAACAGATAAATGCATAATCAATCAATTAAGTCAATTCTCGGTAGAATACGTGCTAGCTCGCACAGCATCCTGAGTGTAATGTGCGATAGGTGGAACAGCCCCATGCTGGCTCACTGGATACGGATGCACACATAGGTGTCAGTCGTTACAATTTTGTGTATAGCGTGGTTTTTACTAACAATAGTTTAAGACAACTTAGGATCATGTGATCTGAAATAAATAAATATAAATATATGTATATATACAGTATGCAAGGGTAAACACCGTTGTCACTCAAACCATGGGTAGTTGACTTAAATATAAAAATAAATGACCCAGGAACAACAAAAAAAACCTTATTTTCATTAAAAGATTTTTAAAAGTAAATATCCGTCACTGTCTCGATACTCATGGATACGCGTTCGAGAGAGCTGCGAAACTGGTTTCAAGGATAACGGTGTTTACACTAACACCCTGTATATGATTATGCCGTAGCCATGCGGTACCGCTCTGTGCTACGGGAAACAAAACGGAAATCGCGGTATACCTGCTACGGCGTAGCGCTACGTTGCTACGACATCACGAAGTTTGAAAATGAACTTTTTTTCCATTCACCTTCCATCCCTTAGCTGACTTCCGAGCTTCAAGGATCGTAGCTGGCTGGCCTGCAGAGGAAGGTCAGATCCCGTACCAGGCTAGTCTGCGTATGGTGACCGCCGCTGGAGCCGTCAGCTCCTGTGGTTGCTCGCTCATCCACAACAAATGGGTGCTCACCGCCGCCCACTGCCTGGCTAAGTAAGTATTAAAACTAGGTTTTGAGACTAATTTTTAATTATAACTTTTTCTGTGCTAATTATTCCCTAACTCCGAAATTCTTGAATTTACTGTAGGTAAGGCTAAAACTTAGATACTAGATAGTCTAGAACTTTAGATACACTAAAACATATTACTTACATACTTAATTGTAGCTACACATTGATACAGTATTATGGAATAAAAATTGTGGATAGGTAATCAATCAAATGACTTCGTCACAGTCATCATCTTTTTAAGGCTGACTGTTACCTAATCATATACACATATTAAGCAGGGATCGGAATATCGGTGGTCATTACAGGACTTGAAACATTTTGTTGGTACTTATTCGTTTATGGTATTCAAAAATTGAAACTTCAATATGTATTTTTTATTGTAAATTATGAACCATCAGTTGATTTTTATTCGTTTTGTTGTTTATTCTTTAATTCTTTTGTGATAAAGTTTCATCTTAAGTATTCCATTTTTATTTTTGATCATTACATTACAATCTTATTTTTTTTTTTTTAAACTTACCATTGATACCTGCTGGGTTTTTTAGTATACCAATGCTACCTACTTATTAAAAAAATATATACTTAGTAGAATTTGATTTATCAAATTAATTGAAAATCTATTCAATTGATTGATAATTTTTGTAATTACGGCCCTGGAAATCCTGGAATGACGTCCAGATTCCGATCTCTGACAATAAGACATAGCCATTATTTCACATTGTGCTTTAGACTAGACTGACTCAACCAGTTTTTCTTCAGAATACTGGACAGACACATGGCTGATTCTGTTGCGAAACACTTTAACTAAAAGAATATTCCTACGTTTTTCCTGACAGCCGTATCACGTTCGTCGTCCGCTTCGGCGTGACCAACCTGACCCGACCTGAGATCATCGTGGAGTCCACCGACAAGCACATCCATCCCGAATACGATGAGATCAGGGCTGGAGTCCAGACAGCTGACCTTGCCCTCCTCGGGCTTGATAATTATATACCCTACTCCGGTTAGTGCAAACAATATTTCTCTTGTACCTACCTATTAAACAGGGTGAAATTGAAATCCTTTAATTAAACTCATGGGAATAAAACACGCGAAAAAAAAATCTTGACATTTTGACGAGCTATGCGAACATAAATGTAGGGAAAAACTGATTTTGAATATTTTTTTGCGCGATTAGCAGTGTTGGTCCCATCGTAAAAGTTGTTCATAATGATGAGTACAATGACCCCATGAGGATGCCCATGAATTCAATTTCACCCTGTAAAGAGCGGTGGTGACCCATTGGTAACGGCCGCGACTTACAGGTTAGTAGGTCGTAGGACTCGTTAGATGGCCCTGGCGCTTTACTTTGTATAAATTATTTCATCACCACTGTTCTCAAAACGGTGAAGGAGAACATTGTGAGGAAACTGGCATGTCCTAGAACCAAAAATTCGATGAGATGTGATATCACCAACCCCCGCTTGGGCCCGCGTGAGATTACGGCCCACTCCCTCTCACAAAGACGAGGCCTGTCAATGATATTGAGGCCTGTCTGGGTGCAATAAAAATGACTGCTAAAGAGTCTTAAGATCCTCCTGAAATTACGCACTGTTCGGCTATTATGATACCGGCCACAATAAGGGCCCATGTACTCAAGACTCCAGTATCATTATCATGGTTTTCTTTATCACAGTCAACGTGCAGGCAATCCGTCTCATGAGCCGCGCTCAGAAGAATGCCAACTTCGCCGGAAAGAGAATGATCGTCAGCGGATTTGGACGTACCGACGATCCTTGGAACGGTGAGTATCTTATTGAACCTATCTATCTATCAAACTAGCCTGTATTGTCCCACTGCAGGGCAAAGGCTTCCCTCTCCTTTTCCACACAATTCTGTCTTTTGCTAGTGCCGGCACTTGCCGGCCGGCGGGACGAGCTTGACTCCTATCTATAGGACTGCCTTTAGGTAGGAGTCAAGCTCGTTCCGCCATTTTCGCCTTGGGCGGCCTACCGCAATGTCGTCGTGCGTTTAGAGGGACCTAACGGGTGGTTCTCTTAACCCATTTGTCATCTGACATGCGGCAGACATGTCCGAAATTCGAATCCCTAGGATACTGCGCTCCATGACTTGCTGGCAAACCTCTTTGCTCAAGGACCAGGTGTGACGACCATGCATATGTGAGAATGGGGTCGGATAAAAATGAGACACTCCATATTCATAGAGTTAACAATCTTGAGGATTTTCTTCAAAACTACCTACCTACCTTCTAAAAGAAATTAGTATTTCTGGCACAAACCAAAACATTGTTGAAAAAGCTCGTTGTCTGCCTCGTTGTCGTTGTCTGTCTCGCCCGAAGACGAACGCGTGATGATAGTGACATGTTCTTAAGTTCTATCGCCCTATAATATTGTACTAAATTCCCCAGGTGGTGCTACCTCCGAGATCCTCCTGTGGACGTTACAGCGAGGAATCTCCAACGAGGACTGCCTGGGCTGGTACACCAACAGCCAGGTCATCAAGGAACAGACCATTTGCTCAGGCTCCTACGACAACCCCTCACAATCCTCTTGCCAGGTAAAAATTAGAACTAAATAATGGGGTCGGGGCGGTCCACCCCGGGCCCTGTCTCCAAATCTCGATACTTAGGATGTATAATCCCAAATAAGGCGAAAATGTGCTCAGTAACAAAAGGCAGTTTGTATTGGCACGGCTACACATCAAGCTATACATTTCCAGTATAAGCTGACCTCGTATTCTACGGAAATCTTATACAATCAGCATAAACTGGAAATGTATACCTTGATGGATAGCCATGTGTACACGTATGTACGCAAAATATAAGATAAGATAAGATTTATTTATTTGTATACACATGGTATACACACACAAGAGCATGCAAGATGTTAATCAGTTACATTATAGTCCAATCATGTTTAGCCTTATAATACCTATACTAGCTGTGCCCCGCGGTTTCACCCGCGTAAGTCTCGATCCCGTGGGAACATAGGGATAAAACGAATCTTATGTCCTATTCCAGGTCATGTTATATCCGTGTACCCATCCTCTCCTCTCTAGAGTAGGGAACGTGACGGCGGCGGCGGCGCGGCGCCGGCGTCGAACGGTTCGCGTATTGCATTGTTATACTCGTGATAACTTCGAAATTAAATGTTCGATTCGAATGAATAAAAAAGTATTTTACTGCTACATAAATACCCTTGATGTTAAAACTATTTATTTGAATAAGAATTAATATTATGTTAAAAAAGGTTATAGTGAGTCAATCTTAAAAGATAGTCATATGCTGTCGCGGACTTTTAAAGAGGAACAATTCCATCATACATGATATTTGCGTAACTTAAACCGTTTACGCAGCGCACGCAACGGAAGCTCTCAAAAAGGAATAATTTTTCCCGTTTTTTAAACATTTTTCATTTATGCTCCGCTCTTATTGGTCGTAGCGTGATGTTATATAGCCTATAACAACCAGTAGTTCCTGAGATTAGCGCGTTCAAACAAACAAACAAACTCTTCAGCTTTATAATATTACGAGGCATGCTTTTTAAGTTTTGTCGTTTGAAGAAAAAAACACAACTAAAACCTTATAGTATTTTTTATTGTTTTACAAAGTATTCACCACGTAGCTTAATACACTTTTCCATTCGCTCAAACCAGTTATTATAACATTTATTCCACTCTAAAGTGGGATGTTCAAAATGGCTGACTTGAAAGCGTCGACTGCTTCTTCAGCGGACTGGAACCTTTGACCACGAAGACTTTTCTTAATTTTAGGAAATGTAAAGAAATCGTTACGGCTTAGGTCAGGACTGTATAGAGGATGGTCAAGAATTTCTACTTTTTCCTGCTTCAAATACTCAATCGTTTGACGAGCGCTGTGTGAGCTTGCGTTGTCGTGGTGCAGGATGATGCGTCGCTTTGAGTTAGAATTTCGAAGTTCGGCGATGACTTGTGGTAAACAAACGGTGGTATACCACTCTGCGTTAACCGTTCTACGATCTTCAAGTGCAATAGTCGCAACATAGCCCGTTTTTCCAACGAACGTGGCCACCATCTTCTTTGAAGTGCTTCGAGAACGAACAACTTTAGTCGGCTTTGGCTCGTCTTGAAAGACCCAGATTGTAGATTGTTGTTTGGAATCAGGATCGTAGGCATAGATCCAAGATTCGTCACCACTGATGATATCGTAGACGTGATTTGACTGTCCTCGGTTGAACCTTTGCAGAGTTTTCTTACACCATCTGACGCGGGCCGCCTTGTGATCGTCGGAAAGCAGATGCGGTATCCAACGGCAAACAAGCTTTCTCACACCAAGCGCTTCATGCAAGATCTTCTGAATGGTTGTCCCTGAGATGCCTAATAGAGCCTCTATCTCCCGATACGTCACATGACGATCTTCGAGAATTAGTTGTCTCACAGCAATCATGTTATCTTCAGTGAAGGCGGATTTTGGGCGTCCTTCGTGAGATTTGTCACTAACACTAGTATGTCCACGCTGGAATTCTAAATACCAACGTTCGACAGTCCGCAGACATGGGGCTTCATTACTGAACACAGATGTTAGCTCTTCAAAACACTGAAGCCGTGTCAGGCCTCTTCTAAAGTTGTAGAAAATTATTGCACGAACATTTTCCTTAGAGAGATTCATTTTCGTACGTAACCTGACAGATTCCAATCGACGCTGTGACTAAACAATAGCATTAATCCTAATACTTTCAACTGTTTTGAGATTCCAATTTTAAACACATTCGAATATAGAACAGTTCCAAATTCAAAATTGCCGGTAAATATGGAAACGACAGAACTTAAAAGGCATGCCTCGTAGTATAGTGTAGATTGGCGTTCAAATATTTTAGTCACATTACTACCTATAATAAAATTAATATTAGACAAGTTTTTCAACTAAAAATTCAGACACACTATAATAAGCTTGTTGCGATAAAAACACTATCAACTGACGTTTGAACGCATGATACTTAGCTCCTTCCAACGCTTTGGCAGCTTGTTAACTACAGTTGGAGCCATGCAGATGACACTTTTGCGCATGAGTGCAATTTTAGCAGGATATACGCGAATTATGCTCACAATATAAACGTAGGATGCTAAAATGTTCTACCTATTCTGCATAAGTCGACGAAGTAACTCCTATTTCTGTATTAATTAAGTATGCTTATAATGTATTGCTTAATATTAGGTACAGTAAAATGCAACATCGAGTCATTGAGTTCTGGAGAAACTTCGGCATTGTAGAGCGTCGTGTCATCTGCGTGATCTCTTTTTATTATAACTCTAAGTGTTGAACGCCTAAATATATAAAAAGTCCTGAAAAAGTGGCACAAATTATCGGTATCGCTACCGAGCGCGACAGCGGTAATTGCTTATAACTGAACAGGCCTTTTGTTCCAATTTTTGCCGCACTCCAAAAGATCCTTGTACAGATGCATATTCTCTTTTCCCCTTAATTACACGACTGCCCAAAAAGGAGTGTAATGTTTTCGGGGATCATGTTTTTTATGATGTTTTACTTGATTTTTTTAATCCTTCAGGGTGACAGCGGTGGTCCATTGACCTTCGTAGACGCTGACGGTACAAACACCCAGGTTGGCATTGTGAGCTTCGGGTCCACCGCTGGATGCAACAGCCCCTGGCCTTCTGGTAAGCAATGTTTACATACATCTAGCTTCCTTCATATTAGCACGAAACCTTCAGAAAAACGACATGGTTGAAAAATTAACCAATCAGCAAAGTTAATAGTTAGATCGACGTCACGTGCATGAACATTCTTCTTATTTTGCGTCGATAGTCTTGATTTTTTTTGCGTCGATAGTCTTCTGCTCGCTGAATAGGAACCTTTTCTGGGGTTCCAGCACTTGTATATTCCCTATTCCCTAGACAAAACAAGATGGCGCGTTTATAGAACATTGCAGTGTTGTTTATTTTACAAACGATTAAAAAACAGATGCCCTAGAAAATACTCAGCTAAAAACATCAAACTCATTGTCTTTAAACCTCGTTCCTCAGGTTTCGTCCGTCCCGGCCACTACCACGACTGGTTCACAGAGGTGACCGGCATCAACTTCGACTGGGACAGCGATGCTATTAAGCCCGACTCCAAGTCTAAGGAGGACAGTCCCTAATCCGAGAGTGGTCCTTCCGATGAGACTTCCGAGAGCGCTGGCAGCAGCGAGAAAGCTCAGAAAGTGCATGTTGTAAACTACTAAGTTGACGTGGACGAAAATAAATTAAAATAAACATCAAAACCTTTGTTTTATTTAATTTAAGACAAGCCGGTATATTCTGTAAAAATCTCACCTTGAAATCATAGGTGAAGTGAGCTGTCATAGTATAAATTCCTAGCATCAAGTGAAATGACAGATAACGGTCAACGTTCTTTTACGGACGCCATTTTGAACTACATTAGTAAAACTAAAACTTTTGAATAATAACTTAGAATAGAATGTTATTCTTTTTTTTGTAATGTGCGTTTAGTTTGTGCAAAATAAACATTTTTTTTTGTTTTTTAAACTGCAAAATTCAGGGTTACAATCAATTGGTAGCACTGAATTTTGCAGTTTTATTTCGGGTCAAGTTATAATAAGAACGCACTGTAGTTACCATAGAAATATAAAAAACAGGAGAAGTGGCATGGGGGTGTGTCTGTGTCCGCGCTGCATGATCGAAATGCACATGAACTAGGCAAATGGCCGTCTCGGCCAACTAGTGAGCTTTCGACCGTGATAGTGACAAATCATAAGAATACCGAGTTATTCAGTGGTTTCTAGTAAAAACCGAAGGCAAAACAAAAACTTTATGAACAATGGAATCACTTACCATGTGTAAGTACAAGTATTTTACAATATTTGTCTTAAAATCATGAAAAACAACAAACAACAATAAAATATTTCTTGGTTATACTATGTTATTTTTGTTTTCAAATATCACAGCGACTGTATTATTTTTGCACTAAATACATTGCTCCTTAACCACTACCTAAATATTATCTCGCTCAGTGACTGGACAAGCAATGTAAAAATCACAAAACGATACTATAACTATACGAATGCATCGGTACGGCCGCTGTGTCTTGCGCCGAGCGCGTGATGTACTTGTGCAGATCCACTAACGTAGGCTATCGACAATAATGTCGATTGCAGTATGAATTTATATTAATATTAAAGCTTATTCTTCAATTTGTCAACCGTTATAGCCCGGTTATAAGACCGATGTGAAATCAAGTTTTTAACTCATTTAGATTTTCTCATAATTTAAAAAAAAAACGATTTACTTATTTTATTTTTTAGATTTACGTGTTGTTTATTTATAAATCATATTATTATAAATGTATATCGTTTTTTATTAATTTTATTTTCAGGAATTGCCAAAATGTTTAAAAATAATAAATGGGAGAATCGATAATTTTCCAATTTTGTCAATCACTAGCGTGTATGGAAAATAAATGGCTTTTGCATAGCACAGCGATAGCGTGCGATGTTAATGTGCGAGTAAGTTGTACGGTGCATGGTAAATGCACGGTGTGTTTGAAGAGATAAGGTTTATAATTGATTGTGCAGTACGTCCTGATTTATAAATTGCGAGTGTTCGCGACTTCGTATCTATTGGTTTTACTCAATTCCATGTGTGTTTTGCTGCCGTGGAGGGGACCAAGTGAAGACACCGGGTTCCGATACATTTTCTACTACCGGGCATATCTCCTTCTTTCTTATATCTATGGTAGGTACTATCGGAGAAAGATAAACTATGACAATGAGTAAATATTGGTTGTAAAATAAACAAGTAAAATCATTTATAACTTAAAACTTTATTACTATTCACATTATTAACTTGTTACTGTTTTTATTATGTGTGTAAAGTAGGTTATATTACATTCTTGTGTACAGTGTGTAGTCCAGAGACAAACATCAAGCGTGTGTGAGTGTGCAGTGACCCACGCACACATTAATTAGCGCAGGTAACCACGGGTGATATTTAAACGCGACGATTTTTTATCGCGTTCATTATTTTCAACATTGAGAATTCAACAGAGTACATCCCATCACGTCAAAAAAATTTCGTCGGATTTTCATTTCTCGGCGCTAAGCAAATCGTCTACCTTTTCAGTCTAATCGGATATAGCTGAATACCAGTATTTTTCGTGGAGCGAATACCTATCTGACCTCCACAACCCAGTAACTGGGTAATACGATACCCCTGTGTCAGACTTTCGGGCTATTGACGACCCGTAACGATTGTCAAAGATCCACGAATTACAGCCGGGACCATGGTCACATGGTCATATATGGTCACCCATCCACGGATCGACCCCGGCAAGCGTAGCTTAACCTGATAGATTGACCCTTGCGGCTGTTATTACTAAGCCAAGAACTCTCAGCGCTAAGCAGTTCGTTGAAAATCCAGTGCCCGATAAAAATATCGCCCGTGGAAAGGCTCTGTAAATGCAATTATTGTGCAAACACTGACTGTAGATCGCTGTAGACCACCACCAGTATCTTGGCCATCAAATCTTGGAATATGTTGGTTGTTGGACTTGTTGGCGACCAACACTGGCCGGCCAACCAAATAGTGTCGGTTTTTCGTACATACATCAAAGGATCTTGGCGCGCTCCACAAACAAAGTTCACACGTTGACGTCTTATTAAATTTTCACGTACTGGGGCTGTATTATGACTTATGACGTTTAATGTTATCATGATTCAGTGCTAGAGAAAGACGAAGCTATACAATACGATAGCACCATCCCTTTTTCGGACAGGAATCATGATGGCATTACTACTTCATAATACGGCCCGATAGACGCAAAAATTAAAAAACAAAATTAGCTATCAGGTACTTTTAAAGGCAGTTATAAGCAGATTACATAATATTAACTAAAGTTTTAAATGTAAACCAAACTTTTATTACTATATTACGCCAAAAGCATTATTAGGACATTAACTTGCATCATTACATAAGTACTATTGTATATTAATATTATTAATTGTTTTTTTGTTTATAAAAATGTATAAATACACATCTATAGGTATGTATCTTATAGTTAAAATATGAAGTCCATATGAATAAATCGTTATCACCATTTTCATTTATTTTAACTTATCACAAGTGCTGACAATAGAAATCCCTCAAATGCATGAAGGAAAATACTTCAGAAGGTCCAGGCTTGGTGGACGCTAACAACTGTACCTTCAGAGGGCCTAGACAAGTGACAATCGCTTCGAAAGCGTTTCGTATTTCTACAACGACTTTCAACAGGATTGACTTCAGCTTTTCGATAGCTTATGTCAGTCCTATACATTTTTGCCTTTTCCATCATCGTTATCGCTGATAGAATGTCACTTTGTCTAGGGCCTCTAGTTTAGACCGGTTACAGTGCTCCACCAACGGTCGGTGCATACGTCGGTCGCGTTCGTCATTTATATGGAAATATATCGCACGCTGAGAACGAAAGTGACCTATCTCAAAATTTTAGTAAAATGAGTTAAATATACAAAATGACTAAAAAAAGTACACTTTATCACACTTATATTTAAAAACAGACCATTAATGGTCAGGGAGGGATAGAGAGCTTTTCGGTCTCTGTATTTTCGAGCGCTTCACACTCCCCGCACCAGAGTGAAAGGGACGCAATCAGTACTGCACCGCGAGTGGATGTAGCAGAACGTGTCAAGTTTAGTACCGTAGCGACCGATTACACTTTTTGTCAGTTTTGTGCCAATTTGTGGGCGTAAGTTTTGCGTACAATTTATAATCATTAAGTGACCAATTTATGATATAGGTCACTTTCTTATTTCTTATATTGACAACCTAGGTGACATAAAATCAAATTCGGTCACTCATTTATTTAGGCATGAGTTAAACTCATGGACTCATTTTTGACACTATTTTTCCAGAAGTTATTTTATATAGAAAAAATAATATTTTTTAATTTTTATATAAGTATATTTAAAGTTATAAAGCCAAATAATATTATACAAAAGAAATTCGTAACTTTCGTTTTCATATTAAAAAGTTATTTTAGAAACTATAGAAAATGTTCAATCAGTCGAACACATTTTATTCGATTCCCAAAAATCGTAAATTTTGAATTGAGTCACTTTCGTTCTCAGCGTGCGATATGAAAGTTGAAAATCCAACAGCACGATTTTATTTAGGGATTCATTTAGGTGTCGCCTAGTGTTAGTGAATTGCACCGTCGACGACGCGTATCTGCGCTGCTTAACTTGAGAATATAATACTATAGTACTAGCGTTATGAACTGAGTCTTCGGGCCTAAATGTCAGTAGCAATAGGAATGTGTCTTATCAATAGTTTGTTACCTCCTCCATAAATGCGAGAGAAACTGACTAATAACCAAGGATCGGATACCGGTTAAATTTTCAAACCGTTATGATGTAATTACTTGACGCAAAAACCTTTACATTCGGCTTCGTTCGCATAAACCGGTATTTGCAATAGTATAATAAAGGTTTTTTTCTGATTAACTGGCTTAGAACAATGAAAACCGATTAATACGTACGATAAATGAAACGTCGCGGGCTGTAGTTTTTATTCAGTAGTAAGAATGCCGACATGCCGCTCATCGAATAAACCGGTTAATTTATATTAAAATAAAGTTCTTAAAACGTTCTGAAATAAACCGGTATTAACTGGTATTTTTTAAACCGGTTCCGAGGTTTGGTAATAACAATGATTTATGGCCTGACGAATCAGTTCTTCACGCGGCGACTATAGGTCAGCGCATTTTTTGCGTTAAAACGCGCATGGACGGCGCATACCAGAGGTGTGTAAAGACTAATACAGACCACAGGCCACAGATAACCATTTCAACAATGACAAAATGATGGCGGCTTCGCTTATAGGCAATATTCGACAATTGAACACTCTAGCATTAGTTTTTACTATCTACGATCATTTACACCTGCATAATAGTATTAACAAATAAAAAAAAATCTCCTCTCCCTACTAAATTATATTGCAATGTTTCGCAACGAATATAAATTTTTATAACATTGCATATTGTAGGTTACACTAACCATTGACAGGGTCCGCTAGGGCTGATGCCTGGCAGGGTTGCGGGAAAGTCCGAATGGGATACCGTGGCCCTTGGCAACAGGCAACTGAAGGAACATGAGTGGGTTTTAGTCAGTAAAAGTCTGCCACGCCCTCCCGCTCCGCCCAGAGCGGGAGAAGTCAGTCAAAAAAAATGTTACACTAACCATTCTAGGACATTTTATATTCTTTTAACACAGTTTAATTTTACAATTGAACTGTGATATACCATTTAATGAATACAGGGTCAAATTAAATTAGTTAGCAAAACTCCGCAGAAACTTTTCATATTTAGATATCGATACTCATCAGCACTGTTTTTGCGTAATAAACTTTAAATCAATATCGGAATCAGTTTGAAACAAATGTCTAACTAATCCATTGCGTCATAAATTCGAAATAAAAATCTGCTGCAACCACGTAAATATCGCAATGAATGTTGTTGAAGTGTCAAAATGAAACAGATTAGTCTTAATAGGTTACGAAAATAAGTTACACAACTAGATAGCAGTATTAAACATCAATATTTAAACATGCCGCTGTAAGTGTAGTTGAGAAAATCAGTTGGACACAGCATGAAATCTTTTTTTTTTGTTTTATGGTGTACGTGTAGCTGTTGCACGCGACTTCGTCTGCGATCCAGGTACCTAGCATGAAAAGCCTCTGTCCTTCTCCAGGTCATGGTCTACCCATGTGCCAAATTTCATCCAAATCCGTTCAGCCGTTTTAGCATGAAAGCGTAACCAACAAACAAACTCACTTTCGCATTAGTATATACTTATTCCATATTTAAAAGCTAATTTCATATTGATTTTATGTCCACTCATACAAATGTCAACTTTATTTCAGTGTTAATTAAGGAGGAGTTGAGTGAGACTCTGGGGAGTTTCGCTAGCTATTTTAATTTGACCTTCTATAATTTAGTATGGAAAAGAGATCATAAATGTATTACAAACTATGTTATCACTACCTATCCGCATGTTCCATATTAACTCCCATGATCGACGGGTTACTCATAGTTATTACACTACGGGTGGCAAAAACAGTTGATAACAATTCATGACAATACTCCTTTTCTTCTAAAAACCTGTCATCAATTAGTTCCGGTCGCTTGAGGTGATCTTGTAGAACAGTCTTCAGGTTATACCTCGGGTCCCTGCACAGTCTCAAGATGGCGGGTTCCTTGGTACTCACTAGCACTTGCAATATACTCAACAAATGTTCTGTGGTGTCATCCCTTCCGGCTTGGAGATCTGCTGCTATTAACTTCACGATGTTATGTTTTATGAATTGTTCTGAAAATATAACGAAATTGTATTAGAGTATACTCTAGTAATATTTGATCTCTATTTAGGAGCTTGTCTGGGGAAGAATTCGATATGCCTTTATGCCGCCACCCAGAGCAAATAAACCAATTTACAGGAGGCAGCTTTGAATTTTCAAGGGGTCAGTCTGTCAGAAACATGTAGCTAGTTGCCCATTCCAAAGCGTAGTAAGTTCTTATGGAAAAGAACGGACAAGAAACTCCACAGACACTCTTTTATCAATTTATTTATTTAATACTTTAAGCACACAAATGTACAGAGGCGGACTTAATGCCGTAGGCATTTTCTACCAGTCAACCTTTGGGTGATGCAGAGACAAACAGTGGTAGGTGCAATAACTAAAGTGTGGAATAAATATTTATTCAAATACTGGTTACATTTGACAAAAAACAATTGAAAAAGATTAAAATAGAGATGACTAGACAAGAGACGCGTCAGTTCACGAACATGACTTATGGATCAGCACCATTCAGCTCAAACATTTTGAAGGGAACTTAAAGATCCAACACACGCGCCCCCTCCAGCGTGACATTTCAGTGAGCATGATATTTAAATATGTATACTTTCAGCCGCCAGGGCACATTTATACACGGGACACGAAATAATAGCGCAGGGGGGGGGGGGCGATGCGATGCGACGCGGTGGGACGGGAGCCGTGGGAGTTTCATAAAAATGTGGCTGCTATTTTGGTATATTGTGTACCAAATAATTATATGTTTTTAGTTCTACGTTACTGTTCAGTTCTTAAAAGATAACAAGCATAGTGGTCTTACTTCTAGAGTCAACGAAATTCTGGCAGAAATGTCTGATTAGAAAAGCCGCCTTTGTCTTGGCAGATGGTTCTTGGGAAGTCAGAAGTTCAACGAGGACTGGGCAGCCTCCCTGCTTGATCAGCTCCAGGGATGCTGGGTCGTACCCGCGGGCCATGCCTGCAGGAAAAGAAAATTATATTATTTACTAGGGTAACAAAACAGAAAGTAAATCAAATTCTTGGATTAAAGAATTTATTCTCATAAAGAACACAAACAGTTCACTTACAATAATCATGCAGTTATACGGTAACATAATGACGCCGTAAGTCGATAACAGGAAAACAAAAATATTAAAAAATAGGGTTTTATAGATTCTAAATTCAATCCAAAAGTTATTTTAATTATTTATCTGACTCCACTGTACTTTAACACCCGCGATATTTAATTATTTGAAAATGACTTCATTTTTTTTTATTTTTTATAATTAACTGTTTCCTTTATTTCTGTAATACTGTTAACTAACTGTTACCCGCGGCTTCGCAGACAGACAGACTAAAATAAAATTTTGTTATAAGTACCATATTTATACGTTCGTATCCATCTAGTAAAAAGCAGTTATTTTGACATTACAAAATATACACTTGAATTGTATTCATTTTGACGTGACAACGTCTAATAAATCGATGAACGCCGGCTGCACGCACGAAAAAGGATGACTCACTGTCCCGTTACGCTCATTGTAACGTTACGATCGGAGCGAGAGCGCTACACGAGCGAGCGAAAGGCACTTGTTATGACGTTGTCACGTTAAACTATCGTCCGTAAACCGACTTTACATACAGCCAATTTTTTTATAGATGTTAGTCTGCTAACATTGCTGTTACTCACATGATAAAGCATACAGACACTTGGTAAGTGCTGTCCCCCGTTCCGTCTGTACCAAAGTGAGCAGTACCGGCAGCAGCCCACTGTTCAGAGCCTTCTCCTGGCAGAACGGGTTGTTCTGACATGCCGTGCCCAGGACCGAGCTGGCGCGAGCTCGCAACTCCTCATTTTGACTGCTGTAGCACAATGGGAACATAGCGAAACCACCCATTTTGTAGAAGTCTGGAATTTAAAGTTCAAATGAAGAATTAAAAAGAAAGTTAGGATAGATATAATAGCATAACTTATTCGATCATTCGGTTGATAAAATGAATTTGTTGGTCTTACATCTGATCTCTCTCCGGTCGTGTCGGATTGCCGTCACTTAGGACTATGATAGTGAGGGAAGAATGAGTGCACCTGTGCACTTTAATATCTACCACATAGATGGCTAGTCTTCACTGAGATTGGCTGCCATGGCTGAGATTTGGTCTGGAGGACCCTTTAGTTAGTATTATTTGTTTTTTTGATAATGATTTATTGTTTTCTAATGATAATTCCGTCCATGAGGCAACACTGGGGAGGCCTATTTCCAGCAGTGGGCGGCTTTTGGTTGAAATGATAGTGATGATAATGAATGACAATTTGGTATTTGTTGACTTTAATTTGTCATAGATTGACAGCTTATTGTATTTCTCACTAATTTAAAATCAGAGAAATCTAGAATCTGTGTAAAACCCTGATAGATTTTGGGTATTCTACAGCTGAAAAGATTCAAATTGGTCAGCTTTTAATGCTTATTTGTGTGTTTAGACCAAGGCAATTGGACGGTATTATGTTATCAAGAATCAAGCAACCAAATTGTTGCAGTGTGGGTGATGTAGGCCACTCATACTTTGTCACAAGCTTATTTTTTGTTAAAAATCAGTTATCAGTACAGTTTCCCAATCCCAATTAGATAGTGTAGAAGAACTGACAGTCACAAATATCACAGTATCACAAATAAGCTCATTTTAAAATAACAGTTACAGCCCAATTAAAACTTTATGGCGGCTCACAACATGAGGAGTCGCTGCGCAGTAACAAATTCATGTGTTAGCGGAGATGATGGGTACTGCGCAAAGAGTAGGGCACTACAGAGGTGCTATTTCTTACCATTGGCCACATCTAAGTCATCAACATGATCTAGTAGTATGGTGAATGAATTCCTCACTGCGTCAGGCAACGCTTCTCCCTCTTTTATACTATCCAACACATCCCTGTTCGTTAGTACTTTGATAGCATTATCCAGCACTTCTGACACATTCAGGGTTAAACTCATCAGTGCTTCTTCAAGGAATATACGCCTCTGAAATATTATGATGTAATGTTTCAAAAAATTGCATAGGTTAAAACTAAAAATAAGATACTTGCAACAATATGATATGATACATAAATGTAGATACATAATAGCAAAGTGCATTTTAAAATTATTACAGGAACATGTTTAAAAAAAACAGTATTATTATCCAAATCATGTTTAGCATGCATGTTTACTAACCTGATCATCCAGAGGGGCTCTATCTGCGGGTCCTGGAGGGTCTTCCGCTCGCGTTGCTTCCATAGCAAACTTCAACAGACTCTGAAACCACCACAGAACATGGCATTATGTAAGTGCTAGAACAGCCTTCTCACCTTCTGAAGAAATGGTAGACTACGACTTATTATTTAGTCACTTACCTGTAAATTTTTTGGTTGCTTTCGGTTCATAGAAGCCTGACTGCTGCAACCCGGTAATGTTGCCAAAGATCCACCAGCAAGCGACAAAGTTTCATTTTGTGTATTTTGTTGATTGTTGGCAGCAGGTAAATTCAATGCACTAACAATGGCATCTTGTAGCGATTGGGCACTACCCTGACCATTAGCAGGAACGGCAACCGTTTTATTCTTTTTAGGGGGGTTATTTGAACTCATTTTGAATAACCAAAAGTTAGCTACCACGAGATAACTTCACTTTAACTAATGACAAGTCACTCGATAGATTGATGTTACACTACTAACAATTTACACACCGGCCAACACGATTTTATTTGTACGGCATGAATCACTTGGACTACAACTTCTAGAAAAATTAAGAAATAACGAGAAAGAAACGCAGCACACACACTATCACCTTTACCAAACGTCAACTACGTCAATCAATTGGAAATGTCAGACATGACAGTCATGCTGTCGCTGTCTTTTTTTTTAAATAATATTTATTCATGACCAGAGATACAAGTCTTTTAGTCGGATACATTTATGTAGGTAATAATGTAATGTAAACTTACATTGATGCACCCAGTCCCGACCAAGGACACGACCGGAAGCGTCGTCCTTAAAATTATAAATAGATATGTGAATGAAATACTTATGGTATTGTTTGTTTATTATTTCCCAAAAAATTACACAATACAACAGTAATCCGTATTTGCCAAACTGCAAAACAGTTGGTCCAATCCAATTCAATCCTGGGGGGCTACTCCCTAAGCCCGTCGGACGTCCGTAAACGAAAATCAAACCCATCGGAATCGCTTGTCATTTCCTTTGATCCTCTTTTTCTGATTGTACACACGGCTACACATCAAGCTATACATTTCCAGTTCATGCTGATCTCGCATTGTATAAGATTTCCGTACAATGCGAGGTCAGCTTATACTGGAAATGTATTGTTTGATCTGTAGCCATGTGTACTTATCTGGGGGCACGGCAGTGCCCGCGCCATGTCGAGCAAAAACAAACAAACGCATAGAAGTACCATCTTTTCTCAAAGCCATTCGGGACATTTGAACCCCAAAGCCATTCAGGACATTTGAAAATTTGAATTTCTCGGGCCACCCTAGCGCATCCCCCTTAAGGTTGATGCGCTAGGGTAGCCCGCGAAATTCAAATTTTATTACGTTTTTTGCAATTTGTAGGTCAGTATCAGGTTGTATGTTGATCTAAATATTATTAGCGCTCGTAACAAATATGGATTTACAGAATTATAAACATCAATACAACTCTCTAAGTTCATGTTAAAGAAATAAAGATATCCCCCCCCTTAAAGAAATAAAGATATCCAACAATGATAGGGTCGCTATAAAATGTTGTGAGTATTTAATTAGATAACAATATTTAGGACAAAGTTATGGGATGGATGCTCCCATATATAGGTACTGAATAAATTAACCGATAACCAAATCGGTTAGGTTGATCGGTTCGGTTCGGTCCGCAAAAAGTTTTGCGGTAACTTTTTGCGGTAAGTAGAAGATGTTGCGACACTTACATATTTTGACATGTTATGTTTTTAATGGGATATGCTTTACTCTAAAAGCAAAGCCCAACTGCTTACCTTATTTTACATTTAATTATTTTTTCTTCGTGTCTGTGACTTTTAAATCGAGATAAAACATGATCGTTCAAAAGTCTATCTCAACTCTCAGTTCAGGTTATTGAAAGTCGTTACTATATGATAATAAAATGCCTGGATTATTTGCTGCCTAGTATGATAAATATCACTTCAGATAACTTATCACAAAGATAATGCTTAAGCGAAGGAACATGTTTTCACAATAACATCCCACGCAGCGGGAGATCCCACGAAACATTTTATTGTTTTAGAAATTAACATTTTAAATTATTTTTCCGGTTAAATTTGATAACGTGTGGTGTGTTTTTTAATTATTACTCTTTCTACTTAATTACGTAGGTATATCAAGTTAAAAGTTGGTAGAGAGTATCCTAGTAATTAGTTGAATAATTAATTATCGCAAACAGGTAAGTGATCACATGATATTTTTATTTTTATCCGAATAGAGTAGAGACAAATGAAGAATAGTGTGTAATCTATGTACTTATATCCAGAAATACTTAAAAGAAAGTAGTTTAAAGCCACCTTGGAGTATTTTTGGATACTGACTACTTATTTGAAGTACCTGGACCTACCTATTAAAAAAGATAAATAAATCTAATAAAAATGCACACAATAAAGGATTTGAGCCTTTGTAACAAACGGGATTATCTGAAGTTAATAGCAGTTATTTTGTTTCTTATTCTATACCTATCTTATTAACAAAATAACAACGAAAATATTAAATAACAGTATAGTTATCGACAGGATTGATATATAAAATTGATAAGATAACAACATGATACGATGCTTATTTTAGAATACTTAAGTAATACTATCACTATAACATTTTTTCGTGGTCTGAACGAAATGGCTGCCTAGAATAAGTTTTCACACTCTTTAAACAGATTGAAATTGAATTCATGAGTTTCCTCTTAAGGGATGATGAGTACAATGACCCCTTAAGAGAATGCCTATGAATTCAATTTCGTTTTTATTATTTTGTGTGTTCGTTTGAACGCGCTAATCTCTGGAACTACCAGTCGGATTTAAATAATATTTCTCTTAACTTCACGCTAGTACCCTTAGGAGCCGAAAAAAAGCGCAAAGGGAAAACGAAGTAGGTAAGCGCGGGTAGGCGATGCGACGTGACGGAGTGGATCGGGGGTACAAGAAATTTCACGCGGACAAACATAACGCTACTTTCTAATAACTTGGATATAAATCCATTGGCCAAAACTATACGACTAACGACTAATCAATGAGATTTTTTACAGTTCACTCTACATTTCTATTATACAGGGTGTTAGGGTAAACACCGTTATCCTTGCAACCAGTGGTTTGGTTTCATTTATAGAACGTAAAATCAATGGAAAATTACAACTTTTTTTTTTTTTTTCAATCTACAATTTACCACAAGAAACGCAAGTTCGTTGCTCTATGCGCTAGGGCAACGAACTTGCGTCTCAACACGGGCGGGGGGTGCGGCATGTGACCTGACCGGCCGCGAGCGCGACCCCTCCCTCAGTCAGCTGTTTCGATAGAGAGCACGGTGTCGGATAGAAACTTTTTAAAATCTTTTGATGAAAATAACGTTTTTTTTTTGTTGTGTTCGGTCATTTATTTTTATATTTATGTCAACTACCCATGGTTTGAATGACAAGAGTGTTTACCCTTACAGCCTGTATAACTCATTAACGTTAACCATAATTTAAACCCATTGATCAAAATCATACGACATACCCCCAAACAGTATTGCATATGACAGCGCATATTCCGCATCGTTACTTATGTTATAACCAGATATTTTTTCGATAACACAATATAAATCAAATAAATAACAATGATTTTCGCATCGCTTGCTCTGTGAAAGAATAAAGTAACGTTCGTCGCACAAGGACGACCCTTCTTATCGGATAAAATTATCATGACTATCATATGCAAATGGATAACGCGAATAAACAGTTTCAGTTACGTTATTATACAAATATTATAACGAAAAACAGACAGTTACTCCTGTTTACCATTTTCTAAAACGAGGACTATGTTTAAAAAAGAAGTGTGCGGTCGGGCCGTCAGAAATGAAGACGTGATAATCGCACGTACACACACACTCGTATATTACAAATTACAATATAAAGAGACAGAGAGAGAGAAAGTCGCATGGAGGTAACGGTTTTTCCTTACGACGATTTCTACCAGTCAACTCCTAGTCTCCTACTACCGGAAGGCGCGTTAGGTTATTCAAATATTCTTACGCAGTTTGCAGAACAGTATTTTGTATGTTAATAAAAATATGATTCGCGACCGCAAGTCCGCAACACATATTATTATTATTTACAAAATAATATAATTATTAAAATCAGCAATACAACCATGTAAGTTCATACTATCCTATTGTTCATAGTACCTACCTATAACGTATGTTCAAGTTCATATTACGGTCGCGAATCATAATTATTTCAATCAACATATAACCTGACACTGACCTGCTAATTGCAAAAAACGTAATCGCATCCCCCTTATGGAACTTCGTTCCATATAACTCCAAAGTTACATTTATCTTTGTTAACAATGTTGTGTTTTTTTCCTTTACTAACTAGTTCATCAATCGATTTCCAGCGATGGCGCCTCGGCAGGACACCGGACCCCAGCCACAGCCGATCAGAATAGAGCAGGGGAGGCAGCCACCACCCCCGCCGCGGCCCGGCCGCCTCCAGAGACCCCCGCACGACAACCCCACCGTCTACATAAACAGGCCCACGAATATACCTCGCAACAATGTCAACACTAGTGAAATCGCTCGCACGTAGGAAAACATAGTGAATGAAAACAAAATTGTTTTTTCAGGCTAGTCTGCGCCATGATTCGTTTTTTTTTAAATGAACGCTACACTTTACGAAATTATGGCTAAAAGGCTCTTATCTCAATAAAGTAGAAAAAAAATCGCGTTCGTAATGATGAAAAGTTTTTTGGTTTTGTTGTGATCTTTTTCGGTATTTTGAATACCTTTGTCGCGGAACGAAAACATTGATTTTTTGTAGCATAAGTTCACTGTACTGTTTCTAGGTTATCACTACACCACATCCTAGCTAACTAGAGACAGCAGTAGACAGATACCTACCTACTCAATTGAAGGGTGGGATTTCCCACCTATTGAAGTTGTTGAAAATCTTCATTCGGAAAATTTTATACGTACCTACCTATACTAGCCTACCTATTAGAAATACATAATATATTATCATGTATACGTAGAACAAAGAAAATAAAGGCCTATTGGTGATTCGCAAGAATTTACTCGCCCGAAACGAGCGAATCGACACTTTTAAATAAAATAGGTAGCTATTATTATTTTTTCTTGAGGCGATCAACACTTTTAATTCTTACATAATACCTACTTATTATTATTTCTTGAGGCGATTCGCACGAATTAAATTTATTTGAAGCCGAATCGACAACTCCAGAAATCGATTCGTTTGCAAAATTGACTTTCTTCTGAAACGTCTCAAGAAAAAAAAAAAATATACCTATGTGTCGATTCGCCCATTTCGGCCGAGTAAATTCGTGCAAATCACCAATTAGCCAAAAATGACTAAGATTTAACATTTTATTAAATTCGTCTAAAATATACCTAATATTTTATTTTTGTGTTAGCATTAAGGCTCTTACATACTGGCGCGATTCGCCACGCGACGCGACGCCGCCGCATTGTTCGCCGTAAAGTTTTTTAAAGAAATTGTTTTGTTCAAATTCGCGTCGGGTGGCGAATCGCGGCAGTATGAAAGAGCCTTTAGATATTATGTAGAAAAATATCATGTAAGTATGATAAGTACCTAGTTTTTCAGCTGAGCATTAGTTAGTTATGAACCTAATCTGTTTAGTTTTAAGCATTATGACGTAAATTATAACGTAAAACCTATTGGAGATTCAGGAGATTCTGTATTTGACCAAATAAAATAAAATAATTAATTCCTAAATTATGTAATAGGCCTAAGTATGTAAATGATAAAATTATTTACCAATCATAGGTCAATCATTTTCCCTAGTCTTCATAGGCTATAAAACAGCAGCAAATACAGCATTGGTGTGCATTATTCCTTCATAAAGTGTCCGGCAGACAGGCGTAGGCGCGACGCGACGCGACTATGCGACGCGATTTTGGTAGAACAATTTCCATAAAGTTTTCAGAGATTTTTTTCTATTATAGTCGCGTCGCGTCTGTCTGAGCCTTAAGACTTCTTTTATGAACATGACTGCGTTAATAATCCTCAAAACGATTATTTCACGAAGATCCAGAGATTGTTAGTAGTTTATTGGCTGCTTTTTATTGGCTGGCTCTTGTCTGCCTTGACGGGGACTTTCCTGTGGGTGTCTCAATAAATTAAGACATCCAGACAGGGTATAAAACTTAAAAACTAAGCGACTACACGTTATGGGCTAAAGGCCAGTGGCGGACTAAGCCTCTCGGGGCCAGGAGCGGGGCGGCAAAATTAAATGGGGCCCAGGAATGAACGTTGATACAAATCAGGAGAAAGTTTGTCCACAACAGAAAATACTATTTTATTAATTCCCTAGTTTCTTACCCCATCGCCTACACCTTCTCCTCCTATGGTACCTATTCCCGTTAGGCTGCGTTCACATATGCGCGATTTTTTTCGGCGCGAAAGCGCGTTCGAGTTCACGACAGATTTCCCGCCACAAAGCAGCCCCGAGCAGCTTTTTATCTGACCAACACAACAAAGGGGCCAACTAAAATAGAAAAATAACGAATATACAAGTTATTTACATCTTTGGCCCATCTTATATCTAGCCAAGTAGTTTTTCTCCTTTGATCAGCCACAAGGACAATAAAGTTTTCTACTTTTATTCTTAAACCAGTTTAAAGCTATCTGATGACTCAAAAGCATCAGGAGTTGCCTTATTTAGAAACATAGACCAAGCCGTAGAAGGAACGAAAGAACCATTTCGACTCTAGTTTTTATTATATTAGCAGACATAACGAAGGCGAATTTCATGTTTTGGATGGAAAACACATCGATCTATTAATATTTGGTTGCTTTTTAAAACGACAACATAAAAACTACCTAGCCTTTTCCCAAGTACCTATGTTGTCGGCTTCCAGTCTAACCGGATGCTGCTGAGTAGGTACCAGTATTTTACATGGAGCGACTACCTCCGTGAGGCTGATAATAGTTAAGTACCCACGCGCCCCTCACGACGGCATATACGTACGTAACTATAAGGGTATAAACGTGATGGTCACCACCACGAGTCCACTGCCACGACCACACTGGACACTGACCACGCTTGGCAAAAGGATTGAATAGGGAAACGAAACGCAACATGACATACATGATTAATCATTTAATAACGGCTAATTTGTAATCAATCTAAACCAGACTTAAAACTGATTAATGTAAATTAAAATAATGATTTGCCTAAAACAGTGTTTTACATTTCCTTACAGTGTAGCGAGGCTTACATTTTTTTAAATAATACACTATGGAACTTATTGCTTATGAAGTCGACACTAGGACGAGTCTGTCTCGTGGACTCTTTAAAATAATGTTTGGTGTTGATAAATGACACCGATTTGTTGGCATAGGATCTTTGAAAGTTTACAAGTTAGCAACAGAAAAACATTTCTTTGCAGATCGATGTTTGCTAAACTCTTTATTATTACATTTGACTGTGATGTAAATTCTGATCCTAATGAACAGTTTTTTGGCGTAGTTAATTGGAAAACATGAACACGGAGGAACATAACTTATTTGATTCATACTTTCTAAAATGGATTTAGCAATCTTACAGTTTATATAGAAGTTATTGAAGAAGCTCTGATAATGCCTTTCCATCTCTTCTACAAAACTTATGAAGGCTTCCGGTGGAATAAATTGAATTTTATAAGCTTTGGTGTTCGCCAAACCGTCCTTATCCATGTCAACTATTTCAGTATTATGATCGGGAAATAAACACGCTTTCAACTGATGACAGTCTCCGTGTAAGCTCGCACATTTGTTAAACAAGTGACCACTAATGTACCTCAATTTGTTATCTTCCGGTAATTCAATTTTACAATAATCTGAACTGGAGATTGAAGGAGTATTGGATTCTATGATTGTTTCATTACAATCTTCTTCCATTCGTAAATTCTCTTCTGTTTCATTGCTCAACATAAATCCTAATTTTTCTGTATTAACAAGTAATTGCGTCAAGTCCCCTGAACCTTTTCCTTGCTTACCTGGTTTTATTATGTTGGTGAAGAAAATTTTCTTAAATGCTGACACAAATTTTCTGGTAGTCGGCTTTTTCCTCTTGCTTCGGACTTGTCCAAAGAAAATGTCTGTAACATCTTGATTTAACCGTCTGGTTAGTAAATTGTTATACCCCTCCACTCTGAGGTCATCAAACAAAAGCAAAATAGATGTAATCGTCATTTGATACCCCGTAATGAACTTAGCAGTTGAAGTCACATCGCGCCCTGTGGTTGAACTAATTAGTCTCAACGATTTAAAAAACTGAAGCATTTCATTCATAAATGTTACTTGTGTAACACTTCCACAGAACGCCTGCTGGTATTCGCATGTTGAGTGGACGGATGAAGAATTTAGAATGTCGAACAAGTCATTTATCAGTTTGATGAACTTTACAGTTTCTTTCGCGGATTCATGTATAGCACGAAAATCTATATAGCATGATATAGCTGTTGCAACAGTATGGCTTAATAGTTCTGCAGCAAACTGGACCTGAATTTTATCAAAAATTGAGGGTTTAATGTGACTCTCTGTTAACTTTGGAGCAAGTCTTAACGATTTGTTCTTCTCACTTTCATAAAACTGTAAAATATGTTCGTATTTTGCAACCGACCCATGAAAATAGAAATCATTCGTCATCAGATTATTTCTCAATGATTTAATCAAGTGCAGAGCGTCAATTATGTAGAATATTTTTCTATTTTTAATGAAAAAATAAGGTCTTTCTGTCGAAATCATATTCCGTTTTTCTTCACCTAACAGATCGGATCCAAGATCAGTAACGAATGTTCTAATGTCTAGTCCGACATCGATAAGTTTTTCTAATAATTGCTCAATCCAGTTAGATATGTCATCACTGTTTTTGGATTCTCCAAGGAGTGCAAAACCAATAGGTTGTTGCCAGTTTCCAAATATGCCCCTTATTATAACCACTAAAGCCTTTTTTGCCAGCACTGGAGTTTGAAGTCCGTTCACCTCTTGCAGTCCAATGATTTTGTCCAAGTTTATGTTGTAAAACAGACTAGTTTTCAAACTAACGGCATCTACTACGACGGAGCATACTTTTTCAGAATTCGTCATGTTATTGACTTTCACCTTCAGGGTTGTCATCAGATGCTCATTAACTTCCGTGCTGATTGGTAATGAGTGTCTGGCTAAAGTTGTAGCGTTTGGCAAGCACAGAGCTTGCTCCAGTAATTTGTACGCCTGTGAGCTTGTATAGTACAAATTAATACAAAATTGTTTATATTTCGGCGAGTACCTATTCCCTTTACCGTGAAATTTCAATTTTGTCTGTGCTTTTACAATTTCTGCTAAGGGTTTTGTCAGGAATTTGTCGCAAAGCTTGTGAAACGTGTCTTTGGTGAGGCTGCTGGATGCGGCTGACTTCATCTGTTTCTTGCACGTTATAAGTTCTTCCTTCAGTTTTTTCACAGATGGAAGGGAAGTTGTAAGAAAATTCGCCGTTTGCGCTCCTTTTTCTATTTTCAATACATAAAAGTCTGTCTGTGCGAATTTGTTGAGTGTTTCTTTTATTTCAGTTTGTGTATGTTTGGCTACGGACCGTTTGGCAGGTAGCTTTAGGGAGGGTACAGAGAACTTCCTCAGTCTCTTTCGTTCGGGCGTCCCCTGAATGCTTCCAGGGTCGAAATGCTCTTCACACACTACATAGCTGTGAGCCTGCTTGTCCTGCAACTCCTCCCTTGAAATTAAGTGCAGCCAAATGGCACGTCTGGAAATATAAAAAAACATTAGTTTAATTTAAGATATGTGTCTTATTTACTTTCGGATATTGACAGCAATTACAATGTGCCGACGTTCTTCAGCCTTGATGTTGATTTTTTGGCAGTACCAGGCTTCCGTCAATAATTTATACCCTCTTTCGGCAGCAAACTACAGAAGCCTTATTGGCAGTGACGGCCATCAAAATATCGTCATCACGGCTACGGATCTTTCGACATTTTGCAGCATCCCTACTTTCTGACTTTCAAGATATCCGCAGGGGATGCGATCAATCTAGGTAGGTACTTATTGACGACCGCCATTATTAGAAACGAAAACGATACTACACGTAGTAGACACCTGAGCAGACACACGGAATGCAGATTGTATATCAAGAAACCCAATTACGGTAACAGTACCTATTTGGTTAAACATAAAAAAATTATTGAATAAATTGCAACGCGTATTATCAATCATAAATCTGTACATATTGAAAACAAATATTTTTATTTTTATCTGATGTTTGTGTGCATGCATGCAATAGATTGTAAGGTTGGGTTAGGTTAGGCAGCCAGGCGGGCCACCAGCCGGGGATCGTAGAAGGCGCACAAGACCGCATGATCCCCGGTCCAAGTGCGGTATGGGACCTCCGGGGTGGTTTTTAGTCAGTAAGAGACCCCTCTGCCTGCCCCAGGGCGGAGGACATCCATGAGGATTTCCCAAAGAGGAACAAAAAAAAAAAACATGCGGGGCTGTCTTTGGGGACTGTCGATAGAAGTGAAAACTAAACATTAATTCATTTCTTCAAGCTTTCCGTGACGATGACGCGAGTTCCATGATTTTCGTTCACCAAAAAGTGCTAAACGCGCCTAAAGAAGTTTTCACTTGAAAAATTCGTTAAATCTAAAACTAATCTATCGTAGCGAGATAAAAGATGGACTGATAAAGACGAACAGTTTCAATAAAATAACAATAAGTCCTTGATCATAATTAAGGGCCTATCTACAAGTCACATTGAAGATTCTGTCGGATATTTCTGACTACTCGGACCCCGACCTCCTCAACGAAGAGCTCCACTACCTACTAGTAAAAACGTCGATGAAAGTCATGCCTGACTTAGGTATAGCACCTTGTACGTAGATACAGAAACCTAGAAACGAAATGAAAATAAACTGAATGTGGTCTGGTGCAGCAGTGGGAGTAGAAATATACCATGCATATATGTATTTGTATTGTAAAATGCACGTCACGTCACACGAGTGAGGCGACCCCATCCGCCGCATACCGTGTAAAGCGAGCAATGTGTATGTACGTGTGCTGGACGTTATAATGTCAAAAACAAAGTACATAATGAAATACCTACAGAAGGTAAAGTTCATTTAGCTCGAGTTCGGTGCGGATACTGCAAATTTTAAAGAATACTTAGGGCCTTGACTGACTGAAAATGAAGAAGTATCTACCTACCTGTCATCTTCTGAAGGCAGCGAAAAAAACGATAACTTGGGCTTGTTGACATTTGTGTTGCTGCAGCTAAACACAGAACAAACTTTTTTCGCCATTTTAATACAGGCTGCCGTACGTTCATAGCAAGCAAAGTTCCTGGCGCGACTGGATTCCCCCCGCTATATTCCGTGTCTATGGAGAGTTTTGTATGTGTGCGTGACAAGCTTTAGCCACACAAGTGCAGCGATTGAAAAATGCGAATCACGCACGAGTTTCCAAATATAAATATTGCCCGTTATGAATTTCCCTAAAATTAGGGTAATTTTAATCAAATCAGCATTTGGAATTACTTACCTATATTATGTGCATTGTAACTATTGTAAGGTAGTTTTTATTATGTCTATTTATATCTATTCTAATTATGTATACTTTAAGCATAAAAATTACGGATTTGGCTCAACATTTAAAATGTGTTTCGTATTAAAAATACGTAAGTAGGTATATGACGCCAGAAATATTTTTGACCACACATCACATTTATTGGTGGGACACTGTTTCGGTACAGTTTTTGGATTTTTACCATATGACAATATGTATAGGACATTATATCAGTTTTCTTCATGGTTCTCATTGTCGGTGACCAACTGACGACTGCTATGTTATGGTTATTCTGCAGAAGCACTGAAAGGTCATCGAGACAATGATAAGTGGAGCGAAGAACGTTTAGCTATGCAAGTCATGACTATGGCTGTATTGTCATCAGCCTTGGCTTGACTGAGGACAATCAACCATATACAAGTATGTCATGTACGTAGACTATCTATGAGTTTCGATTACCAGAATTCTGACAATGACAATAGGTTATTAGTGGTCTTACCTTCCAATGGAGTCTGAATTACTCACAACAGACGCCAGCTTTGTAAATCATTAATGTGGGGTACATTAATGATTTACAAAGCTGGCGTCTTTTGGTCAGGCTGGAAGAAAACTGTTTCTAATTGGTTGTAACTTCATCTATACAGTACCTACCTGGTCGACCGTGCTCTGCTTGGAATTAGATAAACACATCGTATACCGACGTTGTGTCACATTCCCGAGACCCGAGGCATGAGAGGGGTATGAGACCTAGCTAGATCGATTTTTCGCCTCCGTAAGCCCCTACTATAAGCCCCCATATATATATATATATATATTATACACATACAAATATAATATATATTATATTATTATTATATTATTATACATACAAATATTGCTCATTTTAATAGTATATATAAGCTATAGGTACCTCTCTAGTTTGTCCATATACACAAAAGTGATAACGAATACTTTTCTGCTGATCTCATTGAGAGCAGAGCGGTTACTATGTAACTAGGCAGGTGTCATTATTCCTTCATAATAATTGATTGGCAACAATAAAAATAAACAGTAAGTGTTGCGGAGCGGGCGGCGGGCCTGGCCACAGAACGGCAACGCCGCACGATCGATCGACGGACGCCGCGTTTAAGGCCAACAGGAGTTTCCCCGTACGAGAAATACACTGGGAGTTTCTTTACAATCAGACTTCTTTCGTTGAGTAGGTATTACGTAAATACCTACTTATTTGCTGAGAAAACATTTCTCAGAAATTCTGAGCAAGTCTGAAGTTAGTTGAAAAACATTTAATTGAAGAGCCGTGGAGGGCCCATATAGGAGTCTATTATTCGCTGTCCTAGAAACACTTCAACTGCCATCATATCAAACTGTGAACTCAATGATAGTTTATTTGTACATGTAAAAGATACGAGAGTACTTGATCTTTAATTAAAGCATTGTATGCAACTCCGTCATCCTATCTAGAAATATCACTGCGATTCAAATTGTATTTCATACTAAGTAATAAATAACTCTGGGCTTCGTTCAGTATCAGCCTACCAATATTCTTTTCGAATTTTTCACTGTACAAAGTGCTCAATTTCAATTCGTTGGACAGCCTTGATAAAATTAGCTATGGGGATATTGCAAAATACTACCCGATACTCGATGCTTACATAATTTTTTTTACTAGGCTAAAATATTTCGAACACTGAGCGAACATAACAACTTTATAATGTGGCGTCGATGTCGAAGAAATCCGTCATTCATTATTCTGTCGTAGATAAATAACTCGCCCACGTTATGGATGGTTCATTCAATTACAGGCTGTGAAAAAAATAAGTCGTTATCAAGAAAATGTCGGATATTATGGCGCATGAATTGCTAGGTTGGAAATTTTCCTGGCTTCAATTTTCTAACGTTGAATGGGACGTTTTGAATATCATGCAGTGTGAGTTGAGGACGCAGACATTTTCTGGTGTATATTTTCGATCAGCTTTTTTTTACAAGGTAACCTACCTTGTACTAAAAGCTGATCACTCAACAAAGCTGTCAGACCGGAGTCAGTTGCTAATCTTGCAAGTCACAAGCTGTTATTAAGAATACATAGATAATGATTGCTTGTGACTAACTACAAATTAGAGCTCATACTTACACTGTTCATACTCTGAATTTGCGTTATGTTATGTAGTGTGTCTCTGCATAAAAAACTCTTCAGGTAACAATTTATAGAATGTTTGGAAGAATCTCAGCTTTGTACATGTACTTACACTTCTAAATCAATAAAGCAGAACAATGAAAGGCCTTCGTTTGTTAGAAATTACTAAAACAATTTCATGACCTCCAATCTAAGAGCACACATGAGAAGATTAATGAATGTGCATAACGAAAGGAGGTATGCACGCTGCAAGAGGCCGCAAGGACAGAGCCAAGTGTTGTTCCCTTCTCTACCTGAGACAGGTCTAAAGTGTTAGTAACAACGGTAGCCCATGCTCTCGATCGACGATAGCTAACGTGGCTTGTAACGCGCCCACATTGCGTTTTGCACCGACATCGGTTGCAACTTCAGTGAGAAGCTGGTAGGTGAAAGTTACAAATCTCTACAGTTAGTAGAACGAAATAAAACAGACATTATAAGCGAAAGAATAAAATTATTTGAATCCATTGTTTCCATTCACACCGTTGTGACGTCAAATGGAGAATTAATGAGAGTACCTAAATAACTGTATGAATCCAACGCCTAAAATCATTACCATAATGACAAAGGCTACACAAGTGTGTCTATACAGATTGCAGTGGTTTAAAAATAACATTAGGAGATGACTCATCGATTGCCATCTACCGATCACAAATTGCTTTTGAGGTGAGAAACAAAAAAAAAGGATGATTTGTTGACGAAATTACAGTTTAATACGAGATGACGTGACGTGGCTTAGAGATAGACGGTATCCTGGTGATGATTGCAACAAATGAGTGCGTTATTTGTCACTCGTCCAGATTCCCTTTTGCTGTTCGTAATGAAAGGTGATCCTGTCCTGATGCTAGTGATATTTTTTTTTCTTTTGATACCTGCCACACAATATCTGCAATGAATGCCAAAATAAGCAACGGATCTGCATAATTATTATTATTCTTTTATGCTGTACCATGAATACTATCATGTAGATTGTATGGAGATAAAGGGTGATGCGGCGGGTCACGCACGACTTCGCGAATATTATGCAGTTGTGATGGATGAGCTATGTGAACAAAGAGTTTAGTACATAATGAAATTGGTAACAGAAGATAATTTATGGGATATTCCGATTTCGACGAGCCCAGCTCAGCAGCAGTAGGTACTTATCTGTTTTCTTGAATGACTAATTTAAATGCAACGATAATCCAGGTGAGGGATATGAATAGTTTAGAAGTTAGTCCAACCCAGGCGTCATCCAGTACCTACATAAATGTAAAAAAAATGAAAAGCGCCTTGTCAGGCCAAAGATTATCTTGGCAGTTATGAACCACCCACCTATTTATATCGCGTTGTGTCGGTCGCCGCGACGCGACGTTGCCAGCTCGCACCCGCTGGCGAGCACTTTGAATTTCGAACGTGAACCGGTATTATTGCTAGAGCGCAGAACTTGCCCATTTTAAGAGAAACGTAACAGAAATAGATTTTGAATAGATTTTGTAGGCGTTTCTATATTTTTGTTTAGGAAAAGAATAGACAATATCAAGGCCGGGCCATATATGCTTTGACGTTATTGTGGTAGATATAGATATAAGTAATAAGCAACAAGAAGATAATAAAAAGTAATGGAGTAAGTAAATTAAATTGCTGAAAAAGGACGTCAATAAATTCCACAGTTAAGTACATACCTACCTAAAAGGTGATATTAGTAAGACGATAAAGTTCCGGCTGAAATAGCATTTCCTTTCAAACATGAGAATTCACAAATCCCAAATAAGTACATAACGGCACTATGTGCAATGATGGATGATTTCAGGGTGTGTGTAGCATTAATTAACGATGTCCATATATTTTTTATTAAAAAAATCTATGATTATGTACTTACCACAAAAACCCCAATATCGTAAACCGGATCTATAAAGTGTTGCAGTGCAAATGAGATGAGTACCTAAATATTTTTATGTAATTTCTGGGGAGATTTATCTTTGAGCTGGCAGCCCCGACATTCTTGTGCAGAGTTCGGCTCGGCAGCACTCGGCGCGCGGGCCTAGATACAGAAGCGCGTATGCTTGCTTTCCACGACACAATTTTAGTCGCGTATTTTTTTACGATAAATAACATTGTACTTTGAAACATGAATCTCGGATTGGAGGTGTATGATTTCTGAAATGTATTTAAGCGTTCATTTGTCTGCAATATCGCTGTCTGAAATGTATTTTAATAATTTAAAAATAAACAGCCGAACAAATGAGATGGTTGCATTCATTTGCAAGCACACATTGAAATATTCCGTTGGTAAGTATCTATTGTGGGAACCTAATTAATTATCTCGAGGTCTTTAGTTTATTTTTATTGCAAAGAGCTAACAAAAACTGCTATGTACATATAGAGACACAAACATAACGGAAACACATATTTTCAGATAGCTAGCTAGCTAGCTGTCTTTGACTTTTACAGGTTTCCTGAACAAAACATAATGAAGCATTCACGTTGTTTGAAAACGTTTAGGCACCTAAGGCTAAGTAGGAATATTGGTACGCTCTGCTAATATCCTGACTTCCTGAGCAATCATTCCAAGGGCCAGGGTAAAGGGCTATCTCTCTATCTTGGTGATATCGTAGTCGGAAATTCGGAATGCTTCGTGTATTTCCGTCTGCTATTACGATTAAATGTGAAACTAGTTCTCGGACTCTCAGTAGGCAGCATCACCTCTTTGGACATTTTTGTTTTCGATTATTTGTACAGTGGAGTTTGCACAATACTATCATAGTTAGGTATGGTATGCATGATGTTTAAAGATACCTACATCAGCACTTTTCGTGCAATTTTTTTTAAATTGAAATTTGTATAACAAAGCCTGAAGAGTCGTATGAAGTGTCACGTAGGTATACGAGTAGTAGGTACCTATTTAATGAAGTAGGTATCTATTGATAGCTAATTACGTACCACAGAAATACAAGGTCAAATTAAATTAGCTAGCGAAACTCCGCAGTTGTGATGGGCATCGAATGATCGATATCTGTTATCTGAAGTATGAGTTGAGAAAATCTTTCAATTTTATCGTGTTTAGATATCGCCACCCGTAGGAACGTCTGTGAATTTTACGCAAAAAAAATACAATTTTTCCAATTAACTTCACTACACAATGAAGGTCGTTGACCCAAAAAAAACTTCTTTTTTTTTAAATCATGTTTGGCGATTGGTAGTTCGATAGCGATACCCATCACTTAGGCGGAGTTTCGCTAGCTAATTTAATACCCTGTATTAATAGCGTATACATGTACTCTAACGTAAAACATAGACGTCCTAGGTCTACCTACTAAATTATGTACCAACGTTCTGATCAGAAATAAAATTCTAACTTTAGCGCCAGTGTGGAACATAAACCGCTGGAGTCAACTCAAATGGGTCACTGTTCGGTGTAGTCTGAAATCAATAAACTGGTTGCGTTACTGCTGCATGTGACTGGCCACTAACAATGTACTACGTATTGATATGGCTGCGTTGTCTAAGAGTGGCTACGTTCTATGGCACTTCTAGGCGCGGCTAACGATAATGTTCTACTTTATCGTATAGTGGTGAAGTGTATCTTTGTTTTCTTTGAATAGCGCGCTATTAGGTACTCAGTCCATAGATTTTGTCAGCCCTGTGGCTGTCTAGTCTCTAAGTCCGTCAACGAACTTACGGGCCCCACCGAAAGTAATTGATCCGTCAAAATAAGTAACAAATTCAATTTTTAGGATGGGCAAGAACAACCTTCTTTCATCAATATAATGGGGACACCTGTCGAATCGTATTGTCATTCATTTATAGATCAGGCTTTGAACTAATCTTATGTCCGTAAGAGATACAGAGTAAAAAGGCCCGTAGCTTCTGATGAAATTACGAATATCGTGCTTAGAGAGTAGCCCCCTGGTTTCATATACTTCTGGTAACCAGGAAAGGAAAAACGACCGTCTTATTAACGCTGTAACCACTAAGATCTGAACTCGAGTCTTAGCTTAGGCTTTGGTACAGATTTTTATTTAGGAATTTTCTAGGCTCTTGAAATTCTTGAGCTAGGTTCTTAATTAAAGAGAGAATTCGATTAAACTGTCGCCATTTTGAGAGGAGGGATTCTCTGCACTCTGTGGATGGTCCACTCCTTCTCATAGAGGGGAGGTTTGAGTCCCTGCAGTGGGAACACTATAGGCCTTTTTTTTTTTGATGTTGTTAAATCATCAAATGACTTCTCCCGCTCTGTGCGGAGCGGAAGTGCGTGTCAGACTTTTACAGACTAAAATGCATCGGTCGATGATTTCTTTGCAGTAATTAGAAAAAGAACTGCATCGATGATGAGCAGGGTTCGTGGTTGCACCAAAACTGTGCTCAAAACGTTAGCGTACAAAATTGACAGTCCATTTACTGTGTACTGGGCAGGTGTTCACCTGCACAGGAATAGGAAATAGACGTAAGGTATTGTTGTGTAACTTGTCTTGTTTACTAACAAATTACTAACACCATTTTATTTTGTTGTACCTTTTTAAACTTTTTGTGTGTATTACTAACAACCCAACCAACAGATTCTTTATTTGTATAATTTTTATGGACTGTGTGTCTGAAATAAAGATAAATAAATAAATAAAACCCACCCGTGTTCCTTCAGTTGCCTGTTGCGAAGGTCCCGGTATCCCTTTCGGGCTTTCCCGCAACCCTGCCAGGTAAACACTATAGGCCTAAGTTATAGGCTGATTAAGTAAGTAAGTATTAAGTGAGTTCATTTCTATCGTTACGCGATTAATTTTGATGCTTGACAAGATAAAATCTAGGTAACTTACCTAGTGAAAGCTGCCAACAAATCTGAAGCATGTTATAATAAGGACCAGCAGGATGTACCAGTAAGTACCTATCTAACTACCTATGTATGTAAAGGCACTAAATAGTTTAGATTTATTGGTTTCTGAAAGCGACTAAGTTAAGTTCGGATTCCTGAAAATAGCTCGTAAATAAAAACTGCGTTTTTAGTTATCTTGGCTCTAGCAAAGCTAACTATAAAAACCTAGAGTTGAGTTATACGTAGTTACAAAAGTCGTTACAGAATTTCGCCGTTACTTCAAGCAAACGATTCAGAATAGAATTGAATGCATGAAGAGAAAGATGTTTTGCTAAGATTTACAAAAGCAAGACTGACGATTAAATGCGAAAGTACTAAACAGTTTCTTCAATCATTTTACGGTTCGCCGCGCTCACTCCTGGCATGGCGTCACCAGAATTTATTTCCAAAATGGCGCACCTGTCAGTGCTTTGAAATTCGAACACGCCTCTCCTGCCTTCAGTCCCTCTGTACGTTGCACACATTTCACTTTTCACAATGAAATACGTGTCGTGTACGTGAAATAAAAGGGCTCAATAATTATATCCAATTATATCATTTAAATGACGTTAAAATGCTATTATTGACACGTAACAATAACAAAGTTGTTTCCATGCTACTGCTAGCGTTCTTTTGTCACAAAAGGGTGTGTTTTCAATGCAGGTATTTCGAAAGCTGTGCCGAAAATAGCCCCCGAATACGTTATAAAAGACCTTTTTCTAGAAAATGTTAAAATTTGTGGTTGTATTTTCGTTTCATATCATATTAGAACGCCCCTCGGCGAGTCGAGAATGTTCTACCCCTTTTCATCCCAGTGATCCCCTTCGCTATTTAATCAACCTGTATCCACCTATCCACCCGCCGAGTCGCTAGTTATAGGTCTCCGCTCTCCACGCTTGCCTGAATAACTCGGTTGGTACCATAGCAATATAAAAAACAGGTTGGTACTTTTATCGATATTTTTAGTATGAAGTAAAAGTCTTATTTCACTAACTGATATTCAGGGAACCTTTTCTAAAATCGGGATGGTGTTAATAAGAGAAAGGGAGGAAGGTCCATATTAACAAAAACCAATCACCATCGGGCCCCAAATATCGAGTACGGTGTAGGTTCAATACGGCCGGTATAACTTGGCAGGTCTGAACATAATGCTCTGCGAACTTTCTCGCATGTTCTCTTACTCACACTCGCCCAATTGGTTCCTAAAAAAATTTACTACCTATGCAGTCTTCTGCGCGAAGTTCGGAACTGCCAAGTTAATGTGTAATCAGGGTTTTACCAATAGAACTGGATCTGTGATCCGGAAACCCAATATAAAAACGTAGAATTTAGAAGGCATAGTTTTCAAAAAAGTTAGGTCTACCTAGACTCCGCGGTCCGAACTGGAGTCCGAAGGAAAATTATGCAATTTGATGGAACGACTTAAGGCTCTTATATACTGCGCGCATTTTAACAAAACAATTTCTGAGAAAACATCACGGCTAGTAATGCGGCAGCGTCGCGTCGCGAGACGAGTCGCCCCAGTTTGTAAGAGCCTTTAGACACTAGCGCCGCGTCTATCGAACTTGAGCGGTGGCGCGAACTCTACCTACACAATTTTAGATAATTTTTATGGCTCCGTATTCGAAGGGTGCCAAACGGAACCCTATGAATATGCCTCCGCTGTCCGTCCGTCTGTCTGTCAGCGTGCTGTATCTTTTTTTAATTAGGCATCTGAAAATCTTTATCTATTCCATTACTTAGTACAAAAAAGTCTTGCGAAGCCTGCTGTGGTAGGTACCTACATTAAAATGATTAGGTACAGTAAGTAGTACCTGGTTTCGGAAATGAACCGTTATGAACCGACCGACATGCGATGCGCATGCGACACCAGTCTTCTGCGAAACGTAGTCGAGATATACGTAAAAAAAACATATTTTAAAGTTCTCCATCACGAACGGGTTGCGTAAATTCTAAAGGACAGCTATTCGTTTGTTTATTTTAGAAATAAAAGCACCTTCCAGTTTCCACACCCCGGGCTCGGTTACTGAAACCATGCTACTGTTTTTCTGCGGACATTTCTTTGTTTTTCCAATTCGAATATAAAAATACTATGAGGAAATAATAGGTACCGTAGATAATTAGATTAAGTAACGAGGTCATTTTCATTGTCATAATTCTCTTATAATCATTTTAATACCATAACAATACATATACTCGTTTTGACGTAAACAAATCCTTAGGTAAGACCTTCAAAACTCCCGTTCAATGTTTCGAGCTTTGAATTACACGGCACAAATCCACGTGTCATGTTAGTCTTAACGTATACGTGAATGTTGGTGATTCTAGTGTTGTATGGGGGTGAAAGAGGGGTGATGAGGGGCGAGCGGGGCGCTGCCGGGTGTGGGGCGGCCCGGGGTGACGACCTTCGCGGAAGTCCTACTCGCAGCTGTAATTACTGAAACGGCCTCAGCAGCCCTCCAACTCAATTTTCTTTGGGCTACATTGATTTTCACCAGCCAACGCGAGCGACACGTACTACTTTTACGCTCGTGTCTCGTGCCCTGTTGATCTTTGTAGAAGAATAAGAAAAACAGCTGCTAGAGTTTTCACGTGAATTGTTTTTGGAGTAAAACTTAGTTACGATTTCGCAACTTTTACCGTTACAGGAAAACTAACAGTTTAGCTATTCGTATGGATGCAAATACTATGCATTTTAAAGCGTCCGTTACGTAAATATGTGGTATGGCTGCTGCCATTACCAATTAAAAGAAATAAGTTAACTTGTTTAGGCTTGGCAAGCGTATGCCTATGGCTTCGGTACAATAGTAAATGGTTGGAATCGTCCCAATGAGAGCAGAATTCGTGGCTAAATTAAAACTACCCATTTAGCTAAGTTGGATCAACATACCTTCCACGAGTGGTAAAAGTAAGTAAACTGGCTACTTGAAGAATAAATAAAACAGCTTGTCCGTTGTGCGATAAAATCTCAGTTTTTTTAAACAGGGTATGTGCACACATGAGCATGTATGTATGTGTATGTAATTGAATACACGATACCGCATTCAACTCAGCGTGAAGATGTGATAACGTTTCAGTACACCTAATTGGTCTTGCAGTTACATACAATTAACTATACATGCTTTATTATGTTCAGCAGTTTCTAGACTTGAGTTAAAAGGCGTAGTTACTTTTAAATATATACATAAGAATGGAATTGAAAGGAGTGCTAGTTTAGCATAGACAATTATGCATGCTTTGTGGTTAGTTTCTATGGAAACATGCAACTATGATAGGTACAATGTTCGAACTGTGTTCGTAATTATTTATGCAAATAGAAAGCCGAGACGAGTAGTCTGCTCATTATATTTATGTTTTAATTTCTACAGAACAGTCACTTTAACTGACTACATATTGTGAATATACGTATATTACATATGCTTTAGGCTACAAAATTTAAAGGCCTTGATAGTTGGCAAGAACAAAACACCATGAAATCCGACAAGAGCCAAAAATCTAATCGTTGAGGATGCCAAAAACAAGTGAACTGAGATTAGTGGATAACTTAGTAGGAAGGCAAACCTAGCAATGGGCGTGGACTGTGGAAAACTATAGAAAAAATAAGTACCCTATGTTTGCAAAATATAGATTGTGAAATTGGTAACAAATTTCATTCAAGAACAGTGGTAATAAAATTCAATCGTTTTGAACACCTATGCCTAGTACACACGGCTACACATCAAGCTATACATTTCCAGTTTATGCTGATCTCGCATTGTATAGGATTTCCGTACAATGCGAGGTCAGCTTATACTGGAAATGTATAGCCTGATGTGTAGCCGTGTGTACATAATCAAAGTCACAGTTAAAGTCATAGGTATTAGAATTGCATAGGTATAAGTTAAATGTGATAGTAACTTTGTACCCGCGTATTACCCAATATTTGATTGAAATTACGTATTATTGATTCATCATTCTCTTTCAGAACCGAGACCTAATTATGGTATTTTTCTCGACCATATTTATTTACCCCAATTTTGGACATGGCTTCAGTGACACCATAACTTTATTTTCTTTTTACGACCGCAAATATAAAAAAGAATAAAGTGCGAGGCATCTCCTATCCTCACACGGTCATACCCTACTTATACGAGATATTTTATTGTTATTGGTAATACAAGTCATACAAGCTACCGATGTCTTTCTATTTGTATTTCCAGTTTCTGTTTTGATATAACAATAAAACACGATTGTATGTATGTCTATAAACAGCATAGATGACTAAGAGCGTTCGCTTGGTCGAAAGTAAACAAAGGAGTAATATAATTACGGCATGCTGGCTGTTCCTTTGACTTGGCCCGCGTTGTGTTCAGTTAACGAGGAGTTTAGATAAGAAGAAAAAGTTAAATAAGGCTAGCTATAGTTAGTACGTGAAGTTCTGGCTATGTTAGACCGGTTTTCAGAGTTTAGATAACGCGGGTTGTTGATTTCATTTGATGATAGGCTTCTAAACTTTCTCATGTTTTGTCCGTTCTCTGTTGTTCTGTTTTAGATTTAGTTTTCAGGTTTACTTAGCTACGTATGATGCTCTAATGTACCTCGCTAATGGCCAACAGCAACTTTATCAGAGTCGTCGGCTTGTCGGCAAGTTAGGCCTCCTAGACAGCCGCTATAAAATAATTACAAGCACTGACTAGTTTCTGCTGTTTACTTTACACAAGCGATACCGAGACTAAGATCACAAACAGATAGCACAATCTTATTTATTTGTGCATTCAGATAGGGACACAACGCTCTGGATACAAGCCAATTTCGTTTGAATTGTATTAGATATGGTTTTATTGCAACATTATAATTAATATCAGTCGTAGAAATGGTACGCAATATTTCGTAACGAAGAATAATCGAGCTGTTTGTGCCAATAGGTAGATGGCGCTAGTCGGTCTGGAGCTATTTTTTTTAGAATTTGTTATTTTCTTCTTTTTTTGTTGCTTATTTGTATAAACAATAATAATATTGTTCTCTAGATTATTCAAAGGCATAAAGTTCATAATTATCATATATAGGAGAGTCTAACATCATTCGTAGAGTAGCTCAGGTAATTCATTTACGCAATGCGACATTTTAATTAGTATTTACTAAGATAGCTACTTGGAAGTCATGTTTCAATATTTCTTATTGTACTTACAAATACAAATAGGTGTAGATTTCATTCGCGACGGAATGCGTACGAGCAGGAAATTGAAACGCTTCGAAAACGTCAGTTTGACTGTCAGACTGTCTGGCAGACAGAACGCCGGATGTCCATCAAATCCAGTGGCCTGTCTCGTGGTTACCCTACTCTAAAGTCAAATCGGACGAGAAAAATTCGCTTTTCTAATTTCATATTTTGTTAAATGTTACATTTAAACGAGATATTATACCGTTCACTGTTTTATTATTATATTATTTTATGTAAGTAGTTAAATGAGAACATGTTCTTTAATGGAACATTTGATTTAAAAGCGGAAATTTCAGCCATCTCTACTACTTGATACTACAGTATAAAATTACAGTAATCAAGCCCACAACTTCTTTTTACCCGACTACGGCGGAGGGTTATGATTTTGACCGATAGAAATGTATGTGTGTAAATAATGGGGATAAATGTATGTTCATCTGTTATATGGCGCCCTTTGGAGGACATAAAGTCAGGAACTTAAAAAAAAAGATGATGCCATGTTCTTGTTGGATAACCAATGAAAGAGCAAAACTGGCACATTTCAAAAATTTTAAAACCCCAAAATAATTTAAATAAAAATAAAAGAAGTTATAAAAACTAAAAAAAGACAAAAAAGGTAAGTTATAAAAAAGACATCACAGACAGACAAATTAAAAATCCGGAGTCACACGTCGTTTGGGGCATAAATAGGAAAGATTACGTGTGATTCCGGATTTTTAATTTGTCTTGGTTAGGTTTTAGTTTTTATAACTTCTTTTATTTTTATTTGTGAGTTTTTAGTTGGCTTTTTTGTCTTATTTGAGTTTTTGTTCTCGGTGTAGGTAAGTATGTTGATACAGAATTTCGTTACTACACATTGCATCGGTATTTAAAAATGTTGACAACATAAAGGATATACTGACAGCATCGAGTAAAGTGACCATAAAAAGAAAATAATGACAACATAAAGAAAATGCTGATATCATTAATTTCCTCACTCCTCGTGGTCTTTTCTAGCAATGCATTAAGGTTGATGCGCTAGGGTAGCCCGCGAAATTCAAATTTTCTCAGGTTTTTAAGCTCATGAAAGTGTATTGAATGACTATTTCATGAAATCATGACATTTGGCACTTTCATGAACTTAGAGAGTTGTATTGCTGATTTTAATGTTTATAATTCAGTAAATCCTTATTTGTTACGAGCGCTAATAATATTTAGATCAACATACAACCTGATAATGACCTGCAAATTGCAAAAAACGTAAGAAAATTTGAATTTCGCGGGCCACCCTAGCGCATCCCCCTTAAGCCTCGTACAGTCAGTGCGCACGAGCCTTTACGAAGCATATTCACACAGGAGTTCTTCTACTTTATGACTACTTACTACAATGTGATGTCTATGGTTGATCTTTGGTTTTAACGACCCAGCTGGTGCCGGCTTTTCTGCGAAAATCGTGTGTGGTCTGCTGCTCACACAAGAATAAACCTATCCTGACAGTTTTAGTGTCAACGCAGTCATGCATGCACTGAAATAAAACTCCTACCTACAGCTATCGACTTCCAGTCTAACCGGATGCAACTGAATGCCAGTATTTTACAGGCTAATGCCTATCTGACCTCCACAATCCAATTAGGTACTGGGTAATACGATACCCCTTGGTAAGACTGGTTGTCAGACTTTCGGGCTACTGACGACCCGTAACAACTGTCAAAGATCCAAAAATGACAGCCGGGACCAACGGCTTAACGTGCTTTTCGAGGCACGGTCTTGCTATGTAAAGATGGTCCCACCCAAACACGGACCAACCGCGGCAAGCGATCCGTGCAGCTGTTATTATTTAGCCACGAGCCCCCCTAACCTAACCGAACCTAACTCGTGACTACAAAATAATACTTACTAATATTATAAACAGGTAAGTGAGTTTGTTTCTCATTTATTTTTATACTAGCTGCGCCCCGCGGTTTCACCCGCGTAAGTCTCGATCCCGTGGGAATATCGGGATAAAAAGTATCCTATGTGTTAATCCAGGTTATAAGCTATCTGTTTGCCAAATTTCATCCAAATCCATTCAGCCGTTTTTGCCTGATTGAGTAACAAACATCCAAACACACAAACACACAAACTTTCACATTTATAATATTAGTAGGAAGTAGGATAGTAGGATTTAAGTCAACTACCCATGGTTATGTAAATCACTAGGTACATTATTATAAAACAAAGTCCTCCGCCGCGTCTGTCTGTCTGTTCGCGATAAACTCAAAAACTACTGCACCGATTTTCATGCTGTTTTCACCAATGTATATAGTGGTTCTTGAGGAAAGTTTTGCTATATAATAATAATAACCGACATCCACTCGGGCGAAGCCGCAGGCATCATCTAGTACCTAGTTAATATAGTTTGTTAGTTTATATAAAATCTAACCTAAGTAGGTAGGTAGGTACCTAGATTCTTTGACTCATCCTCGTTTCAATAAAAGACGATCAACATAGTTGTTCACATCTGCGCTGCTGCGGCAAAAGAATTCACAGTTTTCATTTATGATTTCTTTGCAATGTTTATCGCAAAGAAATCATAATTTTTATCTAATAATTTTATTACGTCATCTGTTATTGCATATTTCGCTTGTTATCTGTACGATTACAATAGTTTACTCCTAGTCTTATCTACCGATATGGTTGTCTGATATGTTAAAAGTATGTACCTACCTACTTTCAACATATAAGTATTTAGGTATAACATCCATTACCTACCTAGTTATCTAGGCGAGTCCACATCACACAATATTCAATGACTAACACCTGTGTCTGTGTTCGACACAATACGTTATCAAAGCTCTCGTAAAGTGTGCTCCACCATACCATACTATACTGTGGAGTGCCCCCTTCACTAACAGCTCTCTAGATCCAACCATTATGCTCATAAAATATTACCAACTGATTTAAAGCTAAGTGAGCACGTTCCATACACAAAGTTCTTCGTGAACACTGCTGTTAAAACATCTATATATATACCTATAGCATGTTTCGGTAAAATGGTAATGGCTAGGTACGGCGCAATAGCACATAGGGACTTTATACCTACCTAACCCGGCTTACTAAGCACAGACGGCTCTGCTGCATTGAAGCTACCTAATTCCTCCCTGGGGTGTCCTATTTTGCAAAAATTGTGAAACCTGGAACGGCGCCATAGGGGGTAGCTATCGTAATAACTCTCATTTTGCACCATTCGCATGGAAGTTACACTGTAAAGTCGAAGTGGCTGCGTGTTGTGTAACGCCGACCGTTTGCTTGTCTATATTATGTAGGTTAGCGCATGGCTTCGCGTGTCTAGGGCTAGGTTCGTTAGGCAGGTACCTATCAAAGGGCCACGGGGATTTCGCCGACTTTCGTAATCTGTGGAAACGTGGGCTCGAATGCCGCAGCGAGTTGGCAACGTCGCGCGCTCGACCGACGACCTCGCGTTATCGCCCGCGGTGACGCGATACGCTGAAAAGGTCACCAGTCGCCACTCTACTCGCCACCATCCGCTAATGTCTTCGCCATCTAAACAGTTGCAGTTTCGACATAGAATCCCATAAGTACCTACACCGTGAAAAAAATATTGTTGCGACGTGGCGTCGGTCGTGGTGCGTAGCGGCATCTCGCTCGCGCGCCCGCCGCGTCCCGCTCGGCTCCGCCCCCCTCCGACCGCAGCGCCGCGTAGCGGCCGCGCCGCGCAATGAACACGTCGCCTATACAGCGTTGCCATTCCGTACCTATAATTTCGCTGGACGTAAATTTCAACCGAAACAGTTCAATGGACTTTTCAAAAACTCTAAACGTGTCATTTTACGTAAAAAGTCCTGTGTTACATAGATTATTGTAGGGAGTGGTGTGTGACCGTCTGTTTGGTTTCTATCTTGTGATATTTGAGTGTGAGTTGCGTGTCCGTGCTTGTAATCCGTGAACAAAGTCCCGTTGGGAGCTCACACGTCTGTTTTCGGCTCTAAGGTGAGTACTCAACGTTATTTTTATAATACACAGCTTAGGTTTCATGTACATTGACCATTAGACGTGGTAGAATCTGGTGAAAACTATCTCAAAGTTCCCCTACTTTTCCTATTCCGTCATCGAAATCAAGTTTCTAGGTAACTGCGCAAATATCCACGGCGTCAGTTTTCTCTTGTAAAGTGTAGTTACATAAATGCGTGAGGCACGGCGTGGTACCCTGGTGGTGCACGTGCTGGCTCCAGCTTATGTAAGCCATGATAAGCTCAGGATAAGTTGTCGCGACAGCCGCCGGTGGTCGCGCATCGTTATTTTTATCTTGGAATGCCCTTTGGCCAAACATTAAAATAGCTGTGCATCCGACACCAGCACCATGTGTCGATCAGTAGTGCGTGTGTAATTGGGTTGTGGTGTGAACGGCCAGCCTCGACCGCTGCCGTAGGCCTATATCTGATCAGGGCTCGCGGAGTCGCGGCGCCAAGCTAGCACTTGCCCGTTCCTAATATAAATATGCAGAGTAGTCCTCGAACTACAACATGTCTGGCCAGTTAGAAATTAGTGAAAAGAAAACAGAAAGTTACGAACATGATAATAGGTTGAGAAAAGTAGTTTCTAAACACAACACCCACTCATAAAACAGCCAGTGTTGTCAAGATCATGCCAGGTTATTTTCGTTCATGCGTAAATTACTGTGAGATAGTGCTCGGTGGCACTCAAAACCTCTTTCTTCTCAGTGCAAGTCGAACTCGTAGATAGATTTCCTATTCAAAGTGACGTGGCTAAACTAAAAGATATATCGTAGCTATCTCGTGAAATCAAGTAAGACGGCTTATCGTCGCCTAATACAGATAACAGATAGGTACCAATATTCATATTTCGACCTCGCCTCATTGTCGATCACCCATCCGCATAGCAGTACTCAGTTCAGTACCTATCAATACTTACCTAATTTACTACTAATAACCTATCTATTGAGTATCTTTAAGTCGTCACAAAGCCTATCATAGTACTAAGGTACTCTTCTCTGTGCTCACCAATCACCAAGCTAAGTTACTTAGATAATTAAAATAATAGTTAACAAAGTCGGGTACCTACCTAGAATAGGTACTATATTACCTACTCTTCAAAATATACCACACAGTAGGTACAGACAGTGACAGTACGCGGTTGTTCCTTCTACCTCTGACGTTTTTTTTGCTGTGATCACCATGTGATTGCCAGTGTCTAATTTACAACTTTTCTCCAATTTACTCAGACGTTAATTAATTATCCTCAATATGGAATTTATTTGACTTTATTCGATTAAAATACCTAACCAAACAACCTAATCTCACCAAGAAGGTAGGGACCAACCAATCAATATCGGTGGTTTCCGTAGGTCATCTAAAATAATCATAGTAAAATCATGGTGTAGGTTGACTCCCACAATGCCATGGTACCTACCAGAAGTTATGATCTGTACGTATTTTTTTTATTACTGGACGTTCGAAAATTGAAACAGACCGGTAGCCATAATAACTTACAAATTCGATGTGCAACCCAAATTACCTGGAAAACTTCACGGTAAAAACTTCGTGAGACCGATATTTTTAGCATACTAAATATACTTAGATACAGTACGGGTAAGTATTTTTTGAAAACATGCAATCCGAACATGTTCGGATATTTTGATGAGCAGCCTACATAACAACATGCTACGTAGCTAGTTAGGTACCTACCGTATTGCGCAGTGATATATAAATCCGTGTATAGTTTCTATTACAGTTTCAGTTTCCCAAACCGCTTTCGTAATTTTGTTGTTCTGAAGTTCCCCCTGCCTCCCCAACAATTATTTACAGGTGGTGTTAACGAATGACGTAGGTAAGCAAAATTTTCGATCATTAAGATTGAGAACTGGTTTCCTATGACTGACAATAATCCACGATAAATTAAAGTCGGTCTTAATCCCCCTCTTACCATTCGTCCATCTTTATAATGTTAATAAGTAGAATCTAGTGTTGCAAGCTCCATTCATCATCGTCACCCGTTGCAGTGCAGTCACCAGTCTGTAACGAATTGGTAATCCCCAAGTCCCCTCAAAACCTGACATAATGCAGGCAAAATAATCGCTTATTATTATGAGTCACAGTATTGCCACTGAAATAGTTTGTATACCTATGCCATGCATGACCACTAAAAATGTTATGAAAATAATAAAGACGTAATTCGTTTACCTATAGGCGATTGCCAAGCGCAGTTGTTGCAAAATCACCTTACGAATTACGACCGTTTATGATAACTATGTTATGATGGGTGAGCGTGACCCAGGCAAGTTCTGGATGTATTCAGGATGTTGTGATGTTGATTATACTTTTTGCTACCTATCTACCCTGATTGCAGGAACCGGATGTCGACATATTTATGTATAACAGTTTTTAGTTGCATATAATGTTGGGGGCTTTCTTGCTTGCCTGCGGAAAAGGCACGTTACGCTGTTGGTTCCAGCTGTCATCCCAAAAGTCCAAGGGATAAATGATAAATGATTTATTTCTGTAAGTAGGTTTGTACAAACACTTTTACGCGTCAATCACATTTTTAAAACGGGATGAGGTCGGCGTTTCCTATCTGACTACTCTGAGAAGAAAGGCCGAAACAAACTCAGAGGTCACAGTCTCTTTTAAAGTCCAGACATAATCTTGGTCAGATTATGAGAAGACCATGTAGATTGGTGTCTGAAATGGTCTTTTGAGGAAAGAACCACACAGATTGAGTGGACCTGTCCAGTCAGTGCACGCATTTGTCAGTAATCGTGCAGCTCAACTCCGAATTTAAGGAGCTCAACGATTTGACGAACAATACCAAAGAAAGGACATTTGGTTAGGCCGCATAAATTACTCAAACTGCCAGACTATGATTAATTAAAATTAAGAAAAAATAAATAATAAAAAAGAAAAGAATGATCCACATAATCTTCACATTCACAATAATTAAAAATAATATAATACTTTACAAAGTAAATATCTTTACAAAGTAAATAATAGGGGGATCTTATTACCCAGTAACTGGATGGGTTCTACGTATAGTTCAGATAGGCAGTCGCTCAATGTAAAATACTGGTATTCAGCTGTATCTAGGGATGCAAGAAGTGTAAAAAAGTATCGATATATATCGTATCGATATTTAAAAAAAATATCAATATCGATTTCGATATATCGAAAAAAAAATATCGATATTACGGTGGAATTTTCAAAAAAAAATTTTACTTTATGTAGTTCAAGTTTTATAATCATTTAAATACCAAACTAGGAAAAAAAGTACTAATAATTTTTACGGCTTTGAATTCCAGCGGTTTTAGTCAGCGGCGACAACGGTGTTGCTATTGAAAATAAATAGTTTTTGATACATTTTCGATACTTGATATTTTATATCGATACATCGATATATCGAAATAATAAATATCGATATATCGAAAAAAAAACATCGATATTTCGATATATCGATATTTTTTCTGCAAGCCTAGCTGTATCCGGTTAGACTAGAAGCCCACCACAATATAGTTGGGAAAAGGCTGGCAGATGATAATGATGTTATTGGCTTGCTGCACGTTTCGTTTTGTTAACTGTAAGTGCAGCAAGCAATTGTTATCAATATATAAATAAATCTATTGCAGCGGAGCGCAGGAGTGAAAACAAACCAACAGAGTTCCAGTTCTCTTGACATTCGTGGTAGTTGTTGCTTTCCCTACTCTTCTCCGATACTCATCGCCTCAATGAACAAGCAGTCTGTAGCTTCACGATAGTTCATCATGAGACAGCCTTACCCCCTAGGGATTACAGGACTGTGTTATGTAACACTAAATTAATGATATCCCCCGAGATTCACCAGCAGTAATTGCAATTTATTGAACTATATACAATATTATCTCTGTAATTAGATTAGTTATAGGTCATGGTATACACCATGCTCTGTTCCTGCATCCATGATATAGGAACTTCCAGTTTTGTTCATAACTACTTCTAGAACTCCTCAACTCTCAAGGAAACCAGGTGTTGAGTATCCCTTGTATACAATACAGCTGGGGAAAACTTCTTTCATTTGATAGAATACATACCTTTGTCACTCCTCATGGTAATCATGGTATATGCAGGACTGCTGGTACTGCCTCTAACCAACTTACAAGACTATGTCGTGGTTTCAAAAGATGCTGTTTAATCATGGGCCTGATGTTCTCTGGTGGCTATATGCTATCTCCTCATAGACGGCTCTTAGGAACTTTCATCTAACTAAAGAATCTCCACGGTACGACTTTTGCCTGTTCCATCCCTTCTATCTACTTCCTGAGGTCGTCCAACGAGAGCTGACGAGACTTAAAACTTACTGAGCCAAATGGTCAATTCTGAAACTTTTGGAACCGTTAGCTTGGAACCGTCTACCCTATAAAGAGAAAAACGAGCATGTAGATACGTGATCCATTTCCCCAATTACCTGGTTAAAAATAAAAATAAAGTTCGTAGGTATACCACGTGACCTAGTTTCCGTCTGAAAGACATATTTTATATCCAGCCAGCCATACCCATTATTGGTTTGCTATAGCTGTTATCCAACAACTTCGTTATTTTAGCACCGAAGTTCATTCCGATTGGTTTCTATAAACGTTTCAGCAATAGTTTTCTTTCGGTCCATTTCGTCAGTACGGTCTTTTGGTGATTTCGTTTAGGCAGTACATAGGCACAGGCTCACAGAATCTTCAATCGACTAACCTTGAACATGTAGTTTTTCGGCGAAAAAAGGGATTGCCATGCCATAAAGACTATAAAAAAAATGACAATAGAAACAGCAGTATGACCATCATTGGATAGTTTGAAACATGACGCTCCTAGTATACGTAACTGAATTTACACTGATTACACTGTCATTCAGAAAACAATGACCATTATTAATCCTTGCGGGACCGCTGCAATCCATGTTTCCTGTCGTAATGACTTCGTTTATAATTTTATACCCGAGGGCACGTCAGCAGACAACCATTAGTATGAAACACGCTCACCTTTCTGTCTAATGGGTGACATACAAACTCGACAGCAGCAAAATGACCTGCAAACACGTGTACAAGCGACACCACTGGTTTGTGTAATTGGATTGCCAAAGTGTCGCCTTGCGGAATGTCAGTGTCGCAGCAATGCATAGCCCTATATTCGTGATGTGAATCACGTCTTTGTATGATAGTTATAGAATTATAGTATGACTCGCAGCGCCCCGCGGTTTCACCTGGATAAGTCTTGATCCCGTGGGAATATCGGGATAAAAAGTATACTATGTGTTAATCCAGGTTATAAACCATATGTGTGCCAAATTTCGTCCAAATCCGTTCAGTAGTTTTTGCGTGAAAGAGTAACAAACATCCATCCATCCATCTATCCACACAAACTTTCGCGTATATAATGTTAGTTTAGTAGAATGAGAAGCCCAATCATTGTTTATGTCCAACAATATCCTACTCTGGATCTGCCTTTCTACCCTATTTATGATTTTGAAATATATTTGTTTCGAAAAAACATAAAAGTATTATAAGTTTTGGCAACACTGATTCAGATATCAACATAATTTATATCGTAGTGAGAAGAGAGGTAACGCTTGTATACGGTTACCAAGGTGATACAAGACTACCGTTATTTTACCGTTACGATATAACGTAGTTCTAATACTAAAAATACTCGCGCCAACTGCGTCCTATCTATTCTCTCCCCCACCTGTCTACATAGATAGACGGTGTTTTTGCGTCCATCGACACTGATGGTATTAATACCATAGATAAGGGGAAAAGGTTTAACAAAATGAACAAACATTGCATTTTACATTTACTTTAGAGAAAAATTGTACCCATTCTTAGAAGATATGCACACATCCAGAATATCTTCCGGAGTACGCCCAAGTTTCGTCCCTAAATTTTTTCCCAAACTCTGACTGCACGCCAAAAAAACTGCCAGTTTTTTTAAGGATTTTTTGCACTTAGAAACCTGATTGTTGGAACTTGGAAGCGTCTCGAATTCGACATTCAGGTGTCAACTAAAAATATCAAACCAATTTGGTATGAGTATGAGTCATCCGAGCGAAAGGCAGGGAAAATCTTCAATAATAGTTTTTAAAAGAGCCAGGGTTTTAGCGTTATACTTCTCTCTACAGTATCGTAGGAAATAATCACTAGACACGTTGAAACGTTTCTGAAAAAAGAAGTCTGCAATACCTAATTAGATGATTCTCCCGGATTTCTGGTTTAGCCAACCCCTAACTGCTTTTATAAATCTGGCTGGGCACGTCCACCATTCTTGGTTTATTATTTATATTTTAGGACCTTGCTATAATGTAACCTTACTAAACACAACTCCCTCGAGGATCCAAAGACCTTTTATTTTATAAATGAAGGGCATGCAAGGCCCTCATAAGTCACAGTAGACATCTCATTGAAAAGTTTTTGACATGGCACCGCCTCATTAGTCTAGTGATCGATGCTTGGCTGTCAAACTGAACTCATGAGTTCAATCCCCAGGTGTAATTGATTTAGGAAAGATGTATTGGCAAGACCCTCTAATATCGTAAATGGGACTGAAAAGACCTTGTATAGTTTCTGGATGTGTAAAAAAACTTTTGCTTTTTTGAATCTCTTGTTTTGTCTTCTGAAAAGAAGCTGTAGGAAAGATGTATCGGTCTATCGTGTTATTCGGTATCCGCACTGTGCTGGGGGTTCTAGAGCTATCATTATATCATTATTAGGACTGAAAGGACCTTTTAAAGTTTCGGGATACGTAAAAAAATATTTTGCTTTTATGAACGTCGTGTTTTGTCTTCTGAAATGATGCTTTAGGAAAGATTGTGTCGGCCTATCGAGTTATTCGGTATCAATATTGTGCTGGGGGGTTTTAGGGCTATCTTCATATCATTAATAGGACTGAAGGGACCTCGTACTGTTTCTAGGATGTGTTCTTTAATGTTTTTTATCGGCGTGTTCTGTCTTCTGCTTTAAGAAAGTGTTGTGTGCTGGAAAGCTTTAGTTAGGTTCACCTCGTGTACCTATCATAAATGGGACTGAAAGGACCTTGTACAGTTTCTGGAGATGTAAACTTTGTTTTTGCTTTTTCTTTTCTGACATGTTTCTTTTGTCGGCAGGTTATCGGTGCAGTGTCGTCGGTCGTGTCGGTCGTGTGCAGTGGTGTGTCGTGTGCATCCGTGTTTGTGTGTGTTGTGCGAGGTAGCGCCGGTATGGCGCGTAGCTAGCGAGCCGCGCCTGCCGCGGCATGCGCGCCGCCTAGCCATGCCTGCTGTGCAACACGAGACATGGCGCAGTACTCGCAACGGACACAGCCAATGCACAGGTACATAGTCATAGATTGCGACGCTAGAACACCTGGGCTCCAGCCCAGAGTGACCATAGCCATCATCCTTATAAGTTAAACCTAATGTGAGACAACCTTTGTTGTCAGTACCACTTTTTTTTTTCTTTAGGGCAGCAGACGCCTTCTCCTACTGATGTTGCAAAAAATGTAACTGAATCAACTTTAAATGTATTCAGAAACGTATATTTTACCTACATGTATGACGTTAAGTGCAGCCACGGTTCAATCGAATCGAACGAATATTGGTTCCGTTCAATTTTGCTCCGTTGAAAATTGTGGTATTCCTTTGACTACGTTATCTTTAAAAACGATGCGCAGAATACCTGAATAATCAGGCAAACTTGACTTTTCATCGAGAGCGTCTAGAAAATTCTTTGCGCTAATCATTACTGTACCGGAGATTAATAACGGTTGACGTGCAGAGTTAACTGGCATGCCATATTGGATTTCAATTAAACAATAATGTTCTCGTTGGTTGGTTCATCTGTTCATCTCAATTTTACTGCTAGGCAGGTATTGGAAAGAACAGTAAAACCGGTGCGTTGAGCTTGAGCGACTGGCATTGTTGCGGACTTGCGAAGTTGCGACACGGGTACCGCACCTATACCGCGTTATAGCTGGAGTTCTCACAAATTGGATACTATTTTATAACGAATCTCTTATTATTAACCCTTCATCCAAGTTTGTAATTGCCGAATTATTTTATAACGCGAGATATTTTGACCTTTGTCGAAATCGTTCGCAACATCGCAACAGTTTATTTAGCAACTTGATAAATCCTTCTGTGTGCGTTACATATCCTTATCCCAAACCTTTTATATTCCAGATCATGAAATCCTGAAGATCCCCCATCCCAAGATCCTAGATGAATGTTATTTATGAAGGTCCGTTGAAGGAGTTCCTAATAAGCCAATTTACCGTCGAACATTAATGTTTTTTTTTGTAGACCGTATCATTATACAGGGTGACCTGAACTAACAAAGTGAAATTCAGAAACATTTTGTTTTCTTTTTTTTGTGTCTGGCTGGACGTTCGGCCAGACAGCCTGTATTTAACAATAAATAAATCCTCAGACAGAAACGTGAACATTTTTTTTTTTCAACTTTTTGTATTACACGTTCATGTTTTAAGCAATAAAATATTTATTTAAGATTATTAAATTTTAATGCAATTTGCTTGGACAGCTAATTTGACGTGCAGGGTTGGTCCTAGGTGTTCAACGTCCATTGTTACCGAGCAGCTGTCAATTATTATGGTGCAGTAATAAAAGTAGCACGCAATATTTTAATGTCTTCATTATAGTTGGCGATATGAACTGACGTCGTAAAAGGCAGGTGATTCGTTACGTCACCACCAGTTTTTTTAAGTAGTGTTCGATATAACTATGACACATACCATGTAATCAATACGAATTATGTAGGAAGGTGTTGATTAAAGAATGGTTCCTGTAAGTATCGAAATATTTTAACTCGTTTTGTAAGTTCGATTTTCTATCGAAACTGTTACATCGAATTTGACAGGATCCTGCTTATCAGTGATGCGTATTTTATTCTATGCTACTAATATTATAAAGGATCCCACAGACTGGCCCGACGCGAAACAGGGGCCTACAACAATTTCCGTGAAGTTGTCATAGAATCCTCCAAAGTCGCATCGCGCCTGTTTTCGGACCTTATGCGAAAGTTTGTATATTTGGATGTTTGCTATTATATCATGCAAAAATGGCTGAACGGATCGTTATAAAATTTGACAGATTGGTAGTCTGGGACCTGAAGAAGGCTACTTTTTATCCTGGATCGCAGACGAAGTCGCGGGCACCAGCTAGTATTCAAATAATATTACAACCCAGATGACACGTAATTGATACGTACATACGTTTATTAAAAACCATGCTCATGCTATAAATAACTTATCATTATTCAATATTATGATGATTTGTTTTGATTATGCATTATGCCACGTTTCCCTACATTGCGTTACCCACGTAGGATATCTGCGTATAATTTTCTGCATGATGATTTAATTTAATCAATACGAGCAGATAAATACCTACTTACTAATGGATTTTAATTAATCTTGTTGAAATGATGTTACATTATATTTTTCGGTCCAATTATTAAATAGTTTAATCATTGAATTTGATGGGCTTATGTTTTTTTTTTCGCAATCATGGTGTATCATGCGAAATAACAAATTAAAATGAAGACGGTTTATCCAGCTTCGGAAGTTCGGAGTCGTGTAGGGGTTTGATCAACACGTTGAATAAAACACATAGTAGGTAAAACCTATAAATCTTGGGAATTTAAAGATAATTAGAGAGTGTTGCAAAAAGAAAAGACGAAATCATCAGGTAGATTGGCATTGAGGAATAAATTAGTAGTAGCGTAACACGTAATATTGATCCTTTCAGCCGATCTATTCTGTAAGAAAGTCACCGTAAAAACTTGGTGAAGTGAGCATGATGTGAGCTGTCATTCCACCAGGGGTCAAGTCTACTAATTTACAAACATGTCAGTTCAGTGGTCTCACAATTATCAGTTTTTGACAGATGTGCCATACAAAATTTGTCAAAAACTCATCTTGCGAGACCACTGACACGTTTTTAAATTAGTAGACTTGGCCCCCTGATGCAAGGAATCGACACTATTGACAGCTCACTTCACCTAAGTTTTCACGGTGGCATTCTTACAGAATAGACCGGCTGTTCTGTGTTTAAATTGAGTTTGATAGAATTTTCGACAAGCCTTTCTTTGTTCTACTTTCAAAATTGTCATTTCATTGACAGTTCGTCACCATTTCAAAATGGATGCATTTAAAATGGAACTACAACGCAAAGTTTTTATCTCATAATATATTTTGTAAACATTACACTGTGTCTGCTTGGCTACGCTACGCTAGTTAAGGTAAACATTCGTTCGTTGACCCTACGTGACATGATCACATGACGACATAAAGTCACGTGCCATCTTGGATCAGTTTAACCGAAAAATTTACTTTTTGCTTGAAAAATTATGTATTTTGAGTATATGATAAATATTGTTACTAAATAATTACGCTGAAAAGTGATATTTGTAAGACTGTATTTATTTCTTGCGAAATAAAAATAACTAATATAAAATAACGGACGAACTTGATAAGCAGAGATCTAAGTACAGACAGGCAATTAATTATTTAGCAGTTTCACATACTGAAAATTTGAAGTATAGACTGTGAATGTAGTTGCCAAAAATATACATGCTGTATATTCACTACCTATTTACCATTTTTTATCAGAATAAAAGCGTTCTGGCAATTGTTTCCACCCCAAGTGGTACCAACCTACCAACAAATCCACAGTTTAATTATTAACCTCCATGAATTTTATGCGTTTCACGCAGAAATTGGAACTGTCTCTCATTAGTAGTGTACCTACGAGGTAGGTATTATCTCTGCAAGGTTGTATCACATTGGGCAATAATTTAATTTCAATTGTTTAAAAACTACGTAGGTAGCGATGTCTTGTAACATTGAATAAAAATATTTATTGGTTCGTTCATCATTACTTTCATTTCACACGGCGGGCGCGGCGACATAACGTAAATATTTACACCCTGTATGATGCATTGACCGTTCTATTCTGTAAAAAAAGTAAAAATCTCACGTGAAAACTTAGGTGAATTGAGCGGTCATTCCACTTGATGCAAGGAATTGACTCTCTTTGTTAAGATTGTTACGGAATAGATCGGCTGTTAATCAAGATCAACAAAAGAAAATCTACCCTCGCCTTTCCAAGCAACTGATTGGCTGACATATTTATTAAACAGGCCCATAGATTAGACACTGCTTCCGACAGTTATCTGTGTTTGAAAGGCTGTCGCCTGTCATACAGCACGTGGCGTGCAACGGGGATGCCGATGGGTCCAATGCCTATGACGCATTACGTATGAAATCTACGACACTAAAGTCCACTAGTTCAGCTTCAAAAAACCAAAGAGTCGCCGCCGCCGGCTCGATGAAGAGTCCGATGACGGCATTACGAACAGAGTGCGGACAGGAACGCCCGCTGGTTAGTTTTGAAGAGACGAAACTGTAGCCTGCATTCCTGCATCATAATAATCCAAAATTAAAACTGTTATCATAAAATAAAATAAAGGTTACCGCAGAAAGGCTTTCATAGAAATTGTCCCACCAGGGCCCCGTCCTGTCGCGTCGCGCCTATCTGCGGGAGCCTTAAGTCTTTTTCTATATTGTCAATTTACTCATATTCTCTGTTGTTTTAACGGTTTAGTCCACATTCAACCCCTAAAATCTCAACCCCAGTCCACGTTCAACCCCTAAATGTTGTCTTTTAATTTTGGAAGAGTGTACGATTACCTATTTGCTTTTCTATCAGACCAAAGAAGAATATCGAAGCATAGTTTCATTGTAAGTACTAAAACTACTAACAAGCTAGCTATCCATAAACTGCTCACAATATTGAACTGACTCGACATAGGTAATATAGTAGGATCTAAGGAAACATAATTGCAATGTTTAATGATAAACAATAGTTATAGCAGTTCGTATCATCTCTATTAATAACAAACAAACGAGTCATATTCCAACCAAATAATACATCGAAGTTTAAAAATAACCCTTACACTTTTTAAACGACAAGGTTGAGTGAAAGTGAGCTACATAAAATACTATGACCGCTACAGTTCTGCAACAAAATATCCGCCGTCAAAGGAAATCGTCCCTTTATGACGATCTGGCAACGTCGCTTTGTACCGAAAGCAGACGAAGCTATCCGAAGCCTTGAACGCGACGGGCGGCAACGAGTGCCGCGACGCGAAGCCGACGTGGCGGGGCGGAGCGGGGCGGTGCGGGACGCTAGCGTGAGCAGCGTCACAGTTAACTCGTAGAGTGCGGGATACGCGCATCGTCTGGCGTGTACATCACAATTACGATATCCCGCCAAAAATGATTGATATAGAACGATTAATTGCACTTGTCAAAAAGAACGAGTTCCTATACGAAATAAGTCATAAGGATTATAAAAACCCTAGCCTTAAAGCTGTGACATGGGAATATATTGCAAGAGAGTTGAATGGAACAGGTAAGTGCACATTTTATGTCCAACAAATTAACAACATAGTGTACTTAAACAAGTCCTACGTAGATGCCATGTGCCAGAAAAATTTACAATACTTTGGTACACACGGCTACACTACACATCAAACTATACATTTCCAGTATAAGCTGACCTCGCATTGTACGAAAATCCCATACAATGCGAGATCAGCATAAACTGGAAATGTATAGTTTGAGGTGTAGCCGTGTGTACGAACTAGAAGAAATAAAAGATGGCTTTTCAGTTAAAAAGATTTTTCCAAACTGTTATTTTCTACACCAACTTTGTTAATGACAACTGTTTCTGACTTAACCACGATCATTTCTCATGTTATCCGTATCTTTTCAGCTGAGATTTGTAAACTCAAATGGAAGACCGTAAGAGATAGCTATATCAAGTACAAAAGGCTTTTAAAAAATTCCGACGGTACAAAAGAGATCGATTATATTTGGAGTAGCAACTTGAAATTTTTAGATGATCACAATGTTAACCGGAGAAGTTTTTATACACTCAGTAAGCAGAAAACTGAATCGGCACAGGCTCGGGATGAATTAACATATGAAATGTCGGTTTCACCACCGCCTCTAGCGCCGTTGGGATCGTTAACTATGACAGAAATTAGCTCTGCATCATTTCAATCTAATCAAGATTTACGAATCAATACGGGCGATCAGTTAACAAAATTTAAGGAAATTGACGCAACTGACCTTCTATTCCTGAGTTACTCGGGAACATTCAAGAAGTTTCCAGCGAGACAGCAAACCTTTATGAAGTTAGAACTTGCGAAATTATTTGCAAACGCAGAACTGCAACAATTGGATGATGCGGAACAATCTAGGGTAGAAGCTACAGAAAGTTTACCTGTCATTATTAAAACGGAATATACTGATACTGTCAAAGACGAATTAGAAATGTCAGCAGGATTCAGCGATGATGTCACAGAAGTGAACCGTGCTAAACGCAAGCGGCGTAGTTCTAAGCCACAGAACTGATACTTAAACATTGATAAATAGCAGTCCAAGGATACAATTTTAGGTTGTACATACGTAAATATAATAGACCCCTAGATCAGTGAGATTAATATTGTAACCATAGCATCCTCAATGCTTTTCTGACTTCAACACCGGAATGTGACTTGTTTGCCGGGAAATGGATAGATGTGTGTCGTGAATGTTTAATTTTTTGTGAGAAGATGGATGAAAGATAATTAATTATAAGGTTATTTTTTGTCTTTTGATTGCAGTTTGTTAAATAGATAAGTGTTATTTCGTTTGCTGATTTTGTTATTTCTCGTGTTTATATTGTATATTTTTGATTTGTATTTTACCCAACCTACGCATGTGTGTCACTTTTTAATTTGTATTTTGTTCTGTACAACGCCTTAGGATTACATTATGTAATGTTGTGCAAGAAACTTAAATAAATAAATAGCAGTAAATATGTGGGTTCCAAGTTCCAAATAAGAATTCTGACGTAGTAATTCGGATTTATGAAACTTAGAAGTTGCTCTTTGGTTGGTTATGAAATAGAATTTAACATAGACTTGGTGGTGTTAAATGCGAATGATCCGAAGATCTCTCTTGAGTGAGATTCAATGTTGAAAAGAATAATTAGTCCGTTAAGAACTGTGTTCACCATAGGTTTCAATGATTTTTAAACTGTAAGTGTATGTTCTAAGCACCCTTAATTTAGAAAATGCTAAAAGACTATATTTTTAATAAAGAAAACGTCCAAGTTAAGGTGCGTGTCTTATTTCGACCTTTTTGTTAGTTAGTTCAATAGGATTCGTTCTAAGGACCCTGCTTTATGACACTCTACACGCTTCACAAATTGCTCACTGTGGGAGAGACAGTTCTACGAACTATGATATTGTTTGGCTCAATATCTCTCAGGTAGTTATGACATCAGTACGTCGCCAGGTACTCTGACGATATTATTATAATAAATGCATTGTCCGAAGCTCGCCCATTCTGCTCGGCTAGCAATCGAAATTCTTGATTTACTCTACATAAGTAGTTTCTCAATTTCTTGACTAGTCCCTACGATGTTATTATTTTATACCTTTAATTTTTATTAATAAGTAAGTACATATTTTTCCTTAGTTAAGTATTTTTGCATACAAAAAAAAAACAACACATCTTTTATACGACACACCTTTTATAAGCTAAGTAAAAGTTTTTGTATTTTTGTGTTATATTTTTGGGGTACAAGCCAAATAATATATACAAAATATAAGTATGTCACGAAAATACTTTAAAAGGAAATTGAAATACCTTGACATTGTTAAGACTGTCATGGCAACGTTCCCGCGATCGCTAGCTCTCTCTAGCTACAGATCGGAAATACGGAGTTACTTGAGAAAACTCAGAAATTTCGCAGAATTTAAAATGGGAAGTTTCTATGCCATCCACAAATGAAGCCGCGTCTAAAATGTATTCTAGACTAATTTCACGAATGAAATACATAAATGTTTATTATCAGTTACACAACAGCGATTTCTATTGAGCAGCGCGCCCGGCCATGACTCCGGACGACTGTCAAGGCTTCACTCATTGAAACTTTTGCTAAGATTCAAGTTACACGTGATTTGTTTAAATGTTCCGCGTGGTACTTTTCCTAGAAATCCTTATTAAAACACGCTGGAAGTTCATTACGAAGACTGAAGTGTTTGTGTTTTGCAGAATCAGAAATTGCTAATTAAGGAACGGGAAACGAGATGTTTTTATGAAGTTTAATCGTAGAAGCCTTAGCAGGGTATTCAGCGAGTGCGACAAAATGTTTGACACCCGTTGAAGCCGCGTGGCGCTTACGATTGCTTTGTTATAAATTCTAAACATGTTTCTGACGTCACGGGTGACGGTATCAGAATCGATATCAACCAACGCCTTCTTATAAGGATGTCTCGAACGTCAGAAGGTTAGGATTTTTTTCTATTTGATTTAACTTCGTAATTGTTTGGGTAGTTGAAAAAAATATTTCAATAAACCTACATATTCATTTCCTTTTCCATCAGAACTGAAGCTGTAAAAGGAGAATGTCAACCGTCATGCGCATAATTATAGCCTTCATAAAAATCTAGCTTCGTCGCCAACTCATAAGTTTCACATCGCAAACCAATGTGGGTAGGTATTACATTTCCTGCTGCAATAGTATTAACTATGAACTAGTGACATTTGCCGAGTGTAATCAGTGATCGCTGAACACATATCTGTGTCGCTGAAACATTGTTTTTTCCTCGCATTCGCTTGTCATGCCTATGGCATGACGCCCAACTGCCGTGCCAACGCCAGGCGCTACGACGTTCATATCAAATGACTTAGTTAACTAACTACATTTGAGTGACAGATTCCGACTTGCTATATTTATGTGGCCTGACTTCTTTGATGATTTTTGTTTAGTTCTGTACATACTTCCTTTTGAATGAGGCGTATTTTTGGCAGCCGTGTCTGAATTCGCCTATCAAATTTGGTGTTGGATCTTGTCAATGTTAAAATATCCCTATGGCTGAAGCCACAGGTTTCATATTTGAATTCAAAGTAATCTGATTTCGTAAGTCTACGTAGATACCTCTACCTTATGTTAATTTATAATCTAGTTAATGTATACTAGTAAATACTACCTACATTCCATCAAGAATATGGAGCTGTAAATAACAACAACAATCTAGTGTTGTCGTCCTCGGCCCTAATTAATACCAAACTATTGATTTTCAATTAACTAATAGAACATTGACCGCCTTATTTCTATTTTGTCTTGTCTGCACTATGTAAACTATGTTAAAACCCGATGGGACCTGATGGCCAGAAATAAAAAGAAAAAAGGTCTTAAACCGAACATACAATAACTACCTAATAGACATTAATTGCTGATCAAACTGACACACTCCGTAAATTAGCCGTGTTATAGTATCTATAGCCATTTCATACGACTAGGTACTAAATAAATCGCAGTTGTGATTAGAAAATACGGAAAATTTAAGTTGTTAATTGATCTGGTAAATAATTCATTTCCCTGATTGTACCTGTACTTACTGCCTTTGTTTGTATTATATGTCACGGTAAGATTGTGAGAAGCGTTTATTTATAATCTATCGGTATTATTTCCGTTAGATTATGAACTGTCGAAAAATTGAGGACTGGGTGAAATGGGTTAGGTTAGGCCAGAACTGTCACCAAACGCGCGCGAGCTGAGCGAGCGAAGCGAGCGCGAGCGGCCCTACGGCAGCGGCCGGCACGGCGAGCGCTACTTCCAAGTCGCAGTCGCAGCTAAGCAGGTTATTAAGCAATAGTGCAAGATGCGTTACGTCGCAAGCAAGTTTGGTATTTGTCGGTTTCCCATGGATAGATTATAAACTATCGAAAAAGAATGCCTTCAATTGTAAATGGTTTGTGGCTGTTCACAATTTATCGACAGTTCATAATCTAATTTAACTAATTCCTATAGATCGTAAACTAACGAAGTTCATAATATGGTGACATATCCAAATACATAATAATATTAATTTATATAAGTACTGCATACAAAGACAGGCGCTGATGTGACGGTTACGAAAAGTGCAATCAAAAGGAGACAAATTATAATACATATACAATAATCATATATGAAGTCAGTACTTAGTTATGGAAAAGTTCAAAAGATATCTATAGGTTACTTAAATAACAAAGCAATTCTGCATACAAATAAACCAGTCTTGTCTAGGCGGGTGTCAGGTCACCAGTATTTATGGACCAGCCACCAACTGAATGGATATCGATTTTGAATTAAAATAAGCTGGGCAGCGTTCGTCGCAGTAGTGTGCGCTCGTAAAATAGAACGCTCTAACATATTAAACTAAGCTTTGGAAATAGAGTTTTATTTTAGCAAGCAGAGAAAAGATGTTTCTCGTATAGTTATGTGGATTCTCTTTTTAGGGTTCCGTACCCAAAGGGTAAAACGACCCTATTACTAAGACTCCGCTGTCCGTCCGTCCGTCTGTCACCAGGCTGTATCTCATGAACCGTGATAGTTAGACAGTTGTTTTCACAGATCATGTATTTCTGTTGCTATTACAACAAATACTAAAAAACAGAATAAAATAAATATTTAAGGGGGCTATAACAAACGTGATTTTTTGCCGTTTTTATAGATAATGGTACGGAACCCTTCGTGCGCGAGTCCTACTCGCTCTTGGTCGGTTTTTTTGTTTTGATTGCACGGTCACAATCCCATTACAAAAAACGTTGCCTTTATGTTATTCCACTATAAGTATTATGTTAAAATACTTACCTTCCTTCTGAGGCAGTCGGGTAAAAAGTATATAGTTTACTTTAAAATCCGGTGAAGCTGGACCTGAACCAACCTGACGACAATGTTAAATGATTCCAACCATAGATAAATACCACTCGTCTCTCCAAAATTCCGTGGCCTACTTTAGGATGCTTATCCGGTACGGCTCTAATAATCCTTCTATATCCTAAGGACACGTCTTGCTTTCCATTATCGCGCCTCCCGGTCTACTCCTTGATATGCAATGGTCTCTAACTCTAGCCCCCTGAAGCATGAGGCTCCAGGGGTTAAGCCGTTGGTCCTGGCAGTCATTTGTAGATGCCTAACAGTTGTTACGTTAGTAATAAGCCCGAAAGACAGACAACCAGTCTTACCAAGGGGTATCGTTTTACCCAGTAACTGGGTTGTGGAGGTCAGATAGGCAGTCGCGCCATGTTAACATGGTCAGACTGGGAGCCGACATGGGACATGACATTGGGAATAGGCTAGGCAGATGATGATGCATACATAGGGTGTAATAGACGTAAATCTTCGTCTATTTTTCTTGAAAAACTCAAAAAATATTTTGTAAAGTGTGCCACAAAGAGAAAGTACATAACAGAAGACCAGCTCCACACAACGAGCGAAAATTGGCGAACGGACACAAAGTAGATGCGCACATGCAGTACTAACAGCGATCTCAAACTCATACGAATGCCAGAAGTCGAGATTCCAGGACAATGCTACTCCGTAGCGTAGACGCATTTGTGCGTGCTTTTTCGCTTGATGTATGGAGTTGCCCTTCTGTACGTATTTATTTTGTGGCTAGATGCGATAACACGATCGTGTCGTCGCGCGTCGGCCGTCCGTCGGCGAAGCGCTTGAAACCGCTTCACAAACTCGCCAACACCCGGCAGTATTGATCGCGAGCTCGTCGCGTTCGTACGTACGTGCAGCTCGAGTGAAACAATGACTCCTAAATTAAAGAACAGTCGCTTAGGATTAGAGGACACCGTTTTAATTAAAGTTTTAAAACAGTATAAGAAAAATCCTTGTTTGTGGGACACTACTCATAAATATTACCATAATAAACCAGTCAAAAACGAAGCTTGGGACTCATTATTACAACTATGGCGGAAATGCCAGCCAAGCGCAACACTGCACGATGTGAAAATTAAAATATTTCATATGCGGACAAATTACACACGGCAAAGAAGAAAAGTAAGTGAAACTTTTTTTATTGCAATTTAATTTAAAAACAATGTAGTTTATTTTTTAAACTAAGCAAAGTCAGGGATATTAATTAATAAGTAAATTGACTAGGTAGGTACCAACATACACTTCCGTTTGTATAATCGGTCTAATCAGACAAAACTGTCATCTTTGACAGTTTTATGAAATGCTGTAACCCATGGTTACAGGCACAGTACATAAAATATGTACTATAAATAAATAGTTAATTATAGTACATACTAATTCCATGGCTGTGTAAGCTCAGGTCCGCTCGGGCATTTCTTTTTACGCGACAATTTTTTGTCCGTCTTTGGATTTTTAACTCTCGGTGTTAAGCTGAGCATTGAAAATCCAACAGCTTGCATTTGATGACAATTACGCGATAAAAAATCGCCCGGCTAACACGGCAAATTGACGTTGGGTGATAGGGTGCCAATTTACTTAAAAATTAATTACCCTGACTGTACATGTCTCATTTTTTTTTTTTGCATTGTCTTCTATCATCACATAAAGTGGTGGGCAAGGACCAGAGGTGTAAATGGTAACGTCTGGAAATAGAGATCCGATTACGGAAATTAAGTACTTACCTACTTAATTTTCACTGATAAGAAAAACTAAGTACACTTATAAAGGCTCCCGCAGACAGGCGCCACGTGACATAGAAATTGCTCCACCAAAGGTTCGTCGCGCCTGTCTGTGGGAACCTTTATCAAGTGACACAGAGATAACTGTGAAAAAAAAAAACACTATGTAGGTACATGTTTGCTACTGCATTTCTGTGTACGTACTATATTTATTTTAAATCGAGTCGAATTAAACCCAGTTTGGCTTATTTACATTTCGGCGTCCACTGACCCAACGGTTTGATATTATCAATAAATAGTATAAAACAAAGCTTTTCGTGTTTGTGTGTGTCCTTAGTACTTTTAATAGTTTTCATGTACGAAATGGATTTTGATACGGTTTCCGGAATTTATTCCGAAAGGTTTATGACTTTGTATACAATTTATAAAACATTTTTGAAGTGAAACTTCTTAGGCGGCGCGTTCGATAATTGGACGAGAATTGAAAGTGAAATTTCAAGGATGCGTCACGTTTATGCACATTTCGTTACATGAGAGAGAAGAAAGATCCTAAAGTCCGACGCCACGGGAGTGGAGCGAAAGAGAGCGACGTATACACTCAATACAATGCGATAGAATAAGATACTGTCGCGCATGCGCGCGTTGTAGATGTACGCGTCAGATGCTATAAAATTATGAACAGCAGAGGTACGCGTGGTACCACGCGTTGTGTAAATAATATTTGTCATTTAGTTTTGTAATTTTTTACGTTTTTTAGGTTTGTGTCCTGTGATTGTTTAATTATATCAGTGAACAGTTAATATGTAAGTATACTTATAAAACAATTAAGATATTGATACAATAATGACGTTTCTAAGAGAATACTGCGTCAAACAATATAATCTTCTCATCGATGCGATATAATAATATGTATGTAATAATTATAAAACAATTAGTACTTATGTCGCGAGGCATTTCAATTTTTTTAATTTATTGGGCAATAATTACTAAAATTAGACGCAAACACACCTGAGTGTGTCGGTGAACATTCATGCTTTTAATCCGGGCCCATAGCATACTGCCGAATCGACTTGAAATTAATATGACAATTAAAGGCTTCCGCAGACCTCTAGTAGAAAAATGTATATGAAAACTTCATGGAAATTGTTCTACCTGAATCTCTGCGCCTGTCTGCTAGGGCCTTAAATGTGATCTTTTCAACGAGACTTCTCACTAAAGTACTATACAGCGTAGACTTACGGGAAGTACATTCCGAAACTCTGTGGATTACAATTTGCTTAAGGAACATTAAATTTTCCCTGTTGGTTCCGTGCGCAAGTAAACAAAATTAAAGTGTCTGTTTGTGATGTCAAAATAACAGCTTGTTACTGAATGCTTTTAAGATCGTATGTATGGTACTTAGAAAATTTTTTTAGTTGTCGTACCTGTCTGGTTTTTCCGGGTAATCTCCAAAACGGCTAAACCGATTTTGATGGCACCTTCACTGGCAGATAGCTGATGTTATAAAGACTACTTTTATTTTAGAAAAAGAATTATCCACGCTCTTGTTTGTTCTACCAAAATCGCGTCGCGCCTGTCTGCTCGAGCCTTAAGTCGATTAAACATAAAAAATGAAGTGGGTATCTAAGTACCTATCTATTTTTCACCTATCCCTAACAATACCCAGTACCTACAACATCATCATCATTTCAACTGAAAGACGTCCACTGCTGGACAAAGGCCTCCCCCAACAACCGCCACTTCGACCGGTTCTGTGCTTTCCGCATCCAGCGGATTCCTGCGGCCTTCACAAGGCCATCAGTTCACCTTGTACCTACAAACCTTATTTAATTCAAAATGCGTGAATGGTTTACCTCGATACCATTCGGTCATTTTAGTGTTTGCACGACAGATCTACCTAAGCGGGTAGGCATATATGTAAACTCTACCTACCTACCTATCTGTGGTATGGTATCCACCAGGGGCTATCTGTTTAATCCGGCGGCCGCTAGGCAGCGCTGCATGTGTCGCGGCGCGGTGTGAGTGTGTGTATGGTGGAGACTGTCTGCACATGCTTGTGTGCGTACGTAAACGGCAGGCTGCAGTGTGCTTGTGTGTGTGATAGACTCGGTGCGCATGCGTCTGAGCGTGCGTAAAAGTCGCGTAGAATGGAGTCATGGATCAAGAAAAAATACGAATTAGTTTGTTAGGAAATTTCAACTTTTAAACCAAAAGTTTTGAAACTTCGCGACACATAGTGGTGTTCCTCGGACTCTAGGGCCATAATAAAATTCGGGAAGTACACTTTCCCGTGATTCCAAGCTGTAAACAACATACAATTAAATGACACAACTTTACATAGGTACGTTTTTATACTCCACAGATTTTGCCATGTCAAAACAAGTAACCGAACGATTCCAAAGGAGTCGAGAAGTAAAAAATGTCCCGAGTGTGAGAAAAGTAGCAAAAACAGGGGCAGAGCGCATTCGTGAATACAGAGCGCGAATAATGGCTCTTGAGAATGCAGCAACAGCTAGATCTGCAACTACTGTTGAGGGCATGTCAATCCAAACAGTATCTCAACAAAATTTGGAAGACAACCAAATTGATATGCGTGGAAATCACCGTTCGTTACTTTACGAAGCCCTCAGGCGACAAAGCAGCCAAGATAAACAGGAAGCACGAGACCATCATCGACAATTTGTCGCTCAAGTTGATCAAAAGCCTTTGCTTTCGGAGGCTTCGTCAACACTTGGTACTAGTACTATACAAATGCAGTCTAACACTCAAAAAGTGACAAAGTTGAGGAGACATACGAAAACTGCTAAAACACCAGCAGAACGTTCTCGCGCTTATAGAGAACGGAAAAAAGCTTTAAAGAATGCAACCAATCAACAACTCATGATCGATACAACTCATTCAAACGTCGATGATGCACAACTATGTGTCCTTGAAGAAGTATCTCAAGAAGCAATCAACGTAGGAACATCAACTGCACGCAGTCGACAATGTGGAGCGCGAAAATTACCATACGAAGATGTTGCCGAACCACCATCCAGTCCATCCACTTCCGGATCTTCAAACAATGCGGTATATAATAACCATTGTGTGATACATCGTGAAACATCTCTCTTTAGGTTGACTCATCTTTCTTCGACCAACAACATTAATAGTGTAACATTGATAGCTGTTGATGATTGTGCGAATGACATAAAGATCGCTGATTCCTGTGCCTTACAGTGAATACCGTCGTTTGTTTTGTATTTCTTATTTTGCTATTTGTATCTTATTTTAAGCTGCACCAGTTGACGCCATCACGGCAACGCTGGCTGTCGCTGATGACAGCGCTAGGGCTCCGTCTCGAATAGAGTCACAGCATTATGCTGATCGATGGCTGCTTTGCGTGGATTTGACAGATATATTCCTCCAACTTGTTCATTTTTGCGCCTGTGTACTTTCTTTGCGTCATGTTTACAAGCATATTTTCTTTCTCCTTCTTTCTTTCGTTATGATAAAGGTTACCGTTAATTCAAAATAAAATGTGTAGTTATAGCAGTTTTGTAAGACAATCCATCTGAACGTTGTTCAGCTGTTTCACTTAATGGAGCTGTTATGTAAAACAACTAGCGGTTTTAAAAAACAGCGATTCAAATCCGCCGATCGAATGTAGAACGATTTTGAGTCCGCGACGTCGCCCGAGCCGTCCGACTCGCCAGTTCCACGCCAGCGCTTTCGTCGGCTCGACGCGTCGAGCGCCGCCGCTTGCCGAACTGAGAGAGCACAGCTGTGTGTGCTATTTAAATCGATATGTTGAATAAACAAAAAAAACGAGAACTTTTATATAAATTCGTTAAACAGTTCAAAAAATCACAGTGCTTGTGGAATCCTGAAAATATTTACTATTTTCATAAACCTGCAAAGGAAGATGCTCTATTAGTTTTATTAAAACTATGGAATAGTTATGAGAATATGACATTGGAAGGTCTAAAAGTAAAAATACAGGGTATACGGTCACTTTATCGAAGACAAAGGAAAAAAGTGAGTGATAGCATATTGTTGTTTAAAACTTACATGTAGCGACTTGAAATAATTTTTGCATAATTACAATGATTAAATTAAATGAATAATTAGTCAATCATCATGTTTTCTTTCATTGATTTTTTTTTGATATCTTAACCTTTCAATAGGTACCTACTTACTTATTTATAATGTCTAGAGGTAGAGAGTGTCGCGCTACAAAAGAACTTGGACAAACAGGCCTTTTATGCATTTGTGCGTGACACCTACGTCTTACACTCGCGCCACGTCATTGTGCTGTCATTGTGCTTTTCGAGTGTGCGTGCATTTAGCGGCTAACAGTTGGACGCTATTATTTTCGACGAGTTCACAGCTTTGACTGTCTATCTAGACATATTTATGTCTTTGATCTTTGTTTCCTCCAGTGCAGGAGTTGAAGGTATTTCGAATTTCAGGATGCGCATTCGTTCGCAGTTTTTTTAATCTCTGAACTACTTACTGATTTTTTTAACTTGACAAATCATCGAAATTTTCTTATGATAATTATGTAGTTTATATTAATGTATGTAAGTATTGTATATGTAATGTAGTAGTTAGTGTATCTAATACACATAAACCTTCCGGAATAAATTCTCTAAAATTGTGGTGAAAACCGAATCAAAATCCGTTTCATACTTTAGAAAAACAACGGGCTCACACAGACTGACATGAAAACCGACTTAATTTATAATAAACGTAATGTAATTTAAAAAAAAAAAAAAAATATCATAGTAAATACCAAACTAGGAACAAAAAAAAAATTATAATATGTACAGATTATAAAGATGTATAGATAATAAGAACTAGAAACGCTACTTTTAAGCCTCGTGCAGACTGGCGCGATGCGACACCGGTAATTGTCATACCGTGAAGTTTTCTTAGAAATTGTTTTGTTAGTTAGAGTCATGTCGCGCCAGTCTGCACGAGGCTTTATCCTACATCATCTGTATTCGTATTCGTATAGAATACTGATTTATATTTTATTTTAAGGTTGAATCGAGTGCAGCGGCTTCTGTTCACTACAAACCAACACTATGGTACTATAAGCATCTGAACTTCCTGTCTGGCAACAAGGATCCCGATTCTGAGGACTCAGATTCAGACCATAATGACGTAAGTATCACAATAATATGTAACGCTTTAAGGCTCTTACATACTGGGGCGATTCATCGCGCGACGCGACGCCGCCGCCGCATTGTTCGCCGTGTAATTTTCTCAGAAATTGTTTTGTTAAAATTCGCGTCGCGCGACGAATCGCTCCAGTATGTAAGAGCCTTAAAACACACAACATACTTGTATTTTGTGTTTTTAAAGCGAGAACAAACCAGAAAAACGAGGGATACAGTTTATAATTATGGTGTAACTAAACACAAAATTCAATTCAACTAGGTATACAACTCGATTAACTAACAAAGAATAAAAAAATGTCTGCAGGATATGATTTGCATTGTCTAAATGATCAGTCTGAGTAAAGAGTGACGACGACGAGTGAGAGACGATGGAACAGGCAAAAATGTATAGGACTGACATAAGCTATCGAAAAGTTCATATCAATCCTGTTGAAAGTCGTTCTAGAAATACGAAAGGCTTTGGAAGCGATTGTCACTTGTCTAGGCCCTCTGGAGTCTCAAGTATTTACTATCTACCGTACCTTTGCCAAGACTTGTGATATATTTGACAAGCCAATTTATTTCTTTCCAATGCTAACCTACCATCTCATTTTCAGGACACCGTGTACGTACAGCTTCCACGTGGTAAAAAAAGGCCAGCAACAGCAGTCACTCAGGAAGGAGCAGTAGATACATCGACAGACGCATCTGCAGCAGCATTCGGAAGATCAGTAGGAGCTCAGTTGCACCACTTGTCCAAAATGCAGAGATGCATCGCAGAAAAACTTATATCCGACGTCATCTACCACGCGAAAATGGAGCAGCTGTCATTGGACACAACTATTGATGTCAAAGAAGCTGCAGATGATCAAGTTAGCGTTTTGATCCCTAAAGCAGGACCATCTTGGTATGATACAGACACAGCACTCGATCCTGGGCAAGAATCTTCGTCCAGCTGCAAATTAGTCGATACCACAGAAGATCTCGTCAGAAAGGAAATTGCAGAAACAGAAAGTGCAGTGAATTTTATTAAAATGGAAAGAGACGAAACAGAAAATTATTGTTTCCAAGATGATGAGGATGAACAAAGCCATGCTATAGATATTATTAAAGAGGAATTAATGTAGCTCTGGCATTTTATTGAACATTATTTTTTTAAGCCAATTCAGTCAATTTCAAATAAATCTTTTCTTAATAAGTAGACTTTAGTTTTACTAAACCTTAGTGTACTCCATAGAATACTTGAAAAAAAAAAAGAAATCCTTCTTATCAGGTCGAAACATTCTAAGAGAATAGATCACTCGTGTTATAATGTTTTTGATTATTCGCCAGTTTGCAAGGTGACTGGCGAAGTATGTCACATCCATAGAATTATTCTAGTTTATAATAATTTATATATTTTTTTATTTAATCAAATCTGACAACCAGTCTTACTAGTATATCGATTTATCCAGTAACTGGGTTGTGGAGGTCAGAAATTCAGAATACTGGTATTCAGCTGCATCCAGTTAGACAATACGTAAGGCAGATGATGAGGATTTATCTAATCAATATTATCATCTTTCTGTAGGTACATTTAAAATTATTGATGGTGTTAATCGAGAATCAATAATTTGCTATACGGTTGCCAACCACGTCCCCGACAGAGTCGACCATGGTTGGCGACCGGCAGAGTCGTCTCAAATTTGGTAGTAAACATCTACACTACACGGTTGTTAACCACCAAGGTCACCTCTGTCGGGACGCGGTTGGCGACCGTGTAGCATACACTTTAGTTGGCTAAGCTATTTACTTTAGAAAAAAATTCGACAAGAATGTGACCGACTTTATTTGTCTGCGAACAATGACAGTTTTACCTGTAGTTGTGTATCATCTGTAATCTGTCTGGATGCGTTGGTTCATGTTCGAACATTTTCTATACATATACTCGCGTTAAAGGCTCCTGCAGACAGGCATGACGCGAAGGTGCGACGATATCCTCTGTTGTGTCTCATCCCGTGCCTCGCCTGTATGCTCGAACCGTAAAACCACTTTAACTGGTTCTACGCTTCATTTCGTATAAGTATGCGAAACATTTAGCTATTTCCATCGTCAAATATGTATAGGTATTCCGTTCGGCATATAATTATTCACGTTGGAATATACGCAGCGGAAAGGGGTTCATAATGGCCATCCGATTGAAACCTCGCCTCGTTCGCCTAAAGCAATAAAGTGAAGCATGCCAAAACTACACCTCCACTCTGTGCATACACGCTCACACGTACATATTTACAATCCAACTACACCTCACTTAGTGCACACATGTTTACGAAACCGGCCTCACACTCACGACTCACGTCACTGTTGACAGCGCTCTGTCTTGGTTTTTTATTTGGTCTGAGCGTACATATTGCAACGTCCATATAAAAACTTATTAAAAAAAAATAGAATTATGTCCATTTAGACAGAAATTATAGAAGTTCAAAATTATTTTGTAGACTTCCGTCTTGTATTATATTAATTCTGTATTTTCAGGTCAGTCGAGTGTAAGGTCACTACTTGATATCGTTTTAATTTAATAAAACTAAAGAATAAGGCAGTTACTCCTCTGCAATAGTAAGCGAAGCAAGATTTTACCAACGAAAACATTAATCTCCCACTCGCTTATGTACCTACGCAGCCCCGACCCCCGAGCAGAATCCCACAAAACAGAATCCAGTCCTAACGCACACAAACTTATATAACTCGTACGCGCGCTGTATTATAGTAAACACACACAGACGCAAGGTACAGCTGATCTCGCCCGATCACTTCGAGGCGGGTAGCGAAATAGCGTTGTGCGGCGTTGCCACACCGTGCGCCGGACGTTGCCGCTCCGCACACGACACAACACAAGTAAATATTCGAAATTCGAACTTGGATGGCATTGCGAATTGGATAATGTGCAAACTGGTGTACCTAAGTATGTTCTATAGGTATATGTGTGTAGTATTAAGTAGGTATTCAATAACGGTTCCCTGCCAATTAAATGGGCTGAAACTGGTTTTAATTTTGGGCGTTTGTTAATTGGACGGTAAAGAGAAAAACATCGGACGTGAATGCGTTTTAATGAGGTTTTTTATACTCAGTTGCAGTATCTCTTGTAAGTTTGTTAAAAGATTCGATACTTTTAGGGCATAAAATGCAAGATCATTAAATTGTGATCAGAAATTTTATGGCAAGCCAGCTCTGCACGATGACCGGAGACCGGACCACTCAACACGACCTCGACTGGTCATTTTTTTAAGTTTTCGATGCCTCGTGTGCAAATTGACTAGCTGGATATAATTTTTCTAGCTGAATTTTCACATACTTTTAAATAAGTAAGGTTGACTGGTAGAAAATGCCTCAGCCATTAAGTCCGCCTTTGTACAGTAGTTTTTACTTGTGCATAAAGTTTTAATAAATAAATAAATAATAAATAAGTGCAAAATTTTTAAACGACTGCCAACATTGAAACTGTTTGGACTCTCCTCCCGTTTTTGAGGCCCCTGAACAATACTGAGCATCCCCAGCGTTCGAGGTTTCGAAATAGGTATTTTACCTTCTGCCAACGCTTTTGGTGCCTTGATTTTTGTTCAGGAATCGTTTTTACAAGCAGTTTATACTAGGTACTTCATCTTACTCAGCTATCTATCATAACATCCAGGTAAAAATCTCCTTTGGTACCTATCTATCTACACTAACTAGGTAAAAAAACTCTATCTACACTAAATTATATTTAACTCTCCTAACCTTTAAAACGCTACGAATGCTAAAGGGATTACTTTAACCAAGAATGCCATAAAATAGGTCCTCTGAACGACCTTCGCCGTGGTGACTCATAAGTTTAGAAAGTGCGCAGAACTTAGTCAAGGTTGTTGTCAATTTATTATTAACAATAGCAATATGGTCACGTGGAGCAGCTGCCGCTAATCGTGACTTTGAGCTTGTTCAGTAGATATGGACAAATATTTGTACCTACTCATACCTACTTACTACAAACCAACCTTCCTCTTTCATTAATTTGACTGATGCGTCAACGTCAAACTAATAAATCAATCAATCTGCCTTAGCAATGAATAGCCTTTTCCCAACTATGTTGGGGTCGGTTTCCAGTCTAACCGGATGCAGCTGAATTGTTTGAAACTAATAAATAAAGTCTGGTATTAAATCAAATTAAGATAAAACATAGTTTTTACTCTAATATCATAATTTTCCTGCTCTTGTGCCATGTGACTTGGGCTTGGCGAAACACTTCTTCCATTCTCCACTGTAAAGAGAGAGAGTCATGCTATACGACTCCTTTTTCTGACATAATAATTTCTCAAAATACAACCATCCTTTCTTTGGTCATCCTCTCCTTATAGCAAGATAGCATATATAAACTACAGTTTACGTAAAGAATTATAATACGGCGTACCTCTACGTTATTATATAACAACTTTACCATAATACTTGGCATCGTCCTCATACTTGCGTGAACTTGCCGGGAAAACGCAAGAATCGATGATGAATTCCTTGCAAACGTCCAAGGCGAGGCTACGCTTATGGGAACAAGTCTTGCACGAATAGTCCCTTCGTCCATGAACTCCAGGATATGGCAATACGCCTTATATGTGCCATCCATGTGTGTGCCTTGAATCCTCCAAGAAGAGCCCGGTTATTGATTTTGAATGTTCGTTGAGTACGACTGAACTGGAACTTGGGTGGTTCTCACTTACCTTCTAGCTACGAAAATAGAAAGGACAAGATCAACTATTTTAGCCAATACCTAGTCGTGGAATCAAAATGCAACGCAATTGGAGATGTACTAAATAAAAGTCTAGGAGGATGTCAGCTATCAAGATTCCAATTAAGTATCTAGGTATGTCTAGAGAAGTACAGATGCATTTAGAAATTAAAAATAGAACGATTGAAGAAAAGTAGTGCCGGTGCCGGTGGTGAAGTAATAAAGTGGTCGTTTACAATCGACTTGAGCATTCGAGCACAGAATTCTAGCAAAAATAGCCTACTTTCTCGCACTCGTAACTGTTATTTTTTGACTTACTCTATTTTCTTTCAACCACGAAGAAATTTCTTCTAAACATGAAGTGGAAGCTGGAGCGTGTGATAGTATTCGCACATCGCAGTCGGGCAAGCCTGAAGCCGGGCTGGCCGACAAAACAAAGTTGAAGCCAGCCGATAAACGTGGCGCGGCATCGATCGGCGACACGACGTTGCCGTTCCGCCAGCGCTGCGCGTTGCCGCTCCGCGCGCCTATTATTATTTATTATGTTACGCGCGGCCGCTGCACGGCTTGCGTCACTCGTGCATTGCCCGTGCCCGGACTCGAGTGTTTTATGCCAGAGTGTCTTCAGAAAAGAGGAGGAACTTGGAGGGATACTCCCTACAGCAAATCCTAGCCATGACTCAGTGCGTCTAGCGACCTAGATCTGTCAGAAACAAAAGTATAAACAAGACGACGTCTAGCCGTCCTACCTACCTAGACGCCAAAACTTTATTGTTTCGACCAGCAGAATTCGTATTTTACGCTGAAAGACTTCAAATAAGATACTTATACCTTCTTTTTTTTTGTAGTCGACAACGATGAAAAACATTCTAATGTAACTTTCACTTTTGTCCAACGAAAATTATTGTTGTGAACGATTTGTAACTTGGTGTGTTTTCAATCATGGTTACGTAGGTGTATTGTTTGTTTTCACATTAGAAAATCTCGTGGAGGCTGTCTCCATTTTCGGTTTAGTGATTTCGCTCCATTGGTTGGATTTTGAGAAGTAGAATTAGCGAAAGATAACTGGAGAACCAATTATTATCCGCAAATGTTAGTGCATCTTTGCATCCGTCAAAAGCCTGATCATTGATTAATAATGAGAGATCAATTTCCAATAGATTGTTTTTTAAATGATTAGTCATGGAATTTATGGTGTATTTAATTTCAAGTAATTTGGCGCCATTCGATCGAAGAATCCAATATAATCATGAGTGCAGTTCCCTGCGCAAAAATTTATCAGAAATTCTTCGCTATCGGCGTTCGACGGAACGAGCAAGACGCCAAATGAATTGGGATTCCATTCGCGAATCATATCGTCGAGGTAAAACAAGTTCTACAAGTCGAACACAAAAAATAATAATAGCGCCAGTTGGCAACAAAAGACACCTCATTCAATACAATATTACCTGGGTTGAAAAAAGAGAACATTTGTGTGTGAGAATACACCCCAATGAATTTGTAAGACTGGAATTGGATACATTGAAGGCAAATCTCGTAAAAAATGATATAGGTTTGACGATTTTTGGTTCAAAATCTCAATTTTCAACATCTACATCTCTTAAAACTTGTCACACTTACATCATCATATTTTTTCTCGGAATTCGACAGTTTGTCTTTGTTAAAAGAGACAAACACGGCAATTTGGTGTGACCTTGCATACCTCCCTCGCTTAGTCTTCGTTCATTAATCTCTATTCGGTAGCAGTCGGCGTAGATAGATTTTTAACAGATGTAAACTAGTTTCTTGTTTTAGGTCTAAAAATCTAGCACTGTTTTTCTACAACTTAAAATAACGCATTTAAAAACCGTGGCATTGTTAGTAGCACCTTTTCGGTACAGACCTGTAATGAAGCGAAAGCAGCACTGGATTTTTGGATTATAGAACATGGTAGAAGGTCATTGTATTACAAATGATCTCAACGTTTGATTGGTAATAATGGTAATTAATAATTTATACATCACAGTAACATCACTTGCGCTGGTCTATCAATCAGAGGATGTCGACATAATGGCTAACGTTTTTCTTAATGTAAATTAATATCAGAGAACTTAGAAGCAGTTATTTTTATTCTGATATCTAATCGGGTTTGACATATATGACCTAGGACAGAAAGAAAATAATCTAAGAGCAAAATAAGGAAGAGTCGAAACCAAATTCGACATGCTTTTTTACTTCATAGTTGCTTTTCAATATGTATATGATAAAAACTATAGTAAAAGAGATATATTAGTTATAAATGGTATATGATTGAGGATTACACCTAAAGTATTGTGGTCAGAAAAAAATACTTGCATCAGTAGTTACGAACCGCTATATCCGGACTCCTTTGCATGATAAACAAAACTCAAGCGTTGCCAAAAGAAATTAGCAATGAAAACCATTAAAAAAATTATGATCCTAATCTATTTGAAGCAGACGAAGTTGCTCAAAGTGGTGGATGGTTCCCAGCGACGGAGAGTCTTGTTAATTTCGAACTATCCGAACACTAGCTGCTAGTTAGTGATGCCAATCACTTGGTGCTTGTTATTTTCGCACAAAAACTAATCATTTTATGTTTCTACTACACTTCGTCGGGAATCATTCAATCATATATCGCTAGAAGATGGTTTATTCATAATTAAAATGAAATTTACATAAATAACAACTTATACCTAATTAATAAATAAAAATAACAATATTATAATATCCTAACTTAACTAAATTAGGTTCAAAATACAGCCAAAGAAAATGATCAAGTAAGATTTGCTTACCGACAGTTGCATCCAACATTATTCAGTTCCTATAAAGGGTCAAAAATTTAGCTTCAAGCGTGAGCGATTCAGCTGCTTTGAATACTTGAACAGAAGCTTGACAAGACAATCAAAATACTAAATATATGCGAAAACCTTGTTTGCAAGTTTTTGTCTGCTATTTGACAATATTTATATTTTGTCGGGATATTGCAAAACATGTGGTGATTGGTACGTCCTTAACAGCATGCATATTGTTTCCAATAAAGGCAATAGTGTTAAACAGTTGATTTTGAAGTAACGATTAACTATATTACCTGATTAGGGATAAAGAGAGCCTTAGCGAGGGTAATCTGTAATAGGTTCCAACAAAAAATTTGAAAGGGCTACTTATTCTCTAGCACAAAGGATTAAATTAATGGATGCATTATCGCGTTTACCTGCAAAATAACCTTACCTTGTATACCGTGATCCCTAATCCGCCATTAGGAATGCTGGTAACTGTAAAGTCTTCACCTGTTTGCAACGTTTTATTACTGGGCTCTAAAACCGGATGTTCCACGCCCGGTGTACATAAAAAAGTCTAGGGCGATCTCCGAACAAAAAATACATCCTACATATTACGCAGCTGCGCTGAACACCCTGCCCTGCCTGTTGAGAGGCAAACAAAGCGCTAAGTGGCAGGTACTGTCGTGTCCTCGGAGGGTGACGGACGCCCAGCCCAGCGCGCTATAAACATTATAGATTTTCTGCCTCGCCCGAGATCCAGTCCAAGCACACCCAGTTTGTTGTGCCTTTACTCGTACGTCGCTTGCGGCTGCATACATATCCGTGAACGAGTTTGTGCAGCTCGATTTTAGCGAGAATTTCTGTACGAACCTATTTCTAGACTTGTTTACTTACATCTAAGAAATAGAATTATGTACCAGCTGTTATTTCATTTGCCAGAGTATGCAATTTGCCGGCCGGTTCTAGCGAAACAACTCCAAGAATTATTTATTAACTTTTTAAAACACCTGCGCAATCTTATAATTGCTGAACCCGTTAAAGCACGTACGTACGGTGTAATCAGCTGTGCGGTGCAATGTTTCACGGGAAAAGGCTTTATTATAAGCAACCTTATTGATTGAGTACTCTCACGCGATACTGACATCAAGTTTTATGTGACTCATGGACTACATAGGGTTCCTTGCCTCTGCAATAGAGGCGAGGCCGTAATGTGCCGCGTGTCTCGTAAAGGCCTTCGCGTCATTTGGGCTAGAGTAATGTATGTTTATGTCACACGACCTTTTTAATTTCATAAATAAAGCAGCTATAGACAAACTCTCGCTCGCGTGTAGTTACTGTATCAATTTTCCAGTATTGCGCTTATCGGGTGTCTAGCTTTGACTGTACTGATTGCTCTGCTAAAACGAATTAGTAGACCAATTCATTAGCAGCTCTTAACCTAATTAGTAATTAGTTAGAGTTCAAACTAGTTATTTGTCCTATAGAACATGTTTCTGGTTTGTAAACAAGAAATAATCCCTGAGTACTTTTGTAATTATCTTCTAAAATACTTCTTTTGTTTCTAAGAGGTATATTTTCAACTCTCGTTCATAAAACGTTAATGAGGCCCTACTGTCCCTGATTCGAGGAAGGACACGTTTCATCAAACGATTTTAATTCCATAAATGAAGGGTCTTCCCTAATTAGAATTGGACATTGTTAGGATATTTTGGCATGCAGCAGTGTTGAAGTTGGGTTGTGAACTTGTCTTTGATTGTAGGGAATGACGGCAGCCTTATTCTATGTAACAAATTAACAATTTAGTTTAAGCTAGAGTATTAAAATTTCTAAAATTATGACTGCTTCGGCATTTTAAGGACAGCAAAAATGTAAATAAACTTTTAGTATAATATTAATTAAAATCGAGATTCACTGTTGTTTGGACTTTCTTCTACTGACATTGCCAAAGCACCTTAGTCAAACATTCCCATGTATGCGTCTTTAGACTTTCCATATTATTACTAAGAATATATATTTGTTTTTAAACTTCTGAATCGGCTTCTCTGTCAATAACTACGAAAACTAAAAAAAAACTAGTTTAAAAAAAATCTGGCACTAGTTGTTGTTTATGTTGATGATTTCATCTTTCCTGAAAGTCTTTGATCAACAAAATGGTGTTTCCAAGTGTAATGAAAAAGATGAAACTTTTTTAATCTTATCTATACGATTTAGCAGCTGATAAGAGTAGAGTGTTTATTGCGATTTTATTTTGGAAATCATACTGATAGGTATTCACATTCTACTTCAGAAAAATATTACGATTTACGATAGCGTAAATGCGTAGGTCCCTCTCACAGAGAGGAGGCATGTGTCCCAGCCAGGCCGTCCCAGCAGCAAGATTATATTATTAGGTTGATAAAAAATGCGTACGTTTATGAATTTATTTGTGAAAAAAAAAATAGACGGCATATTTTTGTGATGTCGGATTCCGCCTCCATGATAACCCGTTGGCTGCACGTTCGATGTCAACCAAACACGTGCTTTAGTACGCTCAATGATATACGCAGTAGGTATAATGTATGTGGTTGTCGGAAGGGTCAGCCGCCCCGCGCTGCGCCGCTCCCCCGCGTTCTATCGATCGCGCCACGTTGCCGCCCCGCTACTTTCCCCGCGACGATGCCAGCTCGCGGTTACTATTTAGACAGATTATTGTTACAAGACTGACTGGTCCTGGCTGGTGTATCATTACTTGTTGCTAGCGCTCCTCGCTGTGATCCTACGTTAGAACTGGCCAGGCCCCTCGGATGTTTACCACGTTCAAATTAGCTATACTTTGTAAGCTGGCCTCCATCTTGGCCTTTTTTGCTCGTCTGAGTTTAAGTTTAAAATACATTTCTCCTAGTCCCAGGCATTTTCGTATTATTTTGTTTATTACATTAGGGATCTGTTTAACTTTTCAGCGATAGAACGACTAACGAGTAACGTTATTTCACTTGCTCCAAATATTTAGGTATCGTCAGTGCTCTATTTATAAATCCTGATGTTTATAAACTCGTTTCATTCATCTTCATACTTTCGTATTGGACTGTACTTACCTAAACAGTTGGTGTGTGTATCTATTTTAGCATTTCAACTTGACTGAGTTGTTCTTCTAACTAAAGCAATTTTGCTGTCATTTTTGAAATATCTGACTAGGTATCTATATTATTTAAGTAAAGAGTCGAATATTATGTCATTTTTATTAGAACTTTATTGTGAATGTAAACTAAGCAAAAGGAGTATTTAAGGATCGTAGCAGATGGCATTCTGTAGTTTCTACCTATCCCCATGGAAAGAAGGCGTGATTATATGTAGGTACGAGTATGTGTAACATTGTTCCTAGACCTTATTCAGAGCAAAATTATAATTGAAAGAGATGAATGACAGAAGGATGAATTTAATAATATTAATGATGATGATGATGATGATGAATTGATAATAGCGATAAAGAAAAGAAGAAAAACACATGCTGCGCCAGATAAATTGGTATAAGGGAAGGATTCAGGGGGAGAAGGAAATGACGATATAAATAAAATAAAAGATGCTAAAAATAAATAAATAAATGGTGACGATGTCAATGACAAAGTAAGCGTGTATTTTCCCACAACTGGACATTCCTTTGTACTCTCTTTTCACTTCTCTCTGTTTATAAAGCTACTAAGAAATAATGAACAGTCTGTCTTAGAGGATTCCATTTCTGACAAAGAATACAACAGACATTGCAAAAATGAACGTTTATTTATTATAAAAAAAATGGAATGATGAGGCAACAGAACATTAGTTAGGAGAAATCACCTGTCGTTGGGTCTAACTTTATATAGTTTCGTTTACCGTTAGAGGACCTTAAACCTTTGATTAAACACAGCACTTCACTCCTAAATTCTAGTTTCTGGTCCATATTAAACTCCCTAACTGCAGGTAATAAAGATTCGAAGAAAGACCTGTCTTCGTCCTCAGCAGTAGTATTAAAACTAACTGTAGCGTCCGGGAATGGCGTATCTACATATTCAATGTCAGTTTCTTGCTTCGTAGGCCTTTTTCTTTTTAAATTCTCTATAGTGGATGGAGAATCTTCCGGGTCACTACCCCAGATGCTCGAGTCATTTAACAAATCGAATTTTCTCGTTCTAACGCCTATTTTTTTCAGCTTCGGATCTTCTTCCTCGCTCTGGTCGTCGTTATCGCATTCCACGTCGCTTCCCGACTGACTGTTCTTATTATTGTACAAGTCAGTAAGAAACGACAAATGTTTCGCGTACACATACCCCTTTTTGCCATATTTCCTTTTACGATGACGCACGAATGAGTCCCTTATATTTCTCCATTTTCCGTGCAGCTTACGATCTGGAAAGTGGAATATTTATATTTTATAGTTATTATATAAATTTTTCGTATTAATTAGATCTCTTCCTCTTTTATCCTACCTACACTTATGTTTTTTTTTTGGAAAAATTTCACCTCCCGTAATAGATTATCATAAGTTTATAACTTTATATATGATATTCTATTGATACTTATAGTTTGTATAAACAGAATACAAACATATTAAGGATAGGATATTAGTAAAATATAACATCGTCACAGCATTTTGGCAAAAATGAGAACACTAAAAACCTCGAATGAACCAGTCTTGTCAAGACATGAAAATATGAATAACATCGTAACTTGACTCCTCGCGAAGACTTGGCTGCAAACAATCAGTTTAACACACGTAATCTAGATCTAAACTGCAATAAATAATATTTTACTGCGCTAGCTAACCCTCATATCAACAGCTCATACCAAACGCCAAAAATGACTTTCGAATGAACACAAACAAGGATTGCTTTTGCTATATTCATTCGTCAAAAGGACTCCAGGTTAGCCGAAAATAAGTCGAAAAGGTATTACAAAAGATTATATTGAAAAGCTTACTTCTAAAGAAGAAATTGGTGCTAGAAAAACATATTATGAGCATACATAATAAATGTTTTTTCTACCACCAATTTCTAATTTGGTCCTATTGAAACTAAGTCAGAATAAATTTCTGATCACCATTTATTTTTATCGCTACGAATATCATCTTGTATGCATTCTACCCTTTTACTTCGGTGGTCTACTAGTAGGATGAAGTCTGAATTTTCATTCGAATAAAGGCTAAGAGCTCTTTATTAAAACGAAAATGGCGTATGTACTTGTATTTCTGCTTCACGAGAACACGGAAACTCCCAGAATTAGCGTTGTTGTGCTTGTGATATTGCATCTTCTAGGGCTTGCCGCCTCGCCGTGTTCATAAAATGCTATAGTGGGGCGCGTCATTTCAGAGTGGACAAGCTATAACCACTACCAGGGGTAGTATTATGATGACGTATTAATGCCATCATTATTCTACTGCGAAAACGGGATGGAGCTAGCGGCCTTGTCTAGCTCCGTCCCTCTCACACTGGAAAAATGGTGGCATTGCTGAGATGGCCTACGAGGATTTACTGTCTAGAAATTGAAAAGTTGACTAAACCCTTGAATAGAAGGTAAGTCCTGTAAAAAGAATTGCCTTTTATAAAGTGTAGGTTATTTATTATCGATTTGTACAAGTCAGGAGTCTGACTCATGAACTAGATTTTATTAAAACTCACTTCTGTAATCGTCGGACACTCATCAAAGCTACAAACGCTGTTCAAGCACATATTCTCAGTAATTTAGTAAGTATTTTCCTTATTGTAAGCACCGAGAAATAACCAGAAGTGAATGGATGCGTTGAAGTTACATTGCACGGCGAAAGGTAATGGCTCCGGAGCGACCACGAACGCGATCGGTCGGTCGACTAGTTGCACAACCGCGAGTCGCGACCTCTGCTTTCAAGGTGACGCATTTCACAGGTATACGTTGGATCGCGCACGTTGTTTTTATGTAAATAAAGTATCGAGATTGCCTATTCACCACTAGACCTTTCTGAATATTGACGCCACTAGCTCTGTCGACTGTCGATGATTCTAAAACCGTGTTTATGGTTAGGAACTTTTTTGGTTCTTCAAAAAAGTGACGTGTTTTTGTTAATTTAAAACTTTTTCAAAACCGGGCCGTCGTTTCTAAGACCTAAACCTATTTAATGTATCACTATCTTATCTAGCTACTTGTTATTTGTTACACTTCTTGAATAGCTGATAAAATGTATAATTTATCAGATTTATATGCGTGTTGTATTCGTGGATAATAGTGTCATACTTACAAACATCGATTTTTTCCTTATCGGGAATTTCTTCAAAATCAGATATAAATACCCGAGCTATGTCAGCCCACGCGTTCTGCTTCTTACTCTTGAATCGATGGTCTTCACTGTTTATGTCCCATATTTCTGGATACTTCTTCACTTCACTTATAAACGATTCAACGTCAAGACAGTATGAGCTCATGATTGGCACATAGAAAAACGCCGCGATTTAACTGCGACAAACAAACACGGCAGCCGGTACGGACGATCGACGCGGAATGACGCAGCGGGGTCGCAGCGGCCCGCCACCACGCCGCACCTCAGCTGCGTTTCGTGCACGATCTGGCAACGTCGCACGCTCGCACGCCGATCCGCCGCGCGCCGGTCGTCCTCGTCGTTTTTGTTTTAATTTATTGTAATTTATTTGTTTACCGTTTTGTTTAGTAGTAATCTGAATGACGTAGGTAATTTAAGTCATTATTATTACATGATATAATCAAATGAATCAATTAGCTTGCAAAGGTTTATTTTTATCTCCGTGATTGTAATTCCTCGTGTGTCAGCCAGTCTGATTACCTACGGCCATATTGGTATTAAAATGTTATGTACAGTTATTCCATTGTAAATGCCGCCACTGTGGATATGTGCTCTATTACGTACCTATGGGTACGATACAAGCAGACAACGTCGGAAACATCAGAGGAAATACCTACTAAAGTAAGGACCGGGTCATGTCCAATTGTTATTTTTATAAATAGGTGTTACATAACTACCTATCTTGTGTCTTGTGATCTTGTCTAGGTCAGTTTATTCTTTATTTTCATGACGGTATGATGACGATGATTATTTTCCACACATGCCGCTTTTTGAATGGGTTTACCGGATTCGTTCAAGGTTTATACTATAGGTAGAGGTACCACGAACAACAGGTACTAACAGTTCGAACATATGTATGTATTAATATGTATAATGTATTAATAAATTAATATTATATGTATATACTTAATCTTATATTGTAAGATTATCATATAAGAGTCTACCTAATAATATTGCCACATAATACGCGATTTGACAAAGCTACCTACTAGTTTCATCTTCTAAAAAAACAATGATACTTAAACCATCGATTTTTATAATTTATTAAAAGCGAGGAACTTAATTGAATTGAATTACTTTAAATAGGGCTTTGATACGGTGTGGCATGATGATCTCCTTTACAAAGTCGAACTAACGCATAAGGAACCATGTTATCCTTGATTTTCAAAACAACACTTTTCTCCGAAAGGTTCATAATTTCAAGCAAAAGAAACTGTCAGCCTCTACCTTCAGCGGTATTTAAGCAGGCGTACCTCGGGGATCTATTTTAGGACCAATGTTAAAGACCGGACATAATGATCCGGATTTTGCACTCTCCTTGTCCTAATTTCATGAACTTATAATATGTATGGTACAGTAGCCTTGTCTGATAAAGCATACCTGCCTAGCATAAGTTAGTTCTTAACTAGGTACACGTCCGCTCCGTAGGTGGTCTTATTTAATTGAATAACTCTGAGACACGTAAAATATTTTACTTGTTCCATTAATTTAACACTGCGATTTATTTTAATACGGATTTATAATTGTCACATAAGATTTAAGAGTTTCAATGGTAATTAATATTCTTGTTTTTCCTTTTACTGGGTCGAAATGATTTATACATAAGGTTTGAACAATGAACAGTTGTGCGCAGTATTCATTTGGTAAGTCAGGATATAAAAAGTGTGTTTCCATTCCAGATAGGTATGTGCCAAAGTTGTGATAAATCTACATATTATACACAATGAAATTGTGTTCCTACCTAATTATATTATTTTAGTATTTTACATACTCAACACTTTAACGTAATTATGGATCTTTCTGGTTGATTGTGCAAAAGAGCAAGCTACCAACACGTTCACATTATTTTTAATATGTTTAGGGTTCGTTTTCTACAAAGGATATGCTGGAGTTTGAGACCAAACCATTTAACCAGCAGTTGAATGGAGATGTTACAAATATCTATTTGAAACTTGCTTGACCAATTTCAGCTATTTTAGTTTTCTCGACAATACTTTTAGACAGCTCCAGTGCTCCCAGTTTCTTTCTTACTAGAAGAGGTGCAAAAGGTGCTTCAGCAGCCGCGTTAACCGCAGAAAAAGCGTTAGGGAAATGAGAATATCCCACTATGGTATAACCCACAGCGCACAACTCCAGGAATTATTGCAAAACTTTAGAATAATCGTACAACTTTACAATTTAGGGCGCCAACTTCCTGCGAACTGTGTTCCAAGCGCGAAGTTTTGCATTTCGCCGAAAGATATGGCGGAAGCTGGAAAAACTCTGGCCGCGTTTTCATAACTTTTTCACACTTATAGTGCCAACTCCGCTTTGTTCGAGGATTTCGTAGTACTTTGTTTGTGGTTTTGTTTTATTTTTCTGGTTCGCTTTGTTTTGAACTGTGTACCTATTTACTTATGTAGATAATATCTATATTATTATATCTTTAAATGATAAAGAAATCTCGATGTTTTGTGTCGTATGTCGTAAAAACCATGTGAAGCAAGGGCAGGTAGTCATTTGATAACAAAATAATGTATATTGTAAACTAATGCTAACTTGTACTTCCATAGAAACATTGTTTAAAAAAAATGCAAAATAAAACTAACGTATTCTATTTTTGTTACAGGTATAAACCCATGAAATGGTCGTCAATCGTGTGTTACATTGAGGTAAAATAATACAGCGTTGTTTAAATAATCCGATAACATTTATTAAATAGGTAAACAGGAAAAAAGGATATGAAAAAGTATTACATTATTATAGGCAGGTCCTAATTTAACTGAGGAAAATAACTGGGTTAGTATAATTGTAGTTTTCGTGACTGATGTTTTTTACACACAAACACAAGGTGTAAGAAACATAAACTAGGTAATCATTATGGAAGTAATGCTGATGGATAATCTGGAAGTCTGATTCTTTTAAAACTTCTTAACGAAGACCAGATATTTCTTTGAATTCTGTGTTATCGTTTTGTCTATTAATTGATTAATCCCTATTAATATATTTATTAATTTATCTATTACTATAACTATAATAACTAGACTAGAAAAAAAGCAATAAGTATGCTTGGCTTATTTCTGGAATTACATCAAAACAATAGGTACTCATTACTAAACGATAACTAACTTATATAAGTTATTAATCATCAACTTCTGACTGCAACTTTTGGTAACTTGACTTCGTTACAAAAAAATAGATAAAGTACTAAAAACATCAACAACTTACAAACTAAAATGGATGAACAATCCAATAATAAAATAATAGCACAGTCAGACACTGCAGTCATAGACAAGATAAGATCTATAACATTTATACCGCAGTGTAGTAAACCATAGCTAAACAATTTTTTATTTTTTATTTGACCCATTGCCAAAAATGGGTCCGTTTATATTAGCGTAACTAATAACAAAACAAAGCAACATTCGTAAACTCTGTGTTTTTGCCAACAGACTTGGATATTGTCCATATATCAGATGTATATTTTTATTTTGAACTTGGCGGTTATGGGAATAATGTAGTACCTAGTTTGCATGACGTATCGTCTTATGGACCTATATTTTCTTGCACATAGTGTACAATGACTACATTTTTCATTTAATACTATATTTTTGGAATAACTACTAAGAACAGAGTTATTCCATATGTGTCCAAGTAATCAATGTAAATATGCTATGGCTTGAACATTTTTCTATGAAATCCGTCACAAGTCTAAATAAGTACTTCCATCTAAGACCAGCCTCAAAAATACCAACAAAAATATATGTTTATCATAAACTTAAACAAAAAACAATTATTTATGACAAGAGCACCAATAAAACTATACGGGTGAATCCAAAGCCTATTCAGTACTGTCATGCCTTTGCCTCTTGATATCAATGAAGTTTTTATCCCCTGAAGTTCCTGGCCTGGTGTTGTTATAATGGCAGGAAACCGCTTCCTGCATGACGTTGGCTATCTGGGCTCTCACCCACATCTTTATATTGATCGGTAGCTGCCTCATTTCAGGAAGAAAAGATAGTAGGAATAGTCTATCGCTGTCTGTCTCACTCTCAGCCATTTCCACAGGAAACATCGGTATTTCTAACTCCTCTGGAGGCTGGTGACTGATTTCACTGGACACCCGTTTCCTCTTTTTCCTTTTAACCTTCTTCACTTTGACAGGCTCGATGTGTATTTCTTCTTCTGGGTTCGGCCCCTCTAAGATGTCTTCATCCAGCTCCCTGGTGACAAGGTAAATAAATTACTACAAAGTTCCATCGAAAAGGTTAATGAAAATGTTAGCAGTATGAAGGGGACACGTTTTTAAATGATTCGTTATGCCTTATGACTACTCATATGCACGATTACGATAAATGTTGGCTAAGATATATTGCCGTCTCTATTTTGCACTTTTAGTTTGACAGTTGTGCGACAGTGACAGGAAAAATGCTTAACCTATCGGACTAGGACATAAAATTTAGAATTTTCGATAATGAAGGATGAACCAAACCAACTTTTTATGCGGAAGAAAGTCAACATACTCGTCCTCGCTGAGACTTCCCTCGAATCCTCCGAGGAAGCTCATCCTCTTGAAGTAGCGGTACACCCGCCTGTTGATCCTGATGCCAGAGCGGCGCGCGCGCAGCTCTCGGTTGTACGCGTCCCTCAACGACCGCCATTTCCTTTGTAACTGTAAAACTTTGTTTAAGAAAATTGTGGGAATTAGGATCTAGTAAACTTTAGAATTCTGATTGTTACTATCTTATCCTAACCATAAATTAGGATAAGACATCTATGTAACGTTTATTTTTCATAGAGGCAAGGCGCCCAGCGACTCTGCGACTCAACATGTTGTCGCAATTTTTGTACGTCTGCTCGAGCAAGACCATTTTGTCTTGTATCTAAGTGCGCGGTCAGAATATTTTATCACTGACTGGCAGTGTGCCTTGATTGATACTCGTTTCTCACAGTGTAATTAAACCAGTCCCAGAGCCTCTATAGTAGACTGATTTCAAGTGCGGCAGCGTAGCGTAGAGCTCTTCGTTCGAGGCCCGGGTGTCAGTGTTATAAATTAGTTTTTCTAGGATTTGCTGTATAGCACAGCCGATATTTAAACCCGATGGGAGGTGCTGTTGTCAGTCATGCTATCTGACATGAAGGCCTTGTTACCAGTTACGAACATGGTATTGAAAAGCAAAAAAATCCGCATTAAATCAAAGTGCTAGCTATAGTATAACTAGAAATTTCCGCCATCATCTGGCCGTAATGAACATTGTGATTCATACTAAATGGCGTAACATACTGCGTTCATATTTACGAACTTCACCCGTTTCGCGCACGCGTCACGATATGCAAATTACATGTGTTTGTTGTAGGCACCCATTATTATAATGTACCTACGCCAGACTATTTTAATGCGGTCAAAAACCTGAACATCGTAATGTTAAACAATTTCTTTATGACAGTAATTAACTCGAATAATAATTAATAATGATATACGAATGTTAAATATGCTCATAAAATACTGTAAGTAAGTATGTAAAATAGTAGAAAGTTCAGTGTCATCTCCATGAGAGGACTACCTACTAATGACGTTCTTTTATTTTATTGTTATGATTATGGTGATAAACTCGCAATTGCGTCTCATTCTCACGAAACGCACCAATACAGAAGCGACATGATAATACGAATTGTTATTATGATGTGCGTTACATTATTTCCTTATTGAGTTTTGTTATTAAGTAAATCGTAAAAACAATGTAACAACAAGGGGGTAAGGGCGGGAAATGGACAACGGAATGCGGTTATTATTATCACGATGCCTCGCTGCATGAGAGACATTCAACGACTGACTGACTGTACCACAAACAGCAGTGCTGTCGCTGCGGTAATTTGACTATAAATAATATTCTTGTTTCTTTTTCAGAACTAAAGTGAGCTTATAAACATTACGCATTCCTTCTACTAACATCAATATTTAAACACAAGAGTTAAAAAACGATTAGAAAATACGAAAATATGACTCATTTCGCGATCCAAGTTATTCTGTGTTGACATTGACGTAACAGAGGTTGGGGTCGTGTATTTTCAAATACTAACCTCTGTCATACGCTGTCGCCTTGTTGAAATTTTCCCAACCATGGTAAATAACCGATCCTATTTCCTTCCATAACGCCAACTTCTCCTCACGATCGGCAGGATGGTCAGCTTTGTACAAACCAGGTCGTTTTTTGACTTCATCTATCAATTGAACAGGATTAAAGATTGACATTTTGACAAATCACTTCATTCGTCGAGGTAAAGGCGTAGTTACGATTGCGACGAAAAAAACGCGCCACCTCCGCAGCGGGGCGCGATGCGACTGACGCATTATCGCGCGTTTGTGCGCACGCTCGACTCTCGTGATTGGCCGCGTTGCGACTCCGCTGACAGAATGCCCGCCCACTGCGACTGGCGTGTCGCCGTGTCGTAAACTTTGTCGAATCGATTCATTTTGACACGATAAGAACTTATGTTATTTTCGTTTATAGTTATTGATAAATTATATTATTGTTTCATACCGTCTCACGACGACAGATGTCCGTGAAAAATAAATAAATGCTCGCATGTGTTGGTAAACAATGAAAATCCATAATTAATTTATTACTACTTACTTTACTTTTGAACAACAATTACTTGTAAATATTAAATAAAGCCAAACCTTTGTTTTTTACTATATTCGATGAAATTATGGGATTTGATGAAAGCTGACGCTTGACTCCATGGATTATTTTCCACTTTGTAAATCAATAGACCGGTACTTACCTAATTTTTCTGATAGAAAATATTGAACCCAAACAAATACATTTCTAAACGATAATATTCCAACCACCTCTACCCACCCACCTGCCTTAAACCTGGAATGCGAGCTATTCATAAGCCCATGTTGCAGGTATTTATAAAAGCATTTAAAATAACCCTTTTGTGGCTCGCTCGACACGACTCACGAAGCAACCGCAACGCGTCTTGTGTTTGCAGCCAGGCAGCGTGCGGCCGGGTCGTGCGACGTTGCCAAATCGTGCACGCACGGTCCACGGACCGCTTTTATGTTTTTTTTTATTTTAATTTGATGCACTTTTCATGTTTTCACGCTAAACCTTCGTCGTGCTATAAATATTACACAAAATTTGTTGTTTTTCGGAACATAAAATATTTAGTTTTGCCACAGATCAGTGTTTTGCTTAATTTTTATTTGACGTCTAGATAAATTACGTTTTATATGTAGAGCTATTTTGTATGAGTAAACAGATATAGACATAATGTGGTTTGTTGTATTTTTTGGTAAGATAATTTATTTTACTACGTAATTTTGTAATAGAAATGCGAGGGATTTCCATTCGCAATCTGTCAAATAGTATATTTGATAAATGAGTACTCAGTGATCAATAATTTCCCAAGTGTAGTGGAGAGATCTGAAGACACTCAGCGCTGAATTCTATCATCTGCGTTCAGTTTGCCTAGCTGTCGAACCGGAACACTTCTCACCTACAAACAAGTATCGATTCGCGACGACTCTTGCTTTGCCGTGCGAACGAACAAGCTGCAGACATTGCTCGTTTCCATTCTTATATTATGTTTCTCTTTTATGTAACACATGAAAGAGTAAGGTAGAAATAGAATGTTTACGTGATAAAACGTTACCATTATTCTCGGAATTGACACGAAATGTGTTGTTGTTTCTTTCCTTTCATATTACATTCATGAGCTTTGAACGATTGTCGAGTGTCTTGTAGGAATCTAGAATGGAGTTTAAAATCATTGAGCAGCTTTTTTGGATTAGATTCCTTATAAATTTTGTCCAATCTCGTAGGTACTTGTCTTCTCTTCAACTGAGGACGGAGCTTCGTCAAAGCTTATTACTAAGTACGGCTGGTTGCTGCATCAACTTTAATTGCCCAGTCTTAGTTTGAGGCCCTTCGGCCTTACACTTCCAACAAAGTTAGTTTTAGTAAGCTCTGTTTCACGACTTTGATGTTTTGGGCTTTAGTATATACATATAAGCAGATCCCCATATATGCAGATCAGTAAGTTCCAGAAACTTCTATGTATGTGTGGGAATTGCAAAAAGTTCTAAGAGTCTGAAATGTTTCAGTGAATCCTGGACAGCTAGCCTAGTTTACCTATAGGTAAGTACATTGTTGTGTAATCCCTTCATCACCATGATCCAGGGCTTGAAATACCGTTAAAAATATGGTATCGTTACAGCCTTCTGATGCGGGTATCGTTAACTAATAAATAACGTTACATTATTTACCGTTATATCTGGCACATTTTACCGTTAAACATACGTAACGTTAAAATCTAAGGTAACGATAATTTTATCGTTATAATTAGTTTTGTTACCGTCGCTCTCGTCCAATTGCAAAAGAATGTCAGATTGCATCGACGCTAAGACTGCCGTACGACTATTTGCGCGTTTAATAGATATTATCTTATCATTGCTATTCTGTGTTGTGCTTGTACTTGAGAATATACTTGGTTGGTTGGTCCACCGTGTTCTGTAAGCGCGTACGACTGCCGTGAGCGGTGAGAGATATGAAGACGACAAACGAAATGGCAACAGCGCCGACAGGGTGTGAGAGTGAGAGGGGCGCGCGCGCACGCCGGCCGCGGCCGCCTTTGAGGCGGGCTGGCAACGTCGCTTAAAATAACAAAATAATACCGATAATTTTTTACCGCTATTTTTACAATAACGTTAAAAATACCGGTAATTTTTACCAAAAATGTTAACGTTATTATTATGTTATGCTACTAAGTAACGCTACCATATTGTACCGATATCGAAGTATCTCTACGGAAATACCGTTACTTAACGTTACTTTTAATGTGAATTGGTACCTATCGTTTTCAAGCCCTGCCATGATCACATCCAAAATTCTATTGTTATACCCACGGGCCACACCACAACACATATCCTTTAACACCTCAAGAGTTTTACTTTATGGACTCTTTTCATTACTATGGCCATACAGCAAAAAGTCTTGTGATGGCTCAACCTCACGAAGAATTCTTCTTTCTCAAGGTCATCATCAAACCCTCAGGTGCTCATTAGTATTACTGTATGGTGGAAAGCCGATGTGTCTTTAAAATATTAAGAAATCTCGACATAATTCAGATCAAAGCACGCTTCCCTGCAAAGAGGCACGTCAAAAGATTTACCATCACCTAGTAAAGACTAGCATTAGGATTCCAAATTGCTTTATATGTCTAAGTTTCCGTAATACAACATCAAACGATTACGATTCTAGACAATTATTTGGTGTTTGGTTTGTATGGGTGTTTATTTGATCGTTTTTGTTGCTTGCACATGCAGTAATAAGCGTTCATTGCTATGATTTGTGGTGACGTGAATCGCTAAAGTAATTTATTAGTCGCAGCTCGTTCTATTAAACTACATATTAGTCATACATAAATTAGATATAATACGTCCATTAGGTAGGTCTGCAGTATTTGAATTTAGCAAATACATTTTCACGTGCTGCTGAAGGTATATGTGTTTCTGGCTTTTTAATGACACCTTTTTTATCAGTAGATACTAGATAAAAAGTTTGATTCATTGCGCAGGATGATTGATTAGCACCGATGGTTCAAAAGAATCCCCCCTTTACTTTGACTGAACGTATTGAGCCCGAATTTATCGACGATACATGTGGCAGCGCTGCACCACGAGGCGTTGCCGTTCCGCGGCCGGTACCGCTATGCGACGTTGCCGCCTCGACCCACTTCCAAGGCGGCAACAGGCGCACTTTTTTCACTCGCCAAAATGTCGGAGTTTATATTATAGCTTTAATTGCTTGCAATTTTTAGATATCAAAGTTCTGTTTGGTAGCAAAGCTAAGGCGTCGATATTCGTGACCTTTACTTTTCCTTTTGTTGTTTACATCGTGAGCGCAAGTAATTCAAATTGAAACGCTTTTAGAATATTCAGAATTGGGACTAGTTTTGGGATTATTACCATTCTAAAATTATTACCGGTATTTATAGCTGCAATATTCAAGACTGACGTTACTACATTCCCGTACTTTGTCATAATAATTAGATACCTACCTACCTGGAATATATATGGGACACTTGGAAATATTGATCATTTTGATAGGAATGAAGCACTCTGTATAATTTTGCTGCGCTGATTTTCCACTAGAGATATTTCTATTAGGTATTTTTGGAGTGGTTTACCTACCGTACTTATATTAGATTTCTGATTCGGTATCCATACTAATATTTACTAATATTATATTATAAATAAGAAGAAGGAAAAAGAAAGAAGAAGAAGAAAGAAAAAGAAAAAAGAAGGAGAAGAACACGGCGGATGGCGGAGAAGGGAGTGAATGATAGCGTGACGTTTGATAGGGGAGAGTGGAAAAAGAAAACGTGTTGCGCCGACCCCAAGTAACATGGGATAAGGGCAGGAAGATGATGATTATATTATAAATTCGAAAGTATCTCTCTGTCTGTCTGTATGTTACCTTTTCACGCCTAAACCACTGAACGGATTTCGATAACATTTGGCAAGGAGATAGATGGCATCCCGGGGAAGGACATAGGCTACTTTTTATCGACATACCACGCGGGCGAAGCCGCGGGTGGAAGCTAGTTCTTCTATGAATGGCTTAGTTCCCACCTGCTTAGTTTAGTTATTTCTCAACCTAAAAATACACAGGACCATAGATTATGTAGGACACCTACGAACTAATCCCGTTTGATGGAATCGCTGATCAAAGCTATATCGTCGTGGTGGTAGGTAGGGATCAATATTGTAGTATCGTTCGTGCGTAACCGCCCTTAGTTTTTCTACAAAGCTTACGTTCTTGGATAAAAAAGCAGCCGTTCTTTACCCCAAGTTCGCAACAATAATAAAGTTAAAGTTTTTTGTTCAAGTTATCAAACTTGGATCTTTTACTCAAAATCCTAAATATTTTACGGAAACTCGATCAGCACGAGTTCCCCAAAAAGAAAAAACAGAAAGCGGTAGTAAAAACATCTGCCATTTACACCGAAGAAATTTTGTAACAACGGTAGACAAAAGTATCAAAAGGGCTACCCTATAGGCTACAGCTACACTATAATATCCTAACTATTTAATACTTTTGTACAGGCGTGTGTCACTACTGGTTACCCAAGTTATTTCTCCGAGTTTCTTATTATGGTCCAACTTTCTTTGAAACAAGTCTGACGGGATATGGCAGGGGGGGCGAAGCCTAAAGCGGTAAGAGACAACATCCCAACTTCGCCCGTCATCGCCCCAGGCTCGCACTGCCACCGTCTACATTTCAATTCGATCATTTGCGTGCCGACAAAAGTGACAGATTAGATTATAAACCGGAATTGAGAGATATTGGCTGTGCGGTGCGCGGTGGTGCCATTTTGTTTTCTTGTTCTCGAATCTGTACTGGTAGCTCTGGAATTGTAACTTTCGGCCAAACAAAATTCAGCCCGCATCAATGAAATTTTAAACTTTTTCAAGTCTGTAAATTGGAATTTCCTTCAGTAGTGCTGAGATAAGGGCAGGAGAATGATGAGTGCTATGGGAAAGGATCATTTCCGTAAGCTTGCAATAAAGACATCGATTGAAAAGAAAAACAAACATATAAACTTCCGAATTGATAACCTCCTCTTTTTAGAAATTGGTTAATAAAAGAATGACTGAGGAAAGATAATTTGACATAGCTACTGTGCAGAGCAGATAGATATAGCAACGGGCTTTTTGGTGCATTTATCTAGATGACATGCTTATTTCTACAAACCCTTTATAGTGGGTTTGATTTCTAAAGACCTTATAGGATCTTAGGATCCTATAAGTTACAATCCTTTAATAACGATGATATGAAGGTGTGCCATATCAAGGATTACCCAAATCGCTTTCGACACCCCTATATCCAGGTGACTCAGTTGCCAAATTCTGTAGATAAGATGGCAATAAAGTACATGACTCTACTAACTACTTTTATTGCATAGTTCTAACTAGTTGACCAACGTATTTACCATCGTCGGCTCCAGCATAAAACGAGGAGAGATTATCTTAAATTAATGTCTGCGCAAAATCACATAGTAAATTACATCGTGATGCTAAATAAATTGCCTGGGGCAAAAAACACCATGGTACAGTCATTAAGCAAAGCTATATTGTTAAAAAAGTGCTAGGTAAACAGTTCATTATTAAATTAATGTCGGTAATAGATAGGAAGAGTAAGAAACAGCCTGTCAGTAAAGCTAAGCTATTATTAACGACATTTTAGTAAGTACAACCATCCTGTGTCTTCTTCTATTTTTCATGCATAACTCGTATCGGAATCCCGGGAATTATGCTTAACCGACGCAAATGTGTAGTTGTATACAGAGCCCATACAATTGAACAACCGGATACATCAGTTCCTAGAATTCGTATGCAGATGTTAACAGCTCAAGGATTTCTATAACTTCTTTTTGAAGTTTAGTACTTTGATTGATATTCATAGTTTCACACTCAAAGTTTTGATAGAGAGATGTAAAATAGCGATAAATTACATCTGAATTAACTTTTATTTTCGAACCCAAATCGAGAGCTCGTACTTTATTTAAATCTTCAATCGAATCACCGGTTACTTTATACTTTAGCGATGTCTACAGAAGAATTTTATTTGAATTTTTCGTCTACAATTTCGTGTACTGCAGACATGGCAGAATGCAACACTACTTTAGCAGCCAATATGCATTTGTATCTTGTGTATGTGTGCGGTGTTTTTGTGTTAGCATCAGTTGCGGCCACCATCAGTTGCGGCCACAATGCACATCCGGTGCATTGTCGGTGCCACACAGATCTGCATCTTTATGCTCCCTCGCATATGCAAGCGTAGGAGTGCCACTTGCCACGAAGTGTTCGCAACGTTATTTTGAGAATAGAACTTAGATTTTATGGACATTTGAAATAGAACAGACAAACAGTTCCAGAGATACAAAGATTCAGGAAAAGCTAAGGAACATAGCCATTATTTCAACTGTAGATTCGAGAGAGAACCTTGCCAGCCAAGTCGTGTGTCTTCGGAATGGGCAGAAATTATTTCATCGTATTTTCAATCAGACACATTACAATCCTCTATTGCAGAAGCACCTAACTGAGCTCAAGTGGAAGCAAAAGCATCCAAATCCAGTCAAGAATAGTTCTCTTTGACTTCTTACTTTGTTTTATCCCAAAAGATCAGATACTTAGATACCATCTCCATGTAGAAAAGCCTAGCCTAGCTGTAAATGAATTTTCTAAAAGATGGTCCTCTAATCTCTGACCATTTCCCTATAATCTTGTCGTGTGTCGTAGCACTCGTGGCACAGCACAGGTCAATGCGGTCGAGCGCCAGTCTACTACTCATCAACGCCAGTAATTGGATTCGTGAACGTGCAGTAAATTGGATTACGTAAGTCCACAGGCTTTTAAAAAGCATTCAAGGACTTGTGCAGCTTCAGTTCTCAATGCTCTCTAAATAGAAAGTGGCTTTCTAAAAGAATATAGCAAAAACACTGTTTTATTAAATAAATACTTTTTTTTCCTAGTTTGTGTGGTCTGTGGTTAGGTTAGATATTCTATTGATTTCCAAGCACTCAACGATATTAGCCATTACTTGTTTTAGAATACGTTAATCAATTATCATAAGTACTTACCTATTTATTTAATTAACTAAATGCAGACAAACCACTTGACTTTTTTCTGATGCACTTGACTTGGTCCATGATCAAAAATCTTAGCAATCGGCAATAGGTATATAATTTTTTGTAAGTACCTATGAAAAATGCGTTATTTTTTGCTATCTGATGCAATCAAAATTGAAGACGTCATTAATCAATTTTATGACTTTTGATACGCCCAAAAATGTCATCTTTGAAGCGGCGAACATGTTTACTCGGCAAACGACATTGACCTTCACTGGTAGAATGTCTGTCTGCCTACGTACTACGTATATGATATTATACTTAGTAACTCTTTATCTGAACTACCTAACAACTAGGATGAAGATACGACGCTAATTGAATTACCAAGGGACATGCAAATGGTTTGAGTTCTCGGTACTGGTTGTGAAATTCGCAATTTTGCGCTGTATTCTAGGTAGGTAGTAAAAAATCCAGTTTGAAATATGGTATCTCATAAATGTTTTAAGTGAACGTGAAAATTGGCAGTCTGGAACTATGGAGTAGGTAACGGAGTGGGGACGCTGGAGGACGTCTGGTACAGAAAGGGTTAAAGTGACAAAGAATGACAGAAATGCGGAAAATCAGCAAAATTGAATAAAACTCGGTACGAAATAGAAAAAGAAAAAAATCTTTATCTCAGTTAACCCGTAAATACATTGTGCATCTGATAGAAAATGCGCAGATCAGGTAAATACATTAGCCAAGTTCTTGTTGAGAAAATCAAACCACACTTTTGCATAACTGGGGTTTGGCCGTAGGTAGCTTAGCTTATTCTAGTTTTTCAATTTCATGTCAACCATTAACCGGCTTCTCTAAATGCCTGGTGGGCGAAAAAGTAATCACGTTAGACAAAATTAGATTTTTTTTTACCTAGCGGAAACACATGTCATAAAAACGTAGGTAGGTACTTACTTAATGCTATTTTGAAATTCAATCGGTGCGCGGTGCTGGAAAACTGTAACATGCAATAACGCATGTCGAATAGTCGAAGTATCGATCGAGGGAATACATAACGTTGTATGTAAGATCTGAGTCATGCTGAGAACAATAGGTTTTAAAAAGGAATGACGATTTGTAATATCTCAATCAGTCGATAAATAAACAGGTAGATAATTCCGTCTATAGAAAAATCTGTGTTGGTATAACGTGTTCTGAAATAACGACAAACAAATAAAAGAAAAAAAAACATGCTGTATTTTTTGTGTATATACGTACCTACCTATTTTTTTTTTCACTCAACGCTGTTTGCTTTTTTTTTAATCGAAATTCAGGAAAGTTTCATGTTCGGTAGGTAAAGGTAGGCATTTTGTTTACTCAATCGAGCAAAGTTTTTTAAAACTAGACCGAACTGCCAAAATCCGCGCAGCGAGTGCTTACGTGACAAATCTTAGGTGACAATTCGACACCGAGAATTCCGAGATTTTGTACAAATAAATAACTATAAAATAAAGAAATCGTCCAATAACGTCTTTCTTATTCACTAAAGTACAGTACAGTTTTTAACTGGCTTGGGTTGGCCGTAGCCCCCCTAACTTTAAATCTGTATACAGGTATTGGACTCTCGCTAAAGGATAACATCGATTACTCAACTATCAATAACATAACCTTCATCAACATCCTTCAATCCCTTGGAAATTAAAACAACAACTTCTATACAAATCGATGCTATCTCTCCGTTGAATGTTAACTGCTGAATCAGTGCGAGACGTTGCCGTTCTGCGGCGCGCGTTGCCGCTCTGACGGATACGAGGCGCCACGTTGCCAGCTCGCACGGTGCGGGCGGGCGCCACGCGCCGTTGCCGTTCAGCGCGGTATAAACCGTAAAATACCATTCATTCAATTAGTGTGTAGCAATAGCAACACCAAACTTTTAATGAATTCACAAAAGTTACATGCGAATGTCAGAACGCGTTACGTTAATGTAATCAAGTGCTTTTTAGTTGTGCATGCTATTTGGGAAAAAATAAGTTCGTAATCGTATTCGTTCTACGGTTCATGTGCATCGCAAAGTCCATTAAAAATCATCGATAAGAGTAAACAAACATTTAATTAACAACATGCGATTGTGAAGTGAACCATGTCTCAAACCCGAAGCTTGTAAAAGTACATACAAAAACTGTCGTTAACTTTCGCTTCCATTAAACTGGGCCGACTGCAGTCACGTATAATTTACATCTCTGAAATAATTGCAGTTGGCGATCAACCAAAGCTCTAGTGATTTTGAATAAACGAGGTTTCTCTTTGTCACCTTGAGTGTCTCAAAAGCGTGCACAGTGGTCACACAGTAAGATCAATAGGAACTACCTGGAAACTTTTATTTTAAAAATATTATCCGGGTCTAGTGTTGCTGGCTGGCTGCTGGTGGTTCGAGAATCGAGACCAATCGTAGCGTTAATGGCCCGGGATTTCGTTGATTGCGCGATTTCCGTACCCCTTCGTCCCGTTTTATCTCCGTTCTAAATCCTTTCGTCCTCACATAGGACGCTAGCCGCTTCAAACCCGTTTTTAGCCGGATTATTCCTATTTGTGTCAGCGGAAGGGTTTATGCCCATTCCAAAATACATTCACCCAACCCTATCGACCAGTCTCGGCGCTCCATAACGTTGTAAAATCATTTCACCCTCTGTTACTTAAAAACTTATTTTTCCCATACATTATACCTATATATCCCAAAACGGGATTTTTTCGACATAGAACCATATTGTTCGAATTTCCAAGAAGGACATCATACCTTCAGTGTTTTTACGGCGTCACGGCATACATATTTCATTACTTGCACTGATACGCGAACGCGACACAACTATGCGAGATCGAGCATAAAATCTTAATAAAGCTGAAATACCCACTGGTAGCAATTTATGACGCAAATCTAAATATCCCTTGCCTTGCCACATTTGCGCTCGGGGTGAAATTTATTCACATATTGCGGTATTTTTGCGTTGATTCCAAGCTATTAGCTAAACTGACGGCGTTGCAAGCCTTATAACATAACATGCAGAGATTGCCGTTACTATTTGTAGTCATTAATGAAGGTAACTAACGGTAATCCCTTCGATCATTAAGAAGTTAGTTTAGGAGTTTCAAAACACATACTTTAATTGAACAGACTATCTTTGTTCACACAGATTGACTTATTTCTTTGAATATTATAGTTAGTTTTGCAAAAAAAAATACGTGCCAATTAAGCTTTTAAGCCACAGGCTTTAAAATATAAACCAAATCTGGCCGAGCTCATAGAAAAAGATGAATTTTGGGAGAGTTGCCACACAATCAGCTTATGGGCAGTTCCCCAGTAAAAAGGATATTATACCTATGTTTAACTAACATGGGTAAAAAATCTTTATTTCTTTTCACCAATCTGATATGGAAATAACTTATTCTAAATAAAGTTTTTTTTATGTATAAGTCCTATGTACTTCGTTAGCATCACACGCGCAAGGCTGCCAGTAATAATAATACTATAAATTTAGGTAGGTAGGTATATAATATTGTTTATTTCAGTTACTGCGGCTTTGCCAGAATATATAAAGATCAGTTCAGATCGAGTGTTGGCAGAGGATCCATGTTTATAACAAATAACTAAAGCACTTATTCCTGGCACATATCCACCATGCGGCTTACTATGCCATGGTCTGTTACAATATTTCCGTTTCATTCATTTTTACCGAGTCTGGCTTTTTTAAATTGGCATTCTTTGCCAAATGAAATAAATGAAAGTATTCGTTCGGAACATAAAGCTTTTGCAACAACTTTCTTGCTCTTTTTATTTATTACTGGCTGTTTTCTGCTGGTACATTTATTTTGCTTGTAGTCGCTTCATCATCATCAGTGGCAGCCTTGTTCCACCCACCGCTGAATATAGGCCTCCTCTCTTTTATGCCATGCTTCTCTGGTCCGTGCAAGACTCATCCAGGTCTTCCCCTGCGATCTTCTGTAGGTCGCGTCGTCTACTCACTTGACCATTGGTCTGCCAACGCTCCTTCTTCTCTTCTCCTTGTAGTGGTTTAAATCGTTTCAAATAGCGATAGTAGGTATGAATATATTAGTTTTACAGTCGCATAATATGTCTGCCAAAGGGTTTTTTTAAAGAAATTAAATAATAGGTTTAATGGCAAGTTTTTATATTCATGAAAATATTGGATATATGTGTGAATTTCGCATGGCTTCGTGAAAGTCTATACGTCCGTTTGGCCTGCAGAAACCTGATCTGCCGGCCGCGACTAGAATGACTCGCAACAACTAACATGTAGACAGACATGCAACTTACCTATAGACTTCAAACTGTTTAGTGAGTATAGTCATTTCACGTAAGATTTTTGTGAGGGAAAAGATGCATCTCCTAATCCCAACGGGCAAAGATCCATGCTAGTACCCCAAATAAATTGGGATAAGGGCCTGGAGGACTATGATGTTGACTTAAAACTTTATATAAAACGATGAAAATATTAGGTAGGTAGGTATGGTGTTAGATATTATCTTTAAAGTAACTGCGCTGCGTAGTATCTGTGGATCAAGAACTTGGCCTTGCACTACCCCACGCCCTCGAAGTGATAGTTGGTTATGAACTTAAGAATTTAGCACATTGGCTGACATTTGAATAACTTTATAAATAATAAAACTAGACTAGGTGAATATATTAAGTAGAAGAATAACTAATTAATTCCTTTGTCATTTTGTATCCTATTCCTAATTCTTGCTTGACAGCATTGTCTTTAATTGTGAGAATGTAGATTTCGTTTTTACATAACTTTAAAGCTGTTCCTAAGCACTAGCCAGGTGATTTCTAATCCTTTATATGATCATTAATAGCTTTATAAGCCTTAATGATCGGTGGGTAACAAACAAAGTACTTAGGACATAAATAGATATAAAAGGTAGATTCTTCTAGTTTCGTCTGGGAAGGATGTAGTCTCCGATTCAGTACTTGCCTATTGTTGCTAATTATACTTCTTTACCTACTTAGGATCTTTAATTAGGTAATTTTCATCCAATGTCAACTAAATGTTTTATGAGCAGTAGCAATGTGTCGTGCGAAAAAGATTACAACGTAATTAATTATTTCATAAGTCAAACAAGTGCAGTAACGCGAGACTGATTATATTAGCAACACACATTAGATCCGCCATAATTTATTACTAAAACATTGTTTTTATTTTGAGTGTGTGGCGTAACAAATTATCAACTGACTGACTAGCTCTAGCTCTCATCTGAATTGCAAATGGCCGCCGGCGTGGAGACGCGGCAACGTCGCACGGGTTGTTACGGAGCGGCAACGTTGTCTCGTGCGTATTTTTATCAAAGCAACAATCGCGGAGTTATCTGTTATCAAGAGGTATTGTGGTGTTCGTCTCGGTCGGTCGAGTGGTGGCCGGTCCTACTTATATATGCTGTTCATCAGACGATTCGTACCCCAGTTACTCTTGGCACAGTTCAAGCTAAAATATGTTTAGTGGAAAATAACAACAAAGTGGCGGGACTGGGCTGACTCAATTACACAAATGATAAAACGGATGTTATTAGATTTATGCGAGTTTTACGACGTTGTTTAGAAAGTTCTTGGATGAATGCGATAGTAGGTATTATCTTGATTTCTAGATAACATGAAGCAATAAAAAAGAATCAACTTTTATTTGAACCTGTCACGTGTTTATTTTACTAATTTAGTCAAAAAAATCTTTGACATGAATAATAATTTTTGTCTCGACTTCATTCAAAATAGAACCACTGTGCATACAGTGACACGTTGTAATAAAAAATAATAACAATAGGTTACAGGAATTTTAGCACCTTTTATGAGGGTTTTTTTCTTCTACTTATTTCAATCAATTTTCCACATGAATATTATTACTATTAGATTAATTCACTAGGTATTTACGCACCGCAATATTTTCCAGTAGTTCTCCAATCCATCAACAAATAGTGCCCCCATAAACATTGATTTCTATGTTCTTGTTCATGCAAGTTTGTCGACGAACACGGCCGGTCGGAGCGAGACAGGCGAGGAAGGACAGGGCGTGGGGGGGACAGGGGTGCTAAATTAGATTTCACCCGCGGTGCGCCTTCCCGGGACCTTGAGGCGACTCCGTGCCACAAAATCAGCTGTTCATGTTACCCCGCTGAGTTTCACCTCATTGGTACTTAAATATTAAGGGATTCGTTTCGTGGGTTGTAAAAAATTTGGACATTGTTTTCATAACTAAATTGGCAGTGGTAGGTAATAGATATTGTTTATGCCATGGTAACAACAAGATTAATAGGTACTATTAAGAAACTCTACGCTGCTCTTGTGATTCCGCTAATGTTCTTGTTATCTGCAAACTTCTAAATCTAAATACTAAACTCCCCGACTAAGTTGTACGGAAGACTGGATTTGCACCAGCAGGCGTAGTATGAGCACCGTTTTGTCGACGGAAGAGTAGACAAAAATTACGTTTCCTGTAGACAGTACGACTGAAGCAAAGTAGAAAGAGTCAACTGCACTTTTTACGAAATTCACTCTTTTACATAATTCGACTCAGAATTCTTTGTTTTGTCGGTTTTGTCATAGGATTTATCGGTTGTCAGTGTGATTTTGACAGTAAGAATAGAAAACTTTTTTCCGAAATAGTCTAGCTACAAAAAGACGTAGAGAAAGATCGTTAGAAATGTAAGGCAAAATGACAGATTGTAGAAACATTTCTACGGTGGATGTCAAAAATGAAGAAACGAACTGTCACTTTGTATACAAAAAGCTATGTCTATTCTTCGTAGAGATAGAAAGCGCCATGGTACGCCTGCTGGCCAGTGGTAAAAAAATAAACAACTTGCTATAGGCAGATGCAGATTATTTTATTACAAAGAGTAATACGATATCTGCATAGTACCTACCTTTTTTGCATACCTACGTATACCTTCATTTCTGTTATCGACCTTAATTGCATAACAGTTTTAATCACAATCTGAATGATTTTGAAAGATATTGCAAATCCATTGCTATATGAGTTCGAATTTGTCTGCTCAACACAATAACGTAAATAACAATGTTGTTGAACTGTCAGAATGAAAGCCATTGCTACTGTAAGTGTGTTACCTACGTAATTACCCCGCCGTTTAGAAATTAACATTTAATTTGAATAAATCAATTGCAAAATAGAAACCTGTTCTATTTAATGTATTTAAATACTAGTAATACCCACTGCAGTACCTACATAATATTTTAGTACAGAAGCTACTTTCATAAAACATTAAAGGAATGAATAAAAAGTCGCGCCCACATTGGGTCGGCATAAAAGCCCTACCCTAAATCATAGGCTGGCAACACTGGTTGCTAAGCAACGGTCGCCCTCAGAGGACGCGCCCTCCCAACGCAATTAATCGCGAACCCTCCAGGAATAAGGCCGACCTTGCTTACCCTGGTGGTTTCATTTCGACCGTTATTTGTGGCGGTAAAATGGCATGCCTGGGTTATAAAGAATATTTCTTCTGAGACTTCTTATGACTTGCTTAAGGTTGATGCGCTAGGGTAGCCCGCGAAATTCAAATTTTCTTACTTTTTTTGCAATTTGCAGGTCAGTATCAGGTTGTATGTTGATCTAAATATTTTTCTTGAAGTCCAAATAACAATAAAGCCATTAAAATAGAGAACATAATGTCTCGTAACGGTGGATATAAAAGTAATAATAAGGTGTTCGGCTGCGCATTGTCCCATAACAGCCATATTAGAGCATTTAAAGCGTTATAAACAAATTAAACGCACATATTAGCTTAAAAAAGATATAATTGAAATGGTGATATCATGTTGTAGGGCTGGCTGTGCAGCTCTTATAAAACCACAAACTCGCGAAGAGTTTGGTAAACGTTTTATAAAATAAAAAACTGATTTCATTTAAGTACCTACTCATTTGTTTCGTAATGTCTATGTCCGAAGAAGAGTAAAAACTCATACCCAAATCAATGGCTTGCATAACTAAACTCAGGCCGCATACATATTTGCTGCAGTCAATACCTAGATATTGAATAATGCAAATGTCCAGCATAATTGCCGAGAGCTAGCAAGGGAAACGTCATTTACTGAGCTGAGAGCGATGCCTTAAACAGGAAAAGTTTGTTTTGCATCGCATACGGATTTATGCACGAGTGTGTGTTGTGCGCACTTTCGTTTTGCGTGTGTGTGCGTTAGTGCGCAACGCCCTCATGCGCCCGCGCTCGCCAGACGCTCACGTTATCTCGCATTCCACAGATACTATACACCTACATTGTAGCCACCTACACATACATACATAATTGTAACCCAAATAGATATAGCTAGTTAAATTCGACATTTATTCGTATTTGTCGTGGACTTGTCCTCAAGGGCACGCTTCAGAGAATCTCGGAGGCTTGGAGCACGTAGAAGATAGAAATGGTCATGCAATGCATGTTTTATCGTCCTCATCTCAACATTTTCTGGCCTATTGCCAGAGTCGACTTTGTTGAGAGGAACTGCGCTTATTAGCAAGCACATGGCTACTTTGTTTTTGTGGCCGTGTTACAGTGAAATTCTGGTTTCTGGAACTCCTAACAGCTTGGATATATTATAAGTTTTTTGATGTAACGACATAATCTATTAGTCATGCTCGGCCCAACCAAATGCGCAAATCGCGTTTATAATAATCGTACTAATATCATAAACGCGAAAGTTTGTGAGAATAATTTGTTACTCTTTCAAGCAAAAACTACTGAGCGGATTTGGATGAAATTTGGCACACAGTTTATAACCTGGATTAACATATAGGATACTTTTTATCCCGATATTCCCACGGGATCGAGACTTATATGGTGAAAACGCGGAGCGCAGCTAGTACATTATAATTCCGTGTGGTCTCTCTAGTCTCGACCTATTATAATCAGACCTAGTCGTTTCAATCCAACTATTCTTAGCTGAGGATCACGATTTAAATGTCACATCGTGCATGTTTATTTAGTAGAGTAAACCTGAAAGGCGTGATCTCTCATTTTCAAATTCCTTTGGGCTGCGTTGAAATGATGCGCTAGCAATTCTTGGAGGCGGTTTTCGATCATTTATATTCTTGTTTACCGTTGTTGGTTAAGTTTATCGAAAGCGTAATAGGTTGAATTCGTAAAAGAGGGAGCTCTCATATAACTTCGTCACGTCTGGCATTCGTCCGATAGGAACTTTCTATTTCTTTGTATTAGTGTTCGGTTGACATTCTGGGACTATTGCACCATCTTGTGAAAAACTATACCTACCCGCGTATTCTACCTAGATTAAATTAATTGGTTAGTTATCCCTGGTTGCATCAGCTTCGTTTTCAGTTTCCGAAAACTCTGCTACATAAATTTTGTATATCCCAGACTCTCTTATCGAAATATTTATAAGGTATATGTTATTATTATGACGTAAACCGATGTCTACCAACAGTACTAACTAACTATATATGAGCTTTCCTAAAAGACTTATTCCTAAAGGTCCGCGGCCCCTTCTGGATTTGGTCAATGCTCCAGTGGCGTAGGGTTTCAGCTGCATCGCAGCGACTCTTACATTCTATTCATCTGATATTGGACAAAACTCCAGTCATCGAGTGTCGGTGGATCGTAAACCTGGATGAATATACGTTTTTAATGCTTCTAACTAATTTAGGGACCACTTAGAAATTCTCAAATATTTGTACCTATATGTTTTGAAACCCCATGTTGCAGATTTGTTTAGGCTTTTTACTCTCTCTTAATATAACCATGTAAAGGTGTGGCACGCGGCAATATCTAAAATTATTTCCGAAATTGTTTTTAGCCATACTTACGTTGAAGACCGGTCCAAAGTTCATGCCTGCTGCTATAAAACAAGAAAATGCACAACCAGAAAAGTAACTTAAAATTCATTTATTTAATTTAAAAAATCATCAGGGATATAATTATTTAATTTATCTTTTGAATCAGGTAATCCTAATTATTCAAAAAGATATCGAGTTCAGATAAGATTCACCATGTTACTATGCAAAAATAATCACGAACCTATCTTATAGGACTACTATAAAGCTAATGAACTTTTAAATATTGTACATGAAAATCTATTCTTGGCTGTTTGCACGCGTTTAGTAGTACTTATTTTTTAAATAAAATGAGTTCAGTATTGAGCACTATCAAGTTCTAGTTTGTACCTTCACATTAATTTGGCTTTAATATAATTAATCTTGATAAATTAATTGAAATCGACGAAGAAACACGTAAAATTATTAAAAAGTAATGTTTTTCGTTTTTTATAGCACATATACATTTTTATCAATTTATTTCTAGGTTATGTTTATTCATTTGTAGAAAAAATGCTTTTCTTTGTTGATGTCCTTATCTGTTATTGTATGTAAATAAGCAAAGGTAACTTCTGGCCTTGGCAAAAGCAATAAGATAAGATCTATTCAAAATTTGTATGTCACACGTGTTAGTTAGAAAATTATGGTTGCATTGTTTGTTTCCAAAACATCACTTTTTATTCAAGATTTTACCAATACTCATGAAATTATTTTGATTGTTTCAGGTACAAGTTTAATATTGCTGCTGTCACTGATTTCTCTGTGAAAAGGTACCGTTTGTTCACTTGAATATTTGGACCAAGCAGACTGGAACGTTAAGAATATTTGCGACAAATTATAATATGCAAAGACCCGTTGCCAACACATGTAACTCACTAATTATATTTTCTTCAATTTTCACCTCTTATTTTCCTTCTTTTCGGCATATTGATATTATTTTTAGGTTATGGGTAGTTTTCTTTATATTTTTACCTTATATCTACAGCACTACTGTATTCGTAGCGATTACATCGATTTAATTAAATTATTTAGCTTCAAGAGGTCACTGGACACTCCGAACACATCCTCGAAAGCTTCAATCATCCTTTGTCTATGTTGTATCGAACACTTTCAACACGTTCGACATCCGCAACACGACTGCCGCGAAATCCATTCAACAGGCCAACAGGATGTGGGCGGGGCGTGCGGGACGCGGCGTCATTGGGCGAACTCGCGACTCGCAGTGATGGCCGCCGTCGCATTCAACCAATGAGCGGCGCGCGAGCCGAACGCGCGTCCGTCCGGCGAACGTGCGACGTTGCCAGCTTTTACCAGAAAAAAAAAAAACCAGATTCGACCTTCTTAGGACCCCCGGTTTTTTTTTGTTTGGCCGCGTTATCATTCGGGAACGTGTATTGAGGTCCTTATCCGTTTGTGAGATGGTTCTGCGCAGGTGGATGTGTTGTGTTGTGTTATAGTTTATTATGGTGTGGTCTACGCAAACTGGCGAAGTGTTGATAGACATCGTAACGAGGTACTGTACATACATAATTCGTTATATTTTTATTGTGTACATAAAACACGGCTGAGTCATGTGACATTACAATTACCTCATTCACTAAACTGCGTGAGCATTATCACGGCTAGTGACTGTTTATCGGTTTATTCGATGTTTTGAATAAATAAAGTTAGTGATAAGTATCGTTTATTTGGTGTAACTACGTATCAAAGGTTATTGACGTTTGTTTCACAATCTCATTTGAGATGGGACATGCAGTTGCATCCTCATGTTGCATTCTTGTATCGTGAGGTCGTTGACACCATCAGTGCATCTAGCCTAGTGTTGTAACATGAACTTTGAAACCGACAACAACCATTATAGGATCATAGCCAGGAGCAGAAACTATTGGCCTGTAAGGAATGTTATCTCTGCATCTTTAATTTACCTTTAGTCAGATAGCTATTGTAGATTAGCCAGTCTGTAGTTTCAGTGTCCAATGACACTGTTCCTACCAGGACTGAACATACTTACCTACCCTCAAGGCAAGAAGGTATACTACCTGCTTGGTATACTCACTTGCAATAAAAAATATCTGCATCAAAGGTGCACAAGCTAAACATCCTTTCCTGATCCAATAATAAGATCCTAGATCAAAGTTTGTTTGATCTCGTTGGCAATACTTTGATCAAGGATTAACTGTATGATAAAATATTACACTGAAAGACCACCTACCTACTAGATAGTTGCTATGACACGTTTAAGATACCATAACACAAACAAAGCAACACTTACAGCTGATAAAAGAGTTATAGCTTTATAACGCTTTAGTCTTAAAAAAGTTTTAGAAGTTAGGTACTATACCGCATACTACCCTAGAACATCAATAATCGTAATCTAGGATGTATGAGTGACCTATTTGACTTTAATATGACTTTAAAAAGTCTTATAAATTTTTGTTACGGTAATTCTATAACTTGAGTGGGGTTATTTAGATGAAAACTTGACAGTTCTTCAATACGTCATCACTATCATAGACTTATTTCTGACTTCCTAAGTACCTACCTATACTGGGTGTAGCTGCCATTATGTCTAGATACCTAAATGGTACGATTACTTTCTGTATCATGACATGACATCAGCTACCTTATTCAGACCAACTAAGTCCTGTCCTTCTTGACACTTGGATTGTATACTAGCAACGCCGCAATATATTGAGTACCTACTAAGTACCAAATATGACATACATACCTACCCCTTCCTCTTTTTACCCGACTAGGCCGAAGCAAAAAGGAGGGTTATATTCAATCAGCACGGTATGCAACGCGAGTATGGTAGCATTTAATTTCTCAGAAGTAAAATTTTAAAGTTCACATCAGGATGGCTGGGCCAAGCGACATAGAAATTATTCCTTATTCGACTTTTATACTACAGTTCATTCCATATCTATTTACTATAGTCATCGAAGTTTTTAGGATAAGATAAAAGTTTATTTCCTAAAAGCATTGACGTGAAATTTGGTTCACAATAGGTATGCACAATCGTAACTAACCTACTTAGTGGACCTCCGTTGTCAGCACTATTATTATTTATGCTGTGGCATGCTGCAGCAAACATTTCATGAGCCCGAGAGATATAGGTTACAGGATTACGTCATCTCACTTTGTGGTCAATTTAATTAAATTACACAAATAACTCGGTATTTACTCGAACGTACTAACGATGCCTTCTAGTGACCTCAACGAGTATTGAAAGGCTGATACAAGACCTGCACTCGCATTGCGTAACACACTGTTTATCATACACACGGAAATTTCTAATCCAATGAAATAAGCAATAAGTTTGAAAAATTCGTCTACTCGAAAACGTAAATAACGTATTGAATGTTTTCGAATTGTCAAAATGAAAGACATTGCAATTTGTTAGTGTGTTACGCAATTACCCCTCTGATATTTTTAGCATTAATCCCAATCATTCTATCAACATCATTGTGATAGATTAATTTATGTTCAATAACAGCATTTGTTTTGGGAGCCATCTTGTCGAATGTGGAGGATTTCGACTCGAGGACTGTTAGTTGGCTAGAATACTGTTCAAATGTCCAGATTAAAGCAATTCCAAGTTCATTAGGGTGTTTCTAACTTGGAAAAGGATTCGGTCCAGCTTTAGACTGTGATAGGCTGCGTTGATTAGGAAACTTTGCTAATTGAATGGTGCCATCTACGAGAGCCGATCAGACTGGGATAGCAAGCACGATCGTATCGGGATTTAATTTACTGATATATTTATATCATAAAAATAAAAAATATATATAATAATAAATATATTTATATCAGTAACCTAATTTTTAAGCTAAGTTTTAAATATATTTATATCTAACTAGCTGTTGTCCGCGTCTTTGTCTGCGATCCAGGATGAAAAGTAGCCTATGTCCTAACCCAGGTCACGGTCTACCCATGTGCCTTATTTCATCCAAATCCCACTAGCCGTTGTAGCGTTAAAAGCGTAATAAACAAACAAACTCACTTTAGCATTTATAATATTTTATTAATCTTACATTATATTTGATATATAGGAATATCATCGGTTGAATAAAGTCATATTGCCCAAACAATGCTTAGGACCAAAGCTTAGTAAGACCACCAGCTAGACAATAGAGGCTTGTATGCACACAATAGCTTCAATCCAGCGTATAGGTATATCCGACTTAGCGGGTCATTAAATCTTCAAGCTGCTACATTATATTTGATTAAACTTACTCAAATAGTACTCAAGCCAAACAAATACTAACATAATCACGTCATATTTATACAAAGTGTGTTGTAATCATTTCCAATCTTCATCGAATTACCTACTGCTCGAACGTGTAACGGCAGCTGATAACAACGTTTCTACTCACAAACGCGTTATCAACATAACATTTGGTATTTTAATTAAAATATTGTTTCTTTCGATAAAGGAAGGTGACCCTAACTAATTCTACCTGTTTATGAAGTTAAAGCTAAGCACTGAAGGTTATTTCGGGCTGACCTGTCGGCCGCCAGCGCCACTTTACTCTGACACTATGCCCTTGGTAGGTATATCGCGATAAACTAACCGAATTATATGCGCTTGCACGTCTGCGCTGACGGATATAGCTTTAAATAAAGAACAGGTCTCCTATTTTGTCGAACGGTCTAGAAGGAAAACATAACTAATACCTTCGTGGCTAAAGGAAATCCATAACTTATATAAGCCTGCCATGTTAGTCTATGGAAATTAGCAGACAATATTATTTATGTTGAAAATATTTGTACTTTAATTTTCCCTATAAGCGTATACATGGCGGAATGGGAAACTGGTTCTACTAAACTACTTAGTTATTAATGCCGAGATTTATTAATAGAACTAAAATTAGCATTTCTAGCGGTTTGCGTACTAAAACCAGACAGTGGAAACAATTTAGGGCATGTATGTAATAAAATATGATTCATTATGTTGATATAGTTAGTGTCTTTGTTAAAGTCTAGTGTGGCGAAAGTAAACATTTGCCGATAAGAATTTTGGCTGTATTGAATCTGACTCATGTAATACAGCAATTTAGTAGTGGATGGTTGCAAAAAAGCGTTGCGATGGTTAGACGGTTCATAGAAATGGATAATATCTATGTATGGAGGAGCTCGTTCGTGGCTAAGTAATAACAGCCGCACGGGTCGATCCACCCTCTTTACATACCGAGACTCCTCCGTGCCTCGGAAAGCACGATAGGCCGTTGGTCGCGGCTGTCATGCGTGGATCTTTGACAGTCGTTAGTCGTTACGGGTCGTCACATGCCCGAAAGTCTGACAACCAGTCTTAATAATAGGGTATCGTATTACCCAGTTACTGGGTTGTGGAGGTCAGATAGGCAGTCGCTCCATGTAAAATACTGGTATTCAGCTGCATCCGGTTAGACTGGAAGCCGACCCCAACATAGTTGGGAAAAGGCTAGGCAGGTTGATTTATAGAAGTGGATAATATGGAGTTATTTTCACAATGACGGAGTATATAATAAATCTTTTTAAAAATGGACCTACATTTATGAATATCCGAGTCGGCAATATTTTTTAACATGCACTTTGCTTGTTACCAGCAGGAGGCAGAAATTGCGTGATACTTTTGCAGCCCAACTGTCCCTAGGGAAATCCCTGGGAAATGAGATTGAATTGACTGCGCCACTTTTTTCCTAGACTGCATTGCACGGTCAAATAACAATATACGCATGTCGTGTATAAGAACTGCAATATACTTATCAGTTTTTATTTGTAGATAACCTAGATTTTGCTGCTTCAAAAAGGGGAATTAGGGACTACTTGCACTTATTCAGCTCTATTCAGCTTATGCCCATAAAAATCGTTGTTTGGGCATAAGCTGAATAGAGAGAGCTGAATAAGTGTGAGTAGTCCCTTAAACAGCCTTTATACGACTAACACCCAGCAACGTGCAGGACAATCCGTATAAGAATGCATGAATTTCTTAGTGCTATTAGATTAGGGATGGTGCATCTTATACAGCATTAAAATGGCAGTAGATATTATCATGCTCTAATGATCTTAATTGATATAAATAGAGCGCACATATCGAGACTTATCGTATCACGTAAAACAGGTTTACTTGCCCTTACTAATACAAATATACTTAGCTACAGAATACAGATAACCCCTTTCTAGTAAACATAGATACATAGTACATAGGTTTATGTAATGTGTGCATAAGCTCGTCCTCTGATAAGCTCGTCCTCTCTAGGCATTAGTACATGGTAACTTAATACCTCCCTCGGGGTACCTATACTATACAGGTTGTCAGGGTAAACACCGTTGTCACTCAAACCATGGGTAGTTGACTTAAATATAAAAACAAATGACCGAGTAACAACAAAAATAAAACGTAATTTTCATTAAAAGATTTTAAAAAGTTTTTATCCGACACCGTGCTCGCTAGCGAAACAGCTGACTAACTGAGGGAAGGGTCGCGCTCGCGGCCGGTTAGGTCACGTCCCGCACCCGCCGCCCGTGTTGAGACGCGAATTCGTTGCACTAGCGCATAGGGCAACGAAATTGCGTCTTTTGTGAAAAAAGGAAGTTTTAAAAAAAGAAAAAAAAAGTTGTAGTTTTCCATTGATTTTACGTTCAATAAATGACACCAAACTACTGGTTTCAAGGATAACGGTGTTTACCCTAACATCCTGTATATACATATACATATGATAGCAGTAGCTGTTGCCTGCAGTTTCACTCGTATCCTATGGAAAACTGCTACAAATACCCCGATCAAAAGTATCCTATGTTTTTAAAGCTATATGCTAAATTTCATCCAAATCCGTTCAGCCGTTTAGGCGTGATTGAGTTACAAAAATACTTAGTTGCGCATTTATATTAGTAGAAACTAGGTATGTCGCGGGTTTTGTCGACGGAAGAATAGACAGAACGACAGATTGTGATTGTTTATCTGTCATTTTGTCTATTCTTCCGTCGACAAAACCCGTTTCTATGGCGGTCATGCTACGCCTCTGAAAATAATACAAAATATTATTTATGATAACTTAATAAATATTCATAAAGCTGTATAATTAAAACACAGTTATTGTTTACTAATTGTAATATAATAATGCCATACAAAGTCCAACCACGCGTCGCGGTGGCGCAGTGTCGATGACACATCGATCGACTTGCGACGAGGTTCTAATCGTCTGACCTCATAATTATTACACCTTGGATAACCAATAGATAAGTACATCCTGGATGGATGAACTGTGAGCCCAGAAGACCTTGAAAATACTATAAAGCTTAATATAGTCACTTTGTACTGACTTCTGCGTGAAATTTATATTCTCTGAAATGAAACTGTCTTGTCTTTATCCACCCCTCTGCCAAATCTCATCAAACTAAGTTCAGCAGTTTAGCCGGAAAGACGACTCACTCTCTCAATATCATATTAGAGTGCTATAAAGGCTCATGGCATTTGGTGCCGGTTCGAAGAGCTGTTACTAAGGACCAGGGTAGCACGAAACCCCATAAATACTTGATTGACATTGCTTGAAAATAACGTGTTTCCAACTTTCGGGAGTCCCTCCATCTAATATTAGAACCCAGTTTCAAATAGAACCTTTCCTCGTAGTTTCTCGGAAATTGAGTAGGTACGTAGAACGTGAACATTCGCGGAAAATTAAAACATTCTTGAGTTTTCGGAACTGTTGGCGTAATGACCGATTTAATTGCTTTTTAGGGTTCTGTACCCAAAGGATAAAACGGGACCCTAAATACTAAGGCTCCGCTGACAGTCTGTCTGTCTGTCCGTCTGTCACCAGGCTATATCTCATGAACCGTGATAGCTAGACAGTTGAAATTTTCACAGATCATGTATATCTGTTGCCGCTATATCAACAAATACTAAAAAGCAGAATAAAATAAATATTTAAGGGGGCTCCCATACAACAAACGTGATTTTTTTGCTCGTTTTTGCTCGATATTGAAAACGACAACGGGTAGACGCTTGAAATATTCACATTGGCCGGTTTTTTTGTTGAGTCATCATCATGCATACAGCAGTTTATGTTTAATATTGGCCATGGGCTTGTTCCACAGCCCACGTACCTATAATATGACAGGTTGAATCATCAAGGCGCCTGGCTACTAAAGTATTAGATGACGCTATTGATCCTATAAAGTTCTGATAATCAGCCACATTTGACTTATTTGCCTATTTTGTTTGAATTTAGTACCTACGCCAATAATATTTGGAGAAAAGTTTTGATGAAGCAAAGAAGTTATACAAACACAAACAAACAAAACAGACAGACAAATTAAAAATCCGGAGTCACACGTAATCTGTTCGATTTATGCCCTTTTTTTTTAATTTGTCTTTCTGTGATGTCTTGTTTGCATCTTTTTAGTTGACTTCTTTGTCGTAGTTGAGTTTTAGTTTTATAACTTTTTTTTTTATAGCAATAGCTTGTGTGTTTGCTGAAGTTATAGCCTAGGATATGTATTTGGCATCTTCCAAGTACACATAATTCTTGTATAGAGTACACAGTATTTTTAAATAAAAACCAATAGTGACGTTTTAGAATAGATTTATTCTAATGAGAACTAATTAAGTATCCTAAATGGCCTTTGAAGACAAACTTTGGCCCATGAACCAGTGAACTCTTCAATAAATTCTAATCGCGGTACGCTCAACTCAAAGAGCATCTACCGTCCATTACCCGCCATTTTTTGACAAATCTCTACCACAGAGAACACAATATTAGTCGAATAATTAAATCGATAACAATTTAACTTTTGTTAATACTATTCAATTTTGAAACATTAACAGTATACAGATATGAAACTGTATATAACGTGCAGTACCATCCGTGGGGATTTTGAGTGGTCTATTTCGAGGCAATGTTAGCCAATCACAGTAGAAAGCTAAAAGCAAATAAAATAAAGTTACAAGTATTTATACCATGTATAACAGGTATGTAGTTGATGGATACGTCATCAATGAAAGTAAAACCAGCAGGACGCGCGTTGCTCAGAACTATGCGATTATTGACCGCCCGCCATGCTTCCTGTAAACACGGACTATGCGTTGCTATGCAACTATTACCTACTGTCTGTAGCCTAGCTGAGCTCTAGATATCAACACCGTAGTACATACCGACCTACGTATATCTACATATATTATATTGATTCACTACATGTCGACTTCTTGGCATTCGTCGCGGGAATCAAAATATTTATAAAAAGAAGTTATTGTTATGAAGAATAATCGTAATGACGTGAATGTTGGATTGGAACTCTGTTATGAAACGAGTTGTGTTTCCACGTAGATTCTGTTTTTATACGAGTCGCACATTAATGTCAATCTGATAGGAAAGAGAGAAATACTGTGTTTTTCCACGCGCCAGTCTCACGAAAGAATGTTTTGATTGCGTTACTGAGTTACGTGTAGTTTCCTGCGAAAGTTGATTAGTTTGTAAAATCGGCTGCAGATTGGTTGTGCTTGTAGACTGTCCAGTTTTATTGGTTTTGCTATCTTTAGATACAAGCTTTCTATAGATAAAAGAAAAACAGCGCAATAACGGTAATCAATTTCTGTTATACGACTGAAATAAGTTTCTTAGTACCGAGACCATTATTTTCTTCTTTATCTCTGTAATTTAAAACGAATAAAGAGGTTCTTAAAAACAACATAAATCCTCATCTCTATAGAGGGAACTACGGATGTTATTGAGAATTGAGAGAACTGAACACGCCACGTTTACACGACCTCAATACGACTGTATTCTGTAAGCATTTTCGCATGCATTTGCATGAGACCGTTAACAACATGAAAACGGCACAAAAGCTGAGCTATTGACTTTAAAACGGTCTGCTAGGGTTGCCAATATCCGGCATTCTATTGCTTTTGGGGATTATATTAGATCATTCAACTTATCAACTGAAAATACTTAGATCTTATCGATCGTAAGTGGTTTCACAAAAATGCGATTGCACAATTTTAAGCAATCTTTTCGCGGCGGATTCTTTAGTAAGTAAATACAAACGAGAGATTGTAAAGTCGTTAAATCGTTTAATGTGTTCTGAGAAACTCGTATCGTATAAAATGCTTGAAAAAAATTCCATGACAAATACAAATATCTGCTCTGCTTTGCAAGCTGACAAGTGGCATGCATGAGCATCTTGAAAAACAATATTTTCAAAATGCTCGTTATGGCATACTTGAAATATTTTCAGTCCAATGGAAAACAGGGGGCCTAAACCGGCCACATTAGCAATTCTTCTAAAACCAGTTCATTTCCTGAATCCCAGCTGTCATTGGCAATTCCTCTAATTTGACATAAAAGCAATTCATAATTTGTGGACGAATCTCCATAGAAAACTGCCATACAGATGAATTATTTCGTAATATAGATTACACGCAGATCATATTATGAATTGTCAGTTTGTGCCATTTTACGATTCTTCTAAAGTGACCGTTTTAAGCCCCCTGACTGAATGTGATACTATACCCACTCATTTTGGTCAGCCCTATACAGTTTCCTGTTTTTAGATAACAAACAGACCAAAATGTAAAACTTCGGGTAACTGTCCACGCTCACGATGGCGGTACCGATTGCCAATTTCGGCAAGAAATACCAATTAAATGAAAGTTTACAATAAAAATAAAGGAAACTGGTTTACTGAAAAAACTTATTTTAAACTTATTTTTGTTGACAACGAGGCCATTGTACAAGAGCATAATCATTGTTATTTACATATAAATGATAACGACGTTGAAAAAAAAAACATACACAACATAAAAAATATACGAATAAACAGTAGGATCATTAAAAAAAATCATACATTAAGTATGATTTTTTTTTAATGATCTTATTGTTTTTTCGTTCTATTTTTTGACTAAAAAAATCCCAATGGGTTAACCTTCAGAAAGCCTAGGAACAAGACCCAAGTCAGATTTTCAGAATAAGTCTCAGAATCAGCGAGAATCTCTGTCGCTGTCTTCTGATACTGTCGATATCCTAACGATATCGATATCTAAGCTTCTATATTTGTCAATAGGCAATACTATACTATAATTAAAATATAAGATCCATTCGTTGGGTCACCATTGTTAATTCATTTATTCATTGTGCTGACATATTTTTTCAATTTTATTATGCTTCGGTTCGGAATTCACCGGTTGAACCGAGGAACGTTTACAGTTAGCTTCCAATATTTGCGTCACAAGAATGACTAGTCACTGAAAAATTGCGGATACTGAGAGATGAATCATTATAAAATGGTTGATTTTGCACGTGGGTGCTTTACGGGAAAACTGCGAAATTATTATTTGTGTCCTCTCTCCGTATATTCTCTTTTAAAGGGGGACAGATTTAGATCCGTGGCTCCTTACAATTTTTGTCGATTTCTAAAAATTCCATTAAATAGGTATTGCAGACAAAGTAATATTTTAGTGATCGTCAGGATGGCGGTGGCGGGCCCGAAAATGAGGGACATGTATGTTTGTTTAATTTTATAGATTATAGAATGTATTCTTTATCTATTTATTGGTATAGTTACGGAAGTGTTTAGGATGAGATAAAAGTTAATTTACTTCCGAAAATCATTGTCGCAAAAATATGGATTAAAATTGTGTCGACAGCACGCAAGCCTGAATCTTGGACGACCAATAGGTATTTGCTCCATTGGTAGAGGTAACTACATAGTTACAGACGCTGATATATTTACCTACATCTAACTTTCCGTATTAAGACTCCATAATTAAACTGCAAGTACCTACAATCATTTTAAAATGATCTCACGTTCTCAAGGACAGAATAATTTCTCAAACTATTTGATTAATCGTAAACAAGAAACACTAAGGATTAATATATTCCATTATATGCTAATTTGTGTTTCGTAATGTCTTTAATGGGCATGTTATTTAAAAATAGAGTCGGGAGGTGCTTGTTCTAAATTACTTGACAATTGATCAATGCGGGTTAGTTATCGCGTTTTGCTTTGTGTAAAAAGAACTTACGTTTGTAGGAAAAGATTAATTGGAACATTTAGGCTTCCGCAGAATAGTTTAACGTTATAGAAAAAAGAGACATGTCTGTATAAAAATCTTTGACAATTCACAAAACAGTTGAAAGAACAAGAATGCGGTTTACAAAGCATATTACTATAATCTTAAAGCACTAACCAAGGCAAGCAGCTTACTGTGCCATTCAGTGCACAAAATGTATAAATAATATACGTACAGATACATTGTCACGAGTCACGAGAGTCGAGTCGAGACAGACATATAGAACAGTATGCAACGCAAAAGGCGAGATAATGTTACATCGATTGAAGTTTCAAAGTCTTCGTCTAGCAATGGTAGCCATGTGAGGTCTTATAATCTAAATACAATTGCAAATACATAGGTACGGTGCGCAAAAACCTTTTCTAGACTGGAGGAAGCCTGCAAAGTGGGCTGGTTAGAATCACATTCCTATATGTTCAGTCTCAGTGCCTATCTCTTGGCATGACACTATAATACATGATAATTACGAACGACAGACGGCCAGCTGCATTTCGCATCATCAGTTCTAAACTCGAACCGGACAGTATCTGTTTTCGTTTACTCGGTACACTGCACTTGTGTTGCGCGCAGTACAAAAATAAAAAATACTGAACGCTTTCCCGCCGCTTTGCACTCCAATTGCAACTTAACCTACAAACGCTTCGTATTAGAATTTGAATCTTACGTCTTTGTAATAAGATTGAGTATTTTTTATTGCGTGTGAGCGATTGTGACCTTTCGTTCGGTGTGAGTGCATGCGTCACACGTAATGGCGGACGCGCGGGCGGGTGGCGCGCAGGTCATCGCGCTTATACATGTGTATAAATACAGTATGTATAGCGTTGTTTGATCCGATCTCTATACAGCGTGTATATGTATGTGTACCGACGTCGGTTTTACGTTACGCTGCGTTGCCAGCCGGCTGTTTGTTAGCGAACGAAGGTCACTCGACTCGAGAGGTGATTTCGCTGTCTTGACATACACATAGACATGTCGGTACCGACCGGGACCTTTTTGTCGCTTTTTGATGTTATTTTTTCTACGTGCAAGAACGGAATTTCGTTCTTCAAGAAATATTTTTATTGAAAGCTAAGTCACAGTAGCACATTGTTTTATGAAAGATACTTCCAAAAATGTTTTCCTCATCCCTAGGCATTTAATTATGCTATGTAACAAAGGAACATTCCACGTATTCTACATACTTACCTATATAAAAAAATAAAAAGAAAATCATTTTATTTCGGACAACTAAGAGATCCATAAATTGTTAGTAACAGGCACTTAAAACACACTATTGTTAGTAACTTAAACTAAAGACGAATTTGTGAGAAGACCAACCCTCACTAGACACCCAGACGTGGAAACTAGGGTATAAGTCTTCTCACAAATTGCCTTATTATGGCGGAGGAATTATCTGCCGCTACAACCTTCAGGATGCTAGTACGACTGCCCCTTATTCTGCTCAGGAGTGAGGCGTTCTTTTTGCGGATGATGGCATGAAATCCATCGGTATGGTTTACCGCGAACATTTCTAAGGCACTGCAACAACGAGGCAGTGGCAACACTACTACATACAGTAATTAAATTATTATTATGAAACTGTGACATGTCACCATTGATTTGCATTTTAAGCATAGAAACATCAAATTGTTGAGTAAATACAATTGCTGTTTGTACATGACATTGCATCAGTCACCATCCGAGACACGGACGAATAATAACAGTGAGTCAAACGTAGTTATTTTCTGACTAACTCCACCTATTTGATGTGCCTACGTGTACAAGGAAATAAACATACCAACCTACCTACTCTTGACCGTACTTCAATATATTCAAGTCATTATGTAAATAGGGTATCTACAGAGAGCGAGCAAAGAGCGTTATGTTTGACACTTGGCATATCACACAGGGTCCTTAGAGCCAAGAATAGTTAGCTGTTAGCTGCAGCCTTTCTATATACGAAACCTCTAACTAGGCTCGAGATAATCAAGTACTAAGCAACAGTTTTACCGGACGACTGTTGCACGACAAGTCATATTATACATTTTTTTTTCTTGTGGTTGGGAAAACAAATGTCTTCTCCCGCTCTGGGCAGAGCGGAAGGGCGTGTCAGACTTTTACTGACTAAAACCTAGCCGTGTTCCTTCAGTTGCCTGTTGCCAAGGGCCCCGGTATCCCTTTCGGACTTTCCCGCAGCCCTGCCAGGATATTATATTTACAGGGTTATCGGGGATCTAGGAGAAGCTTATGACTCCTATACAAATGATGTTAACCATTTTCGGGTAATTTGATATTTTTATTTCATAATAATTAGAATTACAAATAAAAAATGTCTCCAAAATATAAAATGTCAAACTACTTGTTGACATTTGCATAGGAGTCTTATGGGGTCATTTGGTTGCAAATGGCTCCTCCTACATCCACATAATGGATTGCCGACATATTACCAATATGTCCTATACATATAAATATAAGTAAATTGACGCCTTTTTTTCCATACTGGTAGGCAGAAACTACAGACCACCAACTGCAAATAAATTCAAGTCAAACTTCGAATAACTTGTTTTAAATGAAGAAGCACTGAAAAGGCTTCCTCTACGTTCTAGAGGACAAAAGGCTATAGAAAGCCTAGACTAGCCTACAGGCAGTGCAGCGAAAGTTAAATGTTTTACCTAGACGATCTATTGTGTTTAGGAAAATGACTTAGCAACTAACTCATAAATTATGTGCATCCCTAATTGCTTTTCCGGTCGTATAAAGGTTATTTTCCGCCAAAAATACTGCTCAATACTAATTTTATCATAATTATAAATAACAATGATTGGATGTTTATGCGCATGAGTTGTGTTAATCTACAGTTTATGTGTAGTTAGTTAATTAGTCATGCAATAAAGGTCAATTTTTCCTCATCGAAATACATAATGTGACTAGATTTCCTACAGCGTAAACAAAGTCAGTAGATCAAAATAACGAAGCGACTTGTATAAAAAAAAATGTACATAACAAAAATAATTGTAATTACTTCATTACAGTTATTTAGCGTAAAAAATATCAGTATGACGATATCGAAGCGAGCAGGTTGCACAACAAAAAAATCCTTTAATCTTTCGAAATGTGTGCCATCCAGTAGTTGAGGTTAATTTAGTGCAGTGCGTTCGCGTGATATGTCAAAAGGTGACAGTTGCATCGTCAAGGTTAGGGCGACACGTGGGTGGCGCGCGCGGAGTGTTTCGTGAGCATGTGTTACGCGCACCAGGATGTCGGTAGTTAGCTCAGCAAGCTAATTGAGTTTTTGTACTTGAACCAAACTTGGTATTCTATAATATTCAATTAGTTGGCCTTGACTTGTTAAACTCTTACATTTTTCAATGGCGATTAATATTATTATTTATTCAAGATTTTGGTCAAAAGACTACAATTTCAAAGTGTCGAAAGAGGATGTGGAATGGACATAGTATCACATAAGCATACTCATTGAAAGTGTCGGATTGCAGTGCGAAGTGCGTCATCAAGGTGTCAAAGTTAGGAGAACACATGAATTTGTACACTCTAGCACTTAACAGATGATGAAATTTTCGTAATTAGCAACTAGCGAATAAGCAGATACATTTACACATACAATTTTTCTATAGTCACCGCGTAAAGGCTCACACAGGCGCGACGTGACTAGTAGAACAATTTCTTTAAAAACTTCATAGAAATTGTTGTACCAGAATCGCGTCGCGCCTGTGTGTGGGAGCCTTAATACTAGATCGTGCAAACATTTCGTAATCATTGGCAAGTTCCTCCACATTTGTGTAGAAGTGGGCACGTCGAACAATACGTGTTCACGACCGATTTACTGCTACCAGCGTCACGCGACCGACTCCACGCTGGTATTTCTCTTTCACAACATTGTTGGCTGCAGCGAAGCCAATGACAGCATACCAGACATTATCAGGTCAACGGATTCTTAAAATGCTTCTATTGTATACTGTTATTTCTTCCGGTTGGAAATAAGGATTATACTTCGGCTAAAATAACAAAAATGCGGCCAAATGCTATCCGGACTCGCGTACCAAGGGTTCCGTACCACCGTACAATATTTAACACGTTTAAAAAGCATGTTTCTTGTATGGGGAACCCCTTAAATTTTTTTAAAGTTAAATTATTTTATTTGTTGTTAAGTGTAGCGGCCATAGTCGTACATACTCTGTGAAAATTTTAAATGCCTGCCTATTACAGTTCAAAAGATACAGCCCTGTGACAGGCAGACGGAAGGATGGACACTCGGACAGCCGAGCCTTTGTAATGGGGCCCCGTTAGCACCCTTTGGGTACAGAACCTTAAAAGGACAAATATTTCTAGTCTAGTTGCTCATTTTACCATCTGATCCCACTATATGTATTTTTTGGTCTGTAGCACCAGTCAGTCGCTGGACGCAGTCTCTACGTCGAGCACTCGGTGTGGTCTCTACGTCCACCACATCACGTCGTGTTCTGGTTTGCGACTGGTCAATTGCCACCCTGAGGATGCCTCGTTGAGAGGTGGAACTTTTCTTACAGGGTTTTTTATAACTCTTGAAGAATAAGCGGAATAGGTTACTAACTATATCTACGTCTATTGTATTTTATAATAGATTTCCGCAAAGTCACGCCTGAATCAATTAAATACTCCAATTAAGCTAAGTGTGTCAGGCATCTCCAAGAAGTTAGTTCAATAGCATGTTAGTGTAATTACTAATTAGTCTGAATTAACAAATAAACATGAAACAACTAGGCCATAGTTTATGTATGAGCCAACGCGATAACCTTATCCGTCTCGCAGCCATTTGACCCGTCCTCTACGACTTACGAACATAAATAACATATTTCTTACCGCCATTTTTTTTTACAACCAGAGGTTTTAAAAAAATGGCTGCTTTTCGAGCGTAAAAGGGACACTACCCTAATAATTGGCAATAGATTTCACCTTTTTCTTAGAAAAGACGGCGATAAATATCGTATAATGGCATAGTTGTTGCTTTAAACTACATTCTTGCTTTTTAGAAAACCGTATTCGCTCTAGGAAAAATACCCTACGAATACGATCATTTATTTATATGGCAATAAATACGAGAAGTCTGCGGTCGTCGGATTCCTTTTCTGAGCTTATAATGAAGATATTGTTTGGGGTTAAATATTGTCCTTCGCTTTCACTAATGAACATGAACTAGTACATAATTAAGTATTTTTGGTTGTTTGTTGAAGATTCATGCTAATTTTAATAAGCTCTCTCATAAATTGCTTTCATTCTGATAGTTCAACAACATTCATTGCGTTATTTAACGTTGTTTAGCAGATTTTATTTACATTGTTTAGTATATGTTTCAAAATGATTTAGATTGTAATTGATCGTGTATTACAGTATTATACAAGTAGGGTGTAGATCATACATGCTCTTATTAAAATTACGTCCAAAGCGTTCCTTCGAAAACCAATACTTTTGAACCATTTAAGTATTTAAATCCTATATTTACCGTGAACCGTCGTACTTACTTTATTGAATCATATTTACAAGCTTTATTTTGGACATAAAAGAGAAGAACCAAACGGAAAATTCGAGGTATTTTTTTTCTGAAGTGGAACCTTTTATGCCTGTTCAATGGCGAGGTCAACGTTTTCTGAAATGCTTCATATTTCGAATCGTGGACAACAATGAGCCTTATTCTCATATTTTTGCCCTGAATTTTTTATCGACACCTACAGAGGTTGATTGTGTCGGTAAAACCTTTAGGGGTTTTGGTGAGAATTTAATACGTTAGTAATTATGAGAGTTAGGATTGAAATCATTAAAAATGTTATAGAACTAAGAACGCCATTTATACGCCACGACTTCGTCCGCGTGGAAAAATCATATCCACAATCATATGGGTATGGCACTCGCCAATACTGTAGCTTTTCATCAAACAATCTGCTTAGCCTTTCCACAATTATGTTGGGGTCGGCTTCCAGTCTAACTGGATGCAGCTGAATACCAGCTTTCCACCAGTAAAAGTATGTTTGTAATAGGATCAGTAGTTCCTGAGATTACCTCTTACAAATATACAAACAATTCTACCTCAACATAGTTAAATGTTACTGACAATTCGCGATACGTAAGTTTAATTCTGCCATAGTAAGTATATTTTCAACAGCAATCCTATTGTGAACAATGTTAGTTTTGTTATTTTTAGCCTATGTTGTCCCATTGCAGGGCAAAGGCCACCCTTACTTCTTTCCAATTCTCTCTATCTTGGGCTATTGTGAACCAATCTCGTCTGTAGGCGTCAAGATTGTCCCGCCATCTTCTCCTGGGTCTGCCGGACTTTTTCTGGGCCACATTGTGAATAAGAAAACTTCAGACCAAATAAAAAAACCAAGACAGAGCGGTTTTTAATTGGTCTGAGAAGAAAACGTAATATTTTCCAAATTTAAAAGTGCATCTAAACATCAATTGGTGTCTCATCCTTGCTTCATAAGGTGTGTATGAGTCATTCACCTGGTTGTATTCTGTGACTGCTCACACAATAGCGTGTGCGACTGTGAGTCATCGCGGACATCTGTCGGCTGGCTGGCGTTTTGTTAATCTGCATTATGTTACTCTGTGACGGAATTATTTATTCAGGCTTTGCAATGGCAGTGTTAACTGCAAACAGTGAAACAAAGCTAGTGCTTAACAGTGCGATTCAATTGTTTTATCAAGAAGTGTGTGATCTCGTTGTTGGGTATTTCAAATTCAAATGTTTGGTTTTCTCCGTCATAACCACTGTCGTTGCACGATTACTGTGTTTTTATCCATAAAATGGTAATAGGATGTGGTGGCATCGCCATCTAAATCGCCACATGCCAACTACGCATCACCCACCAGCACGGTTAGCATGACCACATTAGAAACGGGTTTTGTCGACTGAAGAACAGATAAACAATCACAATCTGTCATTTTGGCTATTCTTCCGTCGACAAAACCCGTTTCGCGATATGGTTGTCATGTTACGCGTGCAGACACACACACGCGTCTGGTCGGAGGCCCCCAGCTTTTTCAATGGAGGATAAAGAACTCTACAACTGTTCCTCATACCTCTATAGGTAGCACTGTAGTAGGATCTTAAAAACACTAAACGTAGGTAGAATTTTACAGCTGAAAATATACAACAGTGCCACTGTAAATATTTAGGTAGATTTGAGCCTCGGCAAATTGCGCCAACCGCCAACTAAGCATACAGAATTACATACACTTAGTGCTAATTTTTAGCATGAATGAATAACGACCCGGATCTCATCGCAACCCTGGCCAAGACAATGTATTTTTACAGTGTCTACCTGTACTATATACGTAGTTACTTTATAGACTCCTCGTCCTTAAATTGCCCGGCCGTTCCAATAAAACAGTTACGATCTATAAAGTACCTAACTACCTTACCTTAAAATATGAGGGACTAGGTGCGCCCCGCGGTTTCACCCGCGTAAGTCTCGATCCCGTGGGAATATCGGGATAAAAAGTATCCTATGTGTTAATCCTGGTTATAAACTATCTGTTTGCCAAATTTCATCCAAATCCATTCAGTAGTTTTTACGTGAAAGAGTAACAAACATCCATCCATACTTACAGACTTTCGCGTTTATAATATTTAGTTAGATTCTCTTTTCAATTGATATTTTGTTTGGATATATTTTTTTTAAGATCCCTTCTGACTTGCAGATTAACAGATATAAGATTTTAATATCCTCAACAAAATACGCTACATCTCGATCACCGCCTAATATGTCTTCGGAAAACGTCATTGCTATCCGAAATCGCCCTTTATTTTTCTATACCCTTTTACTACCTCGAAAAGTGTACCATAAATAACAACATTATGGGCTATTCCACTATCCTATAGCATTCGGTTTGCCAAACACGCTATACAATCGTTATTACTTACAAAGTTACAGCAGACCGCGATTGGTGACTGACGAAGTTGCGAAAAAGGATGATTTAAGGAAAAAATAAACAAACTTTGGGTTCCGTACCACTGTACAATATTTAACACGCTTCTTATAAGGGGACCTCCTTTAATAATTTTTTTATTATTTGTTGTTATGGCGGGCCCACGACACACTCTGTGAAAATTTCAAGTGTCTACCTATAACGGTTCAAAAGATACAGCCCTGTGACAGGCGGACGGGCGGCAGGACAGCGGAGCCTTAGTAATAGGGGGTCCCGTTGGCATCCTTTGGGAACGGAACCCTGAAAAAGGATGATCTAAGAATAAAAAACTTCCAAACACAATAAATTCACGGAACAACGTAATCTATCAGTGTGATGTTATTCTTATGTTAATCATTGCTTGTAGTGATAAATAGTGACTTGCATCAAGGAGTATTTGCGACGTTTCGTGCTACAAATAACACTCCTGCTATTTTATTCGTTATAGGCGTGAGAACTGTTTTATCCAGTAAGTATTACTCAATCAAATTGAAATGCACTTTTATCGGTTTACTTACTTATAAAACAAATAGGTTAATTAGGAATTTCCGTATTTATTGGATTAACATAACTTGTTTTATTGACGCCTCTATCTAGCTCAAAATAAATATATAAATAAATAATAAATAAATAAATAAATAAATAAATAGTTGTTCTTTTATGATTGTCTGTTGAGCCGTTTCTTCGACTTTACAGTTTCGTATTTGAACTACATCCTTGACTTGACCTGCTCAGAAACTCCATGTTTCGAAAAATTCATTCTTACACCTCTAAAGGTCTCTGCGGAATCAATATTTTTGCATCTTCCAGTGTTTTAGGCTAATCTTTGCCAGTCACTCTCAGAATTCCATCTGCATTATGTACAGATAGATCATTTTATGTAACAGCGGCGTTTACCAACGGTAAATATGTCGTAACATATCTAACATTCGCAACCCGTCTATCTTTGCACGTAAATTTTGAATGGCAGTGACACATATTGCCATTGTTTCCGAAACAGTACACCTATGTGTGTATGTAGCAACACAATGTAGCTGCAGGATTGTGAAAAAACTATAAACACTATATGTGTTAAGTTCTTTGTAAAATATACGCCTGTTAAACTGACGTCAAGTGTTAGAGAATTTCATGTTACTATCTTGATCCCAATTTTTTTGGGGTGGTCGCTGCTTTTCATCTTTTTCCTTATCTCTATCAGTCTGCATCAGTATTCCTCCTTTCGAGCCAATCATCTTGCACACAATCCAATTGAATATCTCAATCTTGTCATCCTACAGCCTACTTCCTTCCCTATCCTCTTCTTGTGTATATGTCTTTCTCTTCCATACACCTCTCTGTGGGCTATCTCAACGTCATCCTACTGTCTTTATCCCAATTTATTAGGCATCGACTCTTAATGTTCTTCTTCTTCTTTGTCCGTATTCTATCAGCCGTCATCTCAGTATTCATCCTCATTCTAGAAACATCTTCCTCACAATCAATTCATCGACTGTCTACTATTTCTCTTTTTAATAGTCCCACGGCATGACCCTCTTTTACCTCTTTTTTCCACATTTTATTGGAAGGTATACCTATATGAGCATTATCTTTCAAAGAGACAAACCGACTACCGGACCGTCCCGAGTTTGTTTGTCTCTTCGAATGCGGCTGGACGGCTTCCTCTCACCGAACAAATGACATCAATTTGTCGTGCACTGCTATAGTCACTACATAAACATTTATTTAAATAAGTACCGACTACGCAGCTCGCAGCATTGTCCAATGAGCGTGGGTTACATCTTGTGATTGTCATCGTAACATCAGCAGAATTGTACCGATGTACACCATTACAATGAATGATGAGACAATATTTTCATCATCAAATTGGGATCGCCTCGATAAGACTCTTACAATTTTCTTTCTTTTAAAGTCTTTGACAATATCTACGGGAGGTAAGAAGCTCCTCGCATAAACGTCTAGCAAAGTAGTATAGACTAGCTGAAGCTGTTACTTTTATCATGTCGCCATCGATTATTGTATTAAGGCCATATGCTTTGTATATGCGCCATATCCTCACATCTGGAACTATACAATTAAGGACCGCCTCAGCTATTTTGACAAATATATGGGAATTGATAGCACTAACTTTATTTGACGTTTAGGAAGGAGTTTCAAGACGACCGACTATCGAAAACTTACTAACCTATAACGTTGTGTGGATGCTCAAATTTTCGTGCTAACTAGGAGTTGCACATGCGTGGTATCACCCGTTAGTCCGTTACGCAACTCCACATTATAATCTAAGCCAACTTTAAATATAGGAATGTATTGAACTATTAATCAGCCGTTTTTTATGGATTTCCGGTGTTACCGACGCCATCCCGTGGAAGGGTGACTGACCCGTGACTCATAGTGATTCGCGAACATATTATTTATTATTATTGCGTACATAACGGCATGTTGTTTATATGTCTTTGATAATTTGCATACATTTAATTGAAGTTTTTAAATCATTAACTATTTTGTTTGTTTTATGTACTGATTTTTTTGTTAGTTAAGAGTGAAATGTATGGTGTTGAAAGGGAAAGTCTTCGATGTCTTGACACACTGTGGTTTACAATACTTTCAATGTCTTCTATTATACTTTTCCTAGTCAGTGTGTGAACTAAAACCAAACAGTAGACAAAAGTGCCGTATTTGATGACTGACAATTTATTATTTGAGAAGTTCGATTGTGTTTAGTCTTTGTTGTTCTTAATTCGGTTAGTAGTTGGCAACCTGTCTCTGCATTTCTATTTCTCATTTTAATAACTGTCACTTGAGTGTTAAATTAGTACCCGCTAGTACGCCAAACACGATTACAACAGGGTTTCGTCACTTATATGCTCTTGTAATCTCAGTCGCCTTCTGTCGTGTTGGCAGTGGCACGGCTATGTATATGGGAATAGCTGCTGCTGTAACGCAGAGCTTCTAAGCAAGGTTAGATGCTGTAGTAACAAGATTACTGATTAGCCTTAGCCAGTCAGCAGGTAACCAGCGCTCAAAGTTCACCGCACCGTATAGTCTTGGTGGCGTGTGACTGTATGAATGAAGCCCAATTCTCAACAGCATCCCTGAACTAATCGAGCTGATCAGAGGCCTATCCTTTGATCTTGAACCCATGTTTACAGTTCTTCTTTGTATTTTACCCTTGCTTATGTCTCTTTTCTGTTGCTCCAGGCCCGGGCAGACGGATCACGGGCACGGCGGCGGCGCGCTGGCGTACGGCGGTAAGCCGGCGGCGGGGGGCGTGGTGGCGCCGCCGCAGCCCCGGCCGCCGCCCGCGGCACCATACGCCCCACAGCCCTACCCTCCAGCACAGCTGCGGCTGCACCAGCCAGGATATGGATCAGCGGCATTATCATACAGGTGGGTTGAGATTTTAAGCTTGAGGTGACGCGTCGCGTTCATTGCTGGAGTTGCCCCAGACAAAATGACATTCTATCAGCGTTAATGATGATGGAAGAAAAATAATGTCTGGGACTGATATGAGGTACCTCATATCAGTCCCATACATTTTTTATTAAAAATATGAAAAGGATTGTTAATATATTGTAACCGCCTTATTGTAAATACCTACATTCTGAGCAAATAAATATTCTATTCTATTCTTATTTTTATTCTGATGAAAGTCGTAGAAATACGAAACGCTGCCATTGCCATTTGCTTGCCATTGTTTAGGCCCTCAGGGCTCAGGCCTATACAAAAACATCCCTAACTATTCTACCTCTACCTGAGAGATTGCCAACTGTCCCAGTAACAACGTCCCTAAAGCCATGGGCCAAGGCCATGCGGCATGCCCCAATTATAGGACGCCCTTAATTACCGTTGCTCAGTCGGTATATTCTAATTTCTAAATGCGTCTGACAGCCAGCTGCGTTCACTAATGACCCTAAGAAACATTTAGGAATCACACACCCATCATAAACGACCAATACCAGTTAGGTTTACACGTTGAGAATTCACATTTGGGGTGATACGATCGATTTTTGCTCGCTCACCATTGCATTCAGCCAACGATGCATGATTCTCTACTGGACATTGACCTCCCCGACAATGAACTTACGATCCTGGGGAGATACTCCCTTAATCTATAGCTTAGCTGTCTGATTGATGAGCGCATTATGACCACGGACGCACTTACGGATTACTTGTGTAAAATTCTGAACAATGGACTTTGGTCCATAGATACAAGCTAGAAGTATAATATTGAAGCCTTGATAAATTGATATACGGTATAGACTAATTAAAACGTCGGTACTTCTAAAACTTACTAATATTGCCTCAAAAAATTCACAGATCGTAAACCGCGGCAGGTTCTAATGAGTCTCTTGACGCAACCAGTTCCAGAAACGACGGAGACAACTCTAGCACTTTTAACAGTATTCGTAAACGAGTTGTTAACTTATGACTCTTAAATTTTCTCGACTATTAACAACTTGTGAGCGCTCTAAATTGGTAGAGCGTTCAACTTATTAGCACCATTTGAATTGATAGAACCGTCTTCTGTTTTACCTTCAGAGTTCGGACCTATTATTACTTTTAGTTGCGTCTCAATAACGACCTACATTTTCACGTGTCTCTCCTATTAAAGTACAATTTGGTATACTTACGCACTTTATATTCGTGTACACGATTTCTCCTTTTCGAGATATATTCTCAGAAAGTCTGTATAGTTTTTGTTACGTTCTATTTTTACGTGACCTACAGTTGAAAAACTTGAATTAAAATGTCTCATTCAATTCGTGTCTTTTGAAAAGCTGAATAGAGTAGTGCGTTATTCTCAGTCTGCTTCATTGCGGGATTCTTTGCTCCTTGAATTCAGAGCAACATGTTTTGTATAGTGATTTGCAAAATAATAGGGGTTTTTTGAGAATACCTACGTGGCCTTAATGTATTCAGAGATAACCCCAGTAGGTGCGATTCATTAACATACAAAATTTGGGAAGGGCCTTCACAAAGGACGTGTTTGTCCTTCGACCCCAGTCTTCAAAAGCGGTTATGAATGTGGAATACTTTTGAGAATACCAAAAGTATGATACGCTTTTAAACTTTTCGTAATATAATTTTTTTTGGGAGGAAAAAGTCTTTTACCTTGTACTTTGTGCTCTAAAACGGGTTTTTTGCTTCGTCATCTGTGCCTTGGTTGGTTGGTGAACGTGACAGTCGACATGCAATATAGAAAGAAAGAGTTATATTATTCAGTTGCTGGTCATTGGCCATACATACGGTCTACGTAGCACGTGCTTAGACTGTATAGTAACTGTGCTATTTGCTATTATATTTGAAGTTCGAACTGTCTCTTTGTCGTCACATTCAGGCCTATTAGAGCTAGTATTAACCTATTTAAGCTTGCCTGCATAAGCAAGATTAAAGTTCTATTCAATCAGTAAAATATATTAGGCTTTATCTTCTGTGAAAGAAAAGAGAAAAGAGAGCCTAGAGAAAAAAGAAGAGATACCAATTGAATTCATTATTCTGTTTTCCATTCCTCTGCTCTCATTTCTCTGCAGGGCTTAGTAGTTCTATGTAGACCATAGCAAAACTATCTCCTTTACCACTAAATATAGTGACTAGAATCCTCACAAAGTTTTCGTATCTACGGAGTTATTAATGGTCTGGTCACGTCTGAATGGGGGAGCGGGCGTCACGTGCGGTCCCTCTGCGAATACCAAGCGTCCTTGTTGTCATTCATAACCATTATCTGCAAGCGAGCATGGGAACATTGCTTCTAACTTATAGGAGAGGGGTCAGAGGTACAGGTCATGTTTGGAGAGTTAAAACCGTGGGGATGTAAGGAAAGGACAGGAATATATAGCAGAACTACCACATATTCAACATATACACCGCGATATAGTTTCAAATCAATACAGTGACTCGAATTTCGATAAACTTATCTTTCGATTTGTGTACGAGGAACTCCAAAACTAGGCTCTTCTGATTACCAACGACCGATAACTAGATATTGCGTGTCAAATATAAGCATTTGATTAAAAATACAATTGTATACGAACAGTTGCATTCATTGGTTACCCCCTATCCGTGATTACCCCCTTTTCTCTCTCTACGGTATTTTTATACGGGAAGTGCATAATTATCGCAGCTGTCTGTACTTTCTCATTAACTGTATTTGTTAGAATTTCTTTGAACAATAAGTGCTTTGCGTAACTATAGTATATTTTCATTACGAAAAGCACTAAACTTGACTGGATAGTCTTTCCTAATGCCGCGTTAGAAGCAGTAAAATCTAAATTACTGGACGGACGGACTTCAAGTAATTGCTTCGCGTTGGCTACAGAAAGAAATGCACTCGGAATAGAGTTACCGGCTCTTTGGAAATAAGGAAACTCAAATTTCTTTAGGCTGTTAATTGCAGTTTTTGTGAGGTTTTCTATAGTTATGTTACTGCAAATATTCTTATATTTAAATTAGAGTGCTGGTCACGTAACCCTGTACTGTATAATCACCTAACGGACATTTTGTTAATCTTTGAACCTTGTCACACTATTACCCGAAAGCGCAACAACAAAGATAGGGTTATGTTTTTACTGGTTTATTCATCGTTGACGCTTCAGTTTTGGCTACGTACGCCTCAACAAGGTTCTTAATTACTTACAAACATATACTGAAGACTTTTTCCTATTGGGGTAGGCAGACACTACAGAACGCCACCTGCTACGATCCTTAGGGATGTCGCGCACTAAACATCCACGACCAGTGGACGCAGCGACCTATCGGTGAACAGTAGAAATAGATACGAATCGCGCACTTGGTCGCAACGGCCAACTAGTCGCAGAACGAGTCACGGACCACAGGCCACAACTGGCCGGACTCGTGGTCGTCTAGACTCTACATATTCCTTTCTCCTTTTTAGATTCATACTTCAAAGTATAGTAATGTTCAAGGTTTCCATAGACTGTTCATAAAGCTGATAGTTTACAGTCATTAGAGCTAGCACTTAGCATCTGACATAAGCCCTTGTATTATAATAGTGCCTTCCGTTAATTATGTCATTAACTGACTAGGTTTTCTTGCGTTTTCAGTTAAATTGACATGCTAGATGCTACTTTTACGCAGATTACAGGCAAAACAATGTGAACCAACATTGCGCCGAGATAAGGAAACAACACCATTGTACTGATTGTACTGCCTAGGGTTGTCCAATAACAAAGTCCTTGGAAAATATTATATTACTAGCTTCTGCCAGTGACTTCGCTCGCGTGAGAGTCGTAAGATGCACACATTTTTCTAAAACTCCCCTAACTCCAAACCCACCGCGTCGCATCGCATCGCCCGCTCGCGCTATTACTTTTTTTCCGCTTAGTGTTCTATGCGACTATTTTTTCTTTTTGCTCGGCATCTAAATGTCGTAGCATGATGTAAAATAGCCCATAACCATGCTCAAGAATAGGGATATCAAATGTAAAAATATTTTTTCATCCGACTGGTAGTTCCAGATTGTACCGCGTTCAAACAAACTCTTCAGCTTCATTATAAAGATAGATAAACATCCCTCGCTGCTGCGGGCGCGTAAACCGCGGAAATTTACAAAAACATCAGCCATATTTTTTCGTGCTACATTTTTTTTTCCGCCATATTTTTTTTTAAACATGACGTCATCATCAGACCTTATTTATCTTCCGCGTTTCGCAAAATTACATTTTATGTAATTAATTATAAGAATCGTTAAAATTCAACAAACTTTTTAAATTAAAATGTTTTATTTTTTAATTATGTAACATCTGTGATCCTATTCTTCAGTGAGAGTCCTTAAACTAAATGGAGGTTATACTTACTATATAATCAAGTAACTTTATGCTATTGCCATATAATTAGCGGCCTTTTTTATCTTTAATGATTGCTCTTTACGCCATGAATTGACCTGTATTGTATTCACCATAATCTTTGTTGATGATGATGACGTAGCATCATTGTTTACTCAACGCATTCTTTATTCTTTCACTCATCCTTTCACATTACTTATACACTTTACATCTAGCTATGCTATTTAATTTTATTTCCTTCCATAAACTTTTAGGCCCACTTGCATCAATTACTTAAGTTTAGCGGTAAACGAATTTAAAACATCTTTCTGTTTCTGTCAATCATTTGTAGATGATAGAGTCAGAATGACTTCACTACATATTTTAAAACATAGTCCCCCGCCGCGTCTCTCTGTCTGAAACTCTGAACGTAATAAACTCAAAAACTACCGAACGGATTGGCATACGGTTTTCACCAATATGGACGGAGTGAATCATGAGGAAGGTGGTGTATAATCCTGCCAGGGTTGCGGAATAGTCCGAAAGGGATACCGGGACCCTGGCAACAGGCAACTGAAGGAACACGGGTGGGTTTTAGTCAGTAAGAGTCAGACACGCCCTTCCGCTCCGCCCAGAGCGGGAGCAGTCATTTGATGATTACCTAAAAAGGTGGTGTATAATTCATTAAAGTTTTGTGTAAATTGTCTGAAATATGACGATGATATGATTGTTGAAGATGTCGGAAAAAATGATGCCGACTTGAGCATTACTGGCGTGTCCCACGTATACCAATAGAGTTAAGTACTTATATGAAAACTATGGTTTACAGAATATTAATATATTGTTCACCTGGATTAACACATAGGGTATTTTTAATACTTGTACTTTTTTACTTATTTCCCACGGGAACAACGTGGGAAATTTTCCGACATCCACGTAGGCGGCGCCGCGGAAAAAAGCTAGTATTTTTAGCGCTAAATGCTAAACGCAACTGAGCCTAAATCTCAGGAAAAGTCAACGCGTAAAGGCTCCAACAAACACTCGCTCCTCGCGATATCGCGGGCGCGAAAAGTGTAGCGCTGACTGTCGCGCCTGTTTGCACGAGCCATAAAGCAGAAGTTCGATGATTAAATCAGCTCGTGCAACCCTGAGGTTCATTGCCGTCGTGGAGATGTAATGCCCGTCTACCAACGACCGACAATACCCGCCATGGGAAGCGATTACAATGTTTTTGCACAATACATACTCTTAATAATTGAGATTTCTTCACGATTCTACAAGCAAAAATAACCTGAAACACCAAAGAATGAGGTTCATTATACTTTGACACAAGAAAGCGGATTCAGATTTCACCGTGCGAACAAGAATACTTAATTGTTTTATTTGTGATGATAAAACTTAGTTTTGTAATAATCGGATTAAGTATAAGTTAAATGTACTTCTCAGGTTCTGCGTTATCCTCTTCATTTGCATGATTCTCCATGTATTTACATTTTTTTGTTTCTAAAAAATAAAAACCCACTTTTCTTTTATAATTTTAAGCTTAAATTAAAAATACCGGTGAATAGACTAGTTCTGAACTTGAGGATTTTGTTACTTTGCCTTACAAGTTAATAATAATATAGTAATAATAATATAGTGTCGCACATACGAGACTACTGTAATGAATATTGTTTTATGAATTTGATAATGTAGGTACCACTTATTTTTATTCATGTATTGTGATTTTGTATTTATTGATGTTTGGTTGTAAGACATTTTCTACTAAGGGTTTTTATTACCTGAAATAAATGTTTTTTTTTTTACGAATCGTCCAAAAACTGTACAGCGGGCCGCGGGGTAATTGCGTATTATCACAATAACAGAGTCATTCCATTCTAGTACCAAAAACTAATACCAGTGGTATTTGTTTCAACGCATATTTATTCTCTATTCCGAACGGATACCATTGTTTAAACTTTAATCTAATACCAAAACAAGTTCGAAGATATAAGGTACAGTCAGTAAAAATGCTTTCTATATAATTTCATTTTTCGAAAATGTGAACGATCAATCTACTTATGAGTTGGGAAACTTTACGAACAAGATATTAAGTGATAATGAAAAAAGTCAAATTCTTGATAAGTATGGGGCCTTTGTAGACTTCAGGGGCTTTTCCGAAAGATGCCTACCAGAATAACAGGTGTTTTTCATAAGCAACTATTTCCAGCTAATTTCTGTTTTCCTGATATTTATAATAGGTATAGGACATTACAGTTATAGGTAAGGTATAGGACAGTTTTAAGACTTCTATTGATATAGTGAATAATAACGAATATTTTATATTCCTCTTTGTGTTACATCCTGTACAAGAAAGGTTATAATCGAAATGAAATGATGGTCGTTGGTAAGCGCACATCTTGAGAACGGCTGGACTGATTAATCGTTGTTTGTTGTGCAACTTAGTGAGATCGTTTAGGCGCCTATTTTCTTTTCATTTCTGTCACCCTGGTACTTTTCAAAACAACAAATGATTCAATTTCAAAACCTGTATTTTTACCATTATTGAGCTAAGTAGTTAGTCGCTTAAGCACCTAGTAGTTTTTTGATGTTATCCAAAAAATAACAATCAAACAAGTTACATAGGTAGTGAATATTTATTTTCTATTCAAATATCAAAATTACGAGCCTAAAATATTCAAAAGGCCTTTAGTATTTTATAGCCTGTTACTACTTCTATTCATTCTATCCCTAATGTCCTTTTATAAAAACTCTCACAATAACTTTCTGGGTTTTCTAAAGCAGTCACAAAATGATTGTTAACCAGCAGAGCTCGTGCATTCTTATTGAAAACAAACATCTGGACCTGGTCCAACCGGCCTGATATTATGAAAGGTGTTAGAAATAGCCCGACAACCGACAAATATCATTCACATGCAATTTACTCGGCTATATTTTTAGCCATGCCACCTGCATTACTCATTTCTTGAAATAAATGAAGAGGTATACTTATGTATAAGTAAGCTACTTTTATGTATGTAGATTCTCGCAGATTTTTTTGTTTTGACAGATTTCTTTCTGTAACTTCAGCCTGAACTAGTTCTTAGAAGAATGATGTTACATTCGGATCCAAATTCCATGACACTATTCCTTCCGTTTTATTCGATAGGAACTGCAGCAGTTACTTTTGTTTTCCGTCCTTCAATATTTAAATAAGATGTAATGATTTTTTGTAATAAATACTTAACAATCCTGGCAATAAAATAATTTAGAATTAAATCAATGCTACCAATATAAACAATAAAAACGTGGGAAATCTCATATTAGTTCCACCTCCTGCGATTTTTTTTTTTCACGCAAATCTTTAAAAATAACGTCAGGCACACGATGGTTGAGCTCAATCACCTTCATCCGTGCTCGTAAAGCACGTGTTTTTATTATTAAAATTATTGTTTCTGCTTAATTTTATTGCCATTTTGCGGTGGGTACGGCCATGAGTGGCCAGGCCACGACCGCGTGTGTTACCATGTAATCTTCTCTGACAGTTGAAATATTCTTTACCTGTTATTATTTCTCGGACAAATTGCAAAATTACTGTAGGATTATTTGGCAATATAATGCGTTATTTCCTGCTTTAGTCATGTGATATTTTTGGCGTAAGTATCTACATATTATTTTTTAAATCCTATTGATCTAACTAGAAAAGATAAAATACCTATCGGATAAGTTTGTTGCAAAGTACGAATTAGGTACTTATCTACCTATTATTAAGAAGGTTTTTATTCAAAACGATAACCCAGTATTTGACCCGAGTAACGGACTGGGTGGGTATATCAAGTCGCAAAATGTCGAACGATGACATGTTTGAACCTAATTGCGTAATACAATGTCAATTTGAATCGGAATCGGTTTGAAACAAATGTCTAATCCATTGCTTCATAAGTTTGAAAAATAAATCTGCTCAACAACGTAAATAACGCAATGAATGTTGTTGAACTGTCAAAAAGAAGCAAATTAGTGTTAATCGGTTACTCTGTCTGTACTCATCAAGAACTACCCTGAACTACCTATACTCTACGTAGCAAATACGTGACATTCTCGTGATGTTGGCAGCCCTGTTGGCGGGCGCGTTAGGTTCAATGTTTATTTTTTATTATTATTCAGCGCGCGTCGCGGCCCGGCCACCACGTGGTGGGCCAACGTGGCGCGCTAAATACAGACGCGGCCGTATTGTCGCGTATCACCATTATGGTTACGTCATTCCCTGTCTGTCTATACTTCTATAGCATTAGCTCACTTTTTGTTGTACAGGATGAGATGGCATTCCGCGGAATTCCGGTAGGATTTTGTGGCTGTAAGTCTCACATTGCACCTATATATTACAGCTCACGTTTTAAGAGTTTTACTGGAGACTTTAACCACACTTTAACTAATACAAACTGGTTTCTTGATTTTATTGTATAAGTACTGTTGTTCGTGGGCGATGGACTGGTATTTCTTAGTAGCGTCAAAAGCCTCTCGGTCTAAACTGCGTGGTTTTGTGATATAGCCATTCGATCTAAGGCTATGATGACTGGTATTTGTAGCAGTTTAGCTCACATGGTATTGGATTGGAAGCAACATAAGGAAAATCCTTATCGCGCTTGATTCATTCCGATTTCAGATAAAACTATGACCTAGTTCAAGTTAATTTTCAATCACAAATGTTCAAATAAGGATGAAATGTAGGTAGTAGTTTTTGTCCAATGATCTTTTGTATTTTTGTTTCAAACAGACATCAAAAAGAAATTAAAGGCGTTAATCAGGCAACCCACGTCCACGATAGTCCACCAATTTATTATTGTGACGTGGCGTGGCGTTACCTATTTCTGGAACTCAACAAAATGCAGTACGCAGTTCTAAGGACTTCATAAAAGACAAAAACGAAAATATAAATATGAATCTCAAGTGAACTTATTTTTGTAACGGTGCGACCCTGCCACGGCTACAGTTAGCCCCCCCGCCCCGCGCGCAACCTTGGCCTTCTCGTCGCGGCATGCGATCGGCCACAGATTACTAACAATACGCATTATTTTCACAACTCGCCATATTATTACGTCATTTCTTGTTTAGTTTGGTGTAAGTTTATCAGCATTCATGTTTTAAAGTTTTAACAATTTTGTTTATGTGTAATGCGGAATGTTTGTGCGATCTTTTTAGTTTTCACACACTGTTCGAATTGGAATAACAGAATTTTTATTCGGTATCAAAATTAAAATTACTTATGCTTTATTAGTTTATTAGGTACTTATCGCTTTATTTATCTAGGCTGTGTTATACGATCACTGACCTTTGCTTTGCTTGTGTTTTAAAAATTAAAGTGGTTGTCAAATTGACAACCAATGTCAAACGTTACTTGGATTGGTTAAAGTAAAAAATCTAAAAAGGAAAAATAGTACATAGAGAATAAAATAATATCTTTACGAATATTATTACTCTTCTACTTATTGATAATAGTGAACAGTTGTACTCTTAATCGTTTTTGCAGTTAGAATGGAGGTGAATATTAGTCGGTGAGAGACCTTCCAATTAGGTACTGAAATGGTGAAAATGCGTAATTTTCTTGCCCTGGATATTGGCAGGGGACTAACTACGAATTACAAATAATTCAGTCTAATATGCACGCACACATGTAAGTATAGCTGTACTTACTTAGTTATACATACTTATATAATAAGTGCACATGCAATTGCAATTGTTACATATGTGTTAATATAAAATTGAACATAATATTGATCACAATCACATTATTCATGAAATCATAACGAGCTTTGAAATGGCGCTACGCCTGCCATCTGTTGGGCAACGCGTGTAAAAATTCGTATTAAGGTCGTTGACGGTTGACATTTAAAGGCATCCCATCAAGGAGGTAACAATACCACACAAAAACAGACACGCGAAAAACGGGACCCGGGCTTGGGCTATATAAGTATTATATACCTAGGTAAATTATAAATGCAGCATTCATCATAAGTATCTACATTCATTTTTAGGATCTAAATCTGATAGTAATTTTTATTATTTGAGTTCATGGCCACTGTCATCGATAGGGCTGGCTGGCTCCTGATAAACATATGTCAAATCGTATATTCCTGTGAGCATGGAGTTCCGAAACCTTATTTTATTCGAAAAACTCTCAACACACTAAACTTATCTATTAGAAACAAAGGATCTGGTGTTCAGTGGGATTCCTATCCTCACCCTTAGGGCAATTTCCGTGCTCCTAATCGACTTAATGAACAGCTCGGCTAATGATTTGTAGTCCAGTCTAGTTCTTTGTCTGCATGCACCCCTTGCGCTGTCTACCCTCTTTCCATTACACACACAATGCGTTTACGCCAGCTGTTACTTCAACCGCCCTTTTGAGTCGTTATTATTATTCGAACTGTAAGAAAGTATTCTTATCAGTGCTATTTGGGGTGCTGGTAGTTGTTACATGTATGATCTTGATAGTAAAAGGTGTTAAAATCAGGAAGGAAGACGAAGGGGGCATCATAATGTAGACGTGTTAAATTAGGGAAAACATACTGCCAACTTTACGCTCGAGCTTGCATTACCCATCATAAATTATTCTCTTCTTGGTCAATGGATCTTTGAACTGCGCTTGCGGTAGACAGTTCCCAGTGTTCCCACGTTTGAATATTCCAACATCTGGTTTTCTGATACAACGGGAAGTCGGCAACCCGACCTCACCTCTTATCAACTTGTCGATGTGGAAGTTGAGAAAATCGTAGACCAGGACGTTAACTTTAACTTCTGAATAAATCTATTATCTCCTGTTTCCTAAACCTGCTCCAACTTTCACCACATCTTCAGTAAGTACTAACAATCACATGATGTACATTTCCAGGGACAGTAGCTACGTCCGCGGCGGCGGCGCAGTGGGCTCGGTCGGCGGCGTGGGCGCAGTGGGCTCGGGCGCGGTGGGCGCGGGCGAGTACCGTGGGGGGCGCGTGTCGCTACTCGGCGCGGCCTACCTCCCCCCGCCCGCGCCTGCAGCGCACCACCCGCCCCCCGCAGATCCTCCGCCTTTCAAGAAGATCAGGCTCACAGCTGATCGGACGCCGCTGCCACATCATCAACCGCTTAGGGTTGATACTAGGGTCAGTATCTTCTCTAAGTTCTCAATGGGTTCTCTTGTAGCTCCTGAATACCTCCTTGGTCAAGTGGTCACAAGCGCGACTGTTGAGTATGGAGTCTTGGGTTCAATCCCCGGTCAGATAAAGTGACGTTAGTGACTGTGACTGACAGAGGAGAATTAAATAGAAAACAAGATTTTCCTTCCAAGGGGAGGTAGAAAGAGTGAAGCCGTCTTTTTGCCACCAACATCATTATTTTATCCTCTAAAATTTTTTAATACTTAATAACAGTTGATAGATGAGTTGAGAAGTCTTATAAAACCAGCAAAATTATTAATACTTTTAGATAAAAAAAAATACCATTGCTAATAAATACTTACTTGTGTGTTTAATTTCCAGGAGCCGGTGAACCAGTACAGCACAGTTGAAGTACTATCTCCTAATCCGCCATCAGAGCCCACGATGGAGGACCAGAGCTTCAGAACCACTAAGGATGACTTATTACAACAAATATCCAAGGTATTTACACAATCAGTTATTTGGTGGAACATGCTAGAATGAATTGGTGGAGGAAGCTCCATTGAAAATAAAGATTTCCGTGGTTATCGGGTTCAATTGGAGCAGTTTCTGAAAGCAGTCTATTTCGATTCGGCTGGTAATGATTGTAGCCTTTCTCAATGTAAATTGAAATCAGGTTATTGAGCCTCTAGAGCCCGTTGGTGTACTTGAAAGTCTACAACTAAATCCGTATATCATAATGCAGTTACTGCTAAAATCCTTAGCAAGCTGGACGAAATTTCCTTTATTAATTCCCATAAAAAAAGTTCTCTGCATTTTAGACTGCTTGTCGTCGTCAGTAACCAGTCCATGGCGGACATGACTATCCAATTTCTATATGTATACCGTACACCAGTTCTTAATGAATTTTCTTAAAGTTTTATAAAGTTTTCTGATCTTTTGTTATGTTATTAGACTATTGATCTTTTAACCATAGGATTGCATTCGATAACTAATGTTCTTTTAACTAACTCTATCTTTTCACATCCACAGGTGGACAGAGAAATGGCGTTATCAGAGTCAACACTATCAAAGTTAAAGAAGAAGCAAGAAGAGTTAGAACAGACTGCATCAAAGCCTGCTCGGGCAGAAGAGCCAGAAGAAACAGTACCGAGACACAGAAGTTTAGCGCAGTGCGTGTACGCAGAAAACAGGAAAAAGGTTCATATCATTGTAGTTACACCCATTATCATCTCTGTATACGAAAGGTTTTCATTGATTCATGACTTTTGACATCATAATAATCGACTAACAACTTCATGGTAGGACAGATATGGTTTTGCGGATGTTTTTTGCTGTTTGACTTTTTTAAGAGTAAAATATGGATGCTAGAAGTTTTTACCCGACTGTTCCAGAAGGAGGGTAATGTTTTAGTAAGCAATTCAAGTCAAGGGGAAAAGGTTACTTAGATACTCAATTTTCTGTACAGAATATAAACGAAAAATCCCTTTCTCTTGCGTGTGGAAAAGCTATGTTGTTAGTGTGTTGTTAGTTATGCCCTGAAGAATATGTTCACAGTTTTGTATATTGATAAAGACTTTACTTAGCCCTTTAAACATGAAAAAAGGCAAATATACTAAGTTATTAATCAAAAATTTGTTTGCTTCATTCTTAAAATAAGTTTAGTGATAGAACAGTTCAATTAAAAGTACTAAGAAACGTGTCTATCACCGCGTCATAGTTTAACAAGTTAAAGAAAACTGCTAAATACTCCGTAAAACTAATAATTAATTAATTAATTCTCACTAATAGACTTGTTGTAAATAGCTATCCTAATGCCATGCTCTTGCCGGGATGTAAAAACTACATAGTGTATCAGTTGCTTTTACCTGTGAACCATGAAAACTTAGGATATGGGTGTTGACTTGATAGGGTTAGGTTTCATAGGATGCTTAGCCATTTTACAGAAAATACCTTGGGGTAGGTCGAATGAATTATCCTTCTGTGGCAACACCATTTGGTTACCCATTTAGGAGGCATTAGGTACAAAAATAATGGTAATTTGTGGTCTTCTGACTAAACCATTGTTTGGTGACTGCTTATATTCTAAAAAATATAGAATAATTTAAATCTTAGAGGTGGTATTTAGGATGACGTCTCGTCCCTTTGAAATACTGTACAACGCAGTTTGGAGATGAGGAAAGCTGATGCAGGGTTTCAGAAAATAATCCGGATAATTTTTCTAGGTTTCAATGAAGAGATATAAAAAAGTCTTCTGAATTATTAAAGGATAGGATTCATGATATTACTATTTATTTATATTAGTGCCAAAATGGACAACAGAATATAAAATATGTGCCTGTTTATTTATTTGACACTTTATTGTTGTTTTTTTTATTCTGTTTCTCATTATTGATTTGCACGGGATCTGTCTGATACATTTTATGTTTTTTTTCCTTCCCAGATCAGCATGGATAATAAGCGGCAAATGGTATTTATAATTTGTTTTATAAACTATTATAAGTACTAAGATAATTAATTTTTGTAGACTATCCATTTTCATTATAATAGATATTTAAAAAACTTAGTATTTTTTCAATATTCTAAAGTGATTTTCAATGTTAGATTTTGATTAAAAGGCATGCTTGTATATAGTTTTATGTAGGTATATGTATTCATGTTTAGTTATATGTATAGTGTTCTTACTTTTACAAAAATGATTTTCTAACTATGTAGGTATAGTATAACTCTGCGGAAATATATGTGAACCTGCCAAATGTCGAATGACCTTTTTAGACCTGCTGTGAACATGAACTTAAAAAAAACATGCTTCTGCATGCTTATGTCAAATAATGCTTTGTAGATCTAGAAAAACTGTTGGGCAGTTTCCATAGAGCACCATGTCAATCACTACCTTAGTATATTTACATTTAAAGTAAGTACCTACCAGCAATTTTTATGATATGTGTCATAGAATTCTAAAAAGTCACGTTCACAGCTCTAAATCTACGGTTCACAAATATTTCCTGCAGACTAGTATCATTATTATAATTCTAAATGTATTGTAGCACGTTTATTATATGTACATTCGTGGAACGAAAGGGTTAAGCGGGTATTTGAAAGGTAGCAAGTGCTTAGCCTATTGACCGCTTGGTTTTATGTCAATTGCCGTGCCCTCAGCGCCCAGCTCATAAATCGACAAATAAATACGTACGACGAATAGGGTCGTGCAATTACATAAAAAACAAAAATCGATCATAGGTTCCCAGTCGTATAAATACGACTGAGGCGGCACGGGTACGAAAACATTTGTCGTATTAATCCGACTGCTTTCAAAAGTGCTTTTACCCTTTAATTCCGCAGTGTATCATTGTTTAACCAAGTTCGTTGAACTATTTGTGATATGTGGTTGTATCAGCAGGCGTCATCGGGGCACGCAGTACTGTCGCACCTGGGCCCTCCCGTCCTATACCCGCTTTACAACCAGCCACAGGACACAGAGGTCTACCACGAGAACATCAGGCGGCATCGAACGTTTCGGAAGCGGTTAGCGGAACACATACGGAAGCTCAAACTTGAGGCGGAAAAGGTATTAACGATTATTGTATATTTTATTAAAATTCAAATATTTTATTTCAGACCAAGGGATCCTTATAGGTAGTGTTAGTATGAACTTAGCCTATGTTAGTTTACACTTAAAGATACTAACTTATAAACTACTTGGCTACATGAACATGTGCACGCACATGTCAGCCAGCCCAGAGCCTGATAAATGTCCATCAATGGTGGTTGGTGGTTATTACTAATGACGGTTAGAGGTAGAAATAGTGACTATTCAAGAGAATCGTCGCTAAATAAGAGCGTTGGTGCTACGTAGATTGACAGACATGGATTGGTGGTTATACGGTGTAGAGACACCATGCCTCGGACAGCATGTTATACAGTCGTCGGTAATGGTTGTCATTCGAATATCTATCGACATTCCATTCGAGTACCTAGTGAAACTCTTAACGATGTAGCTGTTAGAAGACTTTCAGGCTAGTAACTTGTCCTGGATTTGGACAATCATAGGCCGGTATAGGGTGGTAGTCTAGTGTAAACTAGCGTTCTAAGCATAACTGCATCTGGGACCTAGAAACTGGAGGCCCACCCCAAATTAGTAGGGAATTAGAAGGGGTGGCTGGGCAGATAGTTATAATCTTTAAACTCTTAATTTAATTTTTATTTTCATTATTATTTCCAGCGCGAGGATGCATTAGCGGAAGCATACAGCAGACGAGCCGCCGAGTGGTTGAGAAGAGTGGAGCGGATAGAACAGGGACAGAAGAGGAAGGCGAAGGACGCTCGGAATAGAGAGTTTTTTGAAAAGGTATGCCTGAGACAATAGTTTTATGGTACTGGTCATGTAAAAGTAATCTCCAATGTAAAGAAAAAGAGCAAAATAAAAACTTTTTTCAGAAAAAAAACAACCGTTTTAAAAAAAAACACTAATTACAAAATGAAAAATAACTTGAATTTAGACTAACACCACCACGACCACGTATCTACGAATCTTTTGCTAAGAGTTCTTAGCAAGACAGACAGTAGCATAATCAGCCTATAGTGTTCCCACTGCTGGGACACAGGTTTCCTCTCTTCGAGAGGGAGTTGGCTGTATCTACCACGCGGGCCCAGTGCGAGTTGGCTAGATGTCACATGTCTTCGAATTTTTTGGTTCTTTGGACATGCCGGTTTCCTCACGATGGTTTCCTTCACCGTTTTGAGAAAAGTGTTGATGAATTATTTACACAAAGTAAAGCGCCTATCTGGGTTCGAGTACAAACTCACGACCTACAACTCGTAAGTCGGGGCTACCACTGGGCCACCACTGCTCCTGAGAGACACACAGTATTTGCACTCAAACCCGTCTACTCTTTCCAGGTCTTCCCCGAACTGCGAAAGCAACGCGAAGAACGAGAGCGGTTCAACAGACTAGGAGCCCGCGTGAAGTCGGAGGCGGAACTCGAAGAGATCGCCGACGGCTTGCACGAGCAGGAGCATGAGGACAAGAAGATGAGGTCCTTGACCGTGGTGCCGCCGCTACTGAGGGACCCCAGCGACGCCACGCCCATTTATATTGATACCAATAGTGAGATAAACTTTTCCTTAATTATGTAGTCCAAAATAAGGCTAGAAGTTACTTTGAAGGCTCCTTTAAAACTTTTTCTTACGAGTCTCAAATTGAGTAGGTTTGACAATTCATTTGAGCAATATAATGTACCCACATAAAATTACCATAGAAGATATTTTATGTGGGTCTACCGCCAAAACCATTGCTGCGTAACTACACTTATCAAATTATCAACTCTGTCTTATAGGTAAGGTAGACACACAGGTCAATTTCTAGGTAAACGTGAACTACGGTAAATGAAGTTATAATAGGCAAACGTAACCGCACAAATTACTAATGACTGAATAATTTATGTCTACGCGACAGGTCAAGGGATCAATTCCTGCACGAAATCACATAATAATACTATGACTAAATGAATATTGGTTTGACCTACTAATATTTAAGATAAGCTACAGAGGAATTTTTTAAGAGGCTGACAACAGCTAAAGCTTGGTCACTATAGGATGCATAGAAAAGTAAGAGAAGCGCGATGACACAACCCTGGTAATTTATTGCAAAATATGAAGCAAAAATCTATTGATTGGACTAAAAAATTAAAAAAAATATTACGTAAATATGTTGCTTGTAGAATATTTTGACAAAAAATCAGAATGATTGCATGATGGTTTTTAATCGATAAAGGAATTTTTAGAGCTAAAGTCGTGATTTTTTGGTATCGTATTAAATTGGTTGTATTAAGTTTTCAACACACTATCTAACTAGCATATTTCCTGAAGAATATCATATAAATTATTCTGATTTTGTTAACTACAGTGGATCGTACATATAGTTTTAGGCATTATAAGTGACTCCCCTTAAAGGAAAATAAATAAAGTCATGCATTCAAATTACTGTTTGTGCCTGTGGCAAGGGTGAACTTTTTCTAAAAGAAGCCCGTTATAAAATGTGTACAACATTATTTTTCTTGCGTAAGTTAGAAAGGGAGACGAAAGAAATCGTATTAGGTATAGACACGTTTTGGCACTAGTCTGAACCAATGTTTCTAGTGTTCACTACCAGTGTTATTCAAAAATGGTCAAAACAACATAATGAGGCCGTTAACTTTTATATTTGAATTCATGGTAGGGGAGCCCAAGCGGGGATTTCGGGAGTTACTCGAGCGCGGCAGAATAACATACGGGGAGCAACTTTGTACCTTGTGAAGTACTCCCACCATAACTGAGCCCTGTACATAGGGGCAAACGCCTAGGGCAGCCGATCAGATTGAGTGAGCTTTCACAATTATAATTGCTTTTCCAAGACAATCAAGTCAAGGGTTTGCGACATTGGGTGTCAAAACGAAACAGAAACGCGACCATCTTTTGACGCGTCAGGGCCAATCTACGATTGAAATCTTTCCTTTGGATTAATTCAGCAGAAAAACTAACGTTTCCTTTCTCCCCAGGACGATGTATGGACATGGAATCAGAACACAAAGAGCTGCAACTCCGGAACGTGTGGTCCCAGGCTGAACGGGAGCTGTTCCGAGAGAAGTACCTCCAACACCCCAAGAACTTCGGCCAGATCGCGTCCTTCCTTCCCCGGAAGAGCGTAAGAGACTGCGTCAGGTATGCGTGCGTTATTTCTCTTTATATATCGGCTGTGGCGAGTTTGTTGGCAGCGCAGGGTCAGAGATGGTCAAGAAAAGTGATCAGAATTCAGAACCACCATAAAGTGAAGGTTATCAGTAAAATTATGAGTAGTACCTTCAGTACTTACACAAAAACATTAAAGACAAGAATAAAATTGTATAAAAATCAAAAACATAATTAACATCAATAATAACCTAAAATAAAATAAGAAATTATATCAATACTTTGTCTGTTAGAAGCTCGAAAATATTATAATAGCGTTTTGTAGTAGCAATTTCTTTATTTGGATTTTTAATATTAAAGTTTTGATAAGAGAAAGTCTAATAACTACAGCACTGACCAATTTCTGACTGATAAATAAATCTGACTCGTGTGAAATATCTAAATTTTATTCCTAATTACTTTGACATTTAATTCTCTAATTTCACTATATTTCTATGATGAGTTGATGACACTATTCTGTAGTATATTAGCTTGCCCAGTCTGAAATGATGCGCTACACTACCGCATTTTACGTACAAGCTGCGGCGCCGTATATGTAAAAATACTTTTAAGTTCTGATTTTGTTTTTAAATTGGTTTGAATAATGGAAAAAATATATTATTTGTATAATTTTCTACTTATTTATATTTCTTCGCCGTTAAGGCAAAACATGACTGTGATATAATTTAATGTATCATCTTGCAAGTCTCCTGTCTGTCTGTGTATACTCATGTTTTGAACAAATCAATGATCTTATATTATCTAATCTTAAATTGGTAAATTAATCCGCCGAATGATTAATGCACTCCTTAATGATAAAACAATATTGTCAATTTTTCATATTTTCGCAACCTAATTGCGTAACAGACTTTTAATCACATCTTTTGAAAAATATGGCTAAACCATTGCTTCATAGGTTTAAAATTCGTCTGCTCACCAACGTAAATATCGCAATGAACGTACGTGAACTGTCAAAATTAAAAACCCATTGCTATCAATTGTCAATTTATGTGTGTTACGCAATTATCATGTTGTCAATTAGTGTGTTATCTTCAATTATCCTGTTGGGGCCCCTAAGCGACCACGCAAATCGTGGTATCAGTGGTGTAGTGTCCAAAGTGCAGGTATACATTAACTTGCTGTTTTGTGTCCGCTGCACGGCAATCAATAGGGAATATGCATGTGATTCAAATATGGGTCATATATTTTTTTTTATAAACTATATTACTTCAGAACTATGCCTCTATCAATATTTTTGAATAAAATTTCTTTTTGAACGAGAAATTAATTTTTTTAAAGTCCCAAAAAACGGTGGGTAATTCAAATACTTGAAAAGCTAAGAGCGAATGTGACGTAATAATCCGGGATAACAATCAAAATGTCAATGTCAAGTCAATCAACAAGTGTCAAGTCAATGTCAAACGCTCCTACAAAAAGAAGTGTTTGACGTTGACTTGACAGTTGCTTGTTTGTTTTCACGGACTGTGACGTCACCACACCATGGGCGCCAAATGGAGGGCGTTTAAATAGCCCGGATCGGTTGGATATTTTTAAACATTTTTTTAAGTACTTTAAATTGCTTTTTTGCCGTCGAATTTTTTTTTTACTATTATTTGGCGATGTAAACTATCGAATAAAAATATTAAAAAAATACATGCATATTCCGTATTGTTTATTAATAGAAAGGGCAAAAAAAGAAAAACAAAAAAGTGAATATTTTGGTGTACAATAAAACATCTTTATCCAACTAAGTCGTACCTTACGAGACTAGAATATCTTGATTGAAATCTTTCAGCAGTAATAGTAACCAGAGAATGAGATATGGGGATAAAAAACAATCATAGCAATTTCAAGGTATAGCTTTCAAGTATAACAACATTTGAAGAGGCTCACTATCAAAATAGCGAGCGACTCTCTCAAGGCACTAACCGTGCATGATAACAAAAGGCTAAAAAACTGAAGCATTTATTTTAATTAACCATTTACGGGCACTTTTGAATTGTCAAAGAGTCGGTTGCTTGTTTCAAAACGTACACCACATTTTTAAATCAAGATATTACAAAATCTTGGGTACAGACTCTAATAGGAAATAAGGACTATGATAAATGATAATGCTAGGTGATATTTATTTCTGTAAATTAGATAAAAAAAATCAAATAATCAATTTTACACGTCTAAAATAAATTATGTGAGTTCGGTGTTTTCTACCGACGGCTCTGAGAAGTAGACAATATAATCATCACTGACCCTTCGCCGACACCAAACAAGACCAACACAATCACTGCCAACGTCACACTACCTATTACTCTCCTCAACAGATTCTACTACCTATCCAAAAAGGCGGAGAATTACAAGCAGTTGCTCAGGAAGCCACGACAAAGGCGGTCGGCGCGGAATCCACCGCGGGCGCAGCCGGAACCGGAATTGCCGGCCGGAGTCACTACGAGGCTACAGCGAAGCCAGGGTTAGTGTTACAGGTTGATGAGTAATTGTAGGGGTTTATTGGTTACTTGGATTTCTATTGTTTGAAAGGAAGGAATAAAATATTTTTATTTGGCATATGTAACGCAATACGAGGAGCTCGTGGCTAAGTAATAACAGCCGCACGGGTCTATCCGTCAGGTTAAGCTACGCTTGCCGGGGTTGGTCCGTGTATGGGTGACCATCTTTACATACCGAGACTCCTCCGTGCCTCGGAAAGCACGTTAAGCCGTTTGTCCCGGCTGTCATTTGTGGATCTTTGACAGTAGTTACGGGTCGTCAAAAGCTCGAAAGTCTGACAACCAGTCTTACCAACGGGTATCGTATTACCGAGTTACTGAGTTGTGGAGGTGAGATAGGCAGTCGCTCCATGTAAAATACTGGTATTCAGCTGCATCCGGTTAGACTGGAAGCCGACCCCAACATAGTTGGGAAAAGGCCTGAAGATGGCATGTAACGCAATATAAAACGTTTGTATGCGCAAAAAACCCATACAAGCTCCTGGGCTATGAAAGCCTGAAATTTACCAAGTTATGACTTTACAAAAAAGAAAGAAAGAAAATACGTGCGAAACGAGACAAAATGGGTGCTATCAATACAAGTGTAATATATCTAGTTGGTCCCTTAGGTACGACGGCGCGAGGAACGGAGAGCAAAGAACCGAATATGGATGAAAACATGCAGCAAGTCACTGATCCCGTCACCTGCATACCTATTCCGACAGCAGCGCCAGCGCAGCCGCCTAGGTGAGTACTGAGTCTTTGAATTTTTGACGGCAATGCTGGATCGAAATTAATCTCATGTTTCTGAGGCTTAAACTGGACAGTAAATGTGCTGTCATAAGAATCATATTAGGTGGTTTTTGATTTCTTAATCAGAAAAGCAACAGTCAGTCAATTACTTGACATGTTGATTTGAAAAGGGTTTCAGAAACTGTGAGTCAGTTTCAAGATAGGCTGTAAGATGTTAGTACCATAGTGGCTGTGGCTACTCCAGAGTTATCGGTTTGTGTCATATCTTAGTGACTTGTGTGACTGCCATGTTCTATACATATTATACATGAAGCACAGATATTATAATACTACGTACCCGAAGGTTTATCTGATTCGGAGAGCATCCAAAATTGAGGGTGAGTTAAGACACATATGTTTCTTTAACTGATTAGGATTTTCTTAAAGGGCGACAATTCACATGGTTTTGCTATTGTTTCTCCTCTTTAGGACTCTCCTAATATATTAAAGTTGCAAGAAGTGTAAAAAAGTATCGATATATATCGTATCGATATTAAAAAAATATATCAATATCGATTTCGATATAATCGAAAAAAAAAAATCGATATATCGGTGGAAATTTCAAAAAAAAATTTACTTTATGTAGTTCAAGTTTTATAATCATTTAAATACCAAACTAGGAAAAAAAGTACTAATAATTTTTACGGCTCTGAATTCCAGCGGTTTTAGTCAGCGGCGACAACGGTGTTGCTATTGAAAATATATTGTTTTTGATACATTTTCGATACTTGATATTTTATATCGATACATCGATATATCGAAATAATAAATATCGCCGGAAATTATTTCGATATACTTATCGATATTTTTTCTGCAAGCCTAGGTACAGCCATAAATTGCTGAGAATAGATCCACTGTGTTTCAGTAGAGTATAAAGTGAAGAGTATGAAGGTGCAGATGAGTAGAGTTTATTGAAATGCTACCAACTTGGCAAAATCCTTACACCGTAGTAAATTAGAATTTTGAACATTACTATAAATAAACGAATCACACTTTTTTGGTACAAAACAGTCTGTATTTTGGCAAACATATGTGTATAGGTTCAATAATTACAACAACAACGGCAACGTTTAAAAAAAAAAATTACAATAATTTCTATTATGCAACATTCATTCATCATTGCATTTCTATTTTTTAATATGCTGATATATTATCCACTATTCTTGTTGTTATCATAGGTAAATAATAAATGACCCATCGTAACATCGTTATGATGTTAACGCCGCTTCCTAGAACGAATTAGCTCTAAATCTACAGCATAAATCAGTGCCGATAGGCCAGCAAGTGCTATTTGATCAATGCTCTTTGAAATCCCAAAATTCCACGAATAAATTTGATTATTCATTCCAAATTAGCATATTGACTTTACTTATAATTGAAATTCTGACATAATTTAACGATTGGATTAATATAAATTAACTTTATTTTAAAGCTTATTGGGTTACCCAGTAACTGGGTTGTGAAGGTCAGATAGCCACGACTGCCTGCAGCGACCTCCTTGTAACTTACTGGTATTTAGCTGTATCCGGTAAAACTAGGAACCCACCCTAACATAGTTGGGAAAAGGTTAGGCAGATGATGAACTGTATTTTATTTAAAGAATCAAATAAAACGAGGCTGCGCGGTGTGTTCATATCCGGGCAAGTACCAATCTGACATTTTCAATTCAATGCAGGAACTTTCTGAGTTTATCTTGGCTATTACTGACATCGGTGAAGGAAAAACATCGTCCGGAATCCTGGAGTTATAGTTTATATATTGACCGCCCCAGTCGGAATAATACGACAAATGTTATCAAGCCTATGCCGCCTCTGTCGTATAAATACGACACAAAACGAACATAGGTTCTCAGTCGTATAAATACGACTGAGAACCTGTTCGTTTTTTATTTCATTATTGTACTACCTTATTCGTCGAAATGTATTTATAAGCTGGGCGCTGGGGGCAAGGAAATTGATATCCATGTGGTAGATTAATATAAGTCTGAAATCGCCATCCCGTCTTGGGTAAGCGTGGTGATCCTTCTCTGTATCAGAAGCGGCGTTTGCCCTGCAGTTGGAAAAAATAGGCGGGTGTTACTACTATTGATGGCAATATGCTAGCCCCCTATTAGATAGGACTTAAACATAACTGGCGAAATGTGGATGTACCTACTATAGGTACTCCTCTGACTAACCCTTCGGGGAATACAGGCGTTATGTTATATTTTTATTAAATGACACCACGGCTATTTTGCGAATCGCGCTATACAAAGAACAGTCCATATCCATATACAAAAAACGGGAGCAACAACATTTGCAGAAAAAAAAAAAAACTTCCCGACCACGAACGAACCATCATAATTTTTCCTTCAATATCTATACAGAGATTTTATACGATTCCGTCGAGTCGGGCGGGCTTTTTAATTACACAGTGTCAACATTGAGCGGCTGCCGTCCAATGAATTATTCACCAATAGCTGTGGAGATGGCGGCCGAGTTTTTTACCGCGCTCCTTGACTGGGGGTGTTTTCATTGTTTGTAATTCGCGGATGTAATGTGGTCCTGAGTGGATGAGTTAAGAGCTAAGGTCCATTGTCTTGAGAAGTGTTTGATATCTAGATACCCGTATATGGTTGAGCTGCATTTTGAGGTGGTTTTTGTGGTTTTGGAACAGATGAACAGGGGCCTAAACCGGTCACATTAGCAATTCCTCTAAAAGCAGTTCATTTCCTGAATCCCAGCCGTCATTAGTAATTCCTCTAATTTAACATAAAAGCAATTCATAATTTGTGGACCATTTTACGAATCTCTATAAAAACTCAAACAGTTGAATTATTTCGTAATATGAATTACACGCAGATCATATTAATGAATTGTCAGTTTGTGACATTTGACGATGCTTCATAATATTTTCATATTATGATTCTGCTAAACTCTAAAGTGACCGTTTTAAGCCCCCTGTTTGAAAGATGATATGGCTAGAAAGGGGGTGACTACCGAGATGACGAATAGAGAAGTATGGAAGAAAAAGCAATATGAGCGCAGACCCCAAAACAAAAAAAGAAATTAGGGTAAGAAAATGATGATGGTATTGAAACGAATGAAGTTTGCAAATTGGAACTTCAAGAAACCTCTGAAGACTCTATTTTGTAGGACTTGTTCTTATAATTATAGCTAACATTATAAATAATGAGCTGCATTTGAAGAAATGGAAAGAAACATCTTATAACCGCTGTAGCAGATCTTGCAGTAAATGAAACGAGTACAACAAGCTACAGTGTGAAATCGGATAGTATGTATTTAAAAAACTGACGAAGAACAGACAGGTTGCAATTTTAGTTAAATGTGGAGTGACAATCGAATCGATGTAATCGATCGATGTAAATTCTAAAGTGACCATCATCTTAATTTAGTAACCCACAATCAATTACAATCTTTTTCATTTTGATATTTCAACAGCATTCATCGCGTTATTAACGTTGTGGATTAAATAAATTTTTCGAACATAATGTATGAAGCAACTAAGGTGCAGGAATCACAATCACAACACGTTAAAATAATTAATGTTCTTAGCAAACAATTTTTGCAGATGTTACACAATTCCTAGATTCAAGTTAATCTATGTAGTATGTCTACTTTCTTCCAAGAAATAATATTATCATAATAGTAAATAACTTTCTGAAATAGAATTATTGACGGTTAGGTACATCAAAAATTCAATTTCGTTGAGTTATCTACTTAATTCCCAAATCTAATTTTGATAAAATGGTTCAAAAATTCGTTCCAAAAAGACGTATTGTTTAAGCAAAGCTTCGCTTACTACCCTCCTCTCGACCCGGAGAACAGGGCCGGAATGAGAAGAACGGACTTTATAATATGCTCAAACAAAAGTTCCACTTTTTGAAGTGAAAACTTCTTTTGGCGTGTTGAGCGATTTTTGATAGGCGATAAAGGTATGGATTCGCGTCACCGACATGCTCGCGCCGTAGTTTAGACTATAGAAGCTGGATGGCGCAAATACCAGTTTTAAGTTTTTCACTTATGTCGGCAGTCCCCATGACTGCCTATTTTTTTCTCATATTTATAAACTCGGCGACAATCAATGTCAAATTTTCAACATCAATCAATGTACGATAGATTGACACTGAGATTGGAATGCAAACGTTTTTATAATTACGAGAATTGTCCCTCTGGTTTAATTGGAAAACATTATTGTAAGAAGCAATTTTTTTGCAAAATTTAAAACATCTTTCCCCTAAAGCTAGACAAAGTCTTAAGGATCAGACTTGAAGCTCTTAATGCGCTTAACAAGGATTTGAACATCTCATCAAACTAACTTCGAAACTCCTTCATTAATAAGTGATCATCCTGTCTCACAACACGGGCCCCGCCAAGTTCGTCACTGTGGACGTATGTTTGCACGACCACTCACTTTTATGAGCTTCAGACAATGAGAATAAGTCAATTTTTCATCGACCAGATTAATCGTTTAAAATTCATGTATTTTTATTTCAATCGGTACGGGGAACTCGAGAGATTTATTTTATTGGCTCTCGGGTACTTGTGACCGGGAGTTAGAAGTTTTAAAGTGAGTTTATTAGTAGTAGTAGTAGGGTTTTATGGCACTTTGCGTACGTTTTTATTCAGGTCTTAGAGTTAAAGGCGACGTTTAAGAAAAGGACTTTTAAATAACTCAGGCTATTGACAATAAATCAGATCGTTTTCGAAGTTTGAGGCTCTATATGATAAAGATATGTGAACCCGTAAGTTGGGGGAGGCCTATGTCCAGCACGTCGTGTGTCTACGTCTTTCTACTGAAATGATGATGCTGATGATATTGGCATTTGATGGTTGCTTATTTTTACCGATACTTGGATAAATTTATACTCAAGAAGATCAAAAGCCTCAACATTTCAAACCAAAAATAATATTTTCATTTATTAACTTTTCTCCTCATAGGGCGAATTTCACCAATAATACTGAACGCGATCAGCACATTTCAACCTCGTTTAAGAGCTGTCAGTGTCAAAATTGTTGACAGTGACAGCTTTTGAACGCGATAAATAATAGGCTAATCAGTTTCATTGGTGAAATCCGCACTAAATCTCAAACGGTTGATCCACCGAAGTAAAGGGAGGTTTTCTCAAAGTAATAAGAGAGAAATATGTAATAATAATGGGCGTGTGTTGTGCGTGTGTTGACAATCACTCCGGTGATTATTTGCACACGACTCCCGCGGGAATCATGGCGGAGCTCAATCAGCATACGAGGCGACTCGATTATCGATAAACTTTTTAAGTAGGTGATCGGCTGTTCGATTAAAGTTTGCAGGTATACAAATTTTGGTCGTTGTTCCATTTCTGGCCAAATTGTTATACATAACAACGTCACTAATTAGTGCAGCTTACAAGCTGCATTAATTAGTCACGCGTGCGATTATACTTTAAAGTGTATTTTTTTACTTTGTCAGTACTATACTAAAGTCAAACTGCAAGGCCTTTGCGATTATTCATAGCTTACAGAATTAAATTTTCATAATTTTTGGTCGTTTTAGTTTAATTAAGGGCTGATTTTACCAAAGTCAGATATCTTTTATCCGTGGAATAAAAATGGCGTCTGACAGTTTTTATATGGAAAAACTGTCAACAATTCAAAATTAATTCGCAGGATACGACTTATACTCAGTATAAAAGTTTGGTGAAATTCGCCCTTAGTGTGTGTAAAAAATTGACCTCGCTATTTAACTCCTCTTAATTACCATTTTAAAATATCTAATAGGTGATTATACAATTTTATAGATAACTAGCTGCTCCCCGTGGTTTCATCTGCGTAAGTCTCGATCCCGTGAGAATATCGGGATAAAAAGTATCCTATATCCTATTCCAGGTCATGGTCTACCCCTATCCCAAATTTCATCCAAATCCATTCAGCCGTTTTAGCGTGAAGGCGTAACAAACAAACATACTCACTTTCGCATTTATAATATTAATTAGGATACCCAAACTGCTGTCCTAGATCACCGTTATCGATAACCACCAGTACATCACTACCGCCACCGTTTCTCCCGACACGGTTTGTTTAGATTTTTACGCAAACACAGGGCCGACCCATCTTTCTAATTGCCTTAATTAAAAGCATCTACCAATCGAGAAAGCTAAATATGAGGGAAGGAGTGGAAAGCGGTGGAAAAAAAATCAGTCTGTTTCGGCAATCGTTTGATTCTGTCATGTTTGCTCATTGATATGATGGATGCTACGAAATATTACGTAAATATTTCTGCGTTTGTTTCTTTTCGTGGTTTAATTTATCTATTTGATTGTAGAAAAGGCTAGTTTGAACGTAGACCCAAATTGGGGACGAAAAATGCAAATAAGAGATTTAAAATGTTTCCACGCCAAAACATAAATGTTAACTGGAATAAATCATTCAACTTTTGACGATTGGACATTTTTTTAATTCAAAAATTGAATACATAGCTTTGCGTCCACTCTAGCGTAAAGCATGCATCATATAGCCTTCAACTGAAACCTAAAGAGAAATAAAATTGTTAAGTACCTACCTAATACCATGAAAAATAGTCGCGCGCGAATTCGCGGTACGGTCAACCGCTTGCAGTAGTAAAATTAGAACTACGAAAACCGGCCTTACAGCTAAGAAATAAACGCGCTATCCATGTCAAACTGTATCCATAGACGTGCGGTCGACTGTACTGTACTGTGACTATTCAGTAAAGGGATGAGATTAATTTGATTGTCAGGTTTCGCTACGTTCAGTCGTTGTTTGTCGAATGGGGTGCGCCGTCCGCCCGCGGATAATTACCACCCCTATAGCCGGTATTAATTGGGCAAATTTTAATGATGTTCAAATACCGACGAACCGTGTTAGTTAGTGTCGGAACGCGCTTGTTTTTCGCGGCTCCGGATTTTTTGTTTAGGTTTCAATTTTTCGGTCAAAAGCTTTGAAACGTTGGCGTTTTCTGAAATACATTTTTTAACGGGTTCGTTCGGTTTTTGTATCGTCCGCGTCAATGTTGAACTTAGAGCTGTCTAGTATTTGGGAACACACTTTACACTGAAGTTCCGGAAATATCTCAAGTGTGGACATACATAAAGACAAGTTTTGAAAAGAAAAGTATTTCTCAGAAGTTATCCTAAACGAAGATTTTCTTCTACATAACTTCTTCCGAAATCCTTTTTATGAATTGGTTTTCGTAGGATGTTACTGGGATGTTTAATTCGTGTCGCATTGACAAAAAAGCAACTGGTAGGTACTCTTGGGTTTGATATGTCCACATAATGACATAGGTACAGGTAGATGTAAGATTGATTTCATAGATCTCGACTAGTAACCCGATAAAAGGGCTCCATTCGTGACATGGCACCTGATCAGCCCGCAGTTTTGTAATAAGCTCACAGTAATCCTACACTGAATCGAAACCGATTAATTGAATTCTTTATCCCCTACATCGGTCGGTCGTCACAATGCCCCCACCTCCCCTGCGCCGCGGGGTAACCGCTGGTAATTAAAAGAGAGGCGGAATTGAGCTAATTATGTTTGCCATAACTCCCCGATGCACCCGCCCGGCCTACGCGGCGCCCTGATTGTGTTTTGGTTATGTAATTAGCTATGGTAGTTTATTGAGATTTATAATTATAATTAATGCTGGCTTAATTTTGGGATTTGAGTTTCGAGTTTGGTAGGATTATAATGTTTCTGTACACTGTGGTTTTAACATTAATTAATTTTTGCAATAACTTTAGCTGGCGGTTTAAACTAACTTCAACTTGATACGTGCTGTCGTTACTAGATACTAGATAACCTATAGGTAATATCTACGTTTATTCGTCCTTAACTTACCTTACGAACTATCTAGGAACTCGACGTTTATTATTCCTTTAACACTACGAACTGGTATTGAAAACTGGGATCACCATTCGCCAATCTGACTTCCAATCGTGGTGCCGTAATCAGATTACACCTTCAATATCCACTTTTTCATGTCTCTATTGCCACCATTTTCAACACTCTTTCCCTTGTCACCAGGTCGGAGTTAACAAGAACACCGCCCCTACCACCGTCGCCACCACCGGGGTCGGCGCCGCCCGCGCCGGTCACGTCCACTCCCACGCCGATGTGTGTGGCGACCAGCCCGGCGGCAGCGCCCACGCCGCCCGCCGTCGACTTGCCGCTACCGCCGGCGACGTCGGCTGATGTCACACTTACTATTACTCCAGTTTCGGTGAGTGACTTGGAGACTGTTTGGTTTTAGGGATTTTTTACCTGCCGAAGCAGTAAGATTTTTTAAGGCGAAAGCCCGTGAAGTTCAAATTTTCTTAAGTTTATTGCAATTTGCAAGTAAATATCAGGCTGTATGTTGATCTATATACACTGACCTGCAAATAGCAAAATACGTAAGAAAATTTGAACTTCGCGGGTTACCTATGCGCATGGGGGGCGTTTGCCACTATTCTGTGGTCGAGATATTTAAATAACACAATACCAATACCAGCTAAAGGATTTAAAGAAATCAGATGTCTAAGAACTGCTTAGAAGATAACGACATCAGTGAAACTCAAAATATAATTAACAACCAACTAAGTATCTCCCGTTTCGTAAAGATTTGTTTCTGGGACCTGATCGCAAACTTTTCCACAGACACCAATAAGCGCACCAGCAAGTGTGGCACCGACATCTTCACCCGTCACCTGCATAACGTCAACGGCGGCGGTGGCAGCAGCCACATTGACAGCGCCTGCCATGTCGACCGGCAGCGGCAGCAACAGCGCCAGCGGCAGTGGCAGCGGCAGCGCGCCGCCGACGCCGCAGCCGGCGCAACCACCCACGCCGACACAGCCGCCACCCACGCCGGAAGCTGGTAAGTTATATGTTTGGAGAAGTTTTTATGCTAGAAGGTCCGCTAATTGAGTGTTTGTAAGACCAAAAAGTCGTCTTGAGATGATTAAGGGAAGATTTTACCCAAGTCGGATACCTTTTGAATACAATGATCCTTGAATAAAATTGAAGTCTGTCAATTTTTGTATGGAATACTGTCAAAAAAAACACCTTAAGCCTTAAGGTTGATGGTTTATGTCATGGAAGATTTGGCTATGTCTATTTTTGTGTGGACAAGAGTCTGCGATCGCCACTCTGTTTGCCAAGTTTCACTACAATGTTCCTACAACTGGTTGATACTAATAATAATGTCGTTCAGTAGTGGAAGTATGAAGTATGCATTGTGATAAAAGTCTATAAGAGCGATTTTCAGATTTGTTATAGTTCTAAAGAAAATAAATTTCTTGTCACTTCGACACTCATTAACCTGATATTTCTAAGTGCGAAAATGTCTTAGTTTACTCACAGCTGAAACACAAGCTGTAAAACGTGTGTCCTATAATTTTTAGCTCCAATCTAATCAAGTCAAATATAGTAGGAAAAGTTGCAGTTGCTTATTTGTATTGAATCAATTTATACTGCAGCTCTGTAATGAAATGATGTTTATATAATTCGATTTTAATTAATTAGGTTCGGACACATGAGTGAAAACCTATTTGAATCTAAATCTCTTTCTAAAACTTTTATAGAAACGAGTAAATCTTGTATCATTGAAAATTATTTCGATATGTCACAGTTTCACATTCGTAATTACAAACTTTATCTTTTCAAAAACTTGAGTCCATTCGGGAAAATTGAATAAAACACGACGTACCTTTAAACATTTATTATAACAATAGTACATTTAAACCGAAACACGTTGTAACCAACATCGTAAGCTCGTTTGAGATCACTCAATAATACTGATATGTACGAATTCACTACGACACGGCTGATTCACTTGGCGGTAGAGGTGGAGGGCTCGGGTTCTGCTTCCCCCATGCTGACTTCCTCAGCGTGGCAGCGTTTGCGATGCTTGTGCACGAAGTAGTACGAAGGGAACTTGCAGCCGCAGGTTTTGCACGGGTAGTAGTGTAGCGTGGTCCGGGTTTGAGACTTGCGGTGCCGGCACGGCCAGGAGCGTTCGGGAGAGTTCTCCTGCCAGGCCACGTTGAGGACCCGACTGAACTGGACCGGTCCATCGCACGAAGCTATGTCGAGGACTGTGTTGCTTTGACGTTTTGGCGGCTCAGGAGCCTCGATGCGCTCAACATCCAACTCGCTTGAAGTGGTAGATGATGGTGATGGTGGTGGTGGTGATGCGGGTGGGGATGGTACCCTTGCTCGGCGGGGTACCGGCCGGTGGGCCCCCGGGGGCGGCGCCGGACGCGCCACACAGGGGCTGGGCCCCAGCCACGCGCGGTACAGAGACAACATGCTCGCTCGCGGCCGCTCGACGACTGCCAGCCGCCGACTAGAGTGCCTCTTTATATACACCGCGTCGAGTTGAACCCTATGTTCAACTTTAAGTTTACAAGTTTGATTTTCAGGACGAAAGATTGAGAACTTTATTGGACAGTGCGATGCGATTTTGTGATTTGACTTTTTATTGGTGGTTTCAAGGGGCTACATATTACTTCAACGGTACAAAACGATTACAATACAAAGCTATGCTTTCGTTATAATTTTGATTCGACTTTATTTAAAAAAATAAAACATCTAAGAATAATACGGATGATATGGATTCGTCTGCTTTTCGAATAATAATAATAGAATATCTTTAATCGGTTCTCAAATTAAATTAATGGAGGAAGAGCAAAAAGTTTCCATTAGTAAATAATTACTGAACTTTTATTGTATGTGAAAATCTACATAATATATAATTCGACTCCGTAGAATAGCATTTCCAGAAAAACGTAAAATTCGTAATATCTTAGCTTCACCACATTCCAATCCCTTTCCCATCTTTTGGGAGTATTATTTACACAAAGTGAAATATGAAGCGTATTCTGCGACGTTCCCCGGGCAATAGCGACTATTCAGTCGAGTGTCTGTGACTTTACAAACAGTTAATCCATTTACAAGTCCCCGGATACCGCCATTGACTTTGTAAAACGTCATCTTTTCAAAATATTAACTGACGAATATTCTTAACTTTTTAAATTGTCTCAATTTTCGTATTTGCAAGAGCTATGAGACAAAATGATAGTCTTTGAAATGTAGGATAATATTTCTAAAGTCTTCATTCAGCTAGTATTTTATCATTTTCTTTTTGATTTTCATCGACATACGATAAGTACTAAAAATATTGGCATTTTTTATTACGGGTTTGTACATATACTAGACATCTCAAGTCTCAAGGATATTTTTTTAGTTATTGCTATTTGATTTCTCATTCTAATATGAATATAGGATACACCTTTGCAATAACGCCATACAACGCAAACTATTTTGAAATGATTTTCTGACAGAAATCATATAAGTAACAAAATTTTCATGTAATTCAGACGATGTTTCTTCACACATAGAAGTTCAAAAGCGAAGAAAGTCGCGACAAAAGCTTGTTTTCACACAATTTCTAAGAGTGTTGTTCCATACATTATCATCCCTTGTCTTAACTCAGGGGGAGTCCGTTTAAAAATGCGCGATTCCCCAGTGATCGCCGTTGGGTTTAATTTCAATGATGCATTATCGCTTTGTGGACTATGACAAAATACTTTTTATTAAGAACCTTTGTATTTGTCTGATAGTCTAGCGTAGAGTGGTACCTAATTTATTTATTGGTTCACCAACAATTGTTTACACTGGTATTTTAATAAAGGTAACATGCAATAAAATGAGTACAATAAATAGTGTAACAATCACTTACAGGTAAACTCCGCATGCTTTAAGGATAAGTAACATATGAGAAAAATAAAAATATATCAAAAAAGCGAACTTAACTAAACTAATCTAAAACTATTATTGAAAACTCGCGACATCAAAATCACCTAATATTAAAAAAAAAAACCGAATTATTACATAGGTAACTTGGTTCTTTTAAATTGATTTTCGTCATTTATTAACATTTTATTTCATAATATGGACACTGCCAGTAATTTAGTAAATTCCACGAATCAATAGCTCAAAGGAAAAGCAAATTCGACAAGAACAAAAAAAAAAAAATTAACTTATCAACCGTATAATATCTCATTACATTATTCTTAATCTCGCAATAACTCCCGATCGAAACATTATAAGTTAATCTACACAACATTAGTGGATGACAGCCATAATCCTCGGGTTGGTTGACAGCATAAACCCGACGAACTCACCACACACAGAATTGTAAATCGAGCATCGGGCATGCGGGACCGACGTGCCTTTTGTAAGATTAACAGATTAAACGGTCCATCCAGACCCGCTTTGTCTTCACACCAATCATTCTCCATAATTACTTGGCTTATTTACTAAGTAATCACGTGAAAACTGATATAATTATCGCTCTACACGATATTAATTCTACTTAAATAATGAGTTGTAAAAGAATTTTCTGTGATTAATAAAATTAGATGAGAAAGCGAAATATTTTTCGCGAATATAATTTATTATTAATATCAAGCGATTATAGATACTTTCAATAATATTAAAGAGAAACACGACTTTACAAATTGTATAATAAAATCAACACACGTTCAGCATACAGGAGGCATTTAATCTACAAAATGTCTGCGGCTGTTTGCGCGGTAAATAAACACAGATAGCCGGTCTCGTTAAATTCTCGCGCTTGGCTGAACATCGCTGCGCAAATAGAGGTGACATCCCGCTCCACGGCTTGCCCACCCGTGGGATCTGAAGTGTAGGGAAATTGTGTGTACACTCGTGTATTCATTGTTTGATTATGTACTTGCGAATAGGGGTAGATTTATGTTTTTATTGTGATTCCCAGTTGGGCGCCAATTTCTTTTACTGATTCAGGTAATGGAAAACATTTCGATACAACATCCGTTTTATGTTTAAACTAACGATAGTCAATGAATAATCACTAACGATCTTCATAAATTCATTATCAAAGCTGATACATGTTAGATGAAACAGTTCATTTGGTTAGTACCATGTTGGGCGCCATTTCAACAAAACGCTGTATAAGCTTTGGAATTGAATAAAACGATGAATCGTGATCCAATTAGCGTTTGTGCAAATATCAGTAATTGGTGGGATTAATCGACAGTGCACGGATAGCAAAACTTTAGAAAGGACTTTGAAGGAGCAAACTTTGATTTTCGTTTTTATTTAAATAAATCGACCGGATGCCATTTTTGAATTAATCGGTTTATTTTATTTTTCGATAATCGAATAATAATTTGAAACGACTTCATCTATAAATAAATCATTATTAATAAAAGACCTCATCTAATTTTAATAAATCAGTAATAATATTTGTAAGTATTGATTTATTAGAGTAAACTAGATACTAGATAAGATTGGATATCCAACTTCATCTAGTTTAAATTATAAAATTTACGTGCAAGAATGTTATTTTTAACCAATCTATAAAACAAAATATGTTTTATGAACTTAAGTAATAAACAAATTGCTGTTTTAAATACAGAAACATAATGTTTATATTTCTTAATAAACAATGTTTTCTTTCTACAAAAATCGACTAAAACCTAGTCCCATTTTATCATACCCTTCAAAGAAGTGGGGTCGTTTCCATCACACAGTAATCTGTGGCACGTTCTCTCGGTAATAGTCTGGGTATCTGTAAGACAAACGTCGTTGGTTTGCTCAGGGATTGCAGACGCTAATTAGCACTCAGAGGCATAGAGCTACAGACAGACAAAATGCTGACTATGTATGGAGTTATTCAGTAGAAATTTTGATATATGGTTTGATTCTGTTATGATTTTTGATTAGAGGTAATAAGTGCAGTATAAGTATCCCTGTTAATGCTGAAAAAGTAAAGAAAGTTCAATGCACCTTTTCTTATGACTTCAGTTGAGCTCATATTATCCTTCTTCTTAAACATCATCATTTCAGCTGAAAGACGTCCACTGCTGGACATAGGCCTCCCCCAAGCACCGCCACATGGACCGTCCATGTAATTGTATCAAAAAAATTGTCTTTAAAAAAAATGTCTTATTTTATTATTAAGTAAGTTGAGACACATTTTTTTTAATCAGACTACGCATTTTAATTAATCTGCTAGAAATAACATCGCCTGCATAGCGCATATCCAAGTATATCCTGTTCTATGATCTCAACCGAAGTTCATAAATCTAATTACACAGCAGTTGGAGAGTTATTAACTGCGAGCTCAAATCTGTTCGTATAATAGTTAATTATTTAACTTGCGCCGATGCAGTTTAGCACGCCTTTGCTTGGCTAACTCGCAAAACTAGTTATTTGATGTGTATGCTCCGTTGGATTTGATGCAGTATTTACACTATTGGTGATTTGCATTAGATTATAAAAGGGGTTAGAAGGTAAACACGGATTGGCGTTGAATTTAATAAATTGCTTTACACAAATATCGAACAACAAACTAAATAATAAATGCACAAACAACACGTATGTATGACTTGCAGTAATTCAATTTGTATAACAAACAGCGATAAATAATTAAACAAACATGGCATCGGTATCGGAACTAAATTGGCGCTAATCTGCTTTCGCAGTTTCGCTACAAATTGGCGCCCAACGTGGGCCCGCTGAATATTGCACGATTCGCCAGCCGGGTCGGCCGCGACGTGATTTACGGATCATCTCGCGCTGTTCTGAATAAACTTGTTAATATGGAACTAACGCTTGAATAATGAACTATATGGAAACTAGATTTTCCTATTGTTGTTCTGCTAACTGTTTAGGTGTTTGATTTTGGAGTTTATTTGATTTAGGAGGTTCATTTTGTACATGAGTTTTTAACTTTTGGTAGATGTGATACAATGTTGTCTGAAGTATTGTTATGTAATACGTTCTTCGGTTATTTTATCGTCAAATGTAGCATCCGCATTTAGACGTCCATTGTTGAAAGCTGTGTAAACACATTCGTGATTGTAGTGAAGCGAAAAGCGTAAAGATAACCTAGATGACATTAAGATTTCTCAACTACTACCCTCACATACATCACTAATCACCTGTTTCCCCAACAGCGGTAACAGAACGCATCGGTACGCCGTCATCAACAGCCACACTAACAACAACAACAACGATTACAACAACGTCGTCCAACTGTGCCGTGTGCAACATGTCCGGGGCCACTCGGACTGTTTCCAGATCTCGCGCCATCCACTACGGGCTTAAAGAAGAGGCTGTAGGTGCGTGTGGTAGTAATTTTTTTGTCTATTTTTTTTAATATTTGTTATGTTAGTTATACGAGCTCAAATTAAATTCATTCGTGAAACTTCACAGACGTTTTGATGGGTATCGATTGCGTATGACGCGAAAAAACTTTTTTTTTTTTAATAATTATTATGTATCGACACCCAGCGCGTCTGTAAAGTTTGGCCAATTCATTAAATTTTACTCTGTTTATTGTACGCCGCAAACTCGATCGGAATAGTACGAATGAACTCACATTAATTCGTACAATTATTCATGTCGATTATTGCGATAAAACCTTCCATTATTTCACTCTTATTTTATAAATAGCTTCCGCTTGCGGCTTTGCCCGCGTGTTATGTCGATAAAAAGTAGCCCATGTCCTTCTCCGGGTCATGGTCTACCCATGTGCCAAATTTCATCCAAATCCATTCAGTCTTTTTGGCGTGAAAGCGTAAAAAACAAACAAACTGACATTCGCATTTATATATTAGTTAGGATTAGGAGTATATATTCTACCTAGATACAACACTGTAATTTGAAAGTATTGTAAAAGCCAATTATTTTTAAAAGAGTAACCATGGAGTTTCTTGCCGGCTCTTCTCCATAGGAAACGACCAATTGGAACCGTGCACCTAGCTTCTGACGTTTCATAAGTGCCCATGTAGGTTTATGTGAAATAAAATATTTTGATTTTGATACAAAACAATTTTTTTAATTTTTATTTTGATTACCTTTTAGTCTGTGACCAGTAAATATAGTTTCTATCTTTCTACCTATCTAGGTGCGAGGGTATGTGAACCGTGTCACTGCAGGTGTGTCCGGTCGAGGTATACCAGGTGTCCGGTTCCTACGTGTCCGGGGCCCAGGGTGAGGGCGAAACGGCTGAGGCATCTGCCGCCGCGGTGGCATGATCTTTCGTTAGAGCTGAAAAGGCCCCTTATGGAAGAGTTTGGTGAGTTTTCACGTTATACTTTACCGTTTTAAGATGAGATTATTATACCTTGAAGATCGTATTTCACTTAGGGTCAAGTGTAGTTTAAATTTTTCGTTGCGCCGTAAGTTTTAATAATCTGTCTTATGAAGGACGATACCAATTTTATCGTTTCGTAACACATTACATTTTGATGAAATGTAAACATTTTAATGATTGCAATTTGATTGTGCTCGGTGTCCACACTGATGGCCTTCAGAAACAATTGGCGTTCAGAAGTAACGCCGCCTTCTTGACTTTTCGAAAATCTCATAAAAGATGCCTCTGATGATCTATCAAAGTATGCCAATTTCAAGATATTTCTGTTAATTCTAATAATACCACATTTTAACACCCTCATCCATCCTTTCACAGAAATCCCCAGCGAGTTAAGCAAATGCTGTTTAGCTTGCTTTAAGAGAATAACCAGGAGGTTAGAAACCGTGGTGGAAGGTGGTCTCGCACCTGAACCCACGGAGGAGGAGGCTGCGAGGTTCAGGTCGCTGCTGCGAGAGCACGGGACTGCGTGGGACAGGATCGCAGCCGTCAGTGGCAGGACGCCGGCCAGCTTGAAGGCGTTCTACTTTACCTATAGGTAAGTAGTTTAGTAGAGTGGTAGTGGAGAAGTAAGATGCAATAGGTAACTCTTACATTTTATGGAAATATTGTTGATTAGGTGCATCCCGTGGTTTCACCTGCGTAAGATCCCGTGGGAATATCGGGATAAAAAATATCCTATCTCCTAATCCAGGTCTTGGTCTATTCATGTGCCAAATTTCATTCAAATCCGCTCAGCCGTTTTAGCGTGAAAGCGTAATAAACAAACAAACTCATTTTCGCATTTATAATGTTAGTTAGGATTCTCAGTTAATAAATTACATCTTTAAGTTTACATAAGAACAACTCTTTAGCAGTTTGATTTATATTTTGATGGTTATTTTTTATGCAATTTCCAGTAAACCATATTTTCATAACCACAATTCTATTCCACCAACAGAAAAAAGCTGCAACTGGACACGTCGGTCGCCGACCGGCCGTCCCTACCGCGCAGCACGTCGAGCGAGGACAGCGCGCTGTCGTCCGCGGACACGGACACGGCCAGCGGCGGCTCGCCCGCGCGCGCGCCCGTCGCGCCCGCGCCCGCGCCGCGCACCGACGCCGTGGCGCCGCGCCGCCCGCGCCGCGACGAGTACGACTCGTCCGCCACGGAGACGGCCGACGAGGAGAACGATGCGCCTAGTGCCAAGGTTTGTTTACAAACTATCATTTATAGCTCTTCACCGTTGATTGCTATAGATAGAGTATATGAAGGCTTAAATTTTAGCGCATTGATGGTCTGTGTCAGTTTATACGGATGAGGAGTATCTACTACAAATACGGCCGATATAACTTAGCAGTTTCGTACTTAGCACAGAGGGCGGCGTAGTAACATTTTTAGGCACCAAATGGTGACATGAGACGAGTGTGAGTGAGAGAACATGCGCAAAAGTTCGTAATGTTTATGTTCAGACGTGCTAAATTATATCAACAGGATTGTAGATAAATAAAAAAAAGTGAATCCAAGTTTGTTTGAAATTATCTGCGAATTAACTTTACGGGACGTTGTCCGAAGAAGTCATAAATGTTTAGTTAAAGACACCTGACAAATATAAACGTATTGCGAAATCACCGATTCGAAAAAGCCAATTAGTCCTGCGAAATTGGGCCAGCAAGTAAGATGTTGAATTTATTTCATGCCAACACCTCACCATCTTGTTAATTAACAGTCATGTGCACCATTTCTTGAAAACTATATGATAATTATCTAACAAGAATCCTTTTCCCACAGATCGTCCCTCCAACGTCCCTCCCAACAGTAGTATCATCAGCATCGTCGTGCAGTCCCGTGGTCGCCGTGAGCGCAGTCCCGGCGTCGCCTGTGACGTCCGTGGGGCGCAGTACCGCGCCGCAGACCGTGCGCGACGTGGTGCTCAACCTCATAGAGATCAGCCTCACGAGGGACTCGCAGCCACAGCATCCCCCCATCAAGCCGCATCAGATCAAGGTAATAATAACATCTTCATTACGAGATTTAAAGAGTCGTGAATTATTTATTAGTAATAAATTATTGTTTTTAAGGGGTCTGGGATATTGTTAACACCTCTTATATTACTTTTTTATTATATTGCAGCTATATAATATTCCTAAATAAATAAAACCAGCATATTACACACAAACATGGGGAGGGACTCATGGCTAACATACCGAGACCCCTCCGTGACTCGGAAAGCACGTTAAGCTGTTGGTCCCGGTTGTTATTCGTATATCTTTGAAAGTCGTTACGGTTCGTCGGAAGCTCGAAAGTCTGACAACCAGTCTTGCCAAGGGTACCGTGTTACCCAATAACTGGGTTGTGGAGGTCAGATAGGCAGTCGCTCCATTTAAATACTGGTATCCAGCTGTATCCGGTTAGACTGGAAGCCGGCCCCGACATAGTTGGAAAAAGGCTAGGCAGATGGATATAACACAGAAACATCTTCCACAGGTCACGTCCTCCTGCGCAAGCGGCCGAGAAGCCCTCGCCACACTATCAGTCGTCAACAGTTCCCACGTCGGCAACACAGGCGCTTCGAGCCCTCAACGTGCAGCCACTATCACCCCTCTCTCTCACTCCTCATCAAACGACAAGGACGTCATGGTTCTGCACATCGAGCCTCGCGCGGAAAGACCCGAGCGGCCCGAACGACCTGATAGACATGATAGGCATGAGAATCTGCTGTTGAGGCAGGAGAGACATGAACCACTGTTGGATCTCAGTGTGAAGAGGCCGAGGCATGATCAGCCGTTCCCGCATCCTAATAAGTCGGTTAGTATTGGATGATTGAAGAATTGGTAGGTACAGTTAACAAAAGCGGCCAGGCTGCTAAGTAAAACTTCTTTTTGACACACATTTTGAAAAAACAGTTCGTCTGAATGTGTCAAAATTATGACACAAAATAATAATAAATAATAGCTGCATAGTTAAAAAATGATATTTATGTCTTGCTTGTACTATTTCTTTGTTGACTGTATTTCGCCAATAATTACTACTTTAATCTGCTCTTGTCTATTTGGTATTTTGGAATAGACAAGACCAGAATATATTCTAGGCATTAAATATCTTCATAATTCCCAACATTTCTCTATGTCCCAATAGGTATATCGAAACTCGACAGACTACAGACCACAAGAACGGGAATCTCCTACCCAGTATAACTCGAAGCCCAAATCCGTGGGAGCACCTCCAAGACCGACCCTAAAGCCGGCACCTAATCCTAAAGGCTCTATAACCCTCGGGACCCCTGTAGAGTCGAGATTTGAGCCCCATAGGAACCCTCCGGAGCCTAAGACCGGGTCCATAACGGCTGGGACACCGGTGCATGGGTCTCATCATATGCCTGATAAAAGAACGTTGGATTTCTATAAGAGAAGGAGTCCGGGAGGCCCTGCGGCGTACTATGCCGCGGCAGGGAGTCAACCTAGGCCGCAATCGCCGAGTTTTTCACCTGTGAGTAGAAACATGTGATTGTTAAACTTTTTATGATGTTTTGTTATCTTGAAAGTTGTATTCAAACGTAAATCAAAATTAACTATTCAAAATAGAAAAATGCAAATTAATAGTTTATTGCCGAGGTCTTAAGGAGATGGTTTTTATCAATATGACCAAACTGATTTCGTCATCATTTTCGACTCCGATGGTCTCAAAAAACCTGCCATATTCCATTTCGAAACCCACATTTCACTAAAGAAACGTATTTCGTCCGCAGACGGGCAGCTCGGGCTACACGCGCAACCCGTACGGGCTGGAGCAGCGGCAGATCATCATGGCGGACTTCATCACGTCGCAGCAGATGCACGGCGGCGCGCGGCGCGAGCGCGAGCGCGCCGCGTCGCCGCAGTTCCGGCGCGACGCCGTGTCCGTCATACAGCGCCACACGCCGCACGCCTACCCGCACCCGCCGCCCGGTCAGTCTTGCCTTGCTGCGGATTATATTGGTTAGTTAGCTAGGGGTAGCGCCGCGTCGCCGCAGTTCCGGCGCGACGCCGTGTCCGTCATACAGCGCCACACGCCGCACGCCTACCCGCACCCGCCGCCCGGTCAGTCTTGCCTTGCTGCGGATTATATTGGTTAGTTAGCTAGGGGTAGCGCCGCGTCGCCGCAGTTCCGGCGCGACGCCGTGTCCGTCATACAGCGCCACACGCCGCACGCCTACCCGCACCCGCCGCCCGGTCAGTCTTGCCTTGCTGCGGATTATATTGGTTAGTTAGCTAGGGGTAGCGCCGCGTCGCCGCAGTTCCGGCGCGACGCCGTGTCCGTCATACAGCGCCACACGCCGCACGCCTACCCGCACCCGCCGCCCGGTCAGTCTTGCCTTGCTGCGGATTATATTGGTTAGTTAGCTAGGGGTAGCGCCGCGTCGCCGCAGTTCCGGCGCGACGCCGTGTCCGTCATACAGCGCCACACGCCGCACGCCTACCCGCACCCGCCGCCCGGTCAGTCTTGCCTTGCTGCGGATTATATTGGTTAGTTAGCTAGGGGTAGCGCCGCGTCGCCGCAGTTCCGGCGCGACGCCGTGTCCGTCATACAGCGCCACACGCCGCACGCCTACCCGCACCCGCCGCCCGGTCAGTCTTGCCTTGCTGCGGATTATATTGGTTAGTTAGCTAGGGGTAGCGCCGCGTCGCCGCAGTTCCGGCGCGACGCCGTGTCCGTCATACAGCGCCACACGCCGCACGCCTACCCGCACCCGCCGCCCGGTCAGTCTTGCCTTGCTGCGGATTATATTGGTTAGTTAGCTAGGGGTAGCGCCGCGTCGCCGCAGTTCCGGCGCGACGCCGTGTCCGTCATACAGCGCCACACGCCGCACGCCTACCCGCACCCGCCGCCCGGTCAGTCTTGCCTTGCTGCGGATTATATTGGTTAGTTAGCTAGGGGTAGCGCCGCGTCGCCGCAGTTCCGGCGCGACGCCGTGTCCGTCATACAGCGCCACACGCCGCACGCCTACCCGCACCCGCCGCCCGGTCAGTCTTGCCTTGCTGCGGATTATATTGGTTAGTTAGCTAGGGGTAGCGCCGCGTCGCCGCAGTTCCGGCGCGACGCCGTGTCCGTCATACAGCGCCACACGCCGCACGCCTACCCGCACCCGCCGCCCGGTCAGTCTTGCCTTGCTGCGGATTATATTGGTTAGTTAGCTAGGGGTAGCGCCGCGTCGCCGCAGTTCCGGCGCGACGCCGTGTCCGTCATACAGCGCCACACGCCGCACGCCTACCCGCACCCGCCGCCCGGTCAGTCTTGCCTTGCTGCGGATTATATTGGTTAGTTAGCTAGGGGTAGCGCCGCGTCGCCGCAGTTCCGGCGCGACGCCGTGTCCGTCATACAGCGCCACACGCCGCACGCCTACCCGCACCCGCCGCCCGGTCAGTCTTGCCTTGCTGCGGATTATATTGGTTAGTTAGCTAGGGGTAGCGCCGCGTCGCCGCAGTTCCGGCGCGACGCCGTGTCCGTCATACAGCGCCACACGCCGCACGCCTACCCGCACCCGCCGCCCGGTCAGTCTTGCCTTGCTGCGGATTATATTGGTTAGTTAGCTGGGGGTAGCGGAACTCTGACCCAGCTCTGATGAATTCATATGGACGGTATGAATAAGACAAGCTATTGAGGGCCTCAAAGAGGCTACTATGCAAGCAGCAGGAGCTGACGAGGAACTAACTCCTTGTCATCAAATCTGCTGCTGTTCTTGTGAATACAACTTGGCTGAATATCCTGGAAGAGTTGGTCCAAGCACGATTGTCTTAGTTTGCTTTCTCATTTATATCTCAATACTATCTAAAATACAGATCCATAGAGTCAGTGGTAATCTGACTAGTTAGCGGGAGGATTCTGTAACTTACCGATACAGTTGAATTGCTACAAAATCAAAATGTCTCAATTTAGGTTATTTCACAAAATTAATATCATTTATATTTTATGTGTGTTTTTTTCCCTTATATATTTTGTGTCATGGCATATTATGAGTATGACTCAGCCAAATTCTCTGTATTCTAAAATAAAATAGATGAGATACCCGTAGAAAAACGACGTACACACAAATACGTGGCGTCACTATTTTACTTAGATATAATTAGCGCTCTATAACTTGTCTTATTGATATCTCAGATGAGCGCGCCGCGTCGCCGCAGTTCCGTCGGGACGCGCTGTCCGTCATTCAGAGGCACTCGCCGCAGCACGTGTATCAGCATCAACACCCACAACCACCACCAGGTGAAAACTATCCCTTAATTATTCTAAAATAACGAAAAAAGAAGCTTCTGTTCCATACAAAAATGCTAACATTCAAACAAACGTCGTCAACGATTAAAAATGTTTGATACAGCTGCTCTTTGTCGATATTCCTGTTTTTTTTTTCCAAAGTAAAAGTTAGGAAAAATATTCATGAGGACCTATTCAAAGTATTGTAGAATCGTACGTAAATCGTAAATCGGTCCAAGGTTTAGTACCAAATAATGCCTAATAGAGTTATTATTGAATTTCATATTTAACTTTTATATTCAAAAATAATATAAGTGACACTCGGACAAAAATGTATGATTAGCTTGTCCTTTCATAAATAGACGTGTCATTCGTTATCTTTTGAAACCAAATGTGTATATTCTACATAAATCAAAAATAAAACACCGAAAAAACGTAGCATCACTCGCATACAAAAGTTAAAATCTCTTTATACTAAACACCAAACTGTTCTCAGGTCACGAAGCGTTCACGTCATTGGTGGACGTGGCGTCCGCGGCGACGGCACTGCCAGTGCCGCGCGGCTCGCAGGCCGACGGCAAGCAGGAGGCCAAGCAACAGCAACAACAACAACAACATCATGATCTCAGGTATGTTACACACAACATAATCTTCCTTCTGACCTTGTTTGACAGCCTTTCTTATTTTAACTGGCTAAAGTCTGTTTTTTGATTTCGTAGACTAATTTGACATTTCAAGTGATTGTTGTTTGGTTTTTCAATTTGGAGTTTGACATTTGCACCTGTCAAATTATCCTATGAGATTAAAAAACAACCTTTAGTTTATTAGGAAATAAGTTGGTTTTCATCTACACTAATAAGAAAGCTGAAGTTTTTGTTTGTTTGTTTTAACACGGTAACCTCTGGATATTAATATTTTGTATTTGATAGCCCAATTCTTGAGGAAGGCTATAGGCTATGTAACACCACCCGACCACCGTTAGGAGCCGAGTTAAAAGAAAAAAGGTAGACAGAACGCTAACCGAGAACGAAATAAGCGCGGGCAAACGATGAACAAGAAATTTCATGCGGACAAAGTCGCGGCCACAAGCTAGTGGATTGATAAATTAATTCAGTGTCTTAAACGCACGTCATTGTAAACCGCGATACACGAAAAAAATCTAGGTATTCGGTTTCGAATACCCAGAATATTTTACTGAGTCATATTTTAAAGAAATAAATTATTACATTCATTTTATCATAATATTGTTGAAACTGACCTGCAAGAGCTACAACGTTTACTGCGATAGTACAAGGAAAAGTCGGAATATATTATTGTATTAAACAGTGGTTATTATTTTCAATTCACAGATTCATGGCGCAGAAATTCCCGATCGGTTCTCAGTTCCCGGTAAGTATTTATTTATTTTGCTTTTCTGTTCACTTACTTCGTCCCACTGCTGGGCGGTCTATCAAAATTTAAATAACCTACTTATTTAATAATTAAAACAGTACAATACGGCTGACATAACTTGGCAGTTCCGAACTTCGCGCAGAGGACTGCGCAGTAACATTTTTTAGGAACTAAATGGTGACATGAGGGGAGTGTGAGTAAGAGAACATGCGCGGAAGTTCGTAGTGCCAATGTTCAGACCTGCCAAGTTATACCGGCCGTATTGTATATTACAAGCAAGTCTGTGTACATTTTAAATTAATAATGTGTATTATTTTCAGCAAATGATGGACAGAAGAGTTCAGTCACAACCTCAATACATGGAGAGAGACAGACAGATACAAATACAGAGAAGAGACGCGTAAGTGAAATATAGTGTTACTATTTTCAGTAGTTGTTGACCATGTAGATTGGTGTCATAAATGGTCTTTTGTAGAAAGAACCACACAGACTGAGTGGACCTGTCCAGTCAGTGCACGCATTTGTCACGGTATCTTTGCTGTATATACCATAACTAGCTTCCGCCGGCGGCTTCGCCCCCGTGGTATGTCGATAAAAAGTAGCCTATGTCCTTCCCCGGGATACCATCTATCTCCTTGCCAAATTTTATCGAAATCCGTTCAGTGGTTTAGGCGTGACAAGTTAACATACAGACAGACAGACAGACAGACAGAAAGTTACTTTCGTATATATAATATTAGTATGGATTATGCTAACCGCATTGGCATCAGCCAGCGTTGGTCTAAAAATGAGTATTGTCCTAACAATATTCTACAATGTAAGTAATATTGTTGCAGTGAACGCGCCATCCACGCGATACATGAACGGCACGCGATGGAGCAACAACAACAACACCAGAACCAGCAACAACAACAGCATCAGGCGCAGATCATTCACGAGCGACATATGCAACACTCCATTGTAAGTGTTGTTACTATTTGAACGCAGTGTGACTAAATCAACTCCATACAGTTAAAAGAGATACTACTAACCTATTATAAACATAAATGTTCCGGAATAAATTCTCTAAACGATGGTGAAAACCTCATCTAAATCTGTTGCGTCTTTTAGAAGACCAACACGGACATACAGACAAATACGAAAAACGACTTTATTTAATTATTTTATAATATGTAATATGATATAACTTTAATTTATAATATGTATATGGGGATTTATGTCCTGAACGCGGCTTAACAGTTACGCCACTAGTGGAGGCTATTTTATTAATTTTTAATGCTTTTTACCGTTTCTCACATATTTAATAATCGTTTAATATTCATGGAGTTGGTATAGTTACATTGTGATTAAACTAATGTATGTACTAGCTGATTGCTGATCATTTTCCTTAGCTGCAGGCTTTCATATAATTATAAACTGCTCAGCGATTTCATAGTACCATCATTTAGCTGAGATTAATACATAAGTCGTACGCACATATAGCACGCGATGCAGGAGCGACACGCCGAGCAACAACACCAGCAACAGCAGCAGCAACAACAACAACAACAACAACAACAACAACAACAACAACAACAGCAGCAGCAACAACAACAACAGCAGCAACAACAACAGCACCAACAACAACAACAGCACCAACAACAACAACAACAGCACCAACAACAGCTTCAACAACAGCATCAGCAACAAATTATACAAGAGAGACATCATCAGCATCTTATGGTCAGTTGATACGTATACTGACTGTTGTCCTTAAAATGATCTGTTATTCTTCTCTCTTATCGGCTCATACCGTAGTAAAATATTGGCCATTCAGCAAAGTGGTAATAGGGCTGACCAAGAGACCTGCGACCGGCTGCGAAATGGTTCAAGTTTCGAACGTTACCATTGCCCTATTGTGGTGAATCTGGTTTTATTATGCTAATTACGAAATGGTTCAAAGTTCGAACCTTATACAGGATGTAAGGGTAAACACTCTTGTCATTCAAACCATGGGTAGTTGAATTAAATATAATAATAAATGACCGAACACAACAAAAAAAAAACGTTATTTTCATTAAAAGATTTTAAAAAGTTTCTATCTGACACCATGCTTGCTAGCGAAACAGCTGACTGACTAAGGGAGGGGTCGCGCTCGCTGCCGGTCAGGTCACATCCGCCCGTGTTGAAACGCAAGTTCGTTGCCCTAGCGCATAGGGCAACGAACTTGCGTCTCTTGTGGTAAAATTTCGGTTTAAAAAAATTAAAAAATAAGTTGTAATTTTCCATTGATTCTACGTTCTATAAATGAAACCAAACCACTGCTTGCAAGGATAACGGTGTTTACCCTAACACCCTGTATACGATCGATAGGGCCCTACAATAGCGCCTTGTGGTGAATCTATTTATGGATGTTATGTAGATTAGCTATTGGTTATAAAATATGATTTTTTATGGATAATATTTTAAAGCGGATAAAGAGGGTTACATAAGGATGAAACCACCTACACTTGAAAAGGTGTAGGTGGTTTTAGGCTACGTAAGATGATTTCAGGCTTTAATACTTATACATAAGTTTTTATTCCCTCGTTGGATCATATATGACACTCTGTTTTGTAAATTGTTCCTTTTAAGAGGGATGCGCTAGGGTAGCCCGCAAAATTCAAATTTTCTTTCGTTTTTTGCGATTTGCAGGTCAGTATCAGGTTGTATGTCGATTTAAATATTATTAGCTCTCGTAAAAAATATGGATTTACAGAATTATAAACATTAAAATCAGCAATACAACTCTCTAAGCTCATGAAAGTGTATTGATTGACTATTTCATGAAATCATGACATTTGGCACTTGCGCATCCCTATGCGCTACCCTAGCGCATCAACCTTAAAACAAGGATTCCTTTTTTGCAACAATGCTTGTTTAACGGATGATAATGATCGAAGCATTTTAAGTTTACGGGGATTTTGACACTCTTTGGTAGAAAGGGGTGGCTTTTAATTCGCTAGAACGTTCTTAAGAGTCCATAATACCTCAGTTCAAATTCACTCAACATTCGTTGATCGCTCGCACGATACTGCTCACGGACTGAGTGAGAGCGAGACTGAACGGCGGGAAGAAGTCTCTAAGGAGGCGAAAATAATGGTAATATTACAAAAAAAAAACAACCGACTTCCAAAAAAAAAGTGAAAAATAACTTTAATTTCGGAAGTCGGTGTCTTTGCTTTTCAATTTTCGTTTTTTGCCACCGACTTTTTTGGAAGTCGGTTGTTTTTTTTTTTGTAAAAAGTTTTTATTTTTCACTTTTTAGTTGTGGTAACTACCCCACACAAATTCGTATACCGTTGTCTGCTATGTGACGGAGTCAATTAACATGTCATCAACATCGCAAAGTGGGAAAACTACGTAATTATTGAAGCTAACTCAAAAACTACGCAAGCAAAATTAATAAAATTTATATGGGACCACCTCTGAAGCATAACCTACCAAACAAAAAAAGAATCATCAAAATCGATTCATAATTGGCGGAGTAAACGGGTAACATACACACAAAAACATACAGACGAAATGAGAACCTCCTCCTTTTTGAAGAAGTCGGTTAAAAAGAAAACACATAGTATCTGCTTTATAGTTAGTTCAGTTATCACGCAAAGTTTCATGATCTAATTTGAAGTATTTTTGAATACGAATGGGTTATTGTTCAGTTTGGAGGTAACTTTTTTTTCCATCGAGAAAATCTTATGGAACCGTGTTTTCGTCAAACATAGTACTAAACATTAATCTTCAACTTTAACATATATTTATTTCAAAATTAATGCTGCAGTATTTTCGATATAACAGAGGATCATGCTAAGTAATTTAAAGGATTATAAACTCCTCAATTCCTCGATAATCAATTAATGTAAACCGTAGGTAGGTTGCAATAGTACATTAAGTTATCATACCGTTATGTTTGTCCTACAGAGCGTGTCGTCACAGGATGGAGAGAGGCGCATGATTTCGTCGGTGACGTACAGCACGCCCGGCAAACCCAGGGCGCAGACGCCGCACCATCTCGATAGAAAAGACACGTATGTATTGCAGTTTGTACTTTACATAATGTTAATAAGCAAAGCTCGATTAGCAAAAATATCACATGTAAGAATTATGTCTATAGATGCATGATTGATGTTCGAGTTCCCTAGTTCTGTTGTTTACCGTGTATGCGGCATTCCTACTCAGATTTGCCCTAAACTTTTCTTTTAACTTAATCTTCCATGTCGCATGTCATGTATGGTAAGTTGGATAGCAAATGTCACAATTATTCAGACGTCACTATGGAGTGTTGTCTGCACTCTAAATAATTGTGGTTCTTAGATTGAGTACCATCTAAGAGATATAGATAGATAGTAAGCCAGTTATTAGTTTAGTTAGTTAGTGTATAGTTCGCCTTTGTGCAGTATTTTTTATTTTACTTGTGCATAAAGTTTTCATAAATAAATAAAGAATATATTTTTGGATTGAGACAAAATGTACAAATTACACAATTATTTTATCACTAGCTGTGCCCCGCGGTTTCACCCGCGTAAGTCTCGATCCCGTGGGAATATCGGGATAAAAAGTATCCTATGTGTTAATCCAGGTTATAAACTATCTGTTTGCCAAATTACATCCAAATCCATTCAGCCGTTTTTGCGTGATTGAGTAACAAACATCCAAACACACAAACTTTCACATTTATAATATTAGTAGGATTGTTAAATAATATGACCGAATTATCTGATTAAAATAACACCTAATTGATGGTGTTCTCGAGACAAAGTTAGACTTCCATCTTATTAGTACAAGACATCAAACTTAATCATCTTTGTATATTTTCTCTTCACAACATACTAATATATTTTATATCCCTTTCAGACGCACAGTAGTATCATCAGTATCAGTGGGTCCCGCCGTAGCGGCCGGCGTAGCAGGCGTAGCGGGCGTAGCGGCCGGCGTAGCGGGCGTAGCGGGCGCGCCGGGCGCAGACAATCGCCCGCGACCGGCCGAGGGCACGCTTACTGCTGCTTCGTTGATCGATGCTATTATCACTCATCAGATCAGTCAGAGCTCGGATCAGAGGTTCCCGGTAAGAATACTTTTGTTTATTACATACTTTTACACTGAGAAGTTAGGTTTATGTTTTTAAGTGGGAGATTATTTGCGTTATAGTAATAAAAAATACAAAAACTTTGTCAAAATAACTCAAGTATCATAATTCTGATACTGCCTATTTGTTAAAAGCCATATCCTTTCTTGGTAAACTTTAAATTCAATAGTATAAACAGTTGCCACCTATTTTTAACGGCTCCGCACTTCCTCACGAATGATAAAGCAAATAAACGCTAGAGATCACCGAACTACATTTGATCAATCAACAATTTGAGCGATCAATATTATATACTGCATTTGCTAGACCGGATTTCGTCCGTTCATTAGATCTCGAGTATGCATGAAGCATAAAAATTGTCATGACAACATACTGACAGTTCACTATAACTCGGCACTATTGCTTGTCAAGCCATTTTGAACTCTATTAGTATTGGAACTAAGCTTGACAAACAATGGTGCCCACATGACGGCATGGGACAAGTTATAGTGAACGGTCAGTAATAAAGTACAAAATGGTGACTGAGAACAGAACCAATCGCGTCACCGGACAAGTTATAATGAATGCACTACATGATAACGTGTTATCCTGTTATTAATTTCGACAGCTAGCTGTTACGTTATAACAAGTTTATACCTGTTAAATAATAATGACTAACAAAGTATTAATGTGTTCAGGAGCGCCCCGACCGCGGCGTGACGCCGGCCGAGCGCGAGGAGGCGGCGCAGGCGGCGGCGCAGGCCGCGCACACCACCAGCATCAAGCTGGGCGACCTCGCCTCCAACATCATCACCAGGGACTTCTGTAGCCCCACCACCTCCATCATGCACCACAAGTGAGTACCGGCAACATACTTATGTATATGCTACAGATGCCATTAGGCACTTTTAATATCAAAATCTAGGTGTAGGAAGAAGAAAATATCGTTTTCATTTCGTAATTCTTCTTTTATTAAACCTAAATTTGAATTCAGAATCTTAGGTAATTATCATGTTTTAGAACCAGGAACTCGAAGTTATAAATACATAACAATGTTCAAAATCCATTGATAAAAAAAGTTTAATAATCACTCAAAAATCAGCTAAAAATTCAATGAAAGAAAATGTTCAATAGAAGGCAAACCTTTATTGAGCGAAAGAATACGTAAAGTTGTAGATGTTACACCAAACCTTTGAAAAAGCTTCGGGATACATTGACCCTACTCTAAACTACTCTAAATAACGCCCCATTTTTTCTCCAGTAACAGGTTCAGCGTAGGCAACTCTGAGGGCTATGTGAGCGCCGGCGGCGAGGAGTGGAAGCGACGCGACGCGCCCAAACACGCGCCCTACCTCGAGCCTGTCAGCCCGCCTGACAACCATCCTGCCAACAGGTATGTTATTTCTAGTATTCATTATCTTATCAACAAACAGAGTATTTCTACTCAATGCACTGTCGAGCAGCCTCTTTACTATTACGTCACTTTAGATCGAACGATTATAGATCGTTCTTCTTCCCGACTTCCCAATTATTGCCGAGATGTAATGGCTTGTTCTTCACGTTAGGAATTCGTTGGAAATTAGCTTAGTCCTTCGTAAAATAAAAAGAAAGTTTGATTTCGCCACGATACGTCACAAGAAGTTAGCGTTGTTTGCTTTGTCTTCATTACTGGTTTTGATATTAGGATGAACTGTATCCTAACCTGAATGAATCCTAACCTAATAATATTTAGTAGACATGGTAATGAAGTTGTGTTGATGTATAATGATTTGTGTACCTGTTCCAGAAACAACAGCAACCGTCGCTACAGCTGCGTGGGCGCGGCGGGCGCGGGCGCGGGCGCGGGCGCGGGCGGCGTGCTCACGGCCTTCGACTACGTCACCAACCGCATCGTCGAGGTCATGCGCAGCGACGCCGACGAGCGCACCAAGCCGCTGGCCTTCCCCACCGCGGCCTACGCCTACCCGTACTCGGCGCTCAACGTGGCCACGGCGCCCGGGGACTGTGAGTTTATACTTATTTGTTCAGTTTTGGTATAATATTATGTTGAATAATTGTCATAGTCCAAGTCAAAAAATTTATTTCAATTTAGACCATATAAAGGCAGTTTTGAAAGTTAAAAGAAAATAATGGCACCACAGCTTATCAAGGGGTTAAAGATGTGTGATGTACAGTCACGAGCAAAAATATGTATACACTCAGCAAAATTCAATAACGATTTTCTCGTGGAATTAAAATTGTAACTTTGAGATGATAATTTTTTCATAATAATAGGGGTTCCAAAATACTATATTCGTAATATCATAAAGTTACAATCAATACAGTAGGAGAAAATCACTTTTAAAAGTTGCTAAGTGTATACATATTAGTGCTCGTGACTGTACAAAGATTTGTGTTTTACATATGAATGTTTTACATTAAGGTAAAAGAAAGAGTAAGAGAAAAGGTAGTACCTACTAGTAGTCTAAAATTGTGAATCTCTCTGTCATCCAGCACAGATATTATAATACTCATCCAGTAAAAACATTGACACATACATTTGTCGTCAACATTTTCACACACACCCATGTCCACAATTTCCACACCATTTTGTATTTTTATTTTGACCTCATTTGCGACATCGGCACCCTCAAAAATCATGAAAATGTCCCCATGCCTAACGTTCCATCCTTCTCCCCAGCGTCCAACAACGCGGCCGCCAGCAACGCCGTGTCGGCCCCGTGCCCGCCGCCGCCCCCGGAGCCGGCGCCGCTCATGTCGGCGCAGTACGAGCCGCTGTCGGACGAGGACTGACGGGCCGGCGGGGGGCCCGCGCCCGGCCACGCTAGCTTGATGGCATCGGGGTGAGGAGATCCACGGATGTGACCATATACACCCAGGATGTAAGGTCGTGACGCTCCAACGAAACATCATTGCGGGACATTTAGAAAGATCAAGAATCGGGCCGTGATGATGTAGACTCTTCTAAAGATCAGCAATACTTCAGGCTAAAATGCTTCAAGACTGGTGTCGAAACGGTCCATCAAAAAAAAAACTTCGCTTGAAAATCATCTTTGAAGAGGGACAAAAACGAAAATTAAGATTCGGCTATAAATCGAATACCGAAGAAGTAATTGTCAGCTTAGAACTGTAAAACATACACCTGAACCATAGAAGCAGAAGTACCGGGTGGAATAAGCCCAACAGTGGACTAAAACATGCAGAATGAAGATAAAATAGTGCCCCAACTCGTAGTGTACGTGCCCGATAGATAGCGGAGTGGCCAAGCTTGTGCGAACATTACCCTCCCCGGATACACGTCAAAGTGCGTAGATCTTCAGTTATTTTGACGTATTACTTTCATATACACACACTTTAACAGACTATGTAAATAAGTACGAGGTTTTTCGTTATAAAGTGACTCAGTAGTGACGTGTATCCAACAGATAACGGATATAGCGGTGTACAAAAGACATTGAAATAAACTAGTAAGCAAGTATCGACATGTTATGGGTGCATTTCGTGTGATCTCGGTTATGTGTCTACTGACCTATTGGATCTATTCGTGTTAAGTATAGACGATGGTACTAAAATTGTATATTTATAATGATGTTGTTTTGTAATGCAGGGATTAAATACCGTTCATGTGTTGTGGGAGAGCTTTAAGTGTCCGGTAGTAGGCGATAGTGTGCACTGTGACCCGGGCCCGACACTCGTCCGCCGCGCGTGGCACGATACGCTTATGAACATAATGCTGTCGATTAGTGAGAATACGATTATGAATTGTTATTTATTTAGTTATTCAACATGTTTCTTTTATTTTCTCGTCTAACTGTAGTTGATGAACAAACGTGACTAGTAGCACTGCCGCTGAGTGATGCCGAGTACCTCACTATATGTTAAGTGGCAGAATTACGAACGTTTCGGTGATTCAAACGATATAAAATAAATAAGAGATGTATTTTTAATCCAGTCTTCCATCAGCACTCCGACAGGGGACTCCCCACACTAGGCTAGGGCTCCGCGCGACTTCGTCCAATATTAGCTACACTTAGGAACTGTATATTTGTGAATAGACGCGTGACTAATGATCGACACTTGCCCCGGCATGCATTTCGCAGATTCCTCGTTATATTAAGCCGTCGACGTGAGCGCGCGCCGCTCTTAGTTTACATTTTTTTATGCTTCGCTTCGGATTTCGCTGTCGCCTCATCCATTAGGTTAGACTACGCGTAGTTCAATTTATCATTTGTTAATTTCGTATTGTAAATATCATTATGTCGTTCGTTTAATGTAAACTTTGTGTATATCGGCCCGCCACAGCGAAGTCCGGAACGGTCTCCGAGCTATTGAAATCGAAACTACTCGACTCGGGAACTGTCTACACCCTTATTATACATATAGCGTTAACGTTAACGGAGTAGCGTAAGTAATATAAATTATATACATATGTAAAAGTGTATGGTTATTATGTATATGCATTTGTAATTATACAGGTTAGCTAAGAGTTGAATTAGAGATTTGATTTGGTTTTTTAGTTAGGAGGGTCTCGTGTGACCGATATAAATATAGCGGGAGAGGAGGAGCGGCGCCGCCGCCGCGCACAGCTGCTGCGCGCTTATCTTATGTGCTACACTCACCCGCGCCGCTCTGCTCGCGCCACGCACCCACCCCTGTCTACACTCATACGTACATTAGTTGCTGATATAATCCCTGTAACTGTCAGTTTTATGACTTTCCTTATCCAATTGTAAAAATAAAACTCACCCAATTTAACTTAATCATCTCTTGAGGCGATACTAGAGCAGCGCGCGGTGTTTTTGTAAATGTTTTCGAGTTATGTGTAAAAAACGACTGATTAAATTTACTTTGAGCGAGTGTATGGGAGGCGCGGCGGCGGCGGCGCTCGCAAACACATTGTGATTTCTTTATAAAACGTTGTAATGTACTGTAAGTAGCCCAAGAAAAAATAATCCTTGTAAGTCCGAACATAAGCAAAAAAACAACTTCTGGGAGGACAAATCAATAAAATAAGATGCAAATCTAACGCCTGTGTTTTATTTATACCGTCCGATTTGATTCTTGTGGGATCTACATAATCGACTCAAAAAATTGTAAAGGTGTGTCCAAACATTGAGCGGCAAGAGCGTGGCAACTCCACGCGGCGTTTGCAGGACACATTTCTGCCGCGCTCTCGTAGGTAGTTAGGTAAAAATGTTTGTGCGCGTAGACAGAAGCGTTCGCGCGCGGCAATCGTCCAATCACAGCGCGAGCGGCCGCGTGTTACCTGTTACTTATATCTTCATACCTACAATGATACTTTTAATATAAAAAAAAGATTTTTATGTCTGTTACTAAGTAGTTTGTTACCTACTACTAAATTGTAAGTGATTGAAGATAAAAAATAACGCTTATGTATTTAATAAATTTCGTTATTTCATTGGAACATAAGATAACAGTATTTATTTATATTTTATTTTATTGATTTTAAGAAAACTTACAGCTAATACATTCGAGTAGTCACAAGTAATAATGTAGAATAAAGTTTCCACTTATCTAATTACATAACATTAGTAACACTTTTTTCAAATTACATAAATTCTATTCTAACAAGCGGTACTAGGGCTGTAGCTAAAACATTTTTTTTTTAATCTACAAAGTAACACTTTCTTTGAAAAAGTTGAGAAGTAAGGTGAAGTATGACCACGCTGTCTTTATTATCTGCAAATAAATAATTGATGTAATGTAGTCTATGAGACAATTCAGGGGAGAAAAGCTTGTAAAATCAATATTTACCGTGCTGTAGCTGGCCAGTGAAATAACTGAAAATCCATATGTCGTCACGTAAACTCCCTTTTGAGCTCTGAAAATGCAGAAATGACCTGTTTTATTAACCCGCTAAGGGCCTAAGCACATTTGCAACGCAGAAGCTTCGGGCTTTCCAAAGAAAATCTTAGGGTGCCGTCGCTGATTTGTGCAATGCGACGTCGCAACGTTTTATGTCGGCCGAATGGCCGATGCACATGATGCGTTGCGGCGATGGCGAGGCGCCGGAGCGGTGTCGCTGCGGCATCCTACGGGGAGGGGTGTAGGCGTTGCGACGCCGGAGCGGCACCGATGAGTCTCACCGTGTGACCGCTAATGCGGCGAAATCTTTGCGGTACGGTGCCGTAATGCAACGCATCGTGTGTATCGATCCTAAGGCAACATCTCCACAAACGAGAGAATCGCGGCGATTCACACTGTGACGTTGCAAATTGACATCTTAGGCGACATCTAGCGGTGGAGCTAGGTAGCTCCAGAGTTTCTCAATACTGGAGACAGAGCGTTGTTTTTGGGTTTCGATAATTAATTAGATGTTAATTAAGGAATTAAAATTTATTAACATTCAGAGGTAATCACCCAAATTTTATAGTCATGCAATGTCCAATAAATTAAATTTAATTCTTATGATAGAATTTCGAAAGTGGATTGTCACTTGTCAAAGAATTCTGTTTTTAGTCTGTGGAGAGAACTTTCTCGAAGGTCGATATCGAGGAGTCAGGGCTTTGGTCCTGCGTGTGTGACGAGAAGGGTGTTCCTTCCCGATCCTGGTGACGCTACGCAATGATGGAGTTTTAACAGCCGAACCTGTCTGGCTTTTTATGCTAGCCTGAACTGATGCGAACGTGAAAGACGTGACGCCCTGGTGCCGTCCTGTGGTCTGGTGAAATAGCAGTTAGTCCCGACTAGTGGCGGGCAGTGTGCTGGGTTGACCCGGGCTTTGGCAGTTTTGAGGTTAGATCCTACGAGTGCTGGCAGTGTGGCCATCCCCGTATATTGGAAGGCCTTACCATCCGGTGGCTCGTCCAGGAAAGTGTCGCCACTCCAGGTAACGATTAGCGTCATCGTTTTCCTACGGATCCCGTAGGCCGCGTGTACGTGGGAACCCAGAGTTTTCTCTGTGGTTCCATGCCAAGGGACTTGATTCCGTCAACTGACGTCAACTGAGAGTCCGTCGTGAACAGAGGGACAGTTAACACCTGCAAGTTTGTAGTAGACCCTTTGAGTGAGTGATACCCAGGTGACCATTTTAAAGGTCATTTCCAAGTGATTTAGGCCTATGTGTAGTAAACTAGGTTATAAACCAGTTGTTCTAAATTTCATGTGTTAGGTTGTGTCTCAGGGTGCTTTGCCCCTAATGTTATAATTTCTCTTATGAGCACAACCATATTTAAGGTCACTTATTATTCGATTGAGCTAGAAGTTGTTAAGCGTTCATCTCACGGATCCTCACAAGCGACCTTGAGCTTGTTGATATTTAATCTCATGCTTGTATTTCTCCTAACACACCTTGTTACGGAGACGGGGTGTGTTAGAGGCTAATACCAGGTTAAAGGTTGGGAAAGTTCTAGTGTTTTAGTGGCTTGCCACAATTTTTGTAAACCTGTGTTATATAATTACAATAAACTTTGTAAAAAAGGTAATGGTTTAATTGGTTCTTTCCCTATTTATATATACCCAATAAATTTACTTTAGCACGGCAGGAAGCCGGGTGACAGTTGGCGCCCAATTGGTATATAATTATATAAGGTGAACAATTAATAACGGTATCACTCTCTCACTCAATACGTTCAGTTGACGGAATGTCGTATTAGTTTAAGGCTAGTTTTTAAGTTTTAAGTTTCAAGTGGTCAACGCACCACAATCAGAACACATTTTCTATTGTTTGAACCGTTAAGGTGTAGATGTGTATTTATGTCATTAACCAATTTTGTTTATTTGATCAGCACAGAGGCTGGACAAGTTGTTTGTGGTAAATTTCAATATTTAATTACCTATGTTGCAAATGTTGTTATAAAGGTTAATGACTAGGTCATCTTTTGAACTAGGAAAGTATAGAAGTTTGTGAATTATAAGAATACACTCTTGGTTTAATGATAAGTATAATTGGACTTTTGGTAAAAGAACTGTTTATAATATGTTAATTCTTGTTTGTAAAATATTGCAAAACTTATTTGTTTGAAATTCACATTTGAAAATACAACTTTGTAGCTCATATTGGTTTGTGAGGTTATTCAAGGACACAATAACATCATCAATAACTATCATTTTTTCTTTTGGTTGTACATTATAGGGAACTATAACTTAGTTTATGAGTAAATAGTAACTAGTGACTTTATTGGAAAGCATAGAAGATTTATGACAACTGGTTGGTTACCTAAAAGATAGTCTTTATACATCAACTCAGGATTTCCAAATAACTATTACAGTTGTGTTACAGTCGCTGGAATACAACAACAACATTTGTTTTCATTCATTGTGAAATAACTTTTAATTCACATTGACTTTGTCACGGTGACGTTTGAGGTTAAGTCTTGGTACGTTCGGAAACGTGAATCAGAATAGTGACATTTAGTGAAGGAAAACATTGCCTCACATTAAGTAATAGTAAATTCTTTATTTCTCTAGAAGTTAGAACATTATTAAAATGGATTTAGAAAAAGTATATTTTCATTCCCTTCTACGGGACGAATTGGTGTATGAGGTTGCAATTCGTGCGGAAACTCCAGCGGATACAGTAATGAAGCTTCGGAAACAACTCAAAACACTCAGCTTAGGTTTCAGCCCCTCCGAATTTGTGGATGAAGAGCTGGACGCCGGAAAGGAATTAGTTGCAATCCAGGATAAGCTTAAGGAGTTGCAGACCAAGGTGGAAAATGCTGAGAAAACTCGGGATAGCCATAGTCTTGCTCGTGCTAGGGCTTTGTATTGCCATTTATACCATCGCTTGCAAAGGCTTCTTTGTACTGAAGCGAGGGAATGTGTCTTACAGGAGAAACTTCGGAACATCATGAAGGGTTATGGGACTACACTCGACAAATTATTTGGTCGGTCAGACATTGAAAAGTCACAGCCTGAGGTTGAAGATAATAATACTCAGTATGCTGTTAGTAAGAATATTTGTAAATGGAATGTCACTTTTGATGGCAAGTCATGCCCATTTTTGTTTTTAGATTCAATCGCAGAGCGTGCTAACGCATTTAAAGTAGGGGATTCTGTGTTGTTTGATTCGGCTTTTGCTTTCTTTAAGGGTGATGCTTTGATTTGGTATAGGAGTGCGAAATGTCAGGCAAATACTTGGAAGGAGTTAGCAGATCTGCTCCTTAGCGAATTTCATGCCATTGACTATGAGGATAATTTGTTAGACGAGGCCAAGAAACGGATTCAGGGTACGGATGAACCAATCCACATGTATTTTGCCGTCATGAATGGATTATTTTCGCGTTTAAAAACACCTCTAACCGAAAAGGAAAAGATTAAAATCCTGAAAAGGAACGTCAAGCCTTCGATATCAAGAGGTTTAGTATTGGTAAAGCCGGACTCAGTAGCGGAACTAAAAGATATTTGTCGTCTACTAGAGGCGGAAGATATTAAATCAAATAATTTTGCTAAATCCCAGTCAAAATCGGAAACCACAGAACACAAACCAAAAATAGCCAGTTTAGATCACGGTGTCAATAAAAACGATTATAGGAAACCACAACCAAAGGACAAACCAAATCCACAATCCTCAGGGAAGGAGATTAAATGTTTTAAATGTGGAAAGTTAGGGTTCACTAAAAGGACTTGTCCAAGTTGTAGAAGCGAACCAAAGGCAATAAAATGCTTCAAGTGTGGAAAGTTAGGGTTCACTAATAAATCATGTCCAGATTGCAAGAGTGTACCAAATGTTCCAAAAAACTAGTTCCAACGGTCTGTCACCAACCACCAGGAACGGTCGATCCAGGTGAATGGAAATCTTGGTTAGAATGTGTTTCTAATTTTTACAAATATAACAAATCAGTGACAGCACTGTTTAAGCCAGACAGGGGAAAAGATATTCGGCCATATTTAAGTGTAAATTTATATGATGTAGCATTATACGGTTTATTAGATTCAGGGGCAGACATTTCAATTATAGGTAATGGAGCTCATGAAAAGTTTATTAACTTGGGCTATTCTTTAGACACCTCAAGTGAGTTTAAGGAAAAGGTACTGGTAGCAAATGGTTCCGAAAGTAGTCCTATAGGTATTTTAAGGTTACCAATTACTTTTAATGGTATAACTAGGATTATTAATTTTTATGTGATACCTACTATCACATCCAATGTTATATTCGGTGTGGATTTTTGGATAGCTTTCAGTTTGATGCCTCAAATGTTTAAACATATTAGTTATATTGAGACACCAAAACAATTTATACAGTTCAATAGTAATCCAAGTAAAACATTTGCAAATTCAATAGAGTCATTTGATAATTTGAGTCCAGAACAGAAAACAATCGCAGAATTAATAGTTCAACAATTTTATGATATCTCTTTTGAGACTGAAGGTTTGGGTAGAACACATTTAGTTAAACATGTAATAGACACAGATGATGCGTTACCTATTAAGTGCAGACCTTATCCAATGTCACCGGAAAAGCAAAAGGAACTACATAAGGAATTGGACTACATGTTGAAGCTCGATGTGGTAGTACCTAGTGAGAGTCCATGGAATAATCCAGTCCTTATGGTTCCAAAGTCAGATGGTACATTGCGGTTCTGTCTTGACTGTAGAAAGTTAAATGCGGTTACAAAAGGGGACGCTTATGCAATACCTTATATACCACAAATCTTGGATAGTCTCAAAAACGCTAAATATATTAGTTCTGTAGATTTTAAATCTAGTTTTTGGCAAATACCGCTGGATGCAGCCTCACAGGAGAAAACCAGCTTCACTGTTCCTGGTAGAGGACTTTTTAAATTTAAAGTTATGCCATTTGGACTTTGCGGAGCTCCTGCTCGACAGCAAAGATTAATGGATAGGTTGTTTGGTCATCCGTTTTGTAGCGATATTACCAAAGGGTTAATATTCTGTTACGTTGATGACATTTGCATAGTATCAGAGGACTTAGATACTCATATTCTTCTGTTAAAAAGGCTTCAAGAACGAATTAAGAGTGCCAATTTAACGATAAATTTTACAAAAAGTAAATTCTTTAGGAAATCCTTAAAATACTTGGGCTATGTGGTGGATGAGTGTGGATTAAGGACTGATCCAGATAAGGTGCGCGCTATTTTAGACTTTCCAGTACCAGGGACTTCGAAAGAGGTAAAAATGTTCTTAGGAACTTGTTCTTGGTACCGCAGATTTATAAGAAATTTTGCTTCTATTGCAGCGCCCTTGAATGCACTTACCAGTACCAAAATAAAATTTAAATGGAACCCAGAAGCAGACGAAGCATTTAATGCTTTAAAAAATATATTAGTATCAGCTCCAGTTTTAGCCTGCCCTGACTTTGAAAAACCGTTTTCAGTTCACTGCGATGCATCTGGTTTTGGCATAGGTGGTATGTTAACCCAGAATATAGACGGGCATGACCATCCTATTGCCTATATTAGTAGATCCCTCAGTAAAACCGAGCGTAATTATAGTGCAACGGAACGTGAAGCATTAGCTGTAATTTATGCAGTAGAAAAATTTGAACCATATTTGGGTAGTAGGCATTTTACAGTTATCACAGACCATGCTTCACTTAGATGGTTTAAAAATTTGGAGAACCCAACTGGTCGCTTAGCTCGCTGGGGTTGTCGGTTATCTCAGTATAATTATACCATCGAGCATAGGAAGGGTAAGGACAATGTCGTACCGGACGCTTTATCAAGGTTACTCAAGGTTGAGGCTGTAAATACTACCATTACGCCCATACCGACTGGTGATGAATGGTATGATAAGATTATGACCGGTTGTTCGACTTGCGGGAAAAATTACCCTAACTATCGCATAGACAGGGGTGTTCTGTATAGGTACAGTAAGGGCAAATATGCGCTGACGCAAGAATTTGACTGGAAGGAGGTAGTTCCCAAATCACTGCGTTCACAGGTCATGACAGAAAACCATGTACTTCCTACTTCAGGTCACCAAGGGGTTTTTAAGACACACCGAAGGTTAAGTTTGAGGTATTTTTGGCCAGGAATGTACCGTGACGTAGTTGAGTTCATTAAGGGTTGTAGTGAGTGTTCGGCTTACAAACATAAGACTACCCCAACACCAGGTCTCATGGGTCAGCCAAAGCAATGTTATAGACCATTTCAAGCTGTATCTATAGATTTAGTTGGTCCTCTACCAAAATCACGCTCGGGATTCGTTCATTTACTGGTAGTAGCTTGTTGTTTTTCAAAATATACATTATTGTTTCCACTACGCCGTGCGACTAGTGCTTTAGTAGCAAAAAACTTTGAGAATTATGTTCTTCTCGCTCACGGGATTCCTGAAACCGTAATTACCGATAATGGGGTTCAATTCACGGGATCAGAATTTCGTAGCCTATTAAAGAAGTACAACATACCTCGAGTGCATTATGGGCCTAGGTACGCTCCACAAGTTAACATGGTAGAAAGGTACAATAAAACGGTAATGACAGCTGTGTCGGCTTATGTAAAAGAAGACCATAGGACATGGGATCTAAATTTGACCAAAATTCAGTTTGCTTTAAATAGTGCAGTGAATGAAACTACAGGATTTACTCCATTTTTTTTAGTCCATGCCCGGGAACCCATTATAAATGGCACGTTTTATAAAGACACAGACGACTGCGATTATGAAGTAGCTATGCCTCGTGAAGAGTACGCAGGTGAATTAGGAGTCCTTAAGGATATTTTTGAAAAGGTGCGTTCTAATATAGTAAAGGCTCATGCCACTAACGCGAAATACTACAACTTGCGTAGGCGCCACGTCACTTTACGCGAAGGTCAGCTGGTTTGGCGTAAAACTTACATCCAAAGTGACGCGGACAAGTATAAGGCATCTAAGTTGGCTCCTAAATATCAGCAGTGCATTGTAGGTAAAGTGCTCTCGCCCTTAGTTTATGAGCTTGTATGGTTAAATGGTAAACCATTAGGCAGTTGGCACATAAAGGATATTAAAATTTACTAAAATAATCCAATGTTGCCCATTTTTTTTTTATCACACAGTCGTCTTGATAGTGTCTATTGGCATTAATTTACAATGGATAGATCAAATAGTTCTGTCTATATATTTTTTTATGGAGCGGGTAGTAACTCCTAAAATAGGCCTTTACTTATTTCTGTCTTTACCGAGATAGTAGCATCGGTAAGATATTTGTTATGTTATGGAGCGGGTTGTAACTCCTAAAATAGGCCTTTACTTATTTCTGTCTTACCGAGATAGTAGCAACGGTAAGATATTTGTTATGGAGCGGGTTGTAACTCCTAAAATAGGCCTTTACTTAGTTTTGTCTTCACCGATATTTTCCCATTGGTAAGATATTTGTTATGGAGCGGGTTGTAACTCCTTAAATAGGCCTTTACTTAGTTTTGTCTTCACCGATATTTTTGCATTGGTAAGATATTTGTTATGGAGCGGGTTGTAACTCCTAAAATAAGCCTTAGTTAGTTTTGTCTTCACCGAGATAGCATTATGGTATCGGTGAGTTTTTTTTTAATATTTGATAGCACAAAGTGGTTTATCAGATTCGAAGCCAGCTTCAGTTAGATAGCACTAGTTGCTTATCGCATTTTGAGCGGCCGGTGACTCATAAAATAAGCCATTCACCATTGTTTTCCGAAGGTTTACTTCTGGGAAAGTTGAATACGTCCTGCCTGGTGAGTTGTATGGACATTTATTGTCCAATTTATTATGTATCTGCTCGCAGAACATATTCTCCAGGAGGATCGTAATGTTTTTTGGTAACAATGCAGAGTTCCACTGGTACACAGACGGAATTCGGGAGTAATGTAAGGGGTGACTTCCTGCGATATGGATGCAGGTTGCTACTGATTGAAAGAGAGGTAAGATTAGGGATGTATGACAGATTGGGGGGGGATTATGCCCGGTTTGTAGGAAGTTCGTAGGTAGAATATGGTTCCTGGCAGTATGGTTTTATTTTGGATTGATTTTTGCTTATGATATGACATATAAAAATATTAACATTTTTTTTTAGTCCCCTCTTGCTTCTAACCTTACAGTTTAGAAGTAGGTTAGCACTCTTCCGCTCTAGTTTATTTTGAGAATTAGTAGATTCATTTTTAGTGTTTTAACACCGAGGGCGGTGTGCGGTTTTTTCGCATAGCGAAAACCTTTTTTGTGGGAAGAGGGGCATTGTGACGTTGCAAATTGACATCTTAGGCGACATCTAGCGGTGGAGCTAGGTAGCTCCAGAGTTTCTCAATACTGGAGACAGAGCGTTGTTTTTGGGTTTCGATAATTAATTAGATGTTAATTAAGGAATTAAAATTTATTAACATTCAGAGGTAATCACCCAAATTTTATAGTCATGCAATGTCCAATAAATTAAATTTAATTCTTATGATAGAATTTCGAAAGTGGATTGTCACTTGTCAAAGAATTCTGTTTTTAGTCTGTGGAGAGAACTTTCTCGAAGGTCGATATCGAGGAGTCAGGGCTTTGGTCCTGCGTGTGTGACGAGAAGGGTGTTCCTTCCCGATCCTGGTGACGCTACGCAATGATGGAGTTTTAACAGCCGAACCTGTCTGGCTTTTTATGCTAGCCTGAACTGATGCGAACGTGAAAGACGTGACGCCCTGGTGCCGTCCTGTGGTCTGGTGAAATAGCAGTTAGTCCCGACTAGTGGCGGGCAGTGTGCTGGGTTGACCCGGGCTTTGGCAGTTTTGAGGTTAGATCCTACGAGTGCTGGCAGTGTGGCCATCCCCGTATATTGGAAGGCCTTACCATCCGGTGGCTCGTCCAGGAAAGTGTCGCCACTCCAGGTAACGATTAGCGTCATCGTTTTCCTACGGATCCCGTAGGCCGCGTGTACGTGGGAACCCAGAGTTTTCTCTGTGGTTCCATGCCAAGGGACTTGATTCCGTCAACTGACGTCAACTGAGAGTCCGTCGTGAACAGAGGGACAGTTAACACCTGCAAGTTTGTAGTAGACCCTTTGAGTGAGTGATACCCAGGTGACCATTTTAAAGGTCATTTCCAAGTGATTTAGGCCTATGTGTAGTAAACTAGGTTATAAACCAGTTGTTCTAAATTTCATGTGTTAGGTTGTGTCTCAGGGTGCTTTGCCCCTAATGTTATAATTTCTCTTATGAGCACAACCATATTTAAGGTCACTTATTATTCGATTGAGCTAGAAGTTGTTAAGCGTTCATCTCACGGATCCTCACAAGCGACCTTGAGCTTGTTGATATTTAATCTCATGCTTGTATTTCTCCTAACACACCTTGTTACGGAGACGGGGTGTGTTAGAGGCTAATACCAGGTTAAAGGTTGGGAAAGTTCTAGTGTTTTAGTGGCTTGCCACAATTTTTGTAAACCTGTGTTATATAATTACAATAAACTTTGTAAAAAAGGTAATGGTTTAATTGGTTCTTTCCCTATTTATATATACCCAATAAATTTACTTTAGCACGGCAGGAAGCCGGGTGACAACACCGCTGTGCCTTCAGAAAGTTGGCGACGTCGAAAATATTTGACAGCTGTTTCCGACGTTGCCAACTTTCTGAACACTACTTTCGATAACAGAATAGAAGATGTTTGAGAAAATTAAAAATAGGTGAATATTGTGAAGTTCACCTGTGAAGCATGATCAGTACTGCACTCTTGGCTCTCTTGGAGCCGTTGTACCAGCCACAGTCGTACAGGGCGTCCGCCAACCGCTTGCTCTGTCGCAAGCAGATTAAACTGAATGGAGCTAACATAACATAACACCACGCTGATAATTCCCGAAGCGTCAGGCAGAGGTGTACCTGCCTAAAGTGCCTATATACACCCACATTTCACCCGTTATATTTAAGTCCCATGTGATAAGACGAGCCTAGTGCCACCAACCGGACACAAATCCAGACTCCGGCCTACTACTGAGAATTTCTTAATGGAAAATATAAGAATGCTCGACCTGGGAATCGAACCCACGACCTCAAGTTCAGCAGAAGCGCTTAATTGCGTCCAACGAGTCAGGAATGCAGTTATTTTTAAATTATTATGGTCATCTGTAAGCATGCAGGTTGTGTGGGTTCTAATACTTACAGAATCAATGAGTTTCTGTCCATACCAGCACAGCAGCCAGGTCTGCGTGAGCGCCGTCACTAAGAACGATTTGTACGCCACCTCGTTCCATTCCTCGATTAACTGGATAATAAATAGGATACCTATTTGATAAAGAAAAAACCGGCCAAGTGCGAGTCGGACTCGCGCAAGAAAGGGTTCCGTACCATTATCTATAAAAACGGCAAAAAATCATATGTCTGTTGTACGGGAGCCCCCTTAAATATTCAAGTAGGTACCTATTTTATTCTGTTTTTTAGTATTTGTTGTTATAGCGGCAACAGAAATATATCATCTGTAAAAAAAACAACTGTCTAACTATCACGGTTTATGAGATACAGCCTGGTGACGGACAGACAGACGGACGGACAGCAAAAGCCTTAGTAAACCCTATTACTAAGGCTTTTGCTGTCCGTCCGTCCTGTTTTACCCTTTGTGTACAAAAACTCCAAATGTTAACTATTTATGAATGGCCACTAACCACGCAACAAAACCCACAGAAGCAGATGATGATGGAGCTGTTCATGAAGTTGATCAGTAACGCGAAACTGAACATCTTCTCCACGTCGCCAGTTAATCTGAAAAGTATTAAAGTATCTATAAAGTTTATTAATCGGTCGACTAATAGTTTGGGTTGCTTTTCAAATCGGCAGTCTATTACGAGTTTGTATTAAATATGAACACGTTTGTTATTTTTTATTAAGTATCACTATTTTTTTACTATGTATTCGTAAATAGAACACCACAAGTACCGGATCAACGCGTGATGTCTTAGCACAACTGCTATGATCTCCTTCTGATGCCTGGCGTCCCAGTAGTTGTCGCCAATAGACTTCACTCTTTCACCCTCAGTTCGAAGCATCTCCTCGCTAACTGTAGCTACGCAAAGTAGGTATGAAAATTATACAATATCCACGTGTAGCGTAGTGTAGCATTATGCGATTACTGAACAAAAATATCCATAACATTTAGCGCCTAAGTGCGGTAGGCGCCTAGGTGGAATCGGTATACAGGGCGTAGGCCACACGGAATCGAAGTAAGGAAAGGACGGGATGCAGACGCGGCACAGACGAGATGCCGACACGATTTTTATAAAAAAGACGAGACGCAGACAAGGACCAAACGAGACGTCCAAAGAACAATTTAGAAACCTTTCTTCAATTAAGGACTTCCCGAAGCACCCATATTTCATCTTTTTAATAGAGTTTAGGAGCTAGACGGTTTTTAATATATTTTGGGAAAGGACATTGACCATCGATATATGGGAGTTGGACCAAGTGCTGCCCAGAATGGACACATAGTGCATTATGTTCTTTGGGCTTATAGTAGACTGTACACCAAAGCTCAATAAAATCTATCCGAGGAGTTTCGAGAAAAACGAATTTTTGTTGAGCATTTTTTATTGATGAATACCAACCAACCGGTGGCGCATTTGATTAAATAATGACAGTAATTATGTTAAAAAACACATTATTATTTCATTTGTATGCATATCATTTACATGTTAAATATTTTTAACTTAGGTCTTTACCACGAGAGTATCTTTTAAAAACAAAATGGGGAAGTTTCTTTTTAGCACCTTTTGTCAAAACTTCATGACTGGAGATGTGTAGATTCCGTTTATGATTGTTTGTTTTTGTTTAAATTTATGTCATACTATCTGATTTTTGCGGCTTCACCGTTGTGAATTTAAATTCTGTTGCGCAACTTAAAATGTTTTAACTTTACGCTTATAATAAGCCTTTGTTTAAAATAAGTGTGTTTAGTTTTAGGTACAAGTTGTTATTGATATAATACTAACAAATAATTACATCAATATTAAAATTGTATATGGGAGCTACATCTGCCAACAAACTGTTTTACAGTTTGGCAGAAGTAAAATATTTGGTAGTACGGATGTAACAACGAATAAACGCTTTTTCATTTTTCATTTTCATTTCACCTATGAAATTGTATGAAAAAATTCAAACGATTTTTTTTTTTTTTTTTTTATTTGTATTAATCGAAGTAATCACCCATGCAATCAATGCATCTTTGCCAACGCAGTGGCAGTTTATTGATGCCCTTCTTAAAGAAATCAGCTGGACGGGAGGCAACAAATTCTTCAAAGGCATTTTGTACTGCCTCTCGGGTATTGTTTTTTTTTCCCGCCAAGAAGTTATCCAAATTCTGGAAAAAGTAGTAGTCTGTAGGCGCAAGGTCTGGTGAGTAGGGCGGATGACGGAGAGCTTCCAACCCCAGTTCTTGCAACTTGGACACCGTCTGCTGTGCAGTATGAGGGCGCGCGTTGTCGTGCAGGAGCAGCGGAGACGAGCGATTGCCCAATGCTGGTTGGAGATGTGCCAGCTTCTCCATCATTGTGTTCAGTTCTTCACAGTACACATCTGCAGTAATGCTCACCCCATTTGGTAAGAAGCTGTGATGAATCACACCGGCGCTAGACCACCAAACAGTGACCATTACTTTTCTAGGGGTGAGTTTTCGTTTAGAGTATTGTTTAGGTACTGAACCAGGATCCAAACAACTTGCTGAGCGCTTGCGGTTATCAAACAGAATCCATTTTTCATCGCAGGTAACAATGCGGTTCAAAATTCCTTCATTTGTGTGTCTGTTGAGCAGTGCAAGGCACGCCTCGACGCGTACTTCGCGCTGGCGATCATTGAGTTCGTGGGGCACCCATTTGTCAAGCTTTTTTACCTTGCCAATTTGACGCAAATGGACCAATATTGTTTTGACGCTAACGTCGAAAGCTGCTGCTAATTCAGCCGTAGATTGTGTATCATCAGCTTCCACAATCGCCTTTAATTCGTCATTGTCGACCAAAGTCTTCGGACGACCGCGAGGTTCATTTTTCAAGTCGAAATTTCCAGAACGGAAGCAAGCAAACCGATAACAGGTGGTGCGTTGGTTTGTAGTGTTAGCTCCGTAAACGTCGTTGATGTTGCGTGCCGCTTGTGCCGCGTTGCTGCCACGACGGTACTCATATTCCATAATTACTCGAATTTTTAACGTATCCATGATGACGAAAAAGATTGAAATGCGATGAAAATGTAACACTAATCATTAAACAAATGACTTCTTTTGAAAAAAGAATTCCATGTTTTTAAAATAAAATTAATTTGAAATTAGAATTCTTAGCCAAACAAAAATTATTTTGATTTGAAATGGCCAGTACTGCAGAACGGCAATTTCATAGGTAAAGACCTATTATTTATGAGACCTGGGCCAAGTGCTGCCCAGAATGGCTACATTGTGCATTATGATCCTTGCGCTTGTACTAGTCTGTACACCAAAGCTCAATAAAAACTATCCGCGGAGTTTTGAGAAAAACAATTTTTTGTTGAGTATTTTTTATTGATAAATACCAACCAACCGATGGGGCATTTTATTAAAAATAATGACAGTAATTATGTTAAACATAAAACAACACATTATTATTTCATTTGTATGCATATCATTTACATGTTAAATATTTTTTACTGACCATCCATATATGGGAGCTGGGCCAAGTGCTGCCCAGAATGGACACATAGTGCATTATGATCCTTGGGCTTAAGTACTAGTCTGTACGCCAAAGCTCAATAAAATCTATCCGCGGAGTTTTGAGAAAAACAATTTTTTGTTGAGTATTTTCTATTGATGAATAATAATAATAATAGTCCTTCAGACCGTATTTTCGGCCACGGCGGCCAATCTCAACGGAGACTAGCCATCGGCGCGGGAGATATTATAGTGCACAAGTGTTTGCGCAGACACAAGTGCACTCTCTCTTCCCTCACTCTCATAGTCCGATGGGACGGCAATCCGACACGACCGGAGAGAGATCAGGCGTAGGACCAACGGTTTAACGTGCTTTCCGAGGCACGGGGGTATCACACCGCCAATTTCCAACTCCGGGCTGTTACTACACTTTGCCCGACCCGGGAATCGAACCCAGGACCCCACGCTCTGCAGTCGCGCTTGCGACCACGAGACCAACGGGGCAGTTAATTGATGAATACCAACCAACCGATGGCGCATTTTATTAAAAATAATGACAGTAAGTAATTATGTTAAACAACACATTATTATTTCATTTGTATGCATATCATTTACATTGTAGTGTAAAGCACTTGTCAATGCATATTCAACGAGTCCAAACACGATGGTGCTATCTTGTTTGGTTGAGGAGTTCCTATGGCCACCTTCCGGCTCCATCATCAGACCATGGACACTGCCTAGTATAACGCACTTGTCAATGCATATTCAACGAGTCCAAACTCGATGGTGCTGTCTTGTTTGGTTGAGGAGTTCCTATGGATACCTACCGGCTCTGTATAAAGGCAATAACTTTTTAACCCTGGGACCGTTTTTTTTTTTAAATTTTTGTGTGTATAAATTGATGAAAGGAACCATTTAGAAGCACTCCCATAGCTGGGCAGCATTTGGTCCAAATTGGTCAATATCCTTTTCACAAATAACAAGTACATTCAGAATCAGCAAAGCAGTCCACACGAAACTGTGTTAAAATAAGTAGGTATTAGGAACATGTGCTAAAATAGGCACCAACCCATCGGATAACACCGGACGAGCTGCTGGTCGACCGTGACGTAGAACAAGCGCCGCACACGTCTGGCTAGCAGGTCGAACTGCGTGGTGATGTGGCACAGGAACAGGCAGAACAACATGTCCCACGCCACGTTGAACCAGATCACCACCAGCGCTGGCAACCAACGTAACACCGTTTATTTAAGGAGTGACATTGCTTAGTGAATTGTGAGGCTCTTATTTATTAGGACGTTACCGTTCCATTATTCATCCGAAAGAAGACACTTCTTGACATAGACCTCCTTCAATCATTGCCAGCTACAAGTGCTACAACTACCTATCGGTCGTACGCATCACACATCCAGTGGATTCCCGCGTGACGTTCAAGATGGTCATTAGTCTTCGCTTCATCTTGTCGTTGTGATCATTGTATTACCACGCATTGGTCAAAGACTTTCGTTTTTCGACACGCGCTTTTTGGGACGAAAAGATACTGCGTAACTTCCCGAATGCTGCCTTGTCGAAGCGGATTCGACGTTTGTCCTTATCTAGAAGTTGGTCCTCTAAGTTATATTCCATCCGAATGAAGGGTTACTAAATTATATTACTAACCGTGCCAAGTCTGCACAACGAGCGTGATCTCGTAGTAGATAGGCTGGTAGGGGTCGAAGGGAAGCCAGTACAGGAAGTGCAGGCTCATAGGCGAGTCGTAACCGCAGTAGCGCGCGATGGTGATGAAGTATGGTGGCGAGAGGAAGCTGATCAGTAGCGCGTTGTTGCACCAGTAGTAACCTGGGAAAAAACCAGAAGTAGGCAAAAATAGCTTAGCTCGGCTTGGTGTTTACGCAAATTAAGAGCGACAGCAGGGTGATTTTTAAAAGGAACTGCTATTAATGCTACAGACGTACGGTTTATGTAAGAAGATGCCTGAAGTGCGACCAGTGCAGGAGGAGTATTGAAATTCCGTCAGCGGGTGAATATTCGCTCTCACGGCACTTCACCATGCGCACCGTCTCAGTTAAGCGGTAGGCCAGTACACCGCACTGCACGCCCTATGATAACAATTTCTTTACAACTTGCTGAAGAAGCTGCATTCTAATCGTTATTTAGTTACCTTAAAGTTCATTATCGGGCTTCATAATAAGTTGTTAAGAAGAGTACCTACCTATAATCTTAGGAAATCACTATCACTATGACGAAAATCCATCCGTGTTCCTTCAGTTGCCTGTTTGTGGCCAAGGGTCCCAGTATCCATTTAGGACTTTCCCGCAACCCTGGCAGGTCCATAATTTACCCCTAATAGTAACAATTTCGTCAGCACATAGCGCCGCCGGACGACCGAAACTCGTCTTCCAGTCCTTGGACGCCATTAAGGTCATTGTGTAACTACATTTGAGTTCCATACTTTAGCGTACCTTTAACAATCAAGTTGAGCTGTCTGAGCGCTCCCTTGATGATCTCGTGCTCCTCATCAGACACCTCTCCTTCCGGCCACATGTCTCGCAGCTCGTTCGCCAAGTTCTCGTACACGGGACGATGGATCACCATCTTGATGGACTTGAAGATGGCTGCGTTCAAATAATTTATTGTTGTAATCAAGCGTTACAAAAATTGCCACATAGTAGGTACATTTGTGGATTTTTTAAGCTCAGCCTTTTTGCGATAGGTAGCTAGACCGTCGCTTGCCGTCACTTGAAGTGGAGCTTCCTACCGATGCAGATAAGTAGGTCGGTAAACGAGAAAGATGATGCCAAAGGTCCGCTACCTTCCGATAAAATCTTGTCGAGTACAGTCGAGTTCCGCCTTCATTATTCTCGACGAAGTAACATAATCACCTAACCGAGCCATGTTTAGAGCCAAAAGAATTGACAAATTACGAAGGCGGTACGCACATAGCACGACGCAACCGAAGCAGGGCATCATACGGAACAACTTGATGGTGTCGCGGAACGTCTGCGCCTCGTACGCTGTCGTCACCATGCTGACCAGCTCCGAGGGGCCCGCCAGGAACAGGTTCATCAGCTCGAACCAGTAGAACATGTCCCACCATTTGCTGGTGTCGAAACGCACAAAAATGATGGATAATCTTATAAGGTACCTGGATAATCAAAGTGAAAGTGCACGCAAGATCAGTGAAGGTTGTATAATAGATCGTGGATATTTAAGATGGCATTGATCTGCACCTACGTTATGTACCTACCTAGGTACCTACGCATGGATCTGTGGTTTTCTAGTAGGATGTCTAACCTCTGCAGAGTGTCTTTTATTCCTGATACGGAACTGCATTGATTGACATCATAAAAATAAAAAGTGAGAATTGGAAGCAGGTGAGTATACAGGTACAGACAACTAGAAACGAAGTGTTTCTAGCTGTCTGTACCATTTTTTCAAAATCTGTGAATGCAGTCAGCAATTATGTTCTCAAAAAGTGGATAGTCTTTTAAGAACGTATTCCTATAGCTACAACGGTTAAGATGTTTGCTCTTGCTGCTCCATTTCAAAAAGGGATTCGATCATAATATTATCAGGATTCTATCCGGATGCGATGCCTTGCTGTACCTATTCTTTGCGGAGAAGCGACAATCGAGCTTAATAGGTATGTACATACGTGGTTTCCTCGGAGATTTTATGTGTCATGCGGATGGCCCCCCATCCCAGCACCTTCTTCGTTGGCGCATATGACTCCTCATAGTCGTTCTTGTCGTACAGCTAAAAAAAACACAGTTAGAAAATTTATGATATTGTAAGACTTGTAAGCGATGAGAATCTATGCTACTTCGCTATAAACACATTATATAAGTATGTATGTACTACGTACGGCGGTATAGGTAAGTATTCCAAATACTAATCTGTACACCTACTTGACCCGTATGTACCTACTTAGGTAGGTAATGTTGAATAATCATTAAACTATGAAAGCAGTGTTTGGACATAAATATATAAAACGCTAGTGTAGGCAAATCAAGATTCGCGTAACTCGCAAAAAACGGACTTTTTTTTTTTTGATGTATCCAAACTAACAATGACTATTTGGTTCCAAATCATCCAATGACTTCTCCCGCTCCGGGTGGAGCGGAAGGACGTGTCAGACTTTTACTGACTAAAACCCACCCGTGTTCCTTCAGTTGCCTGTTGCCAAGGTCCCGGTATCCTTTTCGGACTTTCCCGCATGCATACCAAGGCAAGGTACGGCCTGAGATGTGGTTTTGTGAAATTGCGATGTTTTAGCACGATTAACCTCGAATACCACGATTTACCGAAGCAGCCTTTTTTTGAAAAACAAACGATCTATTCACCGCAGAAATTATTAGCAAAGTACCAAGTATTTACACAAATGTAAGTACATTTGTGTAAATAAATGAAATACTGCTTACCCTCTCATTAGCCCTTTGCTTTGATTTTCTCTTGAAGCATTTTCTTAGTAAAGACGTCATTCTGTCTCGAACCGTGATTTCCTATTGTTTCATATCGAGTCACCGCAATTTAGCGGTAACTACTAATAATTTTCTTAATTACTTACCCCAGCATGTGAGAAAGACTACGAAACTTATGAAAATTACATGCCTTTACTTTCCATATGATCGGCGCACACACGGCACACCACTGCTATTTCTTCAGGCATCTCATAGTAGGAATACCTGTAAGTCAGCTTAGATAAAAGATTTCTATGATTCCACCTGAGTCTGACTAAAGTAATTACTTTTTGACACGAAGTTAGTCAAAGCTGCAGGTAAAGGCATTTTTACTTACTTACATTATTTTCCGTAATTTCCTTGGAGTAAAAGTTCAAAGACTCGCGATCAGTTCCTACAAAGGCAACTTGGTACTTCCCCGCAATGCCTTGAATCAGTGTGGTTATCTTCAACCACCCAATTTGCTAAATTTTATGTAGGTAACGAAGCCTAAAGAGAGTAGGTATCTCTACCATGTTCATTACGAAAGGGCCGATTTTGGACACCATGTGCAATATATTGGTAAATGACTGGATGTGGTGGGTAATTTATTAATATACTAACTGAAGCCCGCGGCTTCGCGTGGATGTCGGTTATTATATACTTAAACCTTCCTCGAGAACCACTCTATCCATTGGACAAAACAGCATGAAAATCGGTGCAGTAGTTTTTGAGTTTATCGCGAATCGCGAACAGACAGCCGGACAGATAGACAGACGCAGCGAAGGACTTTGTTTTTTAATATGTAGTGATTGGTAAGTATACAGGGGGCCTAGTCTACTAATTTACGTGTCAGTGGTCTCACAATGATCAGTTTTTGACAGATTTTGTATGGCATATCTGTCAAAAACTCATCATTGTGAGACCACTGACACGTTTGTAAATTAGTAGACTTGGCCCCCTGGTATTCAGCTGCATCCGGTTAGACTGGAAGCCGACCCCAACATAGTTGGATAAAGGCTGAGCAGACGATGATGTTGTGGTAGGAAAAGAAACGTTACAATACAAACAAAAAAAAACGAAACTTATAATGCGCTTTGTATCAAGTGTACGCTTACTCTTAATAAAAAGAAGTCTGTTTGTGTTATTATTGTGTCACAGTTAATATTTAATTATGTTTTTATTTATCTCTCTGTATCATTAAACCCGTGCTAGCGTAATTAAAAAGAGTTTATTTTAATTACACAACACACCCTTACCGCTTTATGGAAGCCATTTATAATTAAATATCCAGCAATTATTTAGACTTACCTACTAAAACAATGAAATAAGGACTGAATAAACACAATGTTAGAAATACAATGTAACAGTCAGAAAAATGGAATGTAGGTACCTACGTTCATTTGCCGTGTTATAGCCATTTCATACAACCTGTCATCATTTCAATGTCTATTAAACATTTTGCAAAGTTTTAAGTAGCTGAATGAACTTAATACTAGCTCCGTGCATTCTAAATCCAACATTAAATTATTAGATAAAGGTCATCACAGTCAAGGTAGGTACTAAAGGTCATCCATTCATCTGTAGACAAACTATAAACTCTGATACAATAGGTAGACATTGTTCTGAGAGGTAGACAGACCGTAAACTGTCAAAACACTACATAACTGTACTTTTCTAAAAACAAAACAAAGGTCAATCAATTACAGAACTTACTGAACACGTGATTTTGTGGGTATGTACAGTCGAACAAGCTATTTGGTGTACAGGTAGATAAGCAGATAACTTTAAACAATTTCGTGAGTGTTTGCAGTAGTCAATAATCTTTTTACGTCACCCTCTTAGGCCATAATGCTCAAAAAGTTAAATTACACACACATTCAAAATGAATTTGGGCAGTGTAATGGAAAATGAATATATTTTGCTGGTATACCAAATAGCTTGTTCGACTGTACACACGGCTACACATCAAGCTATACAGTTACCGCCTTACTAATAAACGTTGTATAGCGCCTGTATAGTTACACAACGCTTTGTCTTCTTCTTTCAAAAGTCAAATTACTGATCTGGGATTGTATAAGATTTCCGTACAATGCGAGGTCAGCTTATACTGGAAATGTATAGCTTGATGTGTAGCCGTGTGTACTGTAGGTGGCTCGGTGTGGTTGAGTTCTGTCTTGACATGACCACAGAAAGAGAAATACGCGTTAGGTAGACAGTGAGGTATGGAATATCCCCCCCTATATTTTTATTTTACTCTTTCGAAAACCCGCATAACTGCAGTCATGAGACAAGTCGCATGTATGTGTATCCGACCGAACCTAGGACCCCACGCTTAACAGTCGCGGTTGACTCCACTAGACCAATAAGGAGTTACGTAAACCGAATACTTACCTACTAATAATAGTTGTACCTTGATAAATACACGTACAAACCATACTTCAACATGTAGCTTCGCTAAAAATAAACAATCCCGTATTGATTCAGTGCCAAAACTGCAGTTTTTTTCAAAACATAGGTTTTAAAAACGACTATGGACAAAAGTCCTAGGTTTTGTTATAGTAATCCTAAGGCTAGGACCTGGACTGGAGTGACTGTGTTCTCAGCATACCTAGTGCTTCTCATGGTGGAAATATACATAGAGATATATGAAAATGGCACGCATTTGCGCATTTATAATAATATTTTGGGTTTTTGGAAATAAGCAGCGTTCAAGAAGATTGTGATAATATAGAGATACTGTAAGTCTTTTATTTAATAACCTGTTACATTTTTCTGTGAATCGGAGTTTGTATCTAATCTCGGCGTACCAGCCAGTTAATATAGTGCACAAGTGTGTGCGCAGACGCAGGTGCACTCTCTCTCAGTCTGATGGGACAGATCCGACACGACTGGAGAGAGATTAGGCGCAGGGCCAACGGCTTAACGTGCTCGAGGAACGGGGGTATCACACACCACCAACTTCTAAACTCCGGGCTGTTACTGAGAAATTACCTACCTACTAATGAGATGGTAACATACGGATTTTTTGCATTTTATGTTCTCAGCGTGATGCTTTATTTTCTGACCTTTTTCTTTCTAGTTGGCCGACTTTCGTCTACTTAAGAACCGATGATCGTTAGAGCAGTCGATAGCGGACTAGCGTGGAATGCTCTCAAACAGATGAACCGATGTTATAAAGATGAATTCACAGTTGGCGCTGACTGACACATGCACGGAATCCCTCAACAGTGCTACAGCGATGTAATCTACTGTTATGCCCCAGTGAAAAGAGTCCACCATTATATATATTGAATAAAACACACGTATATCATACCGTAGTCATATAATAACCAACATCACACACAATTCATTATTTACACAGTACTTCCATTCTTCGGGTTATCTTTGGGTGACAGTTTGTAGTTTAACAAATACTTTATGTTCCAAAGCTTTTAGGCCTGGCGCACTAGCGGCCAGGTCGCAGCGGCCAGGGAGATAGTCGGTGCGGCCAGCTGCGCGTGCTCCATGGCCATTTGATACTAATTTATCTATCTCGCTGGCCGCTACGACCTGACCGCTAGTGCGCTATTGCCCTGAACATTTGCAACTCTGTAACACAATGCAGCTTCTGAATATAACATGATTAAATACAAAATGCACTTTAAAAGTGATTTTTTGAACAACTTACAATAATGTATAGATCTAGGTTGAAATAAATATTATATACTTCAACATACACTTCAACATTCGATCGGGCCGTATACATCTTACTTTATGATACTGTTTGGTGCTTAAGTTTACTATTTCTACGAATAGCATAACTTTAGTTTATACAATGTGCAGCTATATTAGGTACTGATATTTTACGGACAAATTCACATTTAAATTTAAGAAGGAATTAAATATTCGACTACTCAAAAAGTACCAGTAATACTTATGTGAATGTACTGAATATAACCACATCTAATAATGATACAACTTGTATAATTATACTAGAGGTGAGAATGTTATGTGAGGACAACTAGCGACAATTTTCAACCAACATCAGCAACTATTCCAAATAATCATGATTACTACCGACTTCAAATAATAAATATACAATAATTACCTCTCCTTGAATCCTGTCTAAAAGAGGTACTGATATTGTTTGGATCATTATACCAAGTATTTAATCCATTCCGTAGAAATTCATTTACATGGTACACAGTCACTACCACCCTTATCACCCCTGAAAAAAAAAGGGTTTAGCAAGTTTCAAATACATTTCCCACATGGCGAGGTCCTGCCAACTCTTTTCGAATTGAAACATTCATTATTATTGGTAGTTCGTAGCCGGGAAAAGAACCCAATCATTGCCATTCCGCGACTGTACAATAAAACTCGTATCCCATTAGTTGCTTCACATAACGTGCTCGCTGTCAACTTATTGTTTAGGCCCGACCCTCTACAATGAGGTGTTTACTTGTTAATGAATTTCTCTCCGGTAGCGATGTTCTTCTTGAGTTCGGGGAGAGCTGCCTTGAGAAGACCCTCTTCGTATTGGTTCAGTTTGCCGTAGCCCAAGTTCTGGCAGATTCCATTCTTTCCGAACTGTAGAGGGTTGGCGAAGTAGGAGGCTTCTGTCAGGCTCGACTTGACGTAGGCGCATTCCACGACGTTGCTCTCGCCCTATAAGAAAAATTTAGTGTTAAGATGGTAAATAACCTCATCTCATTATAATGGGTAAAATTCTGTCAGCTTGAAAGGAATTAATTCTCCCAACGCGTTCATAATCGCGCTATTTTCGCGTCAGAAATATTGCGAAAAGAACTAGCCCCGTGGAAGACTGGGCTATTCTTTTTTGACGTAAAAATGTCTTTCCGTTCGGTATACTGCTGGTAAGTCCAATATTTCTGACCCAGAAAATACTGTAAGATTTGAATCGTTAATAATTTCGTGACTTTTGATTCTAGAGTAATGGTTGCCAAGGAAATATAGGCTATGTCTGAAAATGTTGAGGCAGAATTTAATTGGTTTATGACGTCACCTCGCGCGTGCAGACGTATGCGCGTGAGCCCCCATATTGTGTGACGCTGCTTCGTTCTGTTTTCACGTCACAGCGAAACTGGGAGGAACAAATTAATATAAATAGTGATACATACATTGAGTCCCCTGAGGATAGCGTTGGTGAGTCTTGCGCCCGCCCACGCCATGGAGAGGGTGGCTGAACCACCACCGGCCTTAGCCTTCACCACCTTCGGAAACAAAAAGTTTATGAATTTTATTAAAGATACTTCAATACAAAATATAAACACAAGTCAAAGCTTTGTACCTATCTCAACTTAACCATCATCATCATCTGTGACTTTTTCGGAAAATAAGCAAGAAACTCATAATAACTGCATTAAAATTGATTTGGGTTTTGAAATTGTCACACTGTGTTACATAGTGACAAGGATCGTTTGGTGCTCGGATGATGTTCACAAGGGAGTAAACAGTTGTCTTGTGAAATGCATTGAAAAAAGTGCAAGTCGGACTCTCACACAAATGGTTCCGCACCACAGTACAATATTCAGCAAAAAAGGTCGAAAAAATCATTTTTTCTTGAATGGCGTTCATGTGTTAACTGATACCCACCTCAGTACCAGCTTCCTGGATCCTCTTAGTAAGAGCCTCAATCTTGGCCTGGTCGCTGATCTTGGGTGCAGGCTGGCACTGGGACAGCACGGGGATGATGGTGACTCCCGAGTGACCCCCGATGACGGGGACGGTCACCGTGCGCGGGTCCACGCCGTTGATGACGCCGACGAAGGCACACGAGCGGACCACGTCGAGGGTTGTGACGCCGAGGACGCGGTTCGGGTCGTATACTCCGGCCTGTTGGAATAATTATACTTTACAATGATAATAATGCAGCGTGCCGCTTTAATGGCGACATTAACACACGTATATGGTTAGGCGTTTTCTTTTTATGAAGATTTTTAATTTTATTAAACGTTATTATATATAATCATTTTCAATTTTCTAAAATAGCATCTTGGAGCAACCTGTACTCGGATAACTGTAACACAGAGGTGATTAGATCTAGGACCATAACATTGCATCAATGAAATTAAAACGAATAGATTAGGGTAATTGAATGAAGTGAGAGCCCTATGAGAAAAAATTGAAAATTATTTTTTCTATTTACTTCTTTTATCAAAATTTTTATCGTTTATTTATTTCTTTTCTTATATAATTAAATTTTTAAATATTTCTTAAATTAAAATGATAATATAAAAAAACATTTAAAAATATAAAAAAATAGATGTCCGCCGGTGTCGGGAGTCAAAGCTACCGGTGGTTACGGCTGCAGAGACAGGAACCATAATGATGTCAACCATATAATAATAATTATTATAATTACTGGCCATTAGCCCCAATAGCCGTGTCGCTATTGTATCGGCCCGTTCTATGTATATATTTGCAAGAATACGAATACGAGACGAAAATAAATACGCCTGTATTCCCAAAGAGTTGGGTAGAGGTGTACCGTACAGTATGTGCACCAATTTTTACTGAGCAACATTTAAATGTGATTTTCTCCTATTGTATGTTAGGAATTTTATTTTGATTTTAGAACCTATACTATTACGAAATAGGTCTCACCTCAAAGTTGCAACCACGTGAAATTAGCTTTTGAATTATGAGAAGTACATACAAATTAGTGCTCACATTTCACCTGTTATGAGTTCTCTTCGCTTCCGCATGCAACGCGATCGCATTACAATAAAATTAGACCTACATGAGTATCCGTATCACGTGGCATTGTGCTTTGTTGGCAAAAGATGTGGCAACTCGAGATCATATTTTGCACAGATTTGTGTACACATTTCAAACACTTTACAAACAAAAGTAAAAAAAAAGAACAAACGATAAGATACAAGAATGTATTGCATTGATGAATAGGTACCTATGTATACCACTGTGGCGTAATTATTATAGTTCATAGATGCTTGTTACGAACTTACGATCGAGGAAAACATTGAAGGTGTAATTGCACATTGCACTAAAGAAATATTATTAGCTCTTTGGCTTTTCCTACATTAGCCATGAATACCATTCAAGTATGAAATTAATTAATTCTTTTAATTCGTTTCAGGTTTTTATCGTCGTTGTAAAGTTTCAAAGACAGATGCCGTTTATAGATATGTTGCAAATGGATTGTCGAATCGGAAACGTTGTTCAGCTGTTTTAAAAAACGGAGCTGTTGTGTAAAACAGCTAGCGGTTAAGTAAAACAGCGGATTCAACAATCCATCTGCGACAGATGCATCAAGGTCTAATTCAGTCATTTGCGCAGGGTCGCTTGCATCTCGCGCAATCTATTTTTGCTTTGATACCGAGTTGATCAGATCATAAGATACTTGCATTACACGTAGTTACAAGTAGGTATAGGTAGTCAAAGACTACATCAGCGATGAAACATCGAATTATACTTCAGTTGAATCTATATGGGAAGTCCAGGTACACCTATCATTGTCACGACGTTCAAAACGTCATCTATATGGGAAGTCCAGGTACACCTATCATTGTCACGACGTTCAAAACGTCATCTAAAGCAAAATTGTACATTTCTCAACGAACAAATACTGTTTATTGCGCGTTAACACAACAATATGACGTAGACCAAACGAGCGTAACTAATCATGAATTCATTGAGTAAAGTGACGTAATTATAGATAATACATTAGTAAATAAATTAACTATTTATATCTACATCTCAATAATAAGTTCCCCCATTCGTCTAGTTAAATATCTACATAAAACATAAAGACAATACGTGATCAATATTACGAACTGCAGTTTCTGTCAACACACTGTCCATTGTTATAATGAAACCTGAGATATTTGACAAGCTGGACGAGTATTATGACTGCTCAAGTGCTCAGAGTGTAAAATTACTAACAAGAATTTGCCTAGCCCCTTCCCAATTATTTCGGGGTCGGCTTCCAGTCTAACCGGATGCAGCTGAATACCAGTAGTTTACATGGAGCGACTGCCTATCTTATCTTCACAATCCCAGGTACTGGGCAACACGATACCCCTTCGTAAGACTGGTTGTATTAGGTACTATGCCAGAAATTAGGAGATTCGCAGGAGAACTAAGATAACCAACATAGCCAGAAAAGGCTTTGTTGGAAGTGTTGGAACGGTTATTTTAGATTTTAATTAGATAATGGGCGAATTTTACTAAACTTTTATAATGAGTATGTCTTATCCTGCGAATAAATTTTGAATTTTTGACAGTTTTTCCATGCAAAAACTGTCAAATCAGCTCTGATAAGCAGCAGCTGATAAAAATCAGCTCTAAGATAATCTAAAAAACTAGAGGGATTAAAAAAAAGTTGAAACAATCTTATCATTAATAAACTTAACGCTTATTCAGTGATAATAAATTCGTTGTTGGGTAAGATAGTACTAGTCGGATATTTCCATTATAAGAGAATTTACCGACAAAAAATAACTGTAGAAAATAAAAGACTAAGCAGATGGTGATTGACTGATTAATTTCTTTGTCACGTCGCTGTCACGTCTCGGGGCACGGCCTCGTGCACTAAGACCGTTATCTAGTAATTAGTAAGAATGGAGGTTAAAGATTACAATACACGCGCAGAAAGCAGTTTCTAAATAAAACGAAGCATAGCAAAATTTTAACGTAATTAGGTATAACGTGTAACGATAATACTGTGAAATAGTATGGAGCATTCCCAAATAACTGGTATGGGATTATGGAATTTATTGTCAAATGGAAATTATTATCTTGGCGAAAAAAGCATGTTTCATACATTTGATTGGGTAGGTATATTGCATTTTTGTACGATTGTCGATTGTTGAATGTCGTGAGGAAAGTTTTTGGTATGAATGTCGATAGCTTTAGGAGTAGGGGAAGACCAAAGAAGCGACGGATGGACTGTGTGAAAGATGATATAGCTAGAAAGGGGGGTGACTACCGAGATGACGGGTAATAGAGAAGTATGGAAGAAAGGGACATGTTGCGCCGACTGCACATAAATTGTGATAAGGGCAGGAAAATGATGTATTAATATTATAATATTTTTTATAGATATTTATTTATTGATGCTTACATGTCATGTATTGGCCAGCTATTATCACGTAGGAGATAACCAGACCCATAAGTCAAAGGAAGCCGTGTGCAATGAAAAAAACAATTTCGTTATAATAGTATTGTAGGCATGACGTCAACAATTTATCGGTAATTAGTCAAATTTTTAGTGACCTCGATCATGAAGAAATTACGTGATTCAATGTTAATTTTGATTGCATAGGTATAATTGTAGCTGTTTCATAAACATTTGGATAGTTACTCTATACAATATGTAAAAAAACCTTGTCCAATCCGTGAGGGTCTTATTAAATATCGCACTGTGAGAATATTTGTAAGAAAAAAAAATTCGCCCCATTTTTTGGTTTGGGAATTTTGCCGGTACCTTAGTATACCCACATTTCGCCAGTTATGTTTAAGTCCCATGTAATAGGAGGCGAGCCTTTTGCCACCAACCGGGAACAAATCCAAACTGATGGCACATGCCTAAAAACAGTTTGCCCTACCTAGGAGTCGCACCCAGGACCTAGTGAGCAGTAGTGTTTGCGACCACTAGTCCAACGAGGCCGTTAAAACTATGTCGGTAGGTCGGTAGAGAATAAAAGTAAAATATTTAGTACATGAATCGTGATCGAATGGTTGTTTTCCGCGGGTACATGAATCATAAGTGAATAGTTGTTTTCTGCAAGATATTAATATCTACTCCGCTTTATCACTTCATTGTTCGTATTTTATCGCACCTCTCGACGACAGCTACTTAACGGATCGTTTTTAATTTGATACACTTGTACTGCAAAACTACTGTTTTAAACTATGTGCTATGCTTTATTCCGATTTAACCCGAGTCAGTTATATAAAACAAAAAAAACTATATACAACCCCTAAACAACCCATTATATACAAGGTGTTCTTTTTGATGTCCCAAGCCCAGAACTCTATGGTTATACCTATACTATAAGTAAAAATAATACAAAAAAGTTCTACAAGAAGTGTTCCAAAAATACAGTTTCGAAGACTCTCCATATGTATAACCAAGTTTCATTGACAAGTAAATCATTTTCATTCATATATAAAGCTAAGAAAAAGCGAGATTATTTTCTTTTTTGACAAAAAATTTCTGATATAAATGTTTTTTTATCGCGTAAGTAAATCGTGACTTCGTAGAATTATTTTTGTATGGAAAAAGTTAAAAAAAAACGAAAATTAAATTAAATGAAAAATAATTCATTATGGTTGATATGGTGATTCAAAATCAACAAATTAAATGGCATACACACCAGATTTTAATATTTGTATCAAGTTATCAACATACCTTCTTGAGTACTTCGGAGGCGATCGGCACCATTGAGTTAACGGGGTTGGTGATGATGGCCATGATGGCTTTGGGGGCGTTCTTCGCGACGCACTCGGCCAGGTCACGCACGATCGAGGCGTTGGTATTGAACAGGTCATCTCGGGTCATACCGGGCTTGCGGGGCACTCCAGCGGGGATCACCACCACATCCGCATCTGTAGATGGCGGAGAACTTAGTTAGGTTGATGTTAGTTGAAGCAGCTAGTGGCTACATGTTAATTATTTACAACTAGGTTCCGCCCGCGTGGTATGTCGATAAAAAGTAGCCTATGTCCTTTGTCAGGCTCTAGACTATCTGTGTACCAAATTTCATTTAAATCGGTTCAGTAGTTTTGGTGTGAAAGCGCAACAGACAGACAGACGGACAGAGATACTTTCGCATTTATAATATTAGTAAGGATGTTAAAAACCCAGTTATTAAAACTACTACTATTATAGCTACTTTAAGGTGATTCCTTCAATGTAGCCGCATCGTCCACCTTCAGGCATTTAAATGTATTCTGGCTTAATTGGAATTTAAGATGTTAGAACAGTTGATTTTAGAAAAAGAGCTGTAACTGGCAGTTATTTTATATATTTATTTTGATTTGTTTTCACAAGAAGACAAGAACCTTCTTGACTATCAAGAAGGTTTACATGTTATAAAATTAAAGTGGCTTTTCGTGTTTGCCTGTATGTCCGCATTGTTCTTCTAAACAACGCAACAGATTTTAATGAGGTTTTCACAATTGTTTAGAGAATTTATTCTGGAAGGTTTATATGTATAAACTGTTAATATTAAAGTTCCATATAACTTATAAATCTCGATATTTTGTCAAGTCGTAAAATCCGTGCGAAGCAGGAGCGGGTCGCTTGTCTATTATAAAATAAAGTCCCCCCACCGAGTCTGTCTGTCCGTCATCAAATTCCACTTTTAATTTGGCTATAATGTCAAGGTCGAGATATTTAGGCCTTATTACGAAACAGGTTTAGTCTCATACAAATAACCTTGAATAATCTAAATTTAGCACCAAACATCAATGAACTTGAAAAGTTTTAGGTTACATTATGTAATAGGCAAATATTTGAGGTTTCACTTTTAGGCCCGTATTATAGAACCTCACTCAAGATTCAAGCATTACTTAAACAACCAATTAAAAGGCTTTAAACGAGTTTTAAGTAATGCTTGAGTTTTGAGTGAGGTTTTGTAATACAGGCCTTAGGGGTGGCACATACTTGAAATCGCCTTGGCCAGCTGGTCAGCGCCCTTGAAGCCCTCGACTTTGGCGGGGGTGTCCATGTGGGACAGGTCGACGGCAACGCCCGGGGTCACCGGCGCGAGGTCGTACAGCGCCAGGTTGCTTATCAACGGGTTCTGCTTCAGCAGCAGCGACAGCGGCTGGCCGATGCCGCCGGCTGCACCAGCAACCGCCACTTTGAATTGCAGCTGGAAAAAACAGATCGTTTACCCGAACTTTTGATTAACATTCTGCCGTCAAACAGTTTTTGAACACTGAATTACCTCTGAGCTGGTGGAAAAGTTTTTGGCGCCATTCTGGATTGCCACCGTGGCGACGGGTTTCAGTGTACGCGAGAACATTTTGTGTCGTCTGTTTTTTAGTAAAAGCCACTAATTTATGAAGACAATAGTAAGAAGTCCACCTGACCCCGCTGACCTTTTGAAGATAACTAGTGAAGTGAAGTGTCAAGTAAGTGAATAGTGATGTAACTACCTGTCAGTAGTGTCAGTCACTAAATTAGTTCACGTGTTAGCTGTCAAGATAAACACGTCACCAAATGCATAGAAAATCGATTTAGATAACAGTAAAATATTATAAACTAATATTATTGCAGCATATCACATTTTGGTCAACACGGTTGTGATCCAATACTCAGGCAGCAATGTCCAAAGAAAATTTTAATTTCCCGGGCTTGTTTTGCATTTGTGTTTTTTCCGGTTATTCATCGTCGCGCGTCGTAATCGTTACAGTAAGTACATCCCTATGAATTTCGTCATTTCATTTCATGATGTGTGTTTCATTCATGTCATGCATGTGTAGTTCATGCATGAATATCTATTATAATTTGAGTATTAATATTCTGTGGTTTCATGCATAGATAGTGCTCTGTGGTTTCATGAATAGTCTAGTTTACACCTAAGTTACAACCATCTATGTATACGACTGAAAGACTTGTATCTATGGTCATGAATAAAAAAAAAATTAAAAATAAATTCATGAATTGAGTCTACTCTGTGATAACATGACATTGACAGTTTAATGCTATGGAAACAATTTCGTATTTTTTAGTGCATTACTATACTCGATGTTTTAGTGAATAGCCAGAAAAACTTGTAGTTTGGATGTAGTTTACAGAAGGAATCAAAATGAACGTTATACAAGCTGTTAAACTGTATATAACCAGAATGACGGAAGAGAGTGGGCCGGGAATGAAAGTTATTCTCATGGATAAGGAGACCGTAAGTTGTACGCCCCATTGATTGTGATCAAAAACAAAGTCCTTGTTTATTTACTCTAATTCTATTGTATGTTACATCGGTTTAATGATATTTCTTATTGCTTGGTAAAATTGATAGAGATAAATGTGATATCTGTAGGTGCGGTTGCAGGTGCAGGTGTTTCTTGGCAGGCAAAAGACACTTAATTGAGGCCTTCATTCGTAGATAAACGATTTTTATTTTGTAAATATGTGTTAAATACAATGTTTACACGTCATCATCTGCCTAGCCTTTACCCAACTATGTTGGGGTCGGCTTCCAGTCTAACCGGATCCAGCTGAATACACGTATTTTACATGGAGCGACTGCCTATCTTCAATGTTTACACATCAAAGATTTTTAATCTAGTTGAGGAAATCAATATCCTTGTAATGTTATAAGTACGTCATTTACTACGGATTTGGCAATTTTAAACAAAAAAACTGTTTCATAAGTTTATACATCTTGTTAGAGATTGATGTGCCTCAATTAATGATTGTGTGCCAGCTTATAAAATAATGATATAACAATGAGCGTTATTGTTCCTTTTGTTTCAACTGTTTTCCTATCACATAAGGGTCTCATATGGTCTCTATTGATTCTAAGTCAAACCTGTGCTAAGTTCTCTTAAATTTTTTATTTAGGCAGATAAGACTGCCTTTTGTACTGTTCCAATGCATTTGTTGTGTGCTGCTGTTAATTTTTTCAGTACACAGTAAAGAATTTCTATCTCTCAATATCTATTTTAGAGGTATGCAAGCTTATACAAAATTCAACACTTACGCAGCTGCACATTTTTTCTATTTTTATTGTTTGCTTTATAGTTCTAAGTCCTTTCTAACATATTCAGTTATTTGGTAAGAAACACATCTTTTTTTTATTGACACTAAAGAATAATAAATAAAATTAGTATCACAAGAAGTGATGAAGTGACAATGTCAAATATATATTTAAAGCATAGTTAACATTGTATTTAGCCAGTCTGAGATATAGCAAAAGGAGGTTTATTTAATTTATATTTTTAATTTCAGACAAGCATAGTTAGCATGGTATTCAGCCAGTCTGAGATATTGCAAAAGGAGGTTTATTTATTTGAGAGGATTGACAGTCATTCAAAGTGGGACAATATGAAGCACATGAAATGTATTGTTTTTGTGCGACCAACATCAGAGAATATTTCATTGTTATCTCGAGAACTGAGATACCCAAAATATGGAGTGTATTTTATATGTAAGTAGATTAAAAATGTTATCTTGAATAACATAATACTCATACTTTTGTTTTCTTTTTACTGATCATGGTAAGTTTGGTTGTGATGGATACACCATCCGTAACCGGGACGTCACAGTGATGGACAAACACCCTTACAATTAACTTTTATTTATTTTAGATTTCAGCAATGTGATTTCTAAGGCTGACATCAAGACGTTAGCGGAGTGTGATGAGCAGGAGACTGTGCGAGAGGTACAAGAAGTGTTTGCAGACTACCTCGCTGTAGACCGACATTTGTTCTCGTTCAATATTGTTGGATGCTTGCACGGTATGTATTGCAAGACGTTTGACATAAAACTGACATTAAACACGCGTTGAACTCTCTAAGTTCATGAAAGTGCCAAATGTCATGATTTCATGAAATAGTCATTCAATGCACTTACATGAGCTTAGAGAGTTGTATTGCAGATTTTAATGTTTAAAATTCTGTAAATCCATATTTGTTACGAGCGCTAATAATATTTAGATCAACATACAACCTGATACTGACCTGCAAATTGCAAAAAACGTAAGAAAATTTGAATTTCGCGGGCCACCCTAGCGTATCAACCTTAATGACTTTTTTGAAGTTTTTGTAGAGAAGACATGTTCAGGGATTCTCAAAATCTTTAAAAAGTATAAACTCAAAGCATTATTTCAATTAAACCAATTATAGGCACTTTTGAATTGTCAAGGAGTCTGTCAGTCAGAAAGATGATACTAGCTGCCCATTTCAAAGCATAGTCGGTTCTTATGAAGAAGATCAGGCAAGAAATTCCATGGACACATCTTAAATCATGGACACATTTTAAATCTAAATATTGTTACAAAATACCATAATCTTTCACCAGGTCGCTCCTGGAACCAGTATCACCTACAACGCTGTGCTCAAGGCCTGTTAGCCCTACTCCTCTCCGTGAAGAGGCGCGCCGTGGTCCGCTACGAAGCGGCCTCGGAGCCATGCGCGCGCCTCGCCGAACGAGTGCGAGACTTACTGCGCCGGGAGGCTGTGCTCATCGATAATAATATACCATTCAATGGAGAGATCCCAACCCCTCAATTGCTGATTATTGACAGAAGGGATGATCCTGTTACACCGCTCTTGAGTCAGGTAATCCATACTAATATTATAAATTCGAAAGTAACTCTGTCTGTCTGTCTGTATGTTACCTTTTCACAGCTAAACCACTGAACGGATTTCGATAAAATTTGGTAAGAAGGTAGATGGCATCCCGGGGAAGGACATAGGCTACTTTTTATCGACATACCACGCGGGCGAAGCCGCGGTCGGAAGCTAGTTTTTAATAAAATGAGATTTTAATAGTCTGTACGGGTCGTCAGAAGCCCGAAAGCTAAGACTGGAAGCCGACCTCAACATAGTATAGGAGGCAGGTGGATGATACTTATTTTAATTTTAATAAGTACATCATGGTGTAAAAATATTTGTAACTTTTAGAGAAACTGATACATTTTTGACTTTTTTTTGAAGTTAGTATTGGTACACGAACTTGTGTGGGGTGCCGCAACTAAATAGTCTCTTTTCTCAGTCGGTAAATTAAAAAAAAAAAAAAAAAAATTTGCCACTTTTTAAAACTTTTTGCCATTTTTCATTTTAGTTTTTTAAGTTGGACATTGTTATGAAATAACAATAGCGAGATACAACCAAATATTGGCTTTATTCAACTTTAAAATTGTACAGACATTAGGATAATAAAAGACAACTTCAAAGCACTAAAAAGCATAGACTCTTAATGAGTCTTTATGTGGCGACTAAGAAGTTCACCACATTCTCCCCCGCTGTATTCTAGCTTGAGGTGTCATAGTCCTGCAGATAGGCCGGTGGTCTTCGATTCCTGGTAGTCTGCAGAATTGGAGGCGTATCTGGGGCAGCACTCTCTGTAGAGACAAATGAGGAGTCGCTTTCTGTTTCTACAGTTTCAGTAAGTTCGCCTTCTTCCCCGCTCTCTAACCCTGTTGGGGCTAAGTGTCTGTTAGACACGGTCGTTTCTCGGCCGTTGCCCAGTCTCACAAAAGAATAGTTCGGGTTGGACTCCAACAGCTCGACTTCCTCGACTATGGGAGAGTATTTGTTGGTTCTGTTGTGATTTTTGAGTAGGACAGGACCGGGAGTTAGAAGCCAAGTTGGTACCGAATGGCCGTTATTAGATTTTCTATTGTGTACAAACATCATTTCATGAGGAGTTTGGTTCGTTGCTGTACATAGCAGAGACCTTATTGAGTGCAGTGCTTGATTTAGAACCCTTTCCCATTGCTCTATTTTTAATCCATGTGATTTCAGAGCTAATTGTATCGTCTTCCAAATTGTACCATTTGTGCGCTCTATTTGCCCATTGCCCTGTGGGTTATATGCTGTCGTTCGACTTGTAGATATACCTCTACTGTGTAAGTAATCTTTTACTTCTTTTGACATAAAAGCGGAGCCACGATCGGAATGAATATAAGCTGGCAATCCAAATGTGCAGAAAAGAGTCGATAAATGTTTCATTACAGTCGCAGCAGAAACGTCTTGGCACGGGAATGCGAATGGAAACCGCGAATATTCGTCTATAATAGTCAGTATGTACTTGTTAGATGAAGATGACGGTACTGGCCCTTTAAAATCGATATTCAGTCTTTCGAATGCTGAAGTCGCCTTTATCAAATTGCTGTTATTTTTGAAAAAACGAGGTTTCACGACTGCACAGACTGAACATGCATTTGTCATCTTTCTCACATCTTCTACCGAAAATGGTAGATTCTTACTTCGTATCCAGTGATACATTCGTGTAACGCCTGGATGGCAAAGTTCATTATGCAAGTCCTTTAATTTAGATTCCGTGTGCATGGTGCAGATGCGTGACAGTGCGTCAGCAGCGTCATTTTCATTTCCAGGTCTATAGACAATATCATATTTGTAGCAAGATAATTCTAATCGCCATCTCTCTATCTTCTCGTTCTTTATCTTGCTTGTATGTGTGCGATTGAACATAAAAGAAACTGATCGTTGGTCTGTGATTAATCGAAAAGATCTTCCAATCAAGTAGTGTCGCCACTTACGGAGAGCCTCGACAATGGCGTACGCTTCCTTTTCTATGGCTGAATGTCGTTTTTCTGATAAGGATAGTGTGCGCGAAAAGAAAGCTACTGGGCGTCCTTCTTGAGTCAATGTAGCCGCGATAGCATTATCAGAGGCATCTGTTTCGACTGTAAAGATTTTGTTTTCATCGATAGCAAATAATGTAGACTTTGCAATGCAGTTCTTCAAGTCTTTAAAGGCAGATACAGCTTCATCATTTAATGGGAATTCTGGATTCACGAGGCAGTGTATTTTTTTTGAAAATTTTGGTATCCACCTTGAATAATGGGAAAACATACCGAGAGCTCGTTTAAGTGAAGTATTGTCAATCGGTATTGGCATGCTAATAAGTGGTTGGAGTCGGTCTGGATCAGGTTTAATGGACTTTTTCGAAATGTTGTATCCGAGTAGGTTAATTGTGTTTATTGAAAACGTAGATTTCTCTTTGTTAATAGTTAAACTGTACTTCTCAAATGCATCCATGACTTTTTTTAAATTCTTATCATGTTCTACCTGGTCTTTTCCGCATACAGTGACGTCATCTAAATAGGCATATGTGGCTGTCAAATGCTCTTCTTTTATTATCCAGTCCATGACTCTTTGAAATCCACTGACTCCATTTGTTACGCCAAACGGGATACGACAAAAGTGATACAATTTCCCGCACGCTTCGAATGCTGTATATTGTTTTTCTGCTTCCATTATACATACCTGATGGTAAGCGCTTTTTAAATCAATTTTAGAAAAGAAATCGTATTTTGAAATATCGTCCACCATTTTTTCTATACTTGGTAAAGGGTAGGCATCCAAATCTGTATATTTGTTAATGGTCTGAGAATAGTCTATGACCAATCGTTTGCGGTGATTTTCATTTTTGGTAATTAGAACTTGCGCTCGCCAAGGTGATCTGCTCTCTTCGATAACTCCGTCCGCTAAGAGCTGACTTATTTCATTTTCTATGAATTTCATATCATCGTTACTGTATTTTCTAGACTTTATAGCAATTGGTAAGCAGTTGGAATGTAAATTTGAAAATAAAGGAACTGGTGGAACAGATGAAGCCAGCACACTACATATTTGTAATGGTTTTCTAGGTCCACCAAAAGTAATTTCAAGTTTCGAGTGTTCTTTCAATATATTATGTCCTATGATAACATCAGCGCAAAGATATTTAACTATGAGAAGCGAAGCTTTTTCGTAAACATTGCCATTAAGGACAATCTTTGCTTGAAGTAGTCCTTCACAATTGATTGTGTGAGTTGTTTGGGCCATTGTTACAGATTCAGTACATTGTGTTTTCATAAAAGAAGAATTCGAATAAAAATCATAATTGATAAAGCTTTTTGAGCTTCCAGAGTCAATTAAGGCTTTTGCTTTTTTGCCGTTAACTTCAATGGTAACAACTGATTTCTTTAAACTAACCGGAGCAGCAACCGCCGTAACATGATCGAATATATTTTCAGAAGATCCTGTATCAGTAGCAGTAGCAGCGTTAATATTTGTCTTAGGGCTCCGGCAAACATTTGCAAAATGTCCCTTTTTTTGACAATTTTGGCAATTGGCATTTAACGCTGGGCAGTTCTGACGCCGGTGAACATTATTTCCGCAAAAGAAGCATCGTCTCGAATGGTATTCTGGTGTTAGAAGTTTATTTTTGTCTTCCGTTGCCGTCTTTGGTAATGCCATGACTAGAGATTCACCAATGGTCGGATTGTTGAATGTTTGCGCATTCTTTTCAGCAGTTTCAATTGCTTGTGCCTGGCTAGCAGCTTCATCCAACGTCAGGTTAAAATTTTCTAGCAAGCGCTCACGAATTTTATGCGAAATAATGCCAGAAATAAATGCGTCTCTTATACAATCATTCTTATTACTCTCTGCATCTACATTTTTAAATTGACAGTCTTTGCTTAAGATTTTTAGGTGCTGAAGATATTGTTGAATGTTTTCATGGCATTGCTGTTTTCTTGTGGCCAGAATATGCCTTGCAAAAATTTCATTTATTGGTTTAACAAATATGGTGTTGAGTGTACTTACTGCAGTTTCGTATGATGTGCACTCACTTATGTATTCGTATACTTTGGATGATACATGATTAATAAAAAGTTGCATCTTCATCGCATCACTAATTTTCTTCTCTGCTTCATTCGCAATCAGAAAATTTTTAAAAGTAGAAACCCAATGAGTCCATTCTTGAGCCGCAGTAGGCGATGACGGATCAAGGTCGAGAATATTTGGTCGAAGATATTTCTCCATCGTTACAGTTAATAATGAAGAGCGTTTCGCATAATTAAAGTTGAATAAATTGTTATGAAATAACAATAGCGAGATACAACCAAATATTGGCTTTATTCAACTTTAAAATTGTACAGACATTAGGATAATAAAAGACAACTTCAAAGCACTAAAAAGCATAGACTCTTAATGAGTCTTTATGTGGCGACTAAGAAGTTCACCACAGACATTTAAGTGTTTAGTCCATTATTGAAAAACATTTGTATTTTGTTCGTAGTGGACATACCAGGCGATGGTGCACGAGCTGCTAACGATCAACAACAACCGCGTCAGTCTAGCGCACCTACCCGAAGTACACAAGGATTTCAAAGAGGTCGTGCTATCTTCAGAGCAGGACGAGTTTTATGCTAAGGTGAGGAACTAACTTTTGAGAGATAAATAAATAAATAAGAAATCTATACAAAGATCATTTGGCACGTGGCTAAAATCGGAACTAACGCCTCCATTTTGTTTTTTCAATACATTTCTCAAAACCATTGCACACATGTTTAAAGTACAGCGCGCCCCCCTGTCAACGTCATTCGGGCGCACTATATTTATATTAGATCCTTGTAGCAGAGCAGAACGAACGAACGAACGAAGTATGATGTAGAACGGAACAAAAATATTTGTTTTCTGAATTCGCAAATATAATATCATGCCTGTAATCTCCGAAGGGTTAAGCAGAGGTGTAACACATCCATACCCACACCACCCACATTTCGCCAGTTATGTTCAAGTCCCATGTAATAGAGGGCGAGTCTATGCCATCAACCGGGCACTTATCCAGACTCAGGGCTGCTTCTGAGACATTTCTGATGAAGAAACCTAATAACACTTTGCCCACCTGGGAATCGAACCCAGTAGCGCTTGCGACCACTAGACCAACGCCGAAACCAGGAATGTATGGGCATGGGGTCTCAACTCGAACATATATTAGTCTTGAAAAAAAATCATAGATGGCAGCATAAGTAACAAGTTATGAAATTAACAATCACTAAAAAGCGTTATACGGCAAATTTTGGCTGAGGTAATATTAGTAAAAATCAAAATGTTTAATGCTGATTTATGTATTTACACTCATAAATCTCGCATTTTCAACAAAAAACTTAAATTAAGCCGTTTACTTCAATTCGAACCCTTAGAATGATAAAGTAGCGATCTGTTAATCATTTTGTCGAGAGCTCTTTGCAATAGATGGCGTTTTACTCAAGTGATGACAGGGTCACTTTAAACTTACGTTTAAGTCGTTTCATTAAGGAAAATCAAAGAACATTTTTTTTTAAATCCAGTTCTTTACGTAGAAATATAAAAATTGAACACCTAGGAAGAAAAAACGTAAAAAGGAAGAAAAACATCTAGGAGTCTTGCGTAGTATCTAGGCAAGACACCTAGATGGCGTTGTAAAACTACAGTCTCTGGCAATTAGTGAGTTGCTGATGCTGCCATCTGTTAAAAAAATGGAGTAAGAAAAATAGCCAGCTCAATAGCCAGACTTAGGTGGTGTCATTTCTTTGTATGGGATTGGGTATCTGTACGTAGTATTATAATATCTGTGGTATGGGCAAGTTGTCCTGGTCGAATCCATCAAAAATCTATATAACTAGCTGCCCGTCCCGGCTTCGCACGGGTAGCACTAAGTACCTACCCTATCTATCACTTAGGCGTATAAAAAATAGATTACGACTGATTCTTAGACCTACCGCATATACATATAAAATTTCATAAAAATCGGTCAAGCCGTTTCAGAGGAGCATAGCAACTAACACTGTTACACGAGAATTTTATATATTAGATGAATGTGCAATTTCAGTAATGCAAATGTTTTGTGCTAAAATGTTTTCCAGAATCTGTACTCAAACTTCGGCGAGATCGGCCAGACCATGAAGTCGTTAATGGACGAGTTCCAGAAGAAAGCCAAGAGTCACCAGAAAGTGGAAAGTATTGCTGACATGAAGAACTTTGTGGAAACCTACCCATTGTTCAAGGTGAGATGATTTTAGTCCATCCGAACAAAGACCTACGCAGATGCAAAGATCATGTTAGAAGTTTTTTGTCTCTCTTCCTTAAAGTAATGAGTGCGTTTCATCAAATAGTTCCAATGCCCTAATGTTGGCTCCACTGTTAAATTAAAAAAAAACGGATCTATTAGGTCGCGCCGTAGTGGCGTAGCGTATTCTTCGTACAACAGTGGAGCCAACATTACGACATAGGTAGTAGTTGATTAATCACACTCCATTCGTGTTCAGTAGCTTGACAGTTCGGAGCAAAATAATGTTACCATACTAAAACAAAAATAGAGTTGGGGAAAAAATATTTGAATTAAAAAAAAACCCTTGAAAAAGCTGGAAAAGTTGAAGTACTTATTAACGAAAACGAAACAAAACTATCTATAGTATCAGTTATATGAATTCGAGTATTCGACATACTTTTTATCTAACCTGGAAATGAGTGCTATCGTAATAATGTTGTATTGTTATCACATTGAACATCTTGTTATTATTATCTCAATATCAAAGCAATAACAGGCACTTTTGAATCAACTTTAGACTATTCAGTATTGATAGTCACTTTTACCACAGATGACTACAGATTCACTCCGCAAAATCATTTAAATAAAAAGCGACTCTTGCAACAATTAAGTGCAATTCAGTGCGCTGTGCGACCTAGAAGTTACCTTTCTATCGCGTTACTCTTATATCTTTTGACTACGTTACACTCATTGAAATGGCCCGACAAGAAGGGCCCGCCGCGTACTTGTAGCTTCATGTGCTTTTACATTGATGTGGTCAAATTTTTCAGGAAGCAGTCTAATGTCATCTCATCATCTTCCCTTGGGCCTTCCACGTCGGTTTTTTCCTCTGCTTTGTATTAATTTTGCCCACTTACAGTTCAATTCAATCTTAATGGCGGCTCGGAACATGAGGCGAGTCGCTGTGCAGTATCAATTCCATGTGTCAGCGGGGGTGAGGGGTGGGGTACTGCGCAGCGAGTAGCTAACTTCCAAGCCGACATTGAACTGTACATAATAATGATACTTTGTTTCAGAAAATGTCAGGCACAGTGACAAAGCACGTTACAGTGGTGGGGGAGCTGTCAGCGTGTGTGTCGCGACACAATCTGTTGGAGGTTTCGGAGTTGGAGCAGGAGATATCTTGCCAGAGCGACCACTCCAAGCATCTGCAGGTAATGACAGAGACAGTGATAAAGAAGAGTTGTTGCTAAAACAATAATATTAATATTATAAATTCGAAAGTAACTCTGTATGTTACCTTTTCACGCCTAAACCACTGAACGGATTTCGATAAAATTTTAGATAGATGGCATCCCGGGGAAGGACATTGGCTACTTTTTTTCGACATACCACGCGGGCGAAGCCGTGGGCGGAAGCTAGTGTGTCATATTGAAGGGAAAGACTAGCCGAAGGCAGAACACCCGTCCTGCCTACGTTTTATTATCATAGGATAGTGTGTAATGCGTATTCAGCAGTTTAAAGCAAATTTGAATACAGCAGAATCAGAATCTGACCAGAACAAAATAAAAAAATATCCTAACTAATATTATAAATGCGAAAGTGACTTTGTTAATTTGTTTGTTACACTTTCACGCTAAAACTGCTTAACGGATTTGGATGAAATTTGGCACATGAGTAGACCATGACCATGAGTTTTTATCTCGATATTCCCACGAGATCAAGACTTACGCGGGTGAAACCGCGGGGCGCAGCTAGTAGTTAATATTACTGTAAATTAGTTTGAAATAAGCTTTAAAAACAACCTACATTAACGGAAATAACTTAATTATATATAATCATCCACAGCGCCTAAAGAACCTGCTCTCCAACGAAGCCGTCCGGCACCACGACGCGGCCAAGCTGGTCGCTCTCTACGCCCTACGATACGAGAAGCATGCCAGCAACGCCTTACCCTCACTCATCGAGGCGCTGAAGACCAGGGGAGCTCCAGAACTGCTGGTCAAGAGTGTGGTCAATCTGCTGGAGTATGGCGGCGCCCATGCTCGGCAGAGCGACCTGTTTGGGTTGCAGGATGCTGTTAAAATTACTAAGAGGCTGTTCAAGGTGGGTTGGCATTATATAAGAGAAAATATAAAACCATAAAGTTGAGGTAAAAAGTTAACAACACTTTCACAAATCAGGCGGAAAAAAAAACATTTTTGATGTTTCCGATATTTACCGAGTGACTGGTTGTGGAGGTCAGATAGGCAGTCACTAAATTTTTTATTTATTTTAGTGTATGATTCTGATGATAACGCTTCACTTGGCATTTCGATTGTTAAAAAGTTTATTTTGTACTAGTGAAATAACGCGAATATTTGTACCAAAAAAAAGCAACGTGAAATCAGACCGTGAATAAAGAGATGACAATATTGCTAATAAGCTTGAATAATTTCATACTACGAAATGCGATGTGGATATGCGTACAGATGGTGGCAATGTGAACGGGGACAACCATTTCAAATAATTTTTTCTTAATTACAGGGTCTCAACGGCGTAGAAAACATCTATACACAACACACGCCTCTTCTAAAAGACACTCTCGAAGACCTAATCAAAGGCAAACTTCGTGAAAACCTGTACCCAACCCTTGGTGGCGACGACGGAGCATACGGCAGGCGCCCTCAAGACATTTTCGTCTTCATCGTAGGTGGTGCCACCTATGAAGAGGCCCAGTGCGTGCATCAGATCAACCAGGCTTATCCAGGAGTCAGGATAGTCCTCGGAGGCACCACTGTCCATAACTCCACCTCATTCTTTGAAGAAGTGAAGGCAGCAATGCAAGGAGTACATAGGACGCATACTAGGCATATTAGAAATGTTTGAGCAGTTGATGAATGTAATGAAATGATATCACGATGTAAGAGTAAGGGGCAATCCACACATTACGTCAGACGTTACGGGAAAGGAAGAAGTTAACGAAGTGTGACATCGTGTGACAAGGGCGACGACGAGTCATATAAACTAAAACTAAAAAAAATCATTAAAATATTACCAACTTTATCAATATTATAATAAGGTTTCAAATTGCAACATATGTGACCTCACACAAATATGACCACCTGTGATAAGATCGGCGGGGAGGCTCCGGCTCCAAAAATCATGAAATTTCTGTGACGTAATGTATGGATGGCTTCTAAGCTACCTGGTTTCCCGTTGCATTTAGTTCATGTTCTTCGAGATATGTAATTCGAGAAATCGTATATCAGTTCCTTATTTTAATCTAAATAGTGAAATTATTGTAAGGTATGAAAGCAATACCCTGAAGCGTATTTCTATTTCCGTGTTCAATTTGAGACACCGGTTGCGTGGAATCATCACGCTTTTGTTGAACATCACGTATTAACCACAATGGTCACGGTCAAATAAAGCTCATTATTGACATCCGACATCTGTAAACAATACAATCCGTAAACTGTACACTGTTTTGTAATAACTTAATAAGGTTATTCGATTACTAAGCAGTGTTTAATTGACGCAAATTGAACACAGTTTGCTGTGCTAAAATAGTTTTGTTATTTCACGCAACCGGTGTCGAGAATTGAACACGGAAAGGGAAATACGCTGGTCTGAATACTGGTACCTATATTGATCATTTTGGTTAAGCATGTTATTCTAATATGAAATTTATTCATTTTAAGTTATTTTATTTAGTATTATATCCAAACGTATTTGTATAATTAAATTATTATTCGAAGTAATTAACAATTTTATTTTGTTTTTCATTCGGAATGTATGAACCACTAGTACCGCACAATCGCGAGATGGTCTACTAGCGAGTCAACTCGCGCGTAAAACGCCTCCTTGATAATTATTCGCTGATACACTTTTTAAAATCCTGAACAGTTTTTCATCTTAGATACACTTCTCGGTTTAGGTATAGTTATGCACTAAATAATTATCTGACAGGATTTGTGCGTGCCTATGTATAGGTTGTCTGCAAAAGTACTCTGTGGTTGTCCTAGTGTTAACCGCCAAGCAGCACGCGTGGCATGACCTCGCCGTAGGTGAGTATTTATGTTCAATGAGCATGACCAACGTCGAAACGGTTTTTGTCGACGGAAGATTATCATTTTGTCTATTCTTCCGTGTCACTGACTCTGGCAGGGCCACCATCAGGGATTTTAATTTTGATTACACAAAAAATTTGTCGCCAAATATCAGACTTTGTCGGTCACTGGTTCAAAAGATAGCGTTTATAGGTGGCCGATCTGGAGAGAGTCTCCCCAGCAGGGCCACATTTATATCTCAAAAACTAGGGTACCTAGCGAAGATCTGTTTTCTCCCATAATTAGTCGCAAGTTACAGATTCAGTCGGGTCTTAGTTTAGGAGATATAATGAGTTCAATTAGTAAGGTATAGTCCAAGAGCTAGATCGAAGAGTTCACGAAAAATTGCCAAGAATAAATATTTCTATTAATATATGTAATATAGGAGGAGGAGCTCGTGGCTAAGTAATAACAGCCGCTCGGGTCGATCCATCAGGTTAAGCTACGCTTGCCGGGGTTGGTCCGTGGATGGGTGACCATTTTCACATATCGAGACTCCTCCGTGCCTCGGAAAGCTCGTTAAGCCATTGGCCCCCACAGACGATATAAGCCCTTATTTATTAGTACAGATAAGAGTTTTATTCCGCGCAACGCGGTGGCACACGGGTAGGCCAGCGCGGTTCGTCGGGGCGGGTCAAGTGGCCTGGGGGCCAAGTCTACTAATTTACAAACGTGTCAGTGGTCTCTCAATGATGAGTTTTTGACAGATTTTGTATGGCATATCTGTCAAAAACTGATCATTGTGAGACCACTGACACGTTTGTAAATTAGTAGACTTGGCCCCCTGCGCGCGTGCCATCCGCGGTCTTGCCGGGTTGCCGGCGCAAGTTTGCTCGGTGGTAATTTGAGAATGCTCATTTATTAGTAGGATAGTTTATACTAATCCAATGTATCCCACTGACGTTTAGTTATGGTAAAAAAAATCCATGGGCGTGCATTGGATTTTTTTTAACCTTAACTTATGGGCGTGCATGGGATTTTTTTTAACCTTAACTTAACGATAACTAAGCGAACGCCGACGTGTAGCAAGGGAAACCCTCGTTCTATCTCACTCTTTTCCCCGTTTTTGTATTTGCGGAATACCTATAATAGAGATAACAACACTCGAGTTCGTAACTATTTATAATAAGTTCCACGTACTTCAATTAAACTGGCTGACTTTAACTTACGTGACGGGCAACTCGTTCAAAGTAGCTCGTCTGTCAGGGGTGTATTTACCCTAGGGCCAAAAGGGCCATGGCCCGGGGCGGTAGGCTGCGAGGGGCGGCCTATTCAGCTCCTCGCGCTCAGCTTTAGCCTTTCTTTTTGAAGAAATTTAAAATAAGCCTACTTATCAAAAATTAAAACTCATTTGGTTGTAAATTTGATAGACATCAAGACGCGGGACTATCGTAGGCCGAGTCACACCGGAATAACTAGCTAAGAGGAGACTAGGCACGTGGGGTCTGGAGGTCACGTGAGTCCGCCAGCGGAGAGCGGGGGCCGTTGCTGGCCGCTGCCGGCAGCGATGCGGCAAGCACTTTCAGTGTGAAATAATTTTAAACTTCATCTACATACTTAAAAGACCCAGTATCGCTTGAAAAGGTAGAAACTAAACTAGTCAAGAGGAGACTAGGCGCGTGGGGTCTGGAGGTCGCGCGAGTCCGCCAGCGGAGAGCGGGGGCCGTTGCTGGCCGCTGCCGGCAGCGACGTGGCAAGCACTTTCAGTGTGAAATAATTTTTAAACTTTATCTACATACTTAAAAGACCAGCATCGCTTGAAAAGGTAGAAACTAAACTAGTCAAGAGGAGACTAGGCGCGTGGGGTCTGGAGGTCACGCGAGTCCGCCAGCGGAGATCGGGAGCCCTTGCTGGCCGCTGCCGGCAGTGACGCGGCAAGCACTTTCAGTGTGAAATAATTTTAAACTTTATCTATATACTTAAAAGACCAGTATCGCTTGAAAAGGTAGAAACTAAACTAGTCTAGAGGAGACTAGGCGCGTGGGGTCTGGAGGTCGCGCGAGTCCGCCAGCGGAGAGCGGGGGCCGCTGGCCCGATGCTGGCCGCTGCCGGCAGCGACTCGGCGAGCACTTTCAGTGTGAAAAATTTTAAACTTTATCTACATACTTAAAAGACCAGTATCGCTTGAAAAGGTAGAAACTAAACTAGTCAAGAGGAGACTAGGTGCGTGGGGTCTGGAGGTTACGCGAAGCCGCCAGCGAAAACGCCGGGGCCCGCTGCTGCTGCCGGCAGCGATGCGGCGAGCACTTTCAGTGTGAAATCATTTTAAACTTTATCTACATACTGAAAAGACCAGTATCGCTTGAAAAGGTCGTGAGGCCACCCACGGTGACGCGAGCTGCCGCGCGCCAGGAGCCTCTTGTCAGGGGTTCTGCCCGCAGCTGCCAGCGGCGACGCGAGGCCGCTCGCGGCAACGCGGGCGGCCGCTTGCCGAATGTAGAAACTAAACTAGTCAAGAGGAGACTACGCGCACGGGGTGTGAAGGTCGCGCGAGGCCGCCAGCGGCGACGCCGGGGGCCGCTGCCATTTCGGTGTGATTCGGCCCTTACTGACCGGCGGCGTGTCGGTCGGTCCGACTCCAACGCGACTCGGGACTGGTTTCGTTGCTTTTTTTTTCCTTTTTTATAGGGCGGTAAACCTTTCAGGCCCAGGGCGCTGAATCTTAAAATACGCCTCTGTCGTCTGTACACGCGCATCTAACTTTCTTACTTACCGTAAATGAAATGGAGCGCAGCAATCCTATCTGCCAGCGACTAAGTGGTAAATGCACATTGTGATAATTACATATATTTTTTATTGTAGATTTGTTTGTAGGTAATGAATACAGCTTTCCTTTGGTGGTTGAAATTATAGAATAAGTATATATTAACAAACATTCCTCCATAGGACGTCATAGATACTGTCTAGAAACTACATAAAGTATTTTGTACTTGCTTGTACCACTGTATGGGGAAATTGAATTCTTTAATATCTTTTGAACCAGTGACCAACAAATTCTGATATTTGGCGACAAATTATGGGAGTAAACAATCTTCGCTAGGTGCCCTAGTTTTTGAGATATAAACGTGGCACTGCTGGGGAGACTCTCTCCAGATCGGACACCTATAACCCTTATATCTTTTGAACCAGTGACCGACAAATTCTGATATTTGGCGAAAAATTAGCGACAAATTTTTTGTGTAATCAAAATTAAAATCCCTAATGGTGGCCCTGCCAGAGTCAGTGACACTATTCTTCCGTCGACCAAACCCGTTTCTACGGTGGTCATGCGACGCGTACAGGCAAAAACGAAAAGCACTAGAACTTCTACCTACATTTTTTCGAAGTGTTTCGTTGTATTTTCAAACCCTCATAGCTGGCGCGGGTGTGTCCGTTACCTCAGCCAGATGTGGTCGAAAATGGTCATTTGAATCTTATAGATAATTAGTTTTGCGGCTTCTGTAATTGTTGCGCACATTTTTAAATTTGTTGCGCTTATAGTTTTTTAATTATTTCACAAAAACATTTCCTGCTGGGGTAACGTTACCCCAGCCAGACCTTTTTCTTTCTAATGGGAATATTTAAATAAATACTAGCTATAAAATTAGTTGTCTAAATGAAGTAAATGTTGTGCCTTATTTTGTATTTGTTCTTTCTTCGGTTGCGAAGTTATTCGAGATTTTGCTGGGGTAACGTTTTTGGTTTTGCTAGATCTTTGAAACGGTTAAGCGGATTCTTATCATATTTTGTACAAGACTTCTTTGGAATTAGTTTAAATTTGTTCTGCAATAAAAATACCAAAATAATACATATCTTAAAGGTTATTTCATTAAATAGAAAACACTTCAATTGGTCCCAGCACTCTCAATAAGAGGTCTTAAGACTTACTTTAAACATTATTTTGAAGCTTGTAACTGCCTTCAAATGTATGTGATGTTTCATTAGTATCCTGTAAGTATTTAACAAGTTATGATGATAATCAGTTCTTCACGAGCACGGTCATGATGCACGCGGTGTTATTTGGCAACTGATAAGCCTGTATATGGATATATGAACTGAATGTTATGTCAATTATTAGTTGTGTAGTTCAGTTGTATATCAGTAAAATTTCAGCGTAGTACATTGGATAATTAATGAGATAATACGATTATAGTCATTAGGAAGTGAATGACCGTGGTAACCCGACCAAATTTAGGTGGTTACGAAAAAGCGAAAACGCAGAACATTATGCTACCTTCTAAAATATGTAGGATAGTGTTACAAATTTAGTACAGACATTTACACAAGTGTTAAAAATTTTAACATTAACAGTAATTTGCCACACTTATTATTATAATAGCTCTCACGCACTCGATAAATATTTTCAAAAACAGGAAACGGAACTGCCGAAGCGCACGCGCACTCTACAAGATGAATTATGTAATTATGGAGCATGTTTGGTGCGTTATGCAAACAATGAATTACCCCTTCACCCCACCCCTCCCGCGTCCCGTCGAACGACGTGTTATCGGTGATTTTTGATAAGTATGTGCAACTGGAAGATAATAATAATGTTTTCATAGTACAGATATTATTATATTATTATGTATTTAACAGTGTACGCGTCTGTACCGAAATTGTAAAGTGTATTATACTAAACATTTCAAAAGATAGCATAATGTTCTACGTTTTCGCTTTTTCGTAACCACTTAAACTTGGTCGGGTTACCACGGTCATTCACTTCCTAATGACTATAATCGTATTATCTCATTAATTATCCAATGTACTACGCTGAAATTTTACTGATATACAACTGAACTACACAACTAATAATTGACATAACATTCAGTTCATATATCCATATACAGGCTTATCAGTTGCCAAATAACACCGCGTACATCATGACCGTGCTCGTGAAGAACTGATTATCATCATAACTTGTTAAATACTTACAGGATACTAATGAAACATCACATACATTTGAAGGCAGTTACAAGCTTCAAAATAATGTTTAAAGTAAGTCTTTAGACCTCTTATTGAGAGTGCTGGGACCAATTGAAGTGTTTTCTATTTAATGAAATAACCTTTAAGATATGTATTATTTTGGTATTTTTATTGCAGAACAAATTTAAACTAATTCCAAAGAAGTCTTGTACAAAATATGATAAGAATCCGCTTAACCGTTTCAAAGATCTAGCAAAACCAAAAACGTTACCCCAGCAAAATCTCGAATAACTTCGCAACCGAAGAAAGAACAAATACAAAATAAGGCACAACATTTACTTCATTTAGACAACTAATTTTATAGCTAGTATTTATTTAAATATTCCCATTAGAAAGAAAAAGGTCTGGCTGGGGTAACGTTACCCCAGCAGGAAATGTTTTTGTGAAATAATTAAAAAACTATAAGCGCAACAAATTTAAAAATGTGCGCAACAATTACAGAAGCCGCAAAACTAATTATCTATAAGATTCAAATGACCATTTTCGACCACATCTGGCTGAGGTAACGGACACGGCGCGGGTTGGGCGCAGTATTTTAGAAAATAGTGGATATCGATGGGGAAATTATAATTAAAACACAGAACTGTTGTGTTTAAAACACATTTTTTTACTTTTTTATTGAAAAATATTCGTCGACACAGGTGTTGTGTGTCCAACAAACGATAAACGATGCCATACCACTTTTGGCACATTCTTCTTCACACGCCCGTCATTGGGCTCACAAATAAAAAGCACTTTTTTTCACAAATCAAATCTTTCATCAACAAGCGGAATTAAGCAGCAATTTCATACAATATTATATTTGAAGCGAATCGTTAGAATTTTTGTTAGGTATTTCAAAAATGAAGGACCTCATAGCGCCAAAGCAGTAGTTAGGTATAGTAAATCTTTACTATTTCACAGTAAAACACACCTCGGTTCATTCGGCGAAAGCGATGGCACTAAGTTGTTAATCCGTTAAATTCTACTGATTCGCATCAAGCAAATTACAATATACAATATGAGAGTTTTTGGCTCTATATTTCACTCCTATAAAAACCAATTTCATTTTACAAAATTACCTCTGCTTACTTCCACAAAAATTATTTTCCTTCAGTCTTTACAAAATTTACACCATCTATACTGAAATGTTACCAAAATGCTACTTTAATTATCGAAAGAAACTTGTGGTTTGAATTATCTTTTTGAATAGTCATTAAATGAGCATTTTGTTAAAACCTCGAAGTACTAGGTCTACACACGTTGGTAACATTCTTACATTATGCCCCGGCGAGGTACGCGGGGGCAACACACACATTTATAAGGCAGTTTCATAGAATTTTATCTATACATACGCAATGGGTTTTCGAATCGTCCGTGCCGACGGTGGAGTCGGTAACAAATATTTACATGTAAGAAAGTGCCTTATACGAGGTAAAAAATGTATGAGCTGCTCAGATTGGACCGAGTCTTCAATTATCATTTTTATAGCGTGATCATTGTAAAAATGATATGTTTGAAGCTTCAATCATGCTTAATAGCAAGTGGCAAATCGTTGGGCTGAGCTGTTGATCTCAGCTAGCTGCGGCGTGTTCTGAGCAGTATACAATTAAAGTCAACTTATGCAAATTAGGAAATCAGGGAAGAACATAAATACAATTGCCACTTGCTTCTAAAGCAACATAAGTAAATAGTAGTTGTTCAGACATTTCTTAGACTAAGGCTTCTTGTACTTGATGCCGGAGTCGGCTCCGGCAACGGGCTTCCTCCGGCAACGCGGCTCCGGCGTCATGTACAAGGAAGCCTTAAAAGGATCTAACTCTATTGTTCTGTATCTTAATAATAGACTAATCTATTTATTAGTATTATTAGATTTTTGAAGACAATATATTTTTTAAGAATTGCTTTAGTAACTTAATAAATTATAAACATAAATCATCTAACTTACTTATCCTTGTCCAGAGGGGATAAAGTTAAGTGAAGTATTAAATTCTGCCACGTCATCATTCAATCTAGCTTCCATTGACTCTTAGGTTCAATAACAATAAGGAATGATCTAAAGTATTGTCTCAACAACTTCCATTTACTCAAACTATTAATATCAGTACCGTTTACTTGGATACGTCACAGTTCAGTAGTCATTATTCGTGATCGAGTAGTCACATGTCATCATTGATAAAGGCACAATGGAGTTATCCCTTTATCCTAGTTTCGACGAGTTTTTGCCCGTCGTTTTACTGGTTGATCGTTTTTTTTATACAAGGAGGGCAATTCAATCAGATATCTGATTTGTCCCTCTTTTAGTAAATGCACCAACATGTGCGTTGAATAATATACTAATTAGTACATTACGGCGCTTTCATCGTTGCATTTAATATGGGAATCTTATAAAAAATGTATACCACAACCGTTATAATATAATGTGGCCAAAGGAACTCGAACGTCTTTCGTAAGCACGTACAAATTTTACGAGAAAAAGAAGTATCCCTAGCTAAAACATAAACATTTCCGCGCCAACAGTCGTGACACACAAAAAAATATATTGATACTTTATGGCGCATAACAGACAACCACGCACATACATCTTTATTACACACTCTCATTTACCAACACATACGCGGTGGAGTCACTCACGCGATAAAAATTTAATTTAAAACAAGAAAAAAAAAAAGTGAAAAAAAAAGAAAAATAAAACAGTACACGAGACTCCATACCATGTTCTCGAACACTACGAGTCACGAACGTGGTACGGGTCTAATAGGCCCTTTCCGCAAACTTTATTTTGTGATTTTTTTTAAATGTTAACATGGTTGAAAAAACTTTACACATCACAAAATTATAAGCCGTTTCATGGGAAAGGACACCAGTAACTCCCTTCTATATCATAATATTTACATTATATACATGTCAATGTTTATATCGCAATTTGTCTGTTTATTTATATAAATATGTCTATTTTAATAACTTTAAATCTACATAAATCATACATTCTGCTGCGGTGTATATCCTATATGTATCCAAACAGAGCAACTCATTGGGAGTGTTTCACTATGATGTTTATGTTATCCATCAAATTTTACAAAAGGAATGCGCTTATACATAATAGGAAGAACTCGAATGTGTTTTTTTAAGAAATCCTGCAGCACTCCATGGTTATTCATTTAGCAGATTGATTGTTATAAAAGAATGTGAATGTCATCGTCCACATTTGGCGCTACCCAGGGAGCACCGCGCGGAGGTCATGGACTTAGCTCCCCTTGATGCCACACTTTTATATTAAGCATTTTACGACCCTCGATTCAAGCTGAAACTTATTCATAGATACCTATACATCACTATGGGAGAAAATGGTTTTTGATTGTGCAAATCTTGTGAGCCTTACTTTTATTTAACGAAATATATCCGATGACACATTTCTGTGACAATCCTGACGTTAATTTATGTGAACAGTGTCAGTTTCGTCGTAAATATGTATATGCATCCTAACTTCCTTACACCTACCTATCAAGTTTATATTTTTATTGTCAAACCTACTTGCGTCTGTAACGCATCCTTTTACAATTCCTTGAAACGCGAAGGGTAACTTATCAAATTTCTTAAAGCCTAGTTCCGCTGGGTAAACTTAGGCCTGTGCTCACCAACATTCAAACCACCGATTAGGTATTTAAACAATTGATTTATGTTAACTTTCCTAAGGAAATTTTAAATATAGAACTGATTAAATATTTAATCAATTGATTTAAAAGTTGGTGAACACAAGGCTACGTATAATCCAGCGTTTGATTAAGGAAACTAGACTTTCAAAAATTTGTTAAGCACAGAAATGAAATAATATTCCATTCTAAATCATAGATGTAACTAAATTGTCATATAGGAATTATATCATAATTTTATATATTGAAAAATATCATGTAGACGATAAAAAATAATAATATATTACAGTTATATCAGGTGCTGGCAGTAAAACTAAAGAGTTCATATCTGTTAGGCGCTTATAAGACTATTGCATGACCTCGCCTGTTTCAGAATTTCGCATAGAAAAAAATAAGTAGTAAGTGAAAATAAGAACCTTCGATTCGCACAATATATCCGTTACGCTTGAATAAAGGGAACACAAAAATAAAATATTCATAACTTAAATTAGTATTGGTGGTGAATTTAAGAAGACTGGCCTCGTTTTCATGTGGCACATAAAATATTGTGAGGCCGTAATAAATACTTTGTATTCTGCAACGCGAAAAACATGAGTCCACAGAATAGTAACTTGCGAAAAATAGTTGTTTCTATCCACCCCGTGACCTCTACAAGGACGATAGGAGTCTCGCAACGACTCGCGACAGGAATTATAATATTATGCAGTTCTTTACGATATCCTACACTTAAGGGCTGAGTTTCACTAATACATGCACCCTGAAAAGGCGCACTTACTACATTCCATATCAAAGGAACATATAAAATGTTTTACTAATAATTATCTTCTTTTAAAAAGAATAAATAGCACTTGGCTACAGGTGATATTTGTAGCGAATAAGCTAAGTAATGAGCGCAAGTGAATTGGCATTCTCAATAAGGAGTCGGCTACGACAGTGCGATACGTTAATTTCGGGAGTCCGTATCGTTTCGTAGTATACTAGTTACGTTGCCTTTTCAAAAGCTGCAAATGTATAAAATAAAATAGAACTAATGACTCGTGAGACAGTAACGTCATATCTCAGTTAACATTGAGCATCTAGGATGGTCCCGATACTTATTTTACTTTAACTGTCCAATGAAAGACGTTGCAATATCTTCCATATCGATCTGGCATCTAAAATATCGCCCATAATTTACATTATTACGAATTTAAATAGTAACTATTTGCCAATTTCATAAATTAATATTTTTAAAGTGCAATTGACACTTTGGAATTGGTAAAGAAATCGCGGAGGGTACCTTCACAATAATAAACCCTAAACCTAAATAAATACAGTTTAACGAACTGACCGCTCTCTCAGAATGGCGATAGTCGTTATAAACGAGGAAACAAAGATTACCGACCAAAACCGAGAGGAATTTGATAATTACTACTTTTAGTATAAAAGGATTTTTTTTTGCCGATAAATATCATGTATTTAATATAAAATTCTATTAATAATAGTTGTAAACTATGTTGTATCAAACTTTATTATGATATTTAGTTCGATTTATTTCGTATTTTTTATATAAAACTGGCATGCACCTTACTATGCGAGGTGTGTGCCAGGCTCACAATACATATAATAAACTGACGAGTTGTTACCAAATTCCTCCCAGTTTGTATCGATAAGTATGATAGAGAGTGAATTATCTAATTATAATACATATGTCCGCCCCAGTTCCGCGCGCGGGCGGACCACACTCCGTCCGTACAAGACGCACTATTTTCTTACACACATACACACAATCTTCCATCCATTCTTAAATATTTAATATTTTTTCCCCGCCGTGCTAAACTAAAGTATTTTAAACAGTGTTTTCATGTGAATGGCAACACTAACAAAACTTTCAAAAATTTGAAAGAATGCTCAGGTATTCATATTATTTCAAAGATAATACACATTTTCTGTTTTTTCACGTGACAACTTTAATTTTATACAAAATTGAACCCATTTTTTAAATAGTTCAATAACTTCTGGTTTTTCATTTATAATTGGCAACTACATGTTGTAAAAGATGTTTTCATATCTTTGGTATATATCACAATAATCAGCGTCATTTAAATAATGATGAGTGGAGAAAATGGTACATTTATATCCAAAATGGATAATTCCGTATTATTTTTATTTACTGTACTAGAGTTTATGTAATTCACTAAAGTTATATAACAAACAATAACAATTAAAACTCGAAAATATTTTGCCACGTGAAAATACCGAGTAAAACTTTTAGAAAAACATTAAAAAACATCAATTATTGCGATGAACGTATCGATACGAAGAAGGCATACAAGTTATTACTTTACGTTGTATTTTAAAGTTAGAAACGTATTACAGCTGCGTCACCCCATGGGTTGTAAGACTACACACAATGACGACATCTTGTCACTCCTAATAAATACTTGAATATCGCCAAATATTTTGATGGCGTTAAAAGTATAATTATTTTTTCGTGACGATGATGACTTTTTTTATTAAAAAAACGAAGGCCTCCTCTCCTAGTCTACGTGCTAATTTTGATAAAAAATTAAAAAATCTCGGCTTACTAATTGTAACAATACACGTGGTGATAGAAGCGCCTTTTTAAGTAAACCTGCATAGACTTCCCGCGTCCTTCTACCGCCACAAAAGTCTCTATGGACATTCGTAACAAATATTACATAAAAAAAGCTTTGCAAGTGCACTTTTTATACAAATTTTGATACTTCAAATTGTTTGAGTTAATTCAGGTCAGAATGAACAATTTTTGCGTGTATAATAATTGAAAATGTTTTTCGAACTAGCAGAACAGTTTGTTCTTTTCTACGAGACCGCAAAACATATGTGATGCTGCCAGCAGCAAAATTAGGAAATTACTGTCCAGCAATACTTTCACAATGATCGAGTTGGCAGAGACCTCCAGGCTGTTCTACGTTACATTGTGTTATAATAACGTCGCTATTGATTCTACGTCCAATATCTATGTTATTGACCGGTGATCGTAACTCAGTACATCGCAACATAATGAAAGTTACATGATATATCGGATTGAAATTTAAATTACAACGAATAGCTTACTTCGACTATTTACATGTAAATCCGATATAAACTATTTCCTTTAATATAATTACATCGGTAGTAATATGAAAATAGAGTACAAGCAAGGAAATAATACGAGCACATCACTCTATGCGCTAAGTGTTCTGGCGGCGGCTCGCTCGCGGCGGAGTCACATCACTAGCACAGTGCACGCGCGACAGGCGCGTCAGGCGCGGCCGTAGCGCGCGGCGTACTGCACGTACAGGCTGTAGTCGAGGCGCAGGCTGAGGCGCAGCTGCGCGCGCGGGCGCGGCGGAGCGGGAGCGCGGGCGCGCGGCGGGCGCGGCGTGCGCACGCGCACCGGCCCGCGCACTGGCCCGCGCGCGCGTTACGGGTGCGCCGCGCCCGCGCCCGCGCCCGGCGTCGTGGAGCCGCCCGACGAGCCGTGGCTGGGCGGCAGCAGCACTCCCTGCGGGCCGACGGGGCACGTCATACTACCGCTCGACGATATCGTCGCGCAAACCCACACCACGAAATAGATAGCTACAGATACCCGGCTCCATACGGTGAGCGAAAACAGGCGCACGCACAAATAAATTAACTAGACAAACTTTTGTGAAGCACACGACAATTTTTCAATTCAGAAATAACAAAAATAACAGAGAAGGTTCCTTTTAAAAGTTATTATGTTTGCCCATATAGTATCTTGTTTGGACCGTATGTCGACGCGTTCGCGATCTCTAACCATGTGAAACGAATGCCAGTCACAAGTGGGCGTGCACTCGCAATACGTAGACGCGTATAGTCTACATATTATTATGCGAGCGTGCGTCTGCGCTCGTTGTACGAAGCCGACCTTCTGTACCTATCTATTTCGTGCTCACACACAATAATTAACAAAAGATGCGATGTTATTCAGTAGGGCTGTCAGTGTTGTCAGTACGCGTTATCGATTATCGAATCTACTCAAATACGGAATGAAACTCACATTGTACGAACGCGTGTATGAAATGCACAAAATCCAGCTTCGAATCATCAACCACGCCAGCTGGCGGTGCACATGCACTCACCGACGACGTTCTGACGAGACAAAGATTACCTGTAGTTGCACCGCACATGGTTTAAAATCGCTTGATACTTCCACATGACACCCGAATTTTTGTCAAATCTTGGCCTGATGTAAAAGTGCATGGTAACCCTCCTTGATGACGGTACCTTGACACCTAGTGAGACTAGCCACTGATAAGTAGCATATGGACTTGTTAAAACACAAAATAAACGAGCCTAATGTCAGTCTAATATTCCTGAAAGACATAAGGCAGCTTAAATGATGGCTGACATAGGAAACTAAAATAGGAGGAAACTTTAAAGGCAAACCCAGCAGCAGTTCGGTTGTTCGATGTTCTTGTGACAGGACATTTCAAGTCCATAAGATAATTGTCAGTGGTACTGATAAGTACAGTGCTACATGGATCTAAATGAACGTGGTGAGAGAGAACTAAAGTCTATTCATATCCTTGATTCCAATCGATGTTATTTCCAATACGAATTCAAACTTTATACTTGTGTAAATTAAGTAGATTTTAGAATGACTAGCACTATAGAAAAGGTCATAAAAATGTTTCAAGTCGTAGTGCAAACTGTACTTTATGTGTGGGTATAAATTTTATTTTTTTACAATCACATAGTGCTTGCTTTCATGTTCGGAAACTAAATCGCGAACGCAGTATAACTGGATGAGATAGGTTCTTGATATCTTCGTTCACAAGTAGCGCCATCCAGGTTCATTTAGATCCGTGCGCGGCGCGCGCCAGTTACCTGCAGCGAGTGCGGGTGCGGCTGCGGCGGCGACGCGGTGGGCGGCGCGTGGTTGAGGTAGGCCAGGTGGTGGTGGTGGTGGTGGTGCGCGCCGGAGCCGCCCGGGCCCATGAGCGGGCACAGCACCTGGTGGTACGCCTGCGGCGGGTACTGGCTTAGCGATACGATTTATTAACACTCAAATCGAAAGTAAACATTTCAAATTTACTAAGGTAAAATAGATTCGTACGTTTATTACCAAAAACAAAAAACTTCGATGTTTAAGCAAACATCATGGGTATTCTGAGTAAAAGGTTACGTTACGCTACGCCTCGCACATAAGTGTGAGTGAGCAAATCGTGACCAAAGATATAACCATTGCTGGATTACCGTACAAATGCAAAGTTCACAGCAGAATGTTAGTCGGATTCTTACTAATTTCGAACATTATAAATTCAAATTAATTTATTGTTTGTCAAAGAATTTTTTGGTGATATCTTTTACTAAATCGCGTAAAAACAGTTGTATCGATTATGACAAAAGACAGATGGATGTCCTGGATTTTTTCAATTATACTTTTAATTAAATAAGCATGAAGTTCTGCTGAACTGAACAGAAAGTATTATATTAATAGTTATGTATTTTACCTGGAAAGGTGGCTGCTGGAAGTGATGGTGCGGATGCGGGTGCTGGTGCTGGTGCGGGTGCGGCGTGTGCGCGGGCGACGGCGGCGGGTACAGCGCGGGCGACGCGGCCGCGGGCGACGGCGCGGGCGGCGGCGCGTAGCCCTGCACGCCCGGCACCACCTCGCCGCCGGGCGAGCCGCCCACCGAGCCGCCCACGCCGCCGTGGTACATGCGGACCTGGACGGAAAAGAATTACATGACGAAGGCTATAGATATGTACGATACTAGAGGCTTTGCAGATGCCTGCATTCCAGTTTTGTCCCAGAGACAAAACTGGAATGTGTCATGTGCGAACCGGAATACATCAACGCTGATTCGCTGGAGAAACAGATACGCTGGTATTACTTCCCCAAACGAATTTCTTCACAAAGCTCGTCTACTATTACTACTGAGAATACTGAATGATGAAAAAGCGAGAACGCAGACGTCACTTTTTCTAGGTAACCGATTTAAGATCGATTTTCCTGCAAAACCAAATGTTCACTGTTCATTTTTTTTAAGTTGAAGAGAGACATTGTGCACATGCTAGAAACAGTGATCTAATATTATTCCTCATATTAAAAAAATAAAAGTTTTAGTTGAATAAACGTAAAAAAAAACCAAATAATCACGAATAATGTTTGTTTACACACAATTAACATCAATGCACTGTAATTGGTGTTTCGTTTTGAGACGAAGAAACTATGAACAATTTTAGAATTATTTGATTTTAATTCATCATCCCATGCTATACAAAAAATAAATCATTGATAAAATTAAACATAAATCATTGATATTTCGCAAAAATATTTAGTGAGTCTTCGTTTTATTTTATACGAAGATTCTTACTATAGTTTGACCGATACCGCTGTACCGCACGTAAGTTATGTGCGCGTCGAGACGAGGGGGCAGTGCAGGCCGCTCATTCGTCAACGCTCACGGCATCCCGTCGCTCATTCGTCAACGGGGCACCGTTGACGAATGAGCGACGAATGCCGTGTGAGTTTCAGTGCCCGAATCACCTTGCATTCCTTAGGCGCGGAACAGCGGCCTCAGTCAAACTATAACTACATTTTAAATTACTGTCCGGTAGCCTATCTTAAAAAAACGTTGTTGTACTCACCATGTGCTGATACTGCAACGCCGGCTGCGCGGGATGCTGCCCGGGGTGCGGGTGCGGGTAGGGCACGAACTGCTGCATGGGCGCGGGCGCCAGCAGCGGCTGGCCCGTCGCCGCCGCCACCTGCATACCCGAACCTACGCCCACTACACAGTCAACGTATGTTAGGAGTATGGCCGAACCATTGTGACTAAGTGATCTTTCTTCATCATCATTTCATTACTTGGTACTGCTAATCTCATACAGGGTGTTAGGGTAAACACCGTTATCCTTGCAACCAGTGGTTTGGTTTCGTTTGGGATTTCTGGCATCCACGCGGGTGGAACCGCGGGTAAAAGCTAGTTAGTTTATTTATAGACTTAACAGTAGTCTAGTACTTAAAAATATGCTCCACAAAAAACATTTGCACGGTTCACAAACCGATTCCGGGACACTATGCGCAACGGTACTCTTATCCTATACCCTATTGCTGCTTGCTATTACGTTCAGTTACTTGCGTAAATAAGAAATAAGTATGCAACATTTTAAAACTCCATGCCATAAGATGGCGTCATTATTTCAGGCTACTACTACTGACTGTCAAATGCGTGAATCAAGAGCACATATAGCTACGTTCTGCGTTATTTTATAAATAAAAATGTACTGCAATCACAATTTGTTTTTTACGCCTGTTTGTACCCTGTACAGTACGACTGATATTCTCCAATGGAAGTCTATTAACCTTTCACTGCCAAGAAATGACGTCATCCTTACCTTTCCTGAAGTTCCTCTGTTGCTGCGACTGCATGGGGGGCTGTCCGCCTCCCCCTGACACCCCGCCAACTCCTCCGCCACCCCCCATGGCTCCATATGCCAGCTGTGGACACAACACACAATGATTAAGTTGAGACATTACAGTTGTTTTAGCATGCTTCCAGTCTTTTTTGTAAATACTGAACGGCAGTTGCTGTGATTACATGAACATGGCCACCTACTGTGTCGACTGTAAGTAATTTAAAAGTACTATAGATTCAAGTTATGTCGCGACCGCGGCGCGTTCAGGGCGGGAACAGGCTTATATCAGGCACCTTTAAGTTTCTCATTGGCAATAATTTATATCATTTGTGTTAGTATGGGATGATTATGCTATTCCGAACTGTAGCACGAAGCAGCAATGGAACGATTAATTTGTATGTATTGGTAGTCTTTGTTCGGTTCGGACACTGCACAGTAAGACTGGTATATTAAAATTTAGTACTTATACAGCCAAGAACAAGTGTTTATTATAATATTTTTTTAACCGACTTCTTCAAAAAGGAGGAGGTTCTCAATTCGTCTGTATGTTTTTTTTTTTTTTTGTGTGTATGTTACGCGATTACTCCGCCAATTATGAATCGATTTTGATGCTTCTTTTTTTGTTTGGTAGGTCATGCTTCAGAGGTGGTCCCATAGAAATTTTATTAATTTTGCTTGCGTAGTTTTTGAGTTAGCTTCAATAATTACGTATTTTTCCCACTTTGCGTATGTTGATGACATGTTAATTGACTCCTTCACATAGCAGATAACGGTATACGAATTTGTGTGGGGTAGTTACCACAACTAAAACGTGAAAAATAAAAACTTTTTACAAAAAAAAAAACAACCGACTTCCAAAAAAAACAAAAAAAGTGAAAAATAACTTTAATTTCGGAAGTCGGTGGCAAAAAACGAAAATTGAAAAGCAAAGACACCGACTTCCGAAATTAAAGTTATTTTTCACTATTTTTGTGTTTTTTTTGGAAGTCGGTTGTTTTTTTTTTGTAATTTGATAACATAACGTTACGCCTGTAATCCCCGAAGGGGGTCACCGACATATCGCCATAATCGATTTTTAATATTTTGTGATAAATAAAATCAAATAATTTCGTATCACCATCGATCATCAACAGAGCCTATGCGCCTATAATACATTTCTTCCTCCTATATCCGTTGATAACCCGAGATTGTGAGCAAATACCTTGATAACCATATCCGTGTGTGAACCGATACCTACAAAATGTAAGATTGTATATTCTACACAAGAACATTTAGTTTACAAAGTTAACGAAGCGTAGGTTACGTAAATTGGTAATCCGCTTACCAGTAGGTATTTATTACCTTTGCTTACAAGCACACGCACCAAGTTTTTATAATTGTTTTTAAATGTAGATTGCATGGGAATGCTTAAAGCTTGATAGCAGGACCGACTAATATATATACAAGTAAAGCCGTGGAGAAAAGCAGATTAATCATTAATATAATTTATAGTATGATACTTTGAGATTAAGCTGGCATAACTGGGTTATCAATTACGGGAATAATGTCGCGAACTTTGATCTAACGCTGAGTTTCAACATCTGTGCTGAACTGAACTTTATGTATATTTCAGCTATATATTGTATATTTAATACAATGACACATTTATAATTTTTTAAATCATGGTTTTGCTTGCAACTATTTTATTTTGATAATATTTATCATATATTCCAAGATATTTGAAACGAGCTTGCAATCTAGCTTGGTAACTTTGCAAACGCTAAACGAATACAACTACTGAGCCTCCGCTGTCTGTCTGTCCGTCCGCGGCCTGTATCTTATGAACCGTAATAGGTAGACATTTGACATTTTCTCAGATTGTTTATTTCTATTGCCGCTATAACAACAAAAAATAAAATACAACCATACAAGAAACGTGTTTTTTTCTAAATATTGTACGGTGGTACGGAACCCTTCCTGTACGAGTCCGACTCGCACTTGGTCGGTTTTTTTACTGAACTTTGAGCGTTCCGATTTCGAAACATTATTATCGGTTAATCGCCTTTAGATATTTTTGTAACACATTTATACTATGCTTGATATCTTAAACTACTGATGGTATATAGGTAATAATCTTTTATATCATTGTTAGCAACCGATTGTGGAGAAAGCAGCATTTTTTTTTTAATGATTAATACAATCTAACTTTTTTTTAATTTTAAATTACAACTTCAGGCCGTCAGGGCCAATCAATAAAATAACAATATCTTGATAAAAATAAAATAAAAATGATAGTCAATAAATAAAGTTTATATTGATCAACTTTGAACCCAAAATGTGATTGGCCAATGCCGTACAGCCGGACAGACGCAAATTGTTTACAATATAGAATGGATAACGATTATTTGATAACAGCCACGCGGCCACAGCTGATAATTAGACCGTTCACATGATTTGACATTTATACAGATAAATCTTTCAGTGTCATTGCGAGAACGACGCGGTTAACACAACTTTAAACATTATTATTGAATAATATAGTGATTTCATCTGTGAAAACATTCTGCAAGTTTTTTAATTACTGTAAACAAAAAAGTGGAGAAATTATAATATAACGGTGCCAAAATGTGGTTAGTGTGGCTGATTATAGGACTGATCCTAATAAAAACTTACAACAAGATAACAAATGGGAAGTGTTACTCCGACAATGTCATGAGTGGTAAAGTTGTGATCGTGACGGGAGGTAACAGCGGGATTGGTTACCAGACCGCCTTGGAACTGGCCAGAAGAGGCGCCAAAGTGATATTAGGCTGCCGAGACGAGAACAGGGGACAAAAAGCTGCAGAATCTATAATCAAGAAGACTGGAAACCGTAGGATCAGTTATATGCACTTAGACTTGAGTTCCTTCGCTTCTGTGAGGAAATTCGTCCAAGATTTCAAAAATTCCGAAGCAAAACTAGACGTTTTGATCAACAATGCAGGCGCTAGCGGTGTCCATAGAGATAAGACTGAAGATGGTTTAATCAGGGACATGCAGGTCAATCATTTCGGACCTTTTCTACTGACTCTACTCTTAACACCTTTATTAAAAAAGTCTGCGCCAAGCAGGGTCATTATTGTGACTTCAACGTTGCATAGATTTGGTACTATTAGCGATTTGAACAATCCTCACTCATATATGAGAACTTACTGCGATAGTAAGCTATGCAACATATTATTCAGTAACGAGTTAGCAAGAAGGCTGGAAGACACTGATGTAATCGTGAACAGCCTTCACCCTGGTCACGTGAACACGAGCTTTTATAAAGCAACCATATTGGAGAAATTGAGGACTATGGTTTTATACAGTTTCTTTAAAAATCCAGTGGAAGGTGCTCAGACTAGTTTATTCCTAGCGATTTCTGATGACATTGACCAAACGTCTGGGGGGTACTTTGTCGATTGCAGAGAAGGGTATATGGGCGTGAAGGCTAGAAATGAAGACTTAGCTACGAAATTGTGGGAAATTTCTGAGCAGATGGTTGGCTTAAGGCCCGAGGAGAGGATTTAGTTTAAAATAGTGCATAAGTAAATTTTTATAAGTAATTTTTACTGTTCTTTTTGGACGACTATAAAATAAATGAAGATAGTGTTTAATTAGATTTTTATGTGTGAATTACTCTGTAAAAATAAAGCTATTTTATTTGAAAGACAAAGAAAGAAATGGTGGTATTTGTTATGTAATTAATACTGTTTAGTGCACTTAAAACAACAATCATATTGGTATTAACATAGAAAACCACTGCAAACAACATTAATGTTAGTATTTTTATACAGAAACTACTTAAAGACTAGGTACTTTCAAAACGAATAAATAATTTTTATATCTTGTACGCAATTATTTTTATATTTACAATCCTCAAAGACGTTACGTATGTATTTAATTATGTATATATATGAACGCTTATCGCTGTGATTAGCTCAGTAGGCAGTCTCAGGTCACATCCTATTTACACGGCAACTGACTACATACATATACACAATACAGAGTGTTAGTGTAAGCACCGTTATCCTTGAAATCAGTGGTTTGGTTTCATTAATAGAACGTAAAATCAATGGAAAAATACAACTTAAAAAAAAAAGAAAATCTACATTTTTCTACAAGAATATTTCACCCTACAGGCAAGGGCAACGAACTTGCGTCTTAGCACGGCGGCCGGCGGTTGGCGGGGGCGGGCGGGGCGCGCGGGACGTTACATGACCGGCCGTGAGCTGTTTCGCAACTCTCTCGAACGCGTATCCATGAGTATCGGGACAGTGACGGATATTTACTCTTTAAAATCTTTTAATGAAAATAAGTTTTTTTTTTGTTGTTACTGGGTCATTAATTTTTATATTTAAATCAACTACCCATGGTTTGAGTGACAATGGTGTTTACCCTTGCATACTGTATAAGTGAGAATAATGCTACATATTCAAAGCAGGTTTGCCTAGAGTCGAGTTGAATTTCAAGCTAGCCTACTATTCAATAATGGCCATAGCAGTTGAAGGAAAATGAATGATCCACGTGCCACCATCAGCAGACCTTAAAGGCGCTGACAAGAGGCAAATGTTCTGAGTAGACTTATCTTAAATTGCCAAAATTATTATATATTTTTTCCGCTACTATAATCTTGAACATATTTCTCAGAAGACGGTTGTTATCAATACACGTTTTGAAAAAAATCTCGATACAAATTAACGGGAACTAACCTTTTACCCCGAGTTCCAATCCAAAATATCTGTCTTAAAATAATATCAACGTACGTTGGTATTTAATTAATAACAAGAACGTCTTATTTGAATGCAGTTCGATTTCTCAACTCACTGTTGTAAATATATAATTACTTCATATTTTGCAATAAATTACAAGCGTTGTGTCATCGGGCTTCTCTTTCTCCGACAGTGGCCGCGGTTTAGCTCTTGTCAGCGTCTTAAGTAATAATAACGGCTCTGACGAGTATCAATTGGTTGTCTTGTCGGCCAATCCTCATAAACATGCCTAATCTGACCATAACAGGATATAAATCCCGAATTAAAACAGTCCAATCATTTGATTGGACCACATCAAGACTGCAGACGGTGTACAGTCACGGACTTTAATTGATGAGCCACCTTCAAACTTTTGAATTTTGCAGTTTCATACATTCACGAGATTACACGATTAAACACGAACTCAAATCGCACGCTCGTAAACAAGATGACAAATAAATTGCTTTTAATCGGAAATAGTCTTATCCATAGAGGTTGGCTAATAAGTTCTCAATGATAAAAATAAATACAATGTTGCATTAGGATTATCCAATCTATTTGATACCAACCTTCTTTGAATCATAGCTCATTAACTCGATAATTCTGAAAACTTAACTGAAGACAGTGTCAGTTGAAGTATCGGTGTCAGAGACGTTACTTTCGAACTTGTCGAACTGACTAATAATATTTCTCCGTACGCTAACGTTACTATCGCAACAGTAACCTGGCAACGATAAACAATCGTGAATCTAGATCTGCAATTGGTTGACTTTGTGTAGTCACTCTGCTGTCAAGTTTGTAGTTCTGGCTCTCAGGTTAGCCAACCGGTAAAGACATGAAACATAATTTTCTTCTTCTAATACGAAGACATATGACTTTGCGTGTCGGGAACCGAATAAACCCGATTTGCATTACACGGCTAAAATACGAACAGTGCCAGGTGGCTTATCAATTAAAGTACGTGACTGTACTATAGAAACACACATATTCCCACATTAAAAGCGATGTTGACACATCATAATTTCATCATAAAGGAGTATAGGGCTGTGTTTCGCAGTCAATTTTGTGTTGAAGTGTTTTTAACCATTCTCAAATGTGGAACATCATCAAAAGTGCTCAATCAAAAACACGTGATACTATGGAAAACAGACTATCACTTAACTTAATATTACATATTGTTGTTATTAAATAAAACGAAAATCACTCTGAAAGCGTTAGCGTTGGTTGGTAAGACGGTTAATGACCATGTGACCGTGTAACTTGGTGACGGATTGCATAGAAAATGGATACTTCACTTGTTATATAAATGTCGCTTGACGAACGAATACATACGCGATGCGTTTGTGCTGTAAATTTAATTACAGAGAAGAAAAGTGACACATCACACTCACAGATAAATACGGGAGGGCATGGAGTAAATATTTTTAAAGACCGCAAATACTTCAAAGGTAAAGCACCAAATAAAAGAAAAATCTAGGAATAGGGGCTTGCGAAATCCAATTTTTTGAACTTGAAGTATATCTATAATGCAGAAAAATCTAACAAGTGATTAGACAAAATGTACACAAGAGAGAATCGAGAGGTTCTAGCGTTCTTCGATAATTCAATACAAACAAGCACTACGTTTCTTTCTGTTAGCCAAGCTTCATTATAAAGTATCCATTTAATACGTAATCCGTGGTGGTGGGTTAGCCAGGCGGTTAGCGAGGCAAGCACCCGTTTGTACATGATGTTACGAAACGACACACTGCGGAAAAACTGAACACTGCACGCGGACGAGACGTGGGAGGAAGAACTTATTTGTGACAAGTGGTATAAAGACTTCATGAGGTAACCATCAATATTGGTTTGATTGATGTAGGAGAAATAAGTATTTTGTCAATTTTCATCGAATTTTTTAAACAGTCTTGCGAAACAGCTGTGCAACAGTGTTACAGCAACACACCATTTTTATGTGTTAAGGGTCACCTGCTTATATTCTGTATTCATGATAAAGAAAAGAAGCGCAACATCTGATGTTGTGCAACTGTTTTAAACTGTGTTTTGAAGAATTACGCAGCTTTGTTTGAAAAATAGACGTCACATATTCTACTAGTACGAAAGGGATAAATAGATATATCAATAGGTATATACTGGTCACAAATAGTTCCCCATCCCACGAATTCGATATTCGTGTGCTCACCGCATCTGGGCGGTCCCGTTTGTCGGGCACCATGAATATAGGCGGCGCGTACTGCCGGCAATCGCACCCCATCTCCATCTATCGCCGGCCGCCAACATATTAGCTCCATTAACCATGTTTTCGTATACAAATAGGGAATGTTTCTATTGAAAGTTCTATAGGCTTTCGATTTTCCCAAGTTTATCAAAACATGAAGTGGTTCTTTCTGATAGCCATCAAAATCATAATATTGCAGCAGTAAATCTGATCACTTTGAATTCGACGATACATACTGTTGGTATACGGTATACAAAATATTGTAAAACATTTTTAAAAGAGTAACGGTGGAGTTTCTTGCCCATTCTTCTCCATACGAAAACTACCTTTTGGAAGGGGCAACTAGAATCAATTCTATTTCTTTGTTTGACGTTCAAAAGTGCCATATATGTGCCTATTTGAAATAAATTATTTGACTTGGACTTTGACACTGAAGTTTGAATTGAAGCTGAGACAAAACTAAATTATGTTGTATAAAGTTTCTGTACGCAGATGAGTCCGAATTCAAAATGATCAGATATAAAGAGGTGTCTTCAGGTTTTTGGTGTGTGTGTGTGTGTGTACTCACGGCGGGGTACGCGTGCTGCAGGTAGGCGGGCGGCTGCTGCGCGGCGGCGGCGGCGGCCGCCATCATGGCGTAGTGTGCGTGTGTGTGTGAGTGTGTGTGTACTCACGGCGGGGTGCGCGTGCTGCAGGTAGGCGGCTGTTGCGCGGCGGCGGCGGCGGCCGCCATCATGGCGTAGTGTGTGTGTGTGAGTGCGAGTGAGTGAGCGTGTGTGTGAGTGAGTGTGTGTTAGTGTGTGAGTGTGAGTGAGTGAGAGCGTGTGAGTGAGTGTGTGTGTACTCACGGCGGGGTGCGCGTTCTGCAGGTAGGCGGGCGGCTGCTGCGCGGCGGCGGCGGCCGCCATCATGGCGTAGTGTGTGTGTGTGTGTACTCACGGCGGGGTGCGCGTGCTGCAGGTAGGCGGGCGGCTGCTGCGCGGCGGCGGCCTCCATCATGGCGTAGTGTGTGTGAGTGTGTGTGTGTGTACTCACGGCGGGGTGCGCGTGCTGCAGGTAGGCGGGCGGCTGCTGTGCGGCGGCGGCGGCGGCGGCGGCCGCCATCATGGCGTAGTGTGTGTGTGTGAGTGCGAGTGAGTGAGTGTGGGTGTGAGTGTGTGTTAGTGTGCGAGTGAGTGAGTGTTTGTTAGTGTATGTGAGTGTGTGAGTGAGTGTGGGTGTGTGAGTGAGTGTGTGAGTGAGTGTGGGTGTGTGAGTGAGTGTGTGAGTGAGTGTGTGTGTACTCACGGCGGGGTGCGCGTGCTGCAGGTAGGCGGGCGGCTGCTGCGCGGCGGCGGCGGCGGCCGCCATCATGGCATAGGGCACGGCTGCCACCTGCGGGTAACATTGCTGCGGACTGGGTTAGCGTGCACTAGCGGAACATTTCTATAAACGGTTCTCTCATTTATTTCGAAATCTATGGTAAAGACCGGTCGCGAAGCAGAATGATTTTCGTACAATGACCCCTCATTGCTCACACATGCCTTATCGCGAGCGCGACGGCAATACATTTGAGCGCGAGCAATAGAGATAAGTAATGAGGGGTCATTGTACGAAATTCTTTCTGCTTCGCGACCGGACTTTAGTTATATTCAATGCTATTCAAGAAAGAGATTGGCAGATTATGGACTAAGATATAACGCAGACAATAGGCGTTTAGTGTCCGTACAGGTGCCGTATTATGAAGTATTAATGCGACCATTTTTCATTTCCAGTGTGAGAGAGAGACGGGGCTATACTAGGCCGATAGTACCATCCCGTTTTCATAGTAGGAATAATGATGGCATTAATACTTCATAATACTACCCCTGGCCACGACTTTGGACGGTATTTCATACAAAGAGTACTAAGCTGCATACTGTTGTATATAAACGGTTAACTCGCTAAGTACTTTTAAATATACAGAGGCCTTAGTGCCAGTTTCTTATAACCATCTCGACTTTACGCATCGACCGCGTTCGGCGCTCCGATTGGCCCTTCACCAGTGAAGGTGAATGGCCAATCGGAGCGCCGGACGCGGTCGATACGTTAAGTCGAGATAGTTAAAAGAAACTCACACTAGGGCCTCTGAAAGTTCTCATTGCGCAATATAAAGGTCATCTCTATACGTACTAATCATACGTGTAAATTAAGTCAGATGTACCTTTATTTCATAAAATACGTAATTTATGATTATGTATTTCCCTATATTTAGCTTGGGTCGTCTACATATTTCTAGAACATTATAAAACAGTAGATACATACCATGGGAGGCGGAGGATGAGGCGCAGGCACATAGCTGACTCCGGGCCCCATGACGCTCACGCCGCCCAAGTTCACGCCCACGCCCACTCCTACGCCCACGCCCACACCTGAAGGGGTGCCTGGCGTGTGTGGCCTGAGGAAAATATAGAATAGTGTGATTATGACGATTCTTTAAAGTTCATTTGTATTCCCTGAAGGGTTGGGCAGAGGCCATTTAGTATAATATCCCACATTTTGGCTAGAGTTGTGCCCAGTTGATGGCAATAGGTTCTGGCGAAATGTGGTGGTAATGCATAAAATAGGGTCTCCAGCTCGACGGAACGGTTCCAAGGCAAAATCAGTGATCAAATTTGCAGGATACTCTCAAATATGATTGTTAATGCTTGGAAGTGGATGATCGAAGGCGCACCCATGGTCACGCTTTTCCTTGGCAGCGTCAACATGGTTGCACAAAACACGGTTTCCCAGAGTAATTACTTTATTTACTTACTAAGACTTGGATGACAAACTGCAGACAACAACTACTTACAACAAAAAAGTTTGAACTACACAAGTCACTCACCGACTGGGATTCGGAGTACTTGGACTCCTTGGCGTGAAGGGCTTGGCTGCGGGGTTGAACTCCTTGGCGTTGGGGTTGAGGGTCGATTTCTTGATGGCTGCCACGCGGTCCATGCCGGGCGACGCCGACGAGGGCGGGGACGCGGACGGAGCGGAGCGCTCTTCTACCGACATCGGGGAGTCTCCGCCCTTTGGGACCACGGGGGGCTGTTCAAAAAATCAGTTCCGTGTGTCAAATATTCAAATTCAAATAGCCTTTATTTCTGATACTGTACATGCAATTACATTTCCATCGTATAAAAGAATTACAAATTGTGATTTACTTACATTACTACAAGTTCTACCCAATTAATTTAATTTAATTATTAGTGTCAAATATAGAAAATACATATTGGTTTCGCTGGTAATTTCGTTATTTATTATACAGACTCAAGGCACAGTATAAATTTGTTACAGTATTATACCTTCATAGAAAATGGCCGAAACGACGCGCTTCGAAATCTCAGTGTATATTAGTATGCAACAGTATCAAGTGCGCGGCAGTTACGCACGGAAGCGGAAGGATTATCTACCGACGGCTTTCGAAATGGAAATCTAACGGTCACAACATCGGAAATGGCCATGGCCTTGTCGTATTATGACTTGAATGCAACAAAAATAGAAACGGGATTATTCGAACCGGCTGTGACATCATGTTGACGGGCGTGCGGTGGACACGCGGCCATAGTAAATGTATGTATCGCTACTTCGGCGCCGTTATCTCGTTCTTGTTGTCGTCCCGTTGACTTGGCGGTGGACAAATGACTTTAAGGTGCTAAAGCAATTATTACGAGGTCGACTACACAACTGTGTGCAGTAGAGTACCTTGTGCTGTGTGGGCGGCGTGTGCTGCTTGGGCGGGCGGTCGCGCTTGGCGTGCGGCTCGCCCGACGCGCACACGTTGGCCGACACCTCGGGCGGGCTGGGCGCGGGCGGCGGCTGGCTCTGCGGAACATAATACTACTTTATTTAATTTCTATGAAGCATTGATTGGCCTACGAAACCATAAAAAACATTAAAATAGTAGTCCACCAGTATCGGGAACAAGGTCTAAGCTACCGGTGGTCAGTGCTCCTGAGAGGAACCTCTTAACGTTAACCGCCGTTTTACTTACCGGTGGCTGTGGATTGAGTATAGGTTGCGGCTGCACTTGCGGCGGTAAGGGCGGCAGCGCGGCCGGCGCGGGCGCGGGGGGGCCGCCTGACACTAACTTGAAATCTTGACCGAACTTGCGCAGCTCCTGGAACGGTAGAGCGACATGGTGAATATATTGTGTTAAGATTTATTGTGTAATGGTCTGTGAGAAGGACGATTCGATTTCGCGTTTTGCGGTCCGGAGCTACAAAAACGTTTTGGTACTAAGATACTCGATCCTTCTTACTAAGAAATCAGATTATTACATAACACTGATGAGCAGATATCGATTGTAACATTTGCTCGTACAATCTTCTATACGAAACCATCTGCCCCACAGGGGAGAAAGTTGTTTAACTTCGTATCTAAAGAAGCCTCAAAGCGTAAATATTGTATTTAGATCTGGCATTGGTCGTACACAATCACTCACTTTACGGAATTAGTAACAATATCTCACTTCTCTCTCTCTCTCACTTTACTTTTCGAACGGATCATAATGTATTTTCGATTCAGTCACGCATACACGACGCAAACCTACTCTCAGTGCTCAGACCCTCACAGGCCAGTGTGTCGAGCTGCAGTACGCTACCTGCACGTCGTCCTGGCGCCGCGGCTCGGGGGGCGGCGCGTGGTGGCGCGGCGGGCGGCTGTGCACGTCGCCCGGCGGGGGAGGGTTCTGTGGGTACGTACACATGTTACTGACATGTTTTCTATACATGAAATAGAAATGTTTTCTTCTCTTTTTTGTAAGTAGGCTGCACTTTGACATTACTGCATAAAGCGAATGTAAGCAAACGTTTCATAAAACATATATGTTATAATTTGACTGATAGCGCCATAGGAATGCGCGGCGAGGCGGGGGACGGGTCACCCAACCCTTTGGGGAATACAGACGTGATGTTATGAATGTTACTTTACCCTCCTCTCTTCTTGGGAAGTCGGGTAAAATATTATGTATACCGGGTATCATGTTACCCAGTAACTGGGTTATAGTGGTCAGATAGGAAGTCGCTCCATGTAAAATAATGGTATGTAGCTGCTTCCGGTTAGACTGGTAGCCGAAGCATAATTGGGAAAAAGCTAGGCAGATTGATTGACTTACGTGGTGATGATGAGGCGGGAACCCCTGCCGTGGGTGCATCGGTGCCCGAGGGTCACCATTCACCTTGTTCGCAGAGCTTGGGGGCCTGATACACAAAAAAACATCTTTATCATATTGAATTCTTACACAAACAGATTAGTTATCATCCTTTTTACAGTGGTTAACATTTACAAATTCTGAGTCAGTGGGTTGAAGAAGAAGGCCAATGGACTTTCAGCAGTCTAGGCTTTTATGGTATTTCATAGGCTGAATAATGAATAGCAAATAAGTTCTTCATAAATTTATTTTTTTGTCCCACTGCAGCCCAAAGACCTCCCCCTACTCTCTTTCCATTATTCCCAATTTAAAGCTGCTGTGAACCAGTTCTTGTTGAAGAAGGTGGGCGGCATGCCCAGTTGGAGATGGTGGGATAAACTGGACTTTATCCCACCATCTCCAACTGGGCATGCCGCGATGTCGCCTGCCATTAAGAGGGATGGGTCGTGATCGTGTGTATGATTATGGATTTCTAATAGTATGCTACGTACTGATGCGCTTGGTGCGGCGGGAAGGGCGGCACGTGGTATCCTCCCTGCGCCGCCTGCGCCGCGTAACTCTTGCCACCAGCACTCGCGCCCACGCTCGGCATCGGCTGTGAACAAAATGACACTATGGAAGCTTGTTGACAGACACGTTTTATCTACAGCGCGGTTTATACGCCGCGCCATACCGAAAACCAGCCGTGTACAAAGGACCAGTTACCACAAATCCACCAACAAAGTAAACTTACAGAGTCTTCCTGGCGTCTATCAGCGGGCGGCGTGAGGTGCGGGCGCGGCGCGCGATGCTCCTTGTCTTTAGGGCCGGGCGGCGCGGCCGGGGGCCCGGCGCGGCCCGCGGGCGACGGCGGAGACCCACCGTTGTTGCCCGAGCCCCCTGGCTTGCCTACGAGCTTGCCCGTCTGGAAAAACAAAAATAAAATAAATACTCTTTATACCATTCCCCCTCTAAAAAGCTTATTTTATTCACTGAAAACAGTGAATAAAAAGCACTTTTAATCACTGTTTTGGTCTTTGAATTTAGAACACACCAATATATTCGAACTCCATATCAATGCTATACAAACTCCTATTTGATTTTCGAACAGGAGTTTAGCATTAGAATAAAAATTATTTTGTGTTCTTTGCTGTCATTAGTAAATTGACGCTATTTTAAATATTGTAAGTTGTACGAACGAAAAGTTTAGTGTGACTTAATAAATCGATTGAAAATGTATTCAATTGATGAAGATGTGTTAACACCTGAGTTTATGAAAGAGAGGGCGGCCGATATAGTAGAAAGCTTGCTACCCAATAAATCACGGCTGGTTTACATCAAAGCCTACGATGAGTTTGAGTGTGAGTTTGTTTGTTTGTTTGAGCAAAAGGAAAAATGAAAATCAAGCTGAGCACATTTTCAGTCTGTTTTCCTAACTTATTTTAATGAGTTGTCGAAGAAAAAGAAGTCATCGACATTATGGAGTATGTATTCTATGCTACAGTGTAGTTACTATAAAACAAGGCATAAAATTGACATAACAACATACTCGAAGTTGCATGTTCTTTTTCTCGTAGTCATGGTATAAAGTATAGTAGGCAACTCTTGAATAAAACGGATTTATATCGAGGGCCATGAATCGCTCGCGTCGTTCAGGATTCTAACACATGAATCACTCCCTACGGTCGTGATTCAGTCGTTAGACTCCTTCACTTGCTCGTGATTCACCTATGGCCCTCGCTTTAAATCCGTCCTTTATTCACTAATTGCATAATATACTATTATTGAAAATCAATAAAGACTATCTAGGATCTGTCACCAAAGGATTCCCGGTACTTTGGTCACATTGCCCGTCAGTAACCAGATAACTTTGAAAAGTGGTGGTGATGGGCAAGGTAAATGGGAAAAGACCTCGCGGCCGGTAACCTAACCGCTGGTCAGACCAAGTAACCGCCCTCACTGGACTCTCTGTTACGACCGCCCTGAGAGAAGCGGAGAACCGAACGAAGTGGAAGAACATCATACATAAAGCCACGAAGGTCTTTCAGGGACACGACCTTCAGTAATGAAGTACGCGACTAAGAAGAAAATAAAAAAAAAAGCATTTAGATTGGAAGCAGCTTAAAGCAGGTAAAATGCAGCTCTTTAAACAGATATAATTTTAGTTTAAATTATTTCTAGTAATATTACTTGGCATTCAAGCAAGCGACTCTTATGAAAATAAAGTGGTTACCGCCGACTGTGGAAGAAAGGCTAAGATTTCATTATCCTATAACTTACTGATACTCGAAACATTGAAATTGAAACACTAAGACTCTGTTTGGTTGCAGAAATAGATAGAAAGGTCAGACAAGCTCCTTCACAAAGATGTCAGTACTACCAAAACTGATTCTCTAAAGATCTCAATCAATATTGTCATCACTGTGTCGAGTTTTCTTTTATTGTTTTTAATAATTATTTTTTGTAGATTGCCACCTTGTAGCTATTTATGAATATAATTAGTTATTATTTAATTAACCGTGCTTTTGTATGTTGTGCTGTCTTTTGTGTGCACCAAATAAACGTTTTATCTATATATCTATCTTAATAAAACCTAAGACGATTGTGCACCATGATATATTTCAGAAAATTGTTTAAATTATATCAAACTCACACTATTATGGAGATGGTCCTACTGTGAAACTATGCGTTTGCGCTGTTGATTCGTAATAGTACTAAAATTGATATACTTACTCAAAAGAAGAAAAACGAGTTGAAATACTCAATGCTAAGTAGAAAAAACGTCTAATCAATTCTAAATGTGTTGTCTGTCAAGAAAATGTGATAAAATTTTATCATTATGTAAATAACAAGGAAATATCAGCATTGCATCGACATATTTTGAATTAATTTACATAAATAAGTATAGTTTACATGTTTTAGTCATGCCTGCGTATCGTTGCTATAGGTAAAGAGAGAATTCATCATGATGTCTATAAAAATGGGGGGAACGTTTAGATATCGCCGGACCCTGGGGTCCCGGACCTTTGGACGGCGTGGGAGGGGCCGAAGCCAACTCGCAGAGGCCCCTTAGACAATTTTAAATGGAATGAGGCACCAACGGTCATGTATTATTATAATAATAATATCAGTTTATCTCACTATCAGAAAATAGAACAGATCAGTAGCTAGGTCAACAAAGAAAGTTACTAAAACTGTTCCCTCGTTGGTCAGATAGGCAATGAACATAATTGGCATTAATACAAAAATGTGTTGCCATCTCGACACAAAGTATCACCCCAATTGCGTAACGCACTTTGAATTCTGTGGTTCAGTACGTTATATGATCGACAAAATAAAAGCGAATGGGGCGGCGGTGCGACGGCTGTGTGTGGACAAGATCAAACGTATTTTTTATTGCTGGCACATCGGCCCGTCTCGAACGAGCCGAGTTCTAGCGGTCGCGTGGCGCGCCGAACTACTCGAAACTTCGGCGGCCGGGATGATGGCGGTCTGGTGACGGACGTGCGGTGGACAAACGCACTTACGCTGCTTAGCGCCATAAATAGGTATGATGGTAGTACTACTTCCCAGTGTGAGGTCCTTCAGAAAGAGCTCTACTACTTTCCGTTTCGATAAATCCAAAATAGAACATACTAAATAAGCTTCGACCAGAATACAGCCACACTGTCAGCATTAGCAGTGTCCTAGCACAGAAGCTTTCCGAGTCCGGGTCACATCGTTTGTCTCCATTTGGCTCCACGTAGACACTGATGCATCATAAGGTGGTCCGTAGCAGGTACAACATTGTCAGATTGGGGTACTAATCTGACTATAATGTACCAGCTGCGGCCCTCCTAGCTTTGTAGTCGGTAAACACATACATTTCCATGGGCCATGGCAGTTGGTGGCCCGTTGAGAGCTCTGTAAATTTATATAATCAATCCATACTAATATTATAAATGAGAAAGTAACACGCCTTAACGGCTGAACGAATTTCGATGAAATTACACACAGGTAGGCTCATGATCTAGCATGAGGGAGATACTTTTTATCCCGGTAGTAAGTTCCCATGGGATCATTCTCGACCCTCACACGTGCGAAGCCGCAGGGAAATATAGTACTGTCTATGTTACAAACCTGCATATTCTTCCTCTTGTTTGGAATGACGTATTTGCCAGCGGTGGAGGCGCCGTCCTGTGGCCGAACGACCGCGGCGAACCGTTCTTCTTCGTCGCCGTTCTCGAGCTCAATGCGCGCCTTTGATGATGCAGCGTTTTCAATCTCCGCTGCGATCTCTTCAGCTTTCGCCTCTTGCTCCCTGGAGATATAATAATGATTAGTTAATACATATTGTTGTCTACAAGTCATGAACGATAGTGTGACGGTTGACAGGGGAGAATGTAAGAAGAAACCCTGTTGCGCTGACCCCAAGTAACGTGGGACAAGGGCAGGAAGTTGGTGACACTGTACAAGTCATCGGCACAGCTATAAAAACTATAGGACAATAGGTTATGCCTTGGTATAAAGAGAAGTAGCAAGCTTTAATGCCAGGAGGCGTCATCCTTTAGTATCGTCACTCGTAAAGTCTCTATTAAGTGAGTGTTCGACTGCTGATTACCGTTAGCCTTACATGTAGTACTCGTACATCAATGAAATTTCTCTATGAATCTGCTTTTGAAATATATTGTCTCTTCGGCACTCTTTGTAAATAAGGCAAGCACTTTTCAAAGTAAGTTTATATATTTTTTGTAAATAATGTCAATGCAGTCTTTTTGTTACATGGTACAGTCGAAAAAATTGATTTCTGACCCACCATAAGCTTATTTTCTTACAGACATACAATTAGGTCGACATTCGCGTAAACATACATTTCTTTGGTAACGACCTTGTCATCTGCCATCTTTGTTATTTTGACGGCTTCAAACGATTTATCGTCAAAGTGGGTCATTCACTTAGTCTGACTGTACATAGGATGTTCATACATTACGAAAAGGTATTCAAATATTAATTACAAAATTTAAATTAATTGAGTTCACAGGGATAAAATTAATCGCCTGGAAGCCCTCCTGTTACTTTTCCCTTATTTGCCCATATAATTCTACTATCTGCGTCACTCACCTATAGTCCTGAGTGTCCTTCCTCTGCAGCGGCAGCGTATAACCAGCTAGCGAGTGATCATAGGTACTGTGGACTCCATACACCTCTTCGTTCTTTCGGAACATGTCGTTGGCGTCCCAGCCGTTAGCGCGGTGGTCGAGTTCCAACTCTTCGAGGAGAGCGTCTCCGTTGAGCTGTGGAGCTTCCCCAATTTCGACGTCGCAGCCGTCCCACGGCTCTAGGTAACGTTCCTCGCCTGTCCTACCGTTCCCTGCGGCGACACCTAACGCAAGGCCTGTTATTATTATTGTCAATGTTGTGGTAACATACAAAACATGTGCTATGATTATTTTTTTGGGAGTTAGGTTTGTTATACCTTAGCCATAAATATTTAGAGAATTTATGTAGATGAAGCTAGCCGTTTAGTTTTATTTTAGCGTGTCGGTGACAAGCTAACTTGTACAGATGAATACAGATATTTCACTCCGCATTTTAGGTATGAATCTACAATGTAGGTACGCGGCGGGCTCGACTTGTCGAATTCAGTGGGCGTAACGTAGTCAGAAGATATAGGAGTTACGCGATAGAAAGAGTGGCAACTTATAGGTGAATATTACTGTAGGTAATTAGCGCTGTGCGACCTGAATTGCACTTTATTGTGTCGTTGGAAAAGTCGCTTTTTATTTAAATGATTTTACGAAGTGGACCATGTGTATTCATCTGTGCTGTAGCTGAATTCTATAATCAACATTCCTTAGCGCTTGACATGGAAGACTGTGTGAATGTGGGCCATGGGGTCCGAGTGCCCACTTGGTTTGTCAAGACATCGCCAAGCGGTTGGTCGACTCTTCACGTGACCAGAGGGCTGGCCTATTTTTTGGCCAAAGAATCAGCATTGCTATACAACGTGGCAATGCTGCTAGTTGACAGCGATGCAGACGAATTTTTTGATGCCCTTTGATCATTTTCCCTTGTACATAATTATTATTATTAAGTAGATATTATAAGTCAATAAGTACTGGTAAGTAACTTTTAGCTTCACACGTCAGCGTACCTTTCTTTACCTAATATTACTCACATTATACGGTAGTCATTACTATACACAAATTAACTGAAGTTTGTGGAGTTTCTAAGTAAACTCATTGATTACTCATAGGAAATGATAGCTAACCAACACCCATTCATTACAAAGTTGCCTAGCTAACTTTCTATACAAAAAATATATGTATTCTTAGTCACCTGCCTTTACCATACATGGTTATCTCAAATGGATTTACCCAACACTTCAAGTGACGTTAACATGTTACTGTTAACTCTTAAGTTATCGCAGTAATTAGTAGTTCTGGTTTTTAAATTCAAATGCGAAATAGTCACGTTGGCGATGACGGTTGAAATATAATAAACTAGCTGTTGCCTGCGACTTCGTCTGCGATCCAGGATGATAAGTAGCCTAAATCCTTCTCCAGGTCAAGGTCTACCTATGTGCCAAATTCCATCCAAATCCGTACAGCCGTTTTAGCGTGAAAGCGTAACAAACCAACTCACTTTACCATTTATAATATTAGTTAAATGGAACTTTGACTAAAACTAAACTCCATTTGAAATAAGATTAAAAATTTAAACAAACGTTTTTACAGTCCGTTCAACCGATTTTGACTTCTATACCGTAGGCATAAGAATGGTATTAAAAGCAAAAAACGTTACACAATACCAACTGTCTACTGCAGCTACCATTTGTCATGCCACCAACGCAATAGAAGTCAAAATCGGTTGAACGAACTGTAAAAAAGGCATATTTAAATGTCTAATCTTATTTCAAATGGAGTATAGATGTGTCATTTTCCGCCCAGATACAATATTGTGCAGATACTGTGCATAAATCAATGATTAGTATAAATTGAGTCGTTTTTCTTGGTGGTCTGTATCCGGTAAGGTCATGGAAGTTTTTTCCACCATCATGCGGTTTTCACCATGATTTAGAGAATTCATTCCGGAAGGTTTATGTGTATAATCCATACTAATATTATAAATTCGAAAGTAACTCAGTCTGTCTGTCTGTATGTCACCTTTTCACGCCTAAACCACTGAACGGATTTCGATAAAATTTGGCAAGGAGATAGATGGCATCCCCGGGAAAGACAAAGGCTAACTTTTTATCGACATACCACGCGGGCGAAGCCGCGGGCGGAAGCTAGTACATTATAAACTTAGATATAGCACAGAAATCTAGGTGATTTGACATGATAGTAGGCTTTTGGTTACTTTGTATTAGTGTATTTTATATCGTGCTTTTTATTTGTGCGAAATAAACAATTTTTCTTTCTGAGTCGCCATTGCACTCGTGCGAGAGGGTCACTTAGTATAAAGTGTACCTTGGTACTTACCATTAAACTTGCTAGAAATAGCACTGTCCGTCTGGAACACATCATGGGTGGCGTACTCAAGGTCGGAATCCTTCGCCCTGATGGACACCACATCCTGCGGCTTGAAGATTAGCTTCTCGACTACTGAGTCAACCGCGACCACTCCCTCTTGGTCCACGCGGTGGGCCACTTCTAACACAACCTGGAAACAAAGAACGAGAAAACCATTATTACTGAATTCCTAGTGTAGATTTTTGTTTGGACTTTAGATCCTATTTTCCCTTATAAAATTCAAGACCCCCTCGACCCCCTTTAAAAGGTAGTTTACGGAAATTACAAAAAATACATTAGAAACTTAAAGTTTAACCAAAACGCTTTATGCTAGAATTAAATGATAAGCAGCTTCTTCCCATTTAGGTACTAGAAAGCTGTACTTTTGGGGGCTGTCACTCGTATATCAATCCAATTTTCGGTGGCTGACTGTGAATACAAGGATTGTAAGCAGTGAGTATGATGGGTCGAAGACATTATTATCTAAACATATCAGAAAGACCTGAGGGCCTGGACAAAGTGACATTTTATCAGTCATAACGATGATGGAAAATGCAAAATAGGACTGCAAAAATAAAATAAAAATGAGAATAAGGAAAATAGGATGCTGTTGAAAGTCGTAGTAGAAATACGAAACACTTTGGAAGCGATTGTCACTGGCTTAGACCCTCTGGACAGAATTGATGCCGTAAAACATGATGGATGCATTATCTCCTCCATTTAACACTCTCCGTGTTAAATAGAGGAGATAATGCAGTGAATTGAAAGGCTATCTATGGATGGACATAGTTTATAGTTCAGTCAAAGAGGACAGACACGATTAATTTCTATAGGTGTTGTGTATGGCTACAAAACCTTTGTTTACGTCTATACCACGTTCCTTTTGTCTTCAGGCACATGGTTAAACAAATAAATAGCATAGGATATGGTAAATCATGTCCTAAGCAGTGATGATTACTTGTAGGAAAACTGCGTTTTCTTGCTGTCCATGTCAAAGAAAATATTACGTTCAATTTTCAGTTTGCCTACTTATTTGTACTAATAAATATAATGAATGCGAAAGTAACCGTCTGTCTGTCTGTTACCTTTTTGCCGCCTAAATCACTGAACCGATTATTATGAAATTCGACAGGTTGGATAATTTAGACCTGGAGAAGGACATCTACCTACTTTTCATCCTTAATCTCAGGGAAAGTCGCTATATTCACCAGTGGAAGTTTACCGCCAGATATAATAAGATGTCCATCAAGCTAGATTATCGTAGGCAACAGACAACAACGCCCGTCCATCTAGTTGAATACAAGAGACCGGGAGCGTTCGTTACGATGTCCGATGTGGGAGTTCTTTGTGCTCCTGTGCACGTCTTCCGGCTGATAGGATAACTGTATTTTGTCGAGATTGGATGCGATGACGGTGGATTATGAGTCGTCTGACCCTGGATTTAAGATCTATTCGGATGTAGAACTAATGCTGGGACAAAATTCAACGTTAAGGTAACGAAAACTTTAAATAAATGAATTCTTCCGGGTTTCTTTTGGTCCCTAGATATTTTATTATCTTCAATTGTCGTACGAATCACGTACCTATTTTATAATCGCCACGCGTTAAAGGGCAGATTCTTCATTAAAGTAGGTATGATATTCATTATTCAAACTTTCACCCCTTTAGGGGATGAATTTTCAAATATTCTTCCTTATCGTTATAATATAATACCTACATAAAAGGAACTATTATGCAAAATTTCATGCTTCTCACCCATTGGTTTAGCCTGTGCGTTGTCTATCAATGAATGAATGAAAATGAAACAAAGGAGTGGACTGTTTGGACATTCACGTTTTTAACTTTTAGCTTATTTCAAGGAAGCTTACCTGATAGGGATACCTTTGTAAGCTTGGAAAAAACAATACATCAGACGGCGTTCTTTTAGTCATAATATAATGACCTTGCCACTGCACATACATTTCCCAACGGATATGACTAACGGCACTCATATATGTATATTTTTCAATATCTCTAAATGACGACAAAATACGCATAGAGATAATTCCATTCGTCTAGTATTATATATAATTTACAATTTGACACACGGTTTTTCTCCGAATAAAGTATGGCACGAGTGTTTACAATAACCTATGTTGTTAATATAAACACGAATCGAGTTATGAATGCATTGTTCTGTGTGCCTCTATTGTCTGTAATTTATTGGGCTCTATATCTCAAAATATACTTTTAGAGCGGAGTTTTTTATAGGAGGCTGAAAACAGGCTATGATCAGTCGGACTATTCTGTAATAATCTCACCGTGAAAACATAAAGGTGAAGTGAGCTGTCATTCCACCTGATGCTACGGATTTACGCTATTGACAGTTGTGCTATTCTGTAACCATCTCACCGTGAAAACTTCAATCGTGGTCAAGTGAACCTGGACTGAACTGTCATCATTAGGTATCGATGACAATGACAGCTCACTCCACGCTCACTTCACCTAAGTTTTCGCGGTGAGATGGTTACAGAATAGCAATGCTATTCACTTGAAGTTCACTTCACCTAAGTTTTCACGGTGAGTTTTTTTATAGAGTTCATCGGAAGGTGTTCGGGTGAATAAACCTTTGACAGTAAAAGGTACTTGGGATCGAAATAGCTTCTTTTCCTGCTGCATGCTACTGATGATTGAGGAAAATGTCGTGAGGGAAGTTTTGGGTGTGAATGCCGATGGCTAAGAGTAGGGGAAGACCAAAGAAACGATGGATGGACTGTGTGAAAGATGATATGGCTGGAAAGGGCGTGACTACCGAGATGACGGTAATAGAGAAGTATGTAAGAAAGGGACATGTTGCGCCGACCGCAAATAAATTGGGATAAGGGCAGGAGAATGATAGTATACTACTGATAGTATAGTCTAAGAAAACATTTAGCTTGTAGCCATTATAAACATCACGATAGGCAGGTTATTGACTTCGCCAGAGCTATCAAATGTGTGTTTTCACTAAACAAAATTTGCATCCATCAATTTTTGTTTATCCATACTAATATTACAAATACTGTAACACTTTCACACCTAAAAAGCTGAACCGAAAGTTATGATATTTGACAGATAGGCAGGTAGCTGGGGACCTGGATAAGGACATAGGCTACTTTTCATCCTGGATATTTGATGCAAAATACTCACGAACTGTTCAAATAAACGTTATTCTTTCTTTCTTACAAACGAAGCCGCGGAAAACAGCTAGTTATATCATACAGGAATTATTGATTGCTGACAAATCAAAAAACAATATTTACTACGGTCTGGATAAGGTGATTAATAAATAAGACTTTCAAGATAAACTGCAGTCACTCAATATTTGAAGTGTTTAGCGTTAATTGTTTCCATATCGACAACATTTTTGTGAAGCTTGAGTGGACCACTTAGAATTATTTACATTTTGAGCTTATCAATGACAAATAGTAATAAATTACACTTGAAATAATTGAGTGTTATAATTAAAAAGTTCACCATCATCATAATATCGTCTTACTGCCCTTGTCCCACGTTCCTCGGGGTCGGCGCAACACGATTACTAAGAAATAACAGCCGCACGGGTCGATCAGTCAGGTTAAGCTACGCTTGCCACGGTTGGTCCGTGGATGAGTGACCATGTTTACATACCAAGACCCCTCCGTGCCTCGGAAAGCACGTTAAGCTGTTGGTCCTGGCTGTCATTTGTAGACCATTGACAGTTGTTACGGGTCGTCAGAAGCCCGAAAGTCTGACAACCAGTCTTACCAAGGGGTATCGTGTTACCCAGTAACTGGGTTGTGGAGGTCAGATAGGCAGTCGCTCCATGTAGAACACTGGTATTCAGCTGCATCTGGTTAGACTGTTAGCCGACTCCAACATAGTTGCGAAAAGGCTAGGCAGATGATGATAATTAGAAAGTTCACCATTATCATCATAAATCATCTTCCTCCCCTTGTCATGTTACTCGGGGTCACGTTTTTTTCTTGCATTCTCGACTGTCACCCGTCACTCAATTATTAAACTCTGTGCAAAATAAAGGTACAGATGCGGACTTAATGCCTTAGGTATTCCATACCAGTCAACCAAGGGTTGTAGATAAATAACATTCACTCCTTTTTATATCAGATCATCACTCACACAATCCATGCATCTTTACTTTGTTCTGCCTCTCCCTCTCGTCTCACTTTGTCAAAATTATTTATACAGTTCATCAATAAAATGGTATATAGGTACTAATTTTGCAACGACAGGTCTATCAACCACAAGCAAGTCATATCATATGACTTTTATATCCTGCGGTGTCACCTTTTATCACCTTGTGAAAGTCAAGTAAACATGGCTAGTCATTCTATAACTTATAAGTCACGGATGAACCGGCCATAAAGAGAAAATTACCGATCATGCAATGAAAAGATGCTAAAAATATGGAAGCGTTGCCTTAAACTTTGTGGATCGTCGAAAAGATTATGCCAGTCCCTAGCCTTCTTTATCTGATTCATGACAAAAATGGGTATTAAAAGAGAATGGGTAACAGCATCATTTTGGTTACTTATTTAAAAGAATATTATAGTCTCTATTACACCATAAAAACACAGATGATTATGTAGAAATTCCAATCTATTTGCCTAAAGTAGTCTATCCGACAGTAAGATCATGAACAATCCTTTGTCAATCCTGTTTTCCGCTGTCTTCATTTGCGCCTAAGATTCACTAACCAACGAAATAATTAGCATAATAAATATAATATACGATTTTTAATCAAACGTTGTGACCGTCACTGTCCAATTAGAGTAAGTAACACCGGTTATAGAAAAGTCAAAGGTGAACGATGAAACGTCTGTACGAATGGTTTTCGTAAATACAGTCATATCTTAATGTTTACATGTTCTAAGAATTAAAGAAAACGTCTCACGCATAGTGTGAAAGTCAGAAATGTGGCTGTTGTGGTCATCGCCCTAAGCGGGATTTCCTTTGTCGCGTCAAAGCGTTTCTGAGATAATTAGTTGAAAATTATGTCTTGGCGAATTTATACACAAAAGGATTAAAAGGCTAATAAAAATAGGGGTTGACTTATTGGAATCCTTGACGAAAAGATCGGTCATCAGTCTAGCCAGGTAATCTTATCAAAGTATGCGATTGGAATTCTAGATACGGCTCCCGAGGCGATATAAAGTTATTAATCATCAATCAATATATTTTTTATGAGCTCATCACTTTCTGTAGATCAGATTTCGCTCCTGTCTTTCCTGATAACTCTCTCAGAAGTCCGCAGGGTCACACTAAAGGAATTTCTGATCATGAATTCTAGATGTATACGGTCGACCTCATACATGTATCATTCCGATAGCAAGGAACCGTGTTACTACTAGTATTTATTCATTGATTCGCACGATGCGTTATTCATTTACGTTTCAAAGGCAAAATAGATGAATTTCCTATCCTCCTGTCATAAGCGGGGTTTCCCCTGTATATATCTACTCGTAATCAGGTTTCTGTTGAAGAAAACTTACAAAAACATTATGAGGTCCCGAGTTTTGGCGGGGAAACCCCATAATTCTAATGACACGACACTATCATGACGCCGCGCCTTTTGACATTATTTCATTTGCGTTGTCATGTCATACTGTTGTATTGAGAAATTACTTTATCTTGCCGTTATCTCGACCTACCAACACAGGGTACGCTTTTGTTATTTTCTAACTCATAATTTCGAACTGTGGCACACTATCTTTCTTTGTTTTTATCGTGTAAATGATTCATTAAATAATCCTAACCAATATTATAAATGCGATAGTGAGTTTGTTTGTTTGTTACGCTTTCACGCTAAAGCGGCTGAACGGATTTGGATGAAATTTGCACAGGGATAGAACCATGACTTGGAATAAGACATAGGATACTTTTTATCCCGATATTCCCACGGGAGCGAGACTTACGCGGGTGAAACCGCGGGGCACAGCTAGTTTATAATAATTATCTGGCCCCCACTAATTTAATTGGTTAGTAAGTACCTAAACACCAATAAGGAATATGTGTTTAATTTTATAGTACAAAAAAACAATATTGCTGTCAACAGCAGATTCCATATAGATCAAACTCACGCAAGGTAAACTAATGACAGTAAAGATTTGTTATAAAAAAAGCTAAGATTTCCAGAGATCCCATAAACGAAGCAAGTGTTGTCCTAACATTAAGCTGTGGTTAGCAGTCGTTTAATATTACGTCCTCTAGCTTTATCGTATCCTGGCCCATTGCCAGGCGGCTGTCCAACAAATTCTTCTTCCATTCAATCTTACAGTCGCTAATTTGTTTAGGATATCAAAACCAAACTCCCTTGAATCGCGTCTAGACGTAAAATCGATATGTAAATGTAAATATAAAACCGCAGACGTATTCGAAAGTGTATTGACATTTGCAGACTATATACATCTATTATTTTATAAGTGATGGTGAAAGAGCGTGGTCCAAATCTTTTGTGACTGTATAACGCCTTGAGGAGGACGTTGCGTTACGCGGAGATTCAATCGATATCGGAGCGAGGCAGCTACCGGCCGCCATGTGCAATATTTACGACTAGAGAGGTTAGGATTGCAATGTTTTGACTTTTAGTTACATAATGTAACTTTAGTATGCAAATAGGGTGTGTGGAGTGCAAGAACTTCATAAAGAAGTAAGATATGCACCCTGGACTGATGATAATTTAGATTGGAATTGATGTGGAGGACTGATAATCATGTACTGTGGTTGTGACATAACTCGGGAGAGGTTATGTACTGTAATCAGTAGAGCCTGATTGATTGACGCTTATTCCCATGTGGCCAGTATTCTTGATTTACTAGTATTGCAGCGTGGTATAGATAAACTGCATAATCATGATAATTGGTAGTAAGTGGCGAATTTTATAGAATGCTCGCTCATTGCATGTGAGTACTAATTAACGTGTAACATGAATAGTACTGGGTTTAGTACTTGAAGTCTTGTCATAGTATCGTTTGAATATGCTACTGGATCAATGCAGGATATCGAGAAGCTGTGATAGCCTAGTGGTGTGACCGTCGGACTGCCAAGTCATAGGTCTCAAGTTCGGCCCCAAGATACGCACGTGACTTTTCGGATTCATGTGCGTATTGTATAATGATCACTTGCTTTAAAAACGGTGACGCAAAACATCGTCATGAGGAATCGGGTATGCCTGAAAGATATTTCTCGACGGCATGTGAAGCCAAGTCAGAGGCGCTTGGGCGGCTTGAAAACTCTGACACCATCTTAGACTCACTAACCACACGAAAAGAAGAAGAATGTAGTATATCAATGTATTTCTTCGGTCGTTGGAGAGACTGGATATGGAAATTGTGGTTCAATTTGGCAGTGGTTTATGTCCAGCAGTGGACTGATAGGCTGAGTTGATAGATTGAATGTATTACGGCCAGAAAATGACTATTGAACATGAGCCATCTAATGTCAGATTCAATAAACGATAAACAACGGGGAAATGACACAATCACTTTGTAAGAAGAAAGATGTTGCATTTTTAACCGACTCGACTTCCAAAAAAAAACTTTTTACAAAAAAAAACAACCGACTTCCAAAAAAAAAAAACAATAAAAGTGAAAAATAATTTTTATTTCGGAAGTCGGTGGCAAAAAACGAAAATTGCAAATCAAACACACTGACTTCCGAAATTAAAGTTATATTTCACTTTTTTTTGGTTGACGCGTTTTTCAATCGTCGAGGAGTGAAAAAGGCGGCTCTGTCTCTTCCAGACCCTCTCGGCAACTAATGAACAAAGCAGTAGTAACTGTCAATCAACGTCAATACAATCATTATCTTCAGACGGAAAATACGGATTATCTTTGAGGAAACAAAAGAGTCACAAATCTCTTTGTCCCACACACCAGAGATAATTTTAACGGGCACTAGGCACAACCATAAAACAGCTAACCACAACTATACTGCTTATCTCAATTATTCCAGGAACATTCAACATGCTATTCATAATCTAAACTTTATTACTATGTAGCTAAAGTCTATTATTACATGGGAAGTTATTGATAATTACATGTGCGAGCGGTAGTGTTTCAGGAAATATATAGCGATATTTATATTTTTGTCTTATGATGATTGGAAGGGGAGTTCGAGCTTTGTGTATGGAGATGGGAAAATGAGGTTTTATGGTTGTCGATTTGATTTGTACACACCTTTTTATTTTAACGATAATACTTTGTCTTCTTCTTTCGAAAGTAAAATTAATAACGACTGAAAGAGAGAAATAGGTAAGGAAGTTAGTGTACTGTGAACATTATTATTTGTATGAAAGTGTTTTTTTTTTTGTAGAAAATTATTAAATGGTTTAAAAAGTCCAGCATTATATGTATATTATGTATGACAGTCGAGGGATTTTTTTTTAGGTTGATTGGTTCGTTGAGGCTATATGTCATCTGTTGAAGACAATATAGATTTAATAGCCCCAAAACCATCCGAATTTCAGCAACAAAGCAAATAAACTCAACTTATCAATACAAGTGTAATTTTACCAGCATATCAGAGGTCACCGAATCTGTATACGTTTCCGTTATCGTTGTATCGGTTCCTGTGATAGCTATAAAATGTACGCGGAAACAGCTTCTGCCTCTGTTTTTGTAAGATAATTTTGAAACTAAGCTGTAAAATTAAGTAATATCTAATGTGCACTAATTGGATGAGCGTTGTATTTCGTAATTTAGAATTACGAAGCTGCTAGGAAAGTGGAGTAATAGTGAATGCTTTATTAAATATGTATTTTCAATAATACTAAGTAATTATTTCTATATTATCTATTATTAATTATTAAAATTTATCATTTAAAATACTTTTGTTTCGGGATTGCCCGGATGTTTTCTCAAAGGAGACCTATTTCTAAGGGTAAGCGCATACAAGAACAACCCAGTAACTGGGTAATACGATACCCCTTGGTAAGACTGGTTGGCTGGTGGTGGTGATCAAGTCGCGAAAAGAATATGACAAACCGCGACCCTGCTTGGAGTATAAGACTAGGCGCAATCGAGCCACCGGCCATAACCATCGGTGGTGTACTGTGGTGTTCCTCTTGCTGCAGTGTTCAGTAGTGCTGTAGTGGGTAGTCGCCACCGGCCAAACGTGTGACTGTGCAACGAATCCATAAAAAACGTACGAAAAAGCATGTGATTTAGTTGTGGGCTACCGGTGGCTGATCCTTTGCGCCTATCCTAATACTCCAAGCAGATGTCAGGTTGTCATATTCATTTCGCGATTTGACCATCACAAGGTGTATCGTATTACCCAGTAACTGGGTAGTGGAGATCAGATTGGCAGTCGCTCCATGTAAAATACTGGTATTCAGCTGCATCCCGTTAGACTAGAAGCCAGCCCGAAAATAGTTGGAAATGGCTAGGCAGATGATGATGACTTGACCGCTTCCAAGTCCTCAAGAGTAAGGGTTTCGTTAGAGTCCGAAACGAATTAAATAAATACGAAATACTCGAGAGTAATGTTCAAACACGAATGACAGAATGAAGATACATTTACGTTTATACATAAAAATACATATATAATAGTGTCGTTAAGTAGTTTGTCATAGAAGTGAATGTACTCTAAACCGATGCGATGTATCTTTATCACAAACGGTTATTATGGATAGCGCAGATGTCACTCCCCAAAATATACATGTGCTAACAATTCGTACGACCGTTGACCTGAGCTAAACAACGGCAAAGACCTTGATTCGTACTATCGTTGAACGCACATACCTAGTTAACATACATGCATCCTTCGTATTTATAGTAAATCTTTATCGAAAGTTATAAATGTACTCCCAAAATTTTGAAAGCATCATACGGTTACAGAGTCGTAGTATTTTAATGTTTATAGGACGCCAGATTTTCTAATCACACTAGTTTGGGAGCAGCGAGCCTAGGTCCCCAAGGTGGCCCTAGGGCTAAAGAAGAAGAAGGAAGATCGCAGGAATCCGCTGGACAGAAAGTACTATTTGGTGATGTTTGGGAGAGGTGTATGTCCAGCAATGGACGACTTTCGGCTGAATGATGTTGATGGTGAACCAAGTAATCCTTAAACCATTGAAAATAAACTTAGCAAAGTCAAAGTCAAATAATTTATTTCAAGGCACATTAAAGGCACTTTTGAACGTCAAGTACATAAAAATAGAACTGATTCTAGTTGCCCCTTCCAAAAGGTAGTTTTCGTATGGAGAAGAATGGGCAAGAAACTCCACCGTTAATCTTTAAATAAAATGTTTTACAATATTTGGTATACATCAATTATATAATTACATATGAAGACGATGCAGCGGCATAGCGGTTAGCGAAGCGACATTAACGAAGAAATAAAAAACAACAAAATCATTGCGTGCGCAGGTTCACGCGTTCGTTCGCGAGTTCGCTGCCTTGCATTCATAAAGGCTGGATAAAGCGTAAAACAAGAGTCAATTAACATGTGTCATCGGCCAGGAATTTCCACCGTCTCGACGTGCGTTTCGTATGAAGGTCGAGCTGCGTCTGACTTGAGTTGAACGTTTTCGTTGCATTAACGGACATTAATGCTTTGAGGTCGACGTTTGTTTCCGCTGCATGTTTTGTTTTTCGTGCTATTTTTAGATGCTTGGAAATGGAGGAGTAAGATTTTTAGTTTGTGTGTGACTGACTATCATTAACTATTTTTTCGGTGTAGTAGGGTAGACATAGGAAGCCTTTGGCGCATGGCAGTAGCTTCGACTGCAGCTGGTGAAACGTGAAACTAATAAAATATAATCGCACAAGACGACATCGCGGCAGGACAAGGCGATGATGACGGGACGAACTGGCTGGCACTGACAGTAGCAAAAGACAGAATTGTGTGGAAAAGGGAGAGGGAGGCCTTTGCCCTGCAGTGGGACAATACAGGATAGTTTATATGTATAGATTAAAACCTCAGACCAAATAAAAAAGCCAAGACAAAGCGCTGCGAACAGTACAGTGAAGTATTCCAAAACTACATCTCCGCTTTGTGCATACACGCTCACACGCACACATTTACAACAATTTACAATCCAACTACACCTCACTAACTCCACACATGTTTACGAAACCGGCCTCACGTCACTGTTGACAGCGCTCTTAGTTTTTTGTTTGGTCTGAGATTAAAACATCACTCTCTTACTAGTGGTCGGGTTAAAATGAATCTTTTTTGCTTTGATACAACACACTAGTGAACAATGTTAGTGTCCTCTTACAATAACACTGATTACGAGAAAATTGCACACCGGACAGACAAATTAATCCAGAAGCATCCCTTTCAAACTTCGCTATCATAATACACAATGAACATGACATCAATAGAGAGCATTAAATTAATTGCAGTGTATTAACAATGGAAGGACTCTCGATATTTAATCAACCCTTACCTGCACCCCATACAGACTTAGTGCAGTGTCCCCTGTGTCCCTCCGTAATTAGAAATCTCAAATTAGAGGACTGGCGGGCGGCTCAAATCTAGGGTTTAGCGAGCCCTTTTATTCAATACTAGCTTAACATTTTATGATTCTGGTATACAAAAAGTTACTCTAACCATAATCGTATAGGACTTTAGATAAAATACACGTAATACATTAAAAAAAAAGAATTTTAATAATTTAAAAATCCATTAATAAATTACCGAGAAATACTTTATTTAGCACTAATTAAACATTTTGAAGGCGACAATAATTTTAAACCGAGTATTAAAAAACCATATTATTCCATTATCTATGACTGTCCTAACTATACAGCATCATGGCTGCAACGAAGCTCCATTCATACAACTACAATACAATACATCAATCCAGTCTTACCTAGTGAACAAATAAATTAACAAAGGATGACACCAGGATGGACGGCGATATATTCTAAATAAACTGGTATTCCGACATTACAAAAACAAGTAGTTATTTATTGAAGGAAATAGCAAAAAAACACTAAACGGGCCCTAACATGAATGCCCTGGGAGTCGAGACGGGCAGCGCCATCTATTCGTTTACGGAGGGCTATGAATCTCCGCCCGTGTGGTTCATGAGACAGACATCCATCAAGATGACTTGCTATACATTAAACGCCTACCTATGCCGGGAAATGAATCCCGTAAATAATAAACAGCTATATTTTTGTAAAAAAAATAATCTGAATGAAATATCTTTACGACTAGACACTGTCATCTTCTGAGATAAATTGGTTATCAAGTTCATTGATATCACAAATACATGCGGCGAAGTTTCTACTCCATTTCCAATAAAAAAGCACCCCTATAAATTTCTAAAGCTCAAAATGGAAGGCATAAAATCAGCTGGTTTACCGCGCATGTCCACTGACGGCGGGGTGAGAGCACTCCCAAATAAGCTGGTACCTAATCTGACTAACTCCACACTACATTGCACTTTTCACATAGAACACCACACAGGTTCAAAGAACTGTGACTGTACAGAGCCGAAACATGTCCTTTGTGTAAAAAATCGAATGAGCCACTATACAGGATGGGAAATAAATCGTCACTAACACAAAAACGTAAGTATCTTTATATCCCACATGGGAAGCACAGCGTCACACTCGTCACTTCACACTTCACGCAGGTGATATCAACGTTAAAATCCTTTTTAAAATGTCCAAAAGCATGCTACAATGCGTTTATTGATTCGACCTACATTTCATAGTTTCGTGGGGGTCATGTACAGCGCAGATAACGCCAAACTGCTGCGTTACGGAGATGCATTTTATTTCGTACACAATAAATAAAGAATTTTGACAATAAAATGAATCTGTTATGTCATTACGTAATTCGTTAAATGTTAATGTATATCGCAAAATGCAAAACAATCGCTAAAACATATGGTATGCAAGCTCGAAGTATTTAAAATAGGTTATCAGCACTGCATTGGTTAGAATGTTTAAGATCTGTGGTCGGACGTAAATTCCGTGGCCTTATCAGCCTTCGATTGGAACTTAGCCTATTTTCTATGCTTGCTAGCAATCTGACAATTTATATGAGTGCAAATATATCGATTACAGTCATAAATATTGATTATGTAATTGAAAATGGTAGCTTTTCTGCAGCGCTAAGCTCTGTTTCGACGTTTGCCGGCCGGCTGGCTGGCGATCGCGTAGAGGGCGCGGTGAGACTGAGTCGCAGGATGAATCTATGCACATTTACGTCAGCTGGCTGGGGTCGTTCCTACTGTATTATTTATGGTTATATAACAATATGACTGCGCCCCAGAGCTTGTAGGCGGCACTACAAGTGTGTTCCATTCATTTCGAGACTTACTAAAGTAATGGTATCTAGACTGACTTTAGGCCTAACTCGTAATATATTTAATTTACGAATAATAAACCTGTTTTTAGCCGTCACTCATCAGATAATCCGTCACATGGAGGTAAGTAATTGCCCAGCAACAGCAACCGAAGTAAGAGAGTTACGAAAAAATTGTTCTTATGTACTAAAATAAACGTCAATTAGTCTGGTAAGTATATTTAAAATGGCTTGAACGAGTCGACAGTTCACACATACCATTCTCTAATCGTTACTGATTCACTCCCGAATTGAGTAGAACACGCAATCTAAGACATTCGATCGTTTATCAATTTTACAAGTGGCATTTACATTGCGTTTTAAAATTATTATGCGTGTAATTTTTTAATGCACGCAGTACGAATGACAAAAAAGAAAACTGGCCCCAGTCAAGATTGGCTCATTTGTAAAATAACAGCTTTTTACTAAATGAAAGTATTTATGGTATTTGTAAAAAAAAAAACATTTTTTTTAATTTTAGTCTCTCTGTTTGTTCCGGCTAATCTCAGAAACGGCTAGACTGATTCTGACGGATCTTTCACTGCAGATGTTGTATGGAGTAACTTAGGCTACTTCTTATTTTAGAAAAAGAACGAGGGTCCACGCGCGCGATTACGCTGGCGGAAGCTAGTTTTACATAAAAGCATCGAAATGCTACGTCATTAATCAATGAATGTGTTATAACGCTAACCTAATTATTATGCCACTAAAAACAATATCATTATCATTTAAATAGTCTCTTTTAATGTAATTACTAATTACACACGCCTGATTTGTTAATTTGTTATTCTTATAATCACTCGCTAGGGCAATGTTTATTTTAGTGCCATTTTTATTTTCCGAGTTTAGTACGAGGCCGAGGGGCTCGTGGTTAAATAAAAACAGCCACACGGGTCGATCTTCAAGGTTAGGCAACGCTTGCCGAGGTCGATCCAAGGATGGATGACCATCCATACCATACAGAGACCTCTCCGTGTCTCGGAAAGCACGTTTAGCGTCGTCCCGGCTGTCATTCGTAGATCTTTGACACTCGTTATGGGTAAGTCAGAAGCCCGAAAGTCTGACAACCAGTCTTGCCAAGGGGTATCGTGCTACCTAGTAACTGGGTTGTAGAGGTCAGATAGGCAGTCGCTCCATGTAAAATATTGGTATCCAGCTGCATCTGGTTAGACTAGAAGCGACTCCAACATAGTTGGAAAAGTCTAGGCAGATTTATTTTATATTTTCCGAGTTTAAAATTCTCTTTGTCGACTTGAGAGCTTAATTACTATCTGACGTCTAATTTCAGGGTGCAATATGAATACTAGCTCAACAGCTAAAAGATGATCTTAATCTAAGCTCAATAAAAAATACTGACGTGTCTTGTCAGTTTATAAAAGACTTCCTCGTCTTGAGACATGACGCCTGTTGAGTGACAAAAATGACGACGATACGATATACAGTAGATACAATACAAGCTAATAATCTTGTCTACACAGTAACGGTGACATAAACGGATACACTTTTGTTTTTATTGTGGCCTTAGCTCATTTGGTTTTCTCATTTTTTCCTTGCTTTGGCAGTCTTTCAAAGACCACACTATTGTTAGGAAACATCCTGTCTCATTTTTACACATTAGTGGTCTATAATTTTCCTCATATTTAAACGAATAATCTTGGACGGCCATTACAATAATCACCACTTCACCACGTTTGGTGACTGAAGTACCATGTAAAAACATTTTGAGCCTCTTGACTTACTATTTCACACATGAACGAGCAAAAAACGGCGGATTATCGGTATCAGTCATTTCAAGATCATCAACCTTATCATGTGACATAGTGGAAAGATGATTACATTTCAAATATTTTGTATGAACTTTGAAACTAGACCCCACAGACGACAACCGGCTTAACGTACTTTCTGAAGGACGAAGGGGTCTGTGTCAAAGTTTGTAGTTTGTACACAGTTGGTAAAACCTGATCTCAGTTACAGACATTATTATATTGCAATTTCAATAACAGTACCAGTTTAAATTTACCTTGATGCATGTCTAACAGTCAATGGCTGGCGTGTCAGTTGTCCGGATAACATAGCACCAGCACGTGGCACTTAGTTATTACGTGACATGGAACCCTGACATCGCCATTTGTACAATAATTATTCTATTTCAGGATTCTATTTTCGTCCGGATATTAAAATTACTCTATTTCGAGGTTCTATTTTCATCCGGATATTTTAATTATTCTTTTTCTGAGTTCCATTTTCCGTATGGATATACATTTTGAGACAGTTTCTAAATGAATTTTCCTTATTACCAGCCGGCGAAAAAAATGTTGTAAACTTTTGAGGTTTCAAGTTTTACGGGATTAGCGGCCGTTCAAAAGGGTTCGTGTTTTCCGGGAAAACGACTTTTGTTATCAACCGTGACTTAAAAGATTACGACTTTTGTACTTGTGTTGTGACTTTTGTACTATGCGCTATGATTAAAACACACTATGTTTATATAAATATCCGAAGAAAAACGTGTTATAAATTATTCTGACTGAGTTAACAACTAGTATTAGCAACAGAAGCCTACTTCAGCAGACTTCGGTCTTAAAGAAAAGTAAATCAAGTACAAAATGTGTAGCACGGCGTAAGTTTTAGAGCATTCTACAGAAAACTACAGCATTTGGGTGTCCTCCTTCTATTTACGTCATTGTTTAGCTACGATATTCTCAGAATGGAGTATTTTCGCCAGTTCCATCGCTGGCTTCCGTCCGCACTGCAGGTCCAACTACCTCCATAATCTCATGGTCCGACTACCATCATCCAGTCATGGTCCAACCATGCGACAAGTCCTGCTTTTGCTGCCTTTTCTTGCTCTGCTGTCATAATGTATATTGTGATAGGTTTATGGACTTACCTCAAATTGAGCGCTGAAAGTCTTAAAGACGCCTTCCCAGAGGCTGCCTGACTGCGTGAGCACCTGCACGATGTCGCCTACGTGCGACGTCGCCGCGTGCATGAAGTGCGCGTTGTTGTAGACGCCCTCTGGCACCACTCGGCCTCGTGGTGACCTGACAGAAAATAACTGGTTAGCAACAAAGCGTACTGAAAATACCACTCGTTTAGGAAAAGCTGTACGAGAGTTTCCTCTAGGCTTGTATGAGGAATCGGAATGGTGAGCGAGGAGAAATCCACCAGTAAAATTGTATCATTTTGAATAAGAAGTAATTCTATTGGTATCTTTTCCCGCATTCAACGCTAAACTTCCTCGGGCCACAAGAAGGCTTCCTTAATGCACTCTCATTACTTTTCCTTGCTATAGTTATAATGGCGTAGGGATAAATTTAGATCTAAAAGAGAGCGATGTTGTGTGGTGCACTTCGGCGACTCAAGCTAAAGGCGATGTGATGCCAACGTCAGAACGTACATTCTACTGTCCGTCGTTGAAAAGGAAGTAATTATTCCCATGATGGATAATCGTACACGATAACGGAACTGAGTTAAGATTGAACTGGTATTCATTTATCTAGGTTTAGGTGACTCTTAGGTGAATCTAATGTAAATACATAAGGCGATTGAACAAAGTATCGACTTTGCTGTGCTAATAATGTGATTTCAGTATTTACGTTCTCCGGTCACTGACCTACACTGAAAAGTGGCGCCCTTGAGTTTTTTCGGTGCGCAGACTTTCCGCATCAAGCTCGTTACGTCTCTTAAAACGGTTACATCATCCCACTTCAGTTAAATTAACTGGGGAAAATTTGTTCTTCAGGTGTCCAAAAATAGGAACCACGTTGCATTGTCTAGAGTAGAACAAGGTGATCGAACAATTTACAAAGTCATGCAGGCATGCTCGTTCGCGAAAACTTAGGACTTCATTCTTAGGCTAATATCGCTTAAACATGGTAAATCTCGTTTTAATTATACTTTTGTCATCGCAACGATGAGAGCATCTTCAAGAACAGGCTCTCTTGATAAATTTACTTAATTGCAACGGTATTAATAACCATCCCTAAGCAGTATGTGTATGGCTCAACCGGATTTTGTGGTCCCTGCGGTTTATAGATTTATCGATACTGCCTGAATCACATGAGGAAAAGCTTTTATACCTGGCTTAGGCCGAAATAATGCAACGATTCATTAGTTTTCTAGCAATTAATGCAATCTACACTACCAATACCACTGCATTGTAAACTTCCCAACAACTAACATGGAACAATTTATCGCTTTTGCGATGACTTTCACTGCTCAGCTGTGTCTTGATAGTGTTTACAAATACAACTTTCTCAAGAAACATTCTATGATGTGAATACCATGTTTAGTTATGTTGCCTTGTTGGTAAAACTATTAGCGTATTTTGAATAGAAATAATTGACGCTATTGGGCAATAGTGAGTTAGTGACACTGACGTTTCCCGCGAGGAAATTGACATTTTCTGTCCTTAATAGCGTCTAATCAACGTTCGTACACTCGTCTCCCAACACGAAACTTCATACTTTAATTACAAAACTGTCAAAGTATTGCTATAAGCCTTTTACTAAAACTTTTGTGAATAACAGGCGACACAGATGTGTGTACAACACAATACACAACAATGTTTTTGTCTCTCAAGCATGATTGATAGATATCAAGCAGTATTGATTATGATATCAAGTATTGGGTGCCGATCCGAGGCAGGTACAGTGTACAGGTAAGGTTGGTGCTTTAAAATTGCAATGGTAATGACAGTTTTGCGTCAAGACTGAAGAAATCTTTGCATTGTGGATATTTTAATATTGAGTCACTATGACTCCACCATGTGTGGCTTTTGTCAATGGATGATTTTGAACATTTACATATATGACATAAACATTAAAACTGTGTTTAGCATACCACCAAGCCATTAATTACAAGTTAGTGATATTAATATCCTACACATTATATATACATTTGACACGATTAAAACCCAAAAGGGGGGTTTAGATATCTGATATGATGGATGTGAAAAACTAAAACCCGGTTTGGCATTGGCTAGTCGCACACATAAGGTTTTATTGTTGTCTGAAGGTCAAGGATGGCAGTTTGTGCAAAACTTTAGTTAGCGACATTTTACATTTCTGTTAATATACTGCACACGTGCGAAATTGTTTCCGGATTCTATTTTAGGTCTCAGAACAGCTTCAGTAACTTGGGACTAATTTTTTGGTATCAAAACTCAATTTTATGTAGTTTAATTGATGCATGCGTATTTAGCCTGCATAAACTTAGTCACATAATGTAAGAACAATTAAACCATTTACAGGCACTTTTTGAATTGTCAAAAATTGCCTGTAAATGGTTTAATAGAAATAAATGGTTTGAGTTTCTAACGTGTATCTTTATCTGTACGGTAAAATTAAATTCTAATAAATAATAATTTATTACGAAGATTTCACTAACAACTATCGGAAAGCTTAACGAGTCGTTAGGAGATATTGCAGAATGTCAAGCAAAGAATGCACAACTAAATATTGATAATTCAGCCGCATTCTGGTTAGACTGGAAACTGATTAACATACTTTGGCGAAAGCTAGCATGATTAGGAACATAGCAATGCTAAGCGAAATGCAGTGTTTTGACGTGATATTTTGTATATACTGACCGGATGTTTTTTTTTTGCTATTTTTTTTAACTAGACGTGGTCTAACGAAGATGGCGGGACGGCTTCCTGCAGGCGTAGCATGAGCACCGTTTTGTCGCCGGAAGAGTAGACAAAAATGACTCTTCCTGTAGAGAGTTGACAATACGAGACGGCAGCAAAGTAGAAAGAGTCAACTGCACTTTTTACGAAATTCACTCTTTTACATAATTCGACTCAGAATTCTTAGTTTTGTCACAGGATTTATCGGTTGTCAGTGTGATTTTGACAGTAAGGATAAAAAACTTTCTTCCGAAATAGTCTACCTACAAAAAGACCTAGACAAAGATCGTTAGAAATGAAAGACAAAATGACAGATTGTAGAAAGATTTCTACGGTGAATGTCAAAAATGAAGAAACGAACTGTCACTTTGTATAGAAAAAGCTATGTCTATTCTTCGTAGAGATAGAAAGCGTCATGCTACGCCAGCTGAAGAGTTGCTGAGAAATTGAGAGAAATAGGAGGAATGACGGAAGGCCATTCATTGCCCAGGAGTGAAAAAGTACAGAATTAAAAATATAGACTAAAAATGCTTTTTTTCTAATTAAAAACTTATACTTGAGTAGTTTTTTGTTTAGTATCCTGCTTATAATTTATCGGAAACTAAATTCCATAAATGAGGTAATACAGTAGCTTTTAACCTAAATAGTCTACCATGATGTAACATAAGGACGTGAATATTAATGTATTATGACATTGTCATCAAACAGTGCCACTGCTCACCCCTGACCTATAACAAGTACGATGGCTATTCGTGATCTGCCATTGTTTTAACATAGTAGCAAATAGGTTGTAGTCATGCTGAAGATTCTAGTTTTGTATTTGCAAACTATTTGAGGAATTTTAAAACTGCTGAGTTGAAAAGTGTGGCTTTTACATTTGGCACTAATTATACTATTGTCTTATTTGACTAACTAGGATTGGATGTCGTTAAGTCTATGTTGAAGGTGGAGAAATAAGTCATATGGTGCAACTTGGGAGCCTGTTCTTAGACGCAGGCTTCTCCCAGTTTTTTTTTAAGAATCAAGTGCACTGGAATGATTTAGAAGAGACTTCTGCCATACATCAAGAGTATGAGAGATGAATTTGTATGGATTTTATGAGGATATAGTACCTCCAAGAAGACCTATTGGGAATACAAATTCACAAACTTTTGACCTTCAAAAGTGCCTTTTATGTACCTATTTGAAATAAATTATTTATATTGTATTGTATTACCCAGTTACTGGGTTGCGGAGGTCAGATAGGCAGTCGCTCCATGTAAAATACTCGCATTCAGCTGCATCCGGTTAGACTGGAAGCCGACCCCAACATAGTTGGATGATGATTTGAAATAAATTATTTGACTTTTAATAAGGAAATAATGATCTACGGATAAATGGTTAATGCTGTGTATGTGTTTAGTTGCAAAGCCTTTATATCAATCAATACATAAAAAAATCAAGGAACTGAAATACCAGATACATATTCCATTCAAGGATAAGCCTATTGCTGTTGTCAATTAAAACAGACATAATTGAAGAGCATGCTATGTTTAAAGATGTAATTATCTCATGTAATCAAATGGACATAAAATTTGCATTAGTGAGTTACAGGTGCCTTTGATGACCTTAGAACTTATTCCTAGGATTGCAACCTATAATCATAGTAAGATCTTGCCGAGATTGAAGATCTATGTAGCAGAAATATTTCACATGCATTTGCTTCTTGACTCTTAGCTTTATAAAAATTTAATGGTTGGTAACTACATCACTTGAGAACGCCTGGACCAATTTCTTTTTTTTTTTTTTATATATTTGTATCGATATAGTCCAAGTAAGGTTTTTAAGGAAATAAACAAAGAAAAAGTTTTCCAGAAAATTGGTAAGTAAGTAAATTGGAAAAAACTGAAAGTGGTTTATTCTATGGGATTTTTGTATTTATTAGGACAGAACAAAGTCTGTTGGGTCAGCCTGCACAGAATAATAAAATACAGGATGTCATTAATTCTGATACCCATGTTCTTGAATAATAAACAATCATTAAATGTTGAATTAAGGATAGGTTACTGGAATCTATCACTATCATTCTTTCTGTGTTTCAGTTGAGATTGATCATCAGCAACACATCAACAACAACACACAATACAGTGCATTGAACCTAAACAAATAGATTTTAGCCTGTAACCTCTAGTAAGACATTTATAAATAAACAATCAAATTGAGAAATCCCATTTCAAATATGCCAAAATGTTGACTCTATAGCTCGAAAAAGTTTCTGTAAGCAAACAAATGCTTCTAATGTAAAGTAAAAAGAAATTGTTGACAAAAACTCAAGTGGCTGATACACTTTCAATGGCTCAGCAACACTTGTGAATGACAGGTCATTAATAATCTACTTTATTAGCCTGATAAGAAAACTATTGTCACTTTCCAAACATTTTTTTGTGAAGCATTTGTTTAGTAATGTTATTGTAGCATTTTAATAAAGCAAAGTAGCATTCATGTTTTAAGTAATTAGGTAAGTAAGTACTAGGAATAGAAGTAATAAATATCTCAAAATAGAAAGTAAATTGCTATTACATTAGTGCATTAATTGTATTTAGTTTTTTCATTATGCAACTTTCAGTAAAACTGGCATATTTTATGTTGTGATGATACATAAGTACTTATGTAAAATACAGAAAATTATTCGATTTTTAAGTAGGTACTTAATTATATTTTCACTATTCTCATTTGCTGTCTAATTAGTTCACAATTCTTGACAATAGAATTTCATGTAAATTAGTAATAGCACTGTTATCATTTTAGTGTTATCAATATGTTGCCTGAACTTTGTGTTTTTGTTTTTAAATTATATAAAAAACTTAGGATTAAAAAAAATTCAACACCTATGATCAATAGCTACTCATATTCGAAACTAATCAATATTTTAAAGCATTTAATTATCATTAACCTTGCATTTATTGGTAACAAGCAGTAATTCCAAGACATTTTACACTCCTGCAATCCAATAATGACAATATTAAGAAAATGTTGTACGTTGAAATCAGAGTTTTATCTTATCAATCAAACATGACCACTACATCATGTTACATGTAACCTACTTCCTAACTTGTCTCCAATTGATAAGCTTCTTTCTACTACTAAGTTTGTGTACCTCACACTGGGGCACAAGTGTGAAATATTTTAAAAATGAAGACATACAGGACTGGGCCCCGCGTGGTGGCTTATGGCCCATTACCTATCTTAGAGGAGGCTTGTGTCCTAGCAGTGGGAACATTATAGGCTGATTAAGCTATAGTAACTCACACCTGTTTCTGAATTGAGAATTAAAAGTTGAGAACTTCTACTTAAGCATTACTTAAGCAAAGCAAACAATTTAAATTAAGGCCTACATTAAAGGAATCACTCCTATAGTGTGGGCCTTAATTTAAATTGTTTTAAATTTTTTGCAAAGAAATTTATAATTTTGCAAGCTATCCTAAGTAATGCTAAAGAAGACATTTGATAATAATTCAGAAACCAGGTTTCAGTCATGCATTTATCAAAGAATGGCTAAGGTGAATATTGAGATGACAGCTGATATATGAAAGAAAAAGTTGTGCTTCCATGACCCTTTATAAATTTGGATAAGATCAGAAGGATGATAACATGATAGTCAACAACAACAGTTCAAAATAGAAAAAAAAACGTAATCATACATTTATAAAGCGGGATTCAAAAGTGAGCATTATTCTAGAATACAAGCTTGAATATTTCAACAACTGCTAACCTAATAAGAGTAATACTGTGTCAATAAATGTACCAAAAACTTTAATATACACATAAAAATGTATGAGAACATGCTTACGCAGTACATCTGAATACCAGAATGTTGATAGTGAAAGCATGACAAAAAGGTTGATTAGAATGTCCTAACTACAATCCTTTACCACAACTGTTAAAAAAAGCTACAAGACAGAAATCATATAGCACTCAAACAGTAGGAACTATCTTTATCATCATCATCTGCCTAGCCTTTTCTCAATTATGCGGGTCAGGTCCCAGTCTAACCGGATGCAGCTGAATACCAGTATTTTACATGGAGCAAATGCATACTTATAGGAACTATCTTTATAAAAGCTTCAATATCATGAACAACACCAGAATGTGCATATTCAAAGAATACAAAAAATGTACACTATGTATGGAAAACTCATCTCATTTGTGTTGCAAATTATCATATTTTCTTAGAAAGTTAGAATTGCAATGCAAGCTGTAAAATAGCTGCCATAGATAACATGTTGTTTTGCTATACAGATAAAAAATAATAGTTTTCAGTAAAATATGTATATGATTTGGAGGTTAATAAATTGGCCAAACAGTATATAAGTACCAAATTATAATTAGATGATTGATGTGTGATAAAAAAGATTAAGGTGATATTTTTTAGCAAAGAATTAATTGATTAGTATCTTTGCGAGAATATGAAGATCAAAAATAGACATCTAAAAATAATAATTCAAAGGTCTCTTGTAACTAACCTAGTACTAAAACTTGTTTGATATTAGTTTAATAGTTTGCTGGCATTTATCAACATATTCTGACCAAACTAAACTAGCATCAATTGATTTCCTGTCTATTGATTAGACAGTGATAAAATCTTTTAGAGAAACTGCAGTTATACAATATTCTTAACAAATTAAATGTTATCATTAATGTTGCTAATTTGTTAACATATAAAACTCAATGTTATCTTAAAATGTTTCAAACATTACAACATAAATTGGTTATCAATGTTGTGGAGTTTTAAAACACCATAAAATATTACTAATACTCATCACACTGATATTGACCATGCAATATAAGTTCTTTGAGAAAAGAAAAATATCATGAATCATCCATTTAACTTCCCACGTGAGACAATTGAAGGGATTGGTTATTGTGATGCTTGTAAGCAATGATCTAGCTAACACAACTGTGCCTACCTGAAAACAATATTTTCAAGACAATGAGCAACAGCAGCACGGACACATCAACTTCAAACTATAATCTTCAATATCAGAAAGAGCAATGGAACAAATGTACAGTGCAAATTAGAAAGTGTGTACTCGTAACTAAATGTAAAGGTAATGGTAAACTCTGATATAATCCCTAAATGTGCAACAAGATGTTATGGACAATAAACTTTCAATATTACTGTACAATTATATGAGTTAACGGGTTAATCACCAAATAATAATCACTTCATGATAATTTATCAGTCACAGTTAAATTTCATATGGTATATCCGACATTAAACACAAATTAACAGCAATAACAGAATTCTAATTAAGAACTTTGGACTTTTGCCAGTAATTATATCGTACAAACTAGTGAAAGTGATTGAAAATAAAAGCATTTACCTTACTTCCTATTACAGAATGTTATAGAACGGCGCTTCTAACGCGGCCTGCCGTCTCGTTATTGGTTGTTTTAGCAGAATTTAGTATGAAAGTGACAGTTTGCAATATTGAGCTTAGAGAGTAAATTACAGTTCATAATTAGTACGGTTTGCGACTAGCGTACTGGGATCGCCAACAGCTGATCAGATGGCTATATTAATCGTATCGAGTACGGAGCAAAAGTAGGCCAAACATCTAGACCAGAGCGCCGCGACGCGCCGCATCGCACGCGCCGATCTCACACCACACAACACCGCACAATCTCATTTTTGTTTACACTGTCAGCGTATCCATGCTTTTAACAACCTCCCAAAATCTGTCAACGTGACAACAAAATGATCGCTACTAAGCGGACACTAGCCCCAACAACAAAGACATGTCAGCTCGATCAAAGATGATGGTAAATGGTAGTTACCTCGGTGGCCCTTGGCGGTTTTTACGCTTGTTATTCATGTCCGTTTCGCCTGCTTGCCCCGGCGGGTAGGCACCTTCTCGTCTGCGCGTAGGGACCGGAATTTTGGCTAATTATCACTTCTTTCTTTTACAACACAGTCCTTTCAACTTTCGCGGATGCACAAAAATGCAGTAGATATTAGGAATTAGCACTCAAAATGCGATGACAGGAATTCATCTATTCCACTAAAGTTGTTTGACATTTGCCAACAAATATAAATTAAAATATATTTGAGTACAAAATCGCAGTTCGATTTATTCTCGGGAACTAATCCCGGAAAATAAACGGGTTGGCAGATTTCTCGTGCCTGCAATCAGCGCAGGAATACAACATGGCGCTGTGACGTATTCATTAGGCGAATTGCAAATTTGTATAAACACACTTTCCTATATTCAAACCACAACAAATAGTTTACTAAATGTGTAAGAAAATTTTAGGATAACTTTTTTAATAAATACCGTCATACATTAAATAGAAATAACTAATAGGGTCAGCGTTTGACCGACTTCCCACTATAGAACTTTCAATATGGCGGATAGGTATTTGACTTTTAGTATTGCCAAGATATAAAATAAAAAAACAAAATAAATCCAGGTCCACAAACAAAAAAATGACCATAGTTGAAAAGAATAATCGATTTTATTTAGAGAAAAACCGTAATAGTTATGGAAACAGTAAATATGTGGCTTTTAGATGGATAAAAATGTTTCTTAGTTTTATGCGAAATGTATAAGTTAGAAAATCATTTTGATAAAAAAAGAAACAATGAGTATTTATCTCGACTATTAATACTAAACTTTTACTAGGATAAATAGGGCTTTCATTTTTTTTAAAAAGGTGATTGACACTTAGTCGATTTAAATGTTACTGTTTCATTGGCTTCTTTAGAACAGTACTGCAACATTAAAAATCTAATCGGGCTTTCCGCGCGCGCGCGCGAAATTTCATTCCTATCAATAAAACCGTCGAGTTTATTATTGATCGCCGCCGGACTAGGTCATCAAGATGAGTCTCAAAAACGGGGCAAAAATGTCTCAACGTGAAAAATTCGAGTTAATTAACTCTGAAGTGCGTTCTTTCTATGAATATTGTAAAGAAGCTGGCATGAGCGATGAAGAAATGGATTTGATTTGTCGGCCTTTAACGAATTCTGTGAGAAAAGCTACTATCAAGCGTTGGACAAGGGTGGTTCTGGTTTTGATTATGGGGATAGCGATTGGATACACTGTCAGCCAGACGGATACTTTCAAGTGGCATGCATCGGCGGTAGCCAGGATTGTCCTAATCAAATTGCTACCTGTTTGGGATTGGACCCCTTTGTATCACAATAAGTGTATGATCGCGCGACCAGCGGAACCTCCTAATGTGGATGGAGGCGCGTCAACAACAGATTGCATAGCCTGTGAGGCAGTCAGTAAGTATCTAATTGTTATTGTAAATCTTATTGACTCGATATTGTTGGTGATTACGCTTGCCTCATACATTCTGTCTAACTTGCGTTATTAGGGGAAGCACAGAGCATGTAAATTTAAGGGGAAGATATTTAGGTACACGCACTTTTAATCGCACCTAATCGTTTCGAAAAATAGAAAAAGACGACTACTCGAAAAGATCATCAAATAATTTTACAAGCGTAAATGCCATCAGAAATATATCTTTTGTGCATTCGCTTAGATTTAAAACCATTTTTCTTTTCTTTTCCTCAGATGGCTAGGATGACGGAAAAAAGATTGTTGAAAAAGTCTTGGATTTGCATACATAGCAGCACTAGCAGTATCTAAATCGCCTTTTAACTTTAGTTTTTCATAGCATTATGTAGTGAGTGATATTTTAATGCTTTAATTATTTGTAAAATGTTCCTTCTACGTATGATCGGAAAAAAAATCCGCTGTAGTTAGGGGTTTAAATTGACCCATGAAGGTTCACTTGTAATGCTCTTGTACACAAAGGCAATATTATAAACTAAACTTTAACGCACAAGAAGAATAACAAAAGACAAAAATATATGTCATTGTGCACAAGAGCAATAATAGGTAATTTGGATAGTAGGTTGTTAGAATGAAGTGTGGTTTTATATTTGAATATCTTTACAATAAATATTATAAAGTAGATGATTCCTAATCGTTTTTTAATCGAACTTTTTTGGGCTAATTTAAACCCGCCTATAACAATTGAATGACCCCAGTTCAAAAGATAAATCAAGTGCCGAAATCAATCAAATTTAAAACACTCGCTCGTGGTGCAATAAAATCACTTGCGTAGACATCAATTTGCATCCGTGCGTGTCAAAACTTTCAATCATTGTACCACGTGGCGTTAGTCAGCAGAATTAGGCGTGTGCCAAGTAGGGTATGAAGGTCTGTCAAAATCTCATGTCTGATCACTGCCCTCTGCTGGATGTAAAAGCCTATAACTAAAGTATGGCAAAAATAAATGAATGTCCAAAAAACTTAATACTTAAATGCCAGTAGGTAGGTACCTTTAAATGTTCGTTGTAAACGTAATTAGTAGATGGTTAGCAGCTGGTAGCAAACATGATGCTTTCTCAGGATTTGTCAACTGCAGTTGAAACAAACTTTTAGGTATTGCAGTCTTTCAACCGTAATTTAAACTTTTGTAATAACTCCGTAACGTTCAATAAAGTTGCGAGTTAATTTGGCCAAGTAATTTCAAGGTGTTCACCCTAATATAATGCTTCTAGTAATTTATTGATTTTGTACTGAAACAACTTTTTTTTTCGCCACTTACTCCGAATGAAACCAATTTCCATTCAAATGAGATACTTAACTTCGTATTTGGTGTGCAGGCGTGTCCCATTTACATTAATTTATCAAACATCTGTCGTCTCGAATTGAATTTATTCGATTGCATTGAATTGAACTGATAAATTAGAAATCGATAGGAACCAGATAGTCTTGTCCCTATGAATTAAATTTTCAATATGATGTTGTCTTTTTTCCAGAAAACATTGCGCGTTTGTCTGACACCTCATACAACGAAGTTTTCAACCACCATCTCCTCCGCGGAGCGCCGGTCATTGTCGTGGATGCGCACTACGACTGGTCCTCACGCGATGAACTCAACCTGACCGGCTTGATCAGCGACGATGACCGACTCCGAGACTCAGTTCCTTGTAGGATCCTCACAAACATACGAATCGGTCGTCAGCCCATGGACTTGGAAGAAATAGTTTCTAGAATAACGAACACAGACATACCGAGTTGGTTTGTCCATTTTCAGAACTGCGATATTCGTGCGGTTAAGTCCTTTAGGATCCTCGCACCTAGACCGTATTTCCTGTCCCCTCATATCCCTCCTTCCCATTTTAATTGGTTGTTACTGTCTAAGAACTATGATACTCATAGATATAAGTATCTGGAGCTTGACATTGGGTTGATAATCATGTCCCAGTTGAAAGGCAAGACGTTCATGCAGTTGCGACCGCGCGCTCCCTGCGAAGATGACTGCTACACTCTAAACTTCGAGTTGTCAGAAGGGGAGACTCTCGTGTTGGCTAATTCCCTTTGGGAGTTCGATTACTTACCGGGCAAAGGGGAAAACGTGGCCATGATCACGGAAACCGACTGGAATGAATCCTAATGTACTTAGATAACTCGTGTGAATTGTCCTTCGTTAGTAGATAAATGAATGTGAGATGTGTACCGATTTGAATCGACAATTTAATTCCGAGTTGCTATTTACCTATTGCAAAAATTAATTTACAAATGCATCCAATATTCGTGTGCTCTTTGCAATCAATACGATCGGTACATATCCAGAAATAAGTATAAGGTGTTCAAGAATCTAAGCTATGAGTATCTTTACAATACCAGAAATATAGAACGTTAAAAGAAATGAATCGAGATATGCTAGAAATTGGAGCTGTAATTATTGATCTACGTTTAAAAGAATACGAAATGTCCTAAAAGAGATTGTTTTGTCGCTCGTGAAATTGCTTAATTAATACTGTGTTAAATTCCTTAGTTGATTTTAAAAGTTGGAATTTACTAAAGTGTCACTCACTATCGGCTGAAAACTAAAGTTGGTAATGCTTTTCTCGGGTCAAAGATTTTCTGAATGTAGGTATGCTTACATTATGTATATACCTCATTTGCATGTGGCGAGACAGACAGTTTATCATATACATAAATAGCTAATCGTTTAGTTATTGAAGGACGTGTCCACATATCAAGCATCGTTTACATTTCAAGTTCACTTCAATAGTCATTAAGTTAAATATGTACTGAAGGCGGACTTATGACTATTTACTATGCATGCTAATTTGCATATAAGTTCATAAAAATGTGAGCATTCTATGAAGAGTTTGTTATGTCGGTGCCCTTTTATAATTGGTGTTAATAAATAAATAATAATAAATATTTTTTCCAAAAGAAGTCTCATTTTTATGTGAAATAAATATTCAATATCGATTTTTTTAAGGGCCTGCTTAGTATCCAAATCTACCAGATAAATAATAACAGAAACAGAATAGTATGTAGACCATTATCTGCCACATAAGTTAACTGGAACTTATTTGCAGGTGGCGTAACAGGCCATTACTATTTTATGAAAAAAAATATATATGCGTAATTATTTCTATTTTATTTTATAGGTACGCTTACGAACCGGTAGGCGAACAAATCCTCCACCTTTTACCGATAAGCCCGTCCTCAGTACATAGGCGTATAATTAGATTAAATTATAATTGAAACAACACACACAATGTATTTTCTGCACAATGATATCGTAATATAGTTAGTTAAGTAATGTTTTGATCGGATTCCGACTCTGATTAAGTACCTCAAGTATTAATAATGATACATTATATAATTGAAGCAACAATTTTGTTTTGTTTACCAATCTAGTTATAGCAAAAATTAACCTTGAAAATAGGGTATTTATTACCCGCTAGATTTCGCCCTGGGCAATTGGTGACTGCAGATCGACAATATTCGGTATCCTAATATTATATTATAAATGCAAAAGTGAGATTGTTTGTTACGCTAAAACGGCTAAGTATACAGATTTAAGGGTAGACCATGACCTGGAATAGGACATAGGATACTTTTTATCCCGATATTCGCACGGGATCGAGACTTACGCGGGTGAAACTGCGGGGCGCAGCTAGAAATAACAAAAACAAAATAGGATTATCCATCTATATCACTATGAATAGCACTCGGCATTATCTTGACAGACAATTACAACGTACTCCTATCACTTATTATTTCGGCTATGAAGTGAACAGTGGAGTCTGATATCATGCAATGTTGTCCCACCACCTACTTTGTGTAAATTATTTCATCATCACTGCACTCATAACGTTGAAGGAAAACATCGTGGCGAAACGGAAACTCCCCAACGCCAGTCACTACACAAGGAGCAATCAACGTATTCTACCCTTAGTATTATGCAAAATGGGGGTTTATTCATAAAGTTGCCTAAGGTTAAGTTGTTGTTGTTAGTTGTTATGATTAACGCCTGCTCAAAACATACACTTTTTGAATCGTAGAATGTCTTATGAACCAGCGATTGTTAATAGGAAAAATACACTCGAAACGACAATAAATATATAATCGTGGATACCGTTGAGCGCTTACATGCAAACGGCTTCTAGTAGGCGATCGTTTGACGAGTTAAACGTCTCCCTCTCTCTCTCTCCGCCGTTTGCATATAATATACTTACAATATATATATAAAAATAATAATATAAATAAATATAGTACAATATAGGTATAATAACTTCATCAAATCCTTTGACACCGCGGACTTCACTTCTTCATTTGAGCGCATCCAAATTATCCCCATTCTTTCCTTCAATTTTTCCCTCCAAAATGTGGAAAAAAATATATATATAAAACTCCTGTTAAAATAACAATACTTTATTCACAGTACAATTAATATAAATTAATTAGTATTAATTATTATAAATTAATTAGTACTATTCTTTCAGTCCGTCTTCTCTTTATGAATGGGTTTGCCTCTGAACCAGAGAAGCAAGTTCTTCAGTGACAGTACAACCGGGAACATGATTGGTAGAAACAATGGAATGTAGATCGCGTACCTGGAAACGAAAATGACATTTTGGATGTTGGTTTTAACCTATAAATGAGTATACTGCTTTACGTAGGAAAGGTTCTGTTTCAAAAGTAAAAATAAATAAAATAGACAACTGCGAAAAATCACTACATGTTATAAAACACCAAGTCCTCCGCCGCGTCTGTCTTTCTGTTCGCGATAAACTCAAAAACTACTGCACCGATTTTCATGCTGTTTTCACCAATGGATATAGTGGTTATCGAGGAGGGTTTTAGTATATAATAACCGAAATCCACGCGGGCGAAGCCGAGGGCATCAGTTAGTTGAAATACAAGAGCAAAGGTACACACGGCTACACATCAAGCTATACATTTCCAGCATAAGCTGACCTCGCATGTAAGGAAATTCTATACAATGCGAGATCAGTATAAACTGGAAATGTATAGCTTGATGTGTAGCCGTGTGTACACCACAAGCCACTTTACATAAAACGTAATACGACATAATAAATGACAACTTAATTAGATCGCATCCTAGAGCGCCTTTCATGAAATAGTTCATATGCCGTAATGTTGGCTCCACTGTTGAAGGACCAATACGAATACGCTACGCTACTACGGAGCTACATAAAGGGTTCGTTTTTTTTTAAATTTAACAGTTTAGCCAACATTACGGCAATGGAACTTTATGATGAAACGCACTCTACATAAAACAGTTTTTAAAACATGATAAAAATGGCATAGTTTAACGGCTAGAGGGGCTGCGGGGGGCAATCACTTGTCTCGAAAGCCTCTATTGTATAGATGTTTCATCCACGAAGACGCGCCCCACTCCGTTCCGCTCCGTACTAAAGTACAGTACAGTAATCGCGGAGTGGGGCGCGTCTTCGTGGATGGAACTATCAGTAGTAATGACGAAAACCCTAACACAAACATATCATCATCTGCCTAGCCTTTTCCCAACTATGTTGGGGTCGGCTTCCAGTCTATCCGGATGCAGCTGAATACCAGTATTTTACATGGAACGACTGCCTATCTGACCTTCACAACCCAGTAACTGGTCAATACGATACCCCTTGGCAAGACTGGTTGTCAGACTTTCGGGGTCCTGACGACCCGTAACAAGATCCACAAATGACAGCCGGGACCAACGGCTTAACGTGCTCTCCGAGGCACGGAGGAGTCTCGGTATGTAAAGATGTTTACCCATCCACGAATCAACCCCGGCAAGCGTAGTTTAACCTGATGGATTGACCCATGCGGCAGTTATTACTTAGCCACGAGCACCTCTCAATCAATCGCAAAAAAAAATCACAAAAACAATCAATCGCAAAATCTTTGAAAACCACTACTATTTTACTCTTGAGCTGCATAAGACCGTTCAATCCATACTCACTTCTGATCATCAGGGAAGTACAGCAGAGCCAACAGACTGGGTTCCATGAAGGCTGTCTCGGCAGCTAAGAAGGCGCTCTGCGACATCTTGTAGGCCTCCACTAGCGCCCCCTTCTTCATCAACTCACTGGCTTGTTGGATGCTGTCAACGGCTGAGTTGATTGAAGCGCCTACTTCATCGTTGATCACGATATTTGAGATTTGACCTGGCAAGGGTTACAATAATCGTTGTTTTACTGCTATTTGTATTCATTAGACAATGATGGCTGTAACACGGTCCCTAGATAGGAAGAAACGAATCACGTCCAGCAAGAAACGAATCAAGGGTCCAGTGAAAAAATCAGTTCTTTACATAATCTGCCTATAATGTTCCCACTGCTGGGACATAGGCCTCCTCTCTATCAGAGGGAGCCGGCTCAGTGCGGGTTGGTAGATGGCACGTCTTCGAATTTTTGGTTCTAGGACATGCCGGTTGCCTCACGATGTTTTCCTTTACCGTTTTGAGAGCAGTGGTGATGAAATTATTTACATAAAGTAAAGCGCCTATCAGGGTTCGAACCTACGACCTACATCCCGTAAGTCGCGGCCGTTACCACTGGGCCATCACTGCTCTTTCTCATAATATCTTTATAAAACTTAATCCTTTTATGCAAAAAGCAGTACAAAATCGTGACCGATGGAGAGTTAGCAGTCCTTTGCCCCAGTGCTGGGCAAAGGCTTTCCCCACGTCACGGTCACGGGTATATTTGTTGAGCAAGTATAATATCTCCTTACCGAGTAGTTGCGCTAAAGACTGCAGCGTCCTCTCTGCCGATGTGAGTTGCTCCAGGGTCCTGATGCGGAGCAGGTTATCGATCTCCCACTGGCGAGGTGTGACTGAGCGCAGAGGTTCCAAGTGACCGCCTTCGATGTGTTCCTGAAACGAGAAATGGTGTATTTCTTTATTGAACTGCTTCTTTTAAATCCCTGGAAAAATTGTGGTTTAGTCATGGGAACTGGACATCGTAAAATTAGTGTAAGAATTAGTGTAATAGATTAGTGTCGTTTGAAACCGGCAAAATAACAAAGATTTCCCTCCTTTACAGCGCACTTAGGACGTTTTAAATATTAAGCAATGTTTGTCAATACGGGTAGGAGATCAAACAATTTTAACCTTTGTCATCACTGCAATAGATAATATTTTAGATAAAGCATTAATAATCATATTTTGAATCTAAACTCTTTGGAATTAACTCAGAAAATGTTTTTTTATTCAAAACCATGTTCGATTATAAAATGACAAAGAGTCAAAAAGTTCTCTGTGTAATTAAATGGCAGATGACAAGGTCGTTACCAAGGAAATGTATGTTTACGCCAATGTCGACCTAATTGTATTTGAATGTCTGAAAGCAAATAAGCTTAAGGTGGGTCAGAATTCAATTTTTTCGACTGTACTAGCAATATGATAAAAGATAATACAATAGTATAAAAATTAACCAGACAGCCAGGTTGGTGGAAATGAGGAAGCTTATTATCAAGTTCCTATATTGTTTTTAAAATTCGGCTATCATCCAGTCACATCCTAAAATCTCTATTTCGTCGTTCACTCACCGCATCAGTGATCCCCAGCAGTTTCCTGAGCTGTGATATGAAGGCGCCCATCACGACTCTCACGTTGGGTCGCCAGGTGGCGCTAGTGTCGCGGCAGTCGCCCTCACTGGGCCCGCCCAGCACCACACCTCCCCATTTAGGAGACATGAAGGCTTGTACGTGGGATTGGACCTTTTGGACTGTGGAATTATGGATGGAGTTTATGAAAGAATGCAGAAGTATTTACTTAAATTGTTGCTTTTGTTTTTTTTTTGGGTGGAAAAGGAAGGTTTAATCAATTTACATTATAGCAGTGTACATGAGTGTACCCCAATACCCGACAGATTAATGACATCAATAATATACTTAGTATTAAAAATAAAAATAAATCGGGCGAGCGAGTATATTATAGAGTAGTATGAGTTCCTTGTATGTATCAATGTGTATGTGTATTATTTACTAGTAAATAATAATAAAAAAATCTGCAGGATGTTATTTCCCGTAAGAAAACCATCTGTTGATTTTCTGAACGGAAATTTCCTTTCATTGATTAATTTCAGAAAAAAACTCACCATTGCTATCATATATCACAAGTGGCGCCCTCTCGCACGGCACGGCGTACAGCGCAAGGTTTATCGTGGGTAGTTCTGACACGTGCGTGGCCATGCGTTCCTCTAGCTTCGTCAATAGCAAGTGCAGGCGGTCTTGACGGACAGCGAAATGGCGGCCGAAATCACTGATGTCTTTTATCTGAAAGTACAACATTTTGAATTATCTGTAGCTGCGTATAAGTGCCTTGAACGTGCTGGCATGTGAGTGTTGTAGGTTGGTTGGAATCTAGGATGTACTATAGGTATAAATTACTAGCTGCGCCCCGCGGTTTCACCCCCGTAAGTCTCGATCCCGCGGGAATATCCGGATAAAAGTATTATATGTCCTATTCCAGGTCATGAAATGAAATGAAATTGTTTATTCTGTAAATAGGATATTGGAATCACTTTTACACGTCATATTAAAAAGTTGTAAAAATAAGCTAGATGAGGTCGGCGTTTCCTATCTGACTACTCTGAGAAGAAAGGCCGAAACAAACTCAGAGGTCACCGTCTCCTTTAAAGTCCAGACATAATCTTGGTCAGGCCATATGAGGACCATGTAGATAAGAGTCTGAAATGGTCTTTTGAGGAAAGAACCACACAGATTTGAGTGGACCTGTCCAGTCAGTGCAAGCATTTGTCAGTAATAGTGGAGCTCAACTCAGAACTAAAGGAGCTCAACGACTCGACGAACAATACCAAAGAAAGGACGTTTGGGTAGGTCGCATAAAGTTCTCAAATTGCCAGACCTTCGCTAAAACTAACAGAACGAAAAATAAATATCCACATAGTCCTCACATTCACAATAAAACAATACTTATAAGTAATCATCATGTCATTTTGTATATAATATTCAATAATGTCAATTTGTATATAAAACTGGTAGGTATATTTTTATGGCTTTCCATAATATTCAAAATGGTACAATGCTTAGCAGAGCGAGCAGCTCAATCCCATGCATTTTTGTCTTCTAAATAATCTGTGATTTTACAAAGTTTGGTTTTAATACAGCTTTTAAATCGTTTAATGGGTAAGTTTCGAATGTCAATGGGAAGTTTCATGGTCTACCCATGTAGCAAATTTCATCCACATCCGTTCAGCCGTTTTGTCGTGAAAGCGTAACAAAAAACCAAAAAAACAAACTCACTTTCGCATTTAAAATATTAGTTAGGATAGTTTGACCGGGTTGAAATGCAGTCCAGCAGGCGTAGCATGAGCACCGTTTTGTCGACGGAAGAGTAGACAAAAATTACGTTTCCTGTAGACAGTACGACGAAGCAAAGTAGAAAAAGTCAACTGCACTTATTACGAAATTCACTCTTTTACATAATTCGACTCAGAATTATTTGTTTTGTCGGTTTTGTCATAGGATTTATCGGTTGTCAGTGTGATTTTGACAGTAAGGATAGAAAACTTTCTTCCGAAATAGTCTACCTACAAAAAGACGTAGACAAAGATCGTTAGAAATGAAAGACAAAATGACAGATTGTAGAAGCATTTCTACGGTGGATGTTAAAAATGAAGAAACGAACTGTCACTTTGTATAGAAAAAGCTATGTCTATTCTTCGTAGAGATAGAAAGCGCCATGCTACGCCTGCAGGTTGGAATTGCAGTCGCTGTGGTCGCACAGATTGGTCCGAAGCTTTATTGAAACGTGGTGTTTTTAAAACCAAAAGTTGACCACTTCTGTCGTCAATCTCAAAACTTAGATTCTACAAAACTATGTTCACTCACCTCCTTGGCTTGGAAATCGAAATCGATAAGATGAAGCCACTGCGATTTGAGCGTAAAGTTGTGGAGAACGCTCAGCTCATCCACGAACGATCCGATGTAGTCTGAATAGAAAGAATGGACCATACATATACAGTCCGGCCGTTGAGAGAATGCATTCTTGACACCTGTCAGTTTCATACTAGAAATTGTCCAACTGACAGAGGGTCAGTTGGACAATTTCTAGTCATGTATTTTTAAGAACGTTCGCATTCTCATCTCATTCGCAATCTGTCAAAAATACAATCAACTACCAACATTTTGACAAATTTGACAGATTGCGACTTGAATGTGAACGTTTTTTAACCGACTTCTTCAAAAAGGAGGAGGTTCTCAATTCGTCTCGAAAAGAAGCTATTTCGATCCAAAGTACTTTTTACTGTCAAAGGTTTATTCACCCGGCCACATTCCTTCAGACCGTGGGAAATAACATAATGGAAAAGCCCTAATAACACGTTGTCCAGCCTCGGGATCAAAATCAGGACCCACTTGCTCGGCAGCCGCGCTTGCCACTACTAAACCAATGAGGCAGACAAATAAAGCATTCTTGCATAATATTTTTATAAGTACCTAGGTGCAAATAATAATGTAAATTACTTCTTTATTACATCGCATATATTAATCTTTGATCCAAAACCATCGATGTCGGCAAATAGATTAATATTCCTATTACGGCAGAGTTCAAATTAAATACATTATTTATTTAAAATCAGTGACATATTCACTGATTTAAGTTAATGTTTAAAGAATGTTGTTGTTTTACGCAGCTTTACGAATTCTTCCAATGTCAAAAGATTTATATTATCAGCATTTAGTGTTCCCACTGCTGGGACACAGGCCTCCGCTCGGTGAGAGGGCGTGGACCGTAATCCACCAAGCGGGCTCAGTGCGGGTTGGTATATGTCACATGTCTTCGAACTTTTGGCTCTAGGACATGCCGGTTTCCTCACGTTGTTTTGACAGCAGTGGTGGTGAAATAATTTACACAAAGTAAAACGCCTGTCTGGGTTCCAACCTACAACTCGTAAGTCGCGGCCGTTACCACTGGGCCACCACCACGGCTCTCAAAAGATTCATACCGTTGTATATATTTTCTGTTCCACCGATATTTGTGTCTATTATACACTTAAACACAATATAAGAGTACAATTATATAAATAAATAAATCAAATTACCTTCAACAGCCTCCCCAGTATCAAGTTCCACCATCAACGCATCAGGTCTAGGGTGTACCACAGACAGTACAATATGGTATCCGCCTCCGGGAGGGAACCTCGTCTGCCGGGCTGTATCGGCTGCTTCCGACTTGGCACCTTCCACCACGGAGGTCTGGTAGACTACTCGTTTGAGCGCTTCCACGACGGTTTTTGAGGCTGTCAGGATAAGCGAGTTTTTAAATGTTTTGGCTAGAATATGCAGTCGGTTATGTTCTTGTTCATAAAGTTAAATTAATAGTTGACAAAGGTTGACTGGTAGAAAATGCCTATGGCATTAAGTCCGTCTGTACATTTGTGTGCTTGAAGTATTAAATAAATAAATAAATCGTTGTGAGGGGATTTTTATTAAATCTATGTGACGTTTGTAACTCCATACTATATTTGTAGAAAAGCATGAATTTTCGATACAAATATAATTTTGAATAGGTAAGGATTCCTGCTTATGCATCGATTAACGATTACCTCACACTGACATGAAAATTCTCGATACTGAACTTAGTTGAAAAGTTGAAAATAGCTTACGTGGACAAACGCAACAGGGAATTATCTCTTGCACGGTATTTTCAACTCTATTTTAGTTGTGGTTGAGTTTATAATCAATTTTTAAATGAAAACGGCTCAAACTCTCCGCTCAGTGTGCACTGATCGTTAAGGCACGATTCATAGAGTAGTCTTTGACTTTGCTAAGAAAAGTAAGCGTTTTATACAAATATAAACCTTATTTTTTCAGCAAATTCATTGCTTGCAGTTCATATTCGTATAAGCGAATGTGAGCAAGGGTCGCATACGAATTTGAACGTTAACATAATAATACGTAGGATGTTCATATTCGTATGCGGTGCCTACTCTGCTTAGCAAAGGCGCCATATTTATAGACGAGAGAATCTCGACGATAAGGCTGCTTGTCAGTGGCGAAGGGTGATTTTTCGGGGGTGGGAACCCGGAGCAAAAAAAAAAGAAGAAAAAAAAAAAAAAAAAAAAAAAAAACTACTGACGAATTGAAAACCTCCTCCTTTTTGAAGAAGTCGGTTAATAATACTTGTTATGATGTCACTTCGGACCTTCCTTGTGGCCGCGAAAACCTACTTCTTGTTTGTTTACCTAACAAAAGAACGGTATCAATAAACCGTTTCATTAAATTCCTATTTTGATTTACTTTTCTCAAACTTATTTATAAACTCACATTCAAAAAGCCCGCTTTCACAAACCACGCACACTCACACAGTTCAACAAGTGATTACGCTCCTAATAGCGCAACGCCATCTAACGAAAATATCAGAAAAGCAATGCATTTTGTCAGTACAAGAACGAGATATCTCCATTCAAAAAATTCACAAATAATTAAACAGAGGGCGCGTTTAACGAGAAATTTTTAGGGAGTGGCATTTTACAATTCAGAGTTTTCGCTCACGGCCACTAGAGGGAATTGGCCGCGCGGGTGTAGAGCTTCAAACGAATTAGCGAAAAATCGTCAGATTATGAATGTAAAAACCCCTTTATTACATAAACTACTAGAATCTGAGAAAAGTAAACAAGGGAAACAATACATTTTATTTTATTTACAACTGCCAGTCAGCTATTCATATTTATCGTAAAGGGAAACATTAGAATGTTTGAAAAAACTATCACGTCGTTTGTAATTTATACTTATATCTGAGCGAGCACGGCCTAACGTAATTGTGTTTCTTAATTTCAAAACTTAACCTTGGAAAGCATGTTTCCTCACAAAGAAAATAATCCTAAACAACAATGTATAGGCTACCACTAAGCTACCAGACGGGCCGCACGCGGGCCAAAAGACATTGTAGTTAATTAGAAAGTCCTTGACGAATTATTGCCGCCATCCTAATCCTACTGATAGTACTAATAACTTTTCAAATCTATTAAGAAATTTCAACTTATTAACTATCTACCTACTTACCCCAAATACATAATTACAACGTACACTTTCACTAAAGTCAAAACACTTTAATCACTGTTTTATACCAACAAACTAATACTACTACTACGATTCTCGAACTGATAAACTAATGTATTCAATAAATAATACGAACAAAATGCAAATTAACTGCAAGTGTAAACAAATTATAATGCGATTACGTCAAACAGCAACCACACAATAGCGTCCTGTCCGAACTCCGAGCCGAACGCATTACGAAATTCAACGAAAACTACCGAACCGATATCGCGGCATCTCGTTCACGCGATCGCTTTAGGTACAATAACTCGTATTTGACCGGCTTGCTCGAAGCGTATAAAACCGGGGTGTCACGTGACCGAAGTGACGTCATGACGCCTTGATTTTTGAAGGAGCGATAAGCCAGCCGCGCCGCCGAGTTATTTTAGAGAATTTTTTTTTGCTGTTGGGAGACAACAAAGACAAAACATTGAATGTAGGCGTTTTGTATAGTTTTAATTATATGGTGTATTAAATACCTATAGTGTGATTACTTAAAAGGCATTTTAAACACTACTGACTGTGTCATTTTTCAATGACGATAGAGTGGTTTTGTTTCGAATTCCAGAAGGGAAGCCGATAGGAATCGAGTTGTACGGTAGCTGCGGCCCTGCTGCTTGTCCACTGGAGCGGAGAAGAGCGGAGACTCTTTTCTCTGCTCCAGTGGACGGGCAGCCTTGCAATTATCGCCGCGATGATATCGCCGTGTGGAGATGATTCATAGAGTTTCTATTGAATTTGATAGCACGGCGTCTCTCACCCGTGGAGATGGCGCCATAGTCATAGTAAAGTAAAAGCGCGCTCTGTGAATCTTGCCCTTAGAATTCGGTCGATGGTGCAGAAGTAATTTTCTAATTCAAGTGTGCAAGCTGCTCGGCGTCACTATGAAAAGCAATGAGACGTTAATATTCCTTGCATGCATTTTATAGCATATCAAGGGGGTCGAGAACGAACGCGTGGATTAACGTAACGTAAATTCGAACGATTTAATTTTTGTAAATATGTACTCATTTCGCTCATAATATTTAATTCGTTTTAAGAATTTAATCATATCTATAGCCTATGGGTGAAATTTATTGTGCTTGGCACAAAAAATAAACCAAAATGTTATAGGATAGTTTTATATTTTCGATTAAAATCATCATTCTCCTGCCCTTGTCCCAATTTATTCGTGGTCGGCGCAACATGTCCCTTGCTTCCATAATTCTCTATTACCCGTCATCTCGGTAGTCACCCCCTTTGTAGCCATATCATCTTTCACACAGTCCATCCATCGTTTCTTTGGTCTTCCCCTACTCTTATAGCCATCGACATTCATACCCAAAACTTTCCTCACATTTTCCTCATTCCTTCGCATCACGTGCCCATACCATGACAACCGATTTCCGCACAACTTTACAGTCACCGGTGCCACTTTCAGGCTTCCTCTTATGTACTCATTTCTCATTCTATCCATTCGTGTAACACATCCCTCTATTTTTGATAAAAAATCGTACGAATTTACGTTACGTTTACGTCGCGCGTTTGGCTAGAACCTAGGTTCCTATATTACCTGTAGCATCTCTAAAGAACATGACTCTCTCTCCAGCCAGCCAGGTGTCCTGGAACAGCGGCTTTCTCTGCACCACATAGAAGCTATTGTGCTTGCTCAGGTCATAGGCAGCTGCCACTTCTTCCACCGCCTCGTGCTCATCAGCTACGGAGTTCAGTGTTGAGTGCAGTTGTTTGGAGATGATGGATTTCGTTATCTTTAGTTTTATTACGTCTGGAAATAGAAACGATCATGGTACAGTGCAAAGCGCAAGTCAAAGAGAGAGAGATAATTTATTTTGTAGAGAGTGATCATCTTCTAGCTTATATCCAAATATACTCATCTGTGGTCGCCCAGTATGTACCTACGTTATTTTTTCTATACTCATACATGTCTATGAATCGAGAAACGATATATTGATTCAGTGAAAATTCTAGGTATACAAAATGTATAGAAGCGACGATACGCCGCCCAGGTAGCGTCTCGCCCGCGCCTCGCCAAATGTATTTTGTATGAAATATGAAAGGAGCGGCGCAACGCCCGTGCCGCACCGTTGTTGTCACGCCCACGCCTCTCGCCTCTTGTATCTTGTATATGTCCTGCGCCTTACATTTACTTAGGTAAGATAGATTAATTTAACTCACCAGAGTTTTCAAAGGCTCTCTCAATGAGTCCGACGATCTCCGCAGCAGTCGCTTCATCGTTAGCCAAAACCGTCAGTTCAGTGGTTATCGAATGCGACAACGTATCGAACGAGCTGATCTTGTCGTACGGTAGAGATACCCTGGAATAAGAAACGGTTTAAAACAAAATTTTGTTCTAGGCTAAAGATTTAAATCAATAGATTCGCCCTACCATGTCAAAAAATGGCTGCGTTTTTGTTTCGTTTTGACACTATGTCACACACAATAACGCAGTGATTTGACTTAATTGTCATTGATGAAAACGTTATTATTATTGTGTGAGCTCACTCATCTCAATATGGAGACTTTTTCGCGCGACTTAGTACGGTGAGGGCAAATCTAACAATTTAAATCTTTGTTCTAGGCTAAAAGAGATACGATAGCAAATTCCTTAGAGGTACTTCTTTAGGTGAGGTTTTCCCACGGTCGGCGTGTGCATAAGTACTGATAAGTATTGCGCATTGTCTGGTAAATGGCGAAGCTTCGCGATACTAAAGCCATAGTGTTTGATTACAAGGTGTCACATTCTTCTGAATTTAACTGAGTAGGCAGGTATGTGTCACATATTTTTGAAGTCGATGCAGCATCCTATATTTTTGCGTCTCTTGTCTCGTCCGAAAGTTTTGGTGTTCCTTCCACCACATATTTGTGCTGCCACTGTACCCCATTCACAAATGATCACATATCTTGACGAACGTATCAGATATTATTGCTGAGCTGTCCAAAGTGATATACAGTACGCAAGGGTAAACACCGTTGTCACTCAAACCATGGGTAGTTGATTAAATATAAAAATAAATGACCCAGTAACAACAAAAAAAAAACCTTATTTTCATTAAAAGATTTTAAAAAGTAAATATCCGTCACTGTCCCGATACTCATGGATACGTGTTCAAGAGAGCTGCGAAACAGCTGACGGCCGGTCATGTCATGTACCGCGCGCCCCGCCCGCCCCCGCCAACCGCCGGCCGCAGCTGGTCGTTGCCCTTGCGTGTAGGGTAAAATATTCTTGTGGAAAAATGTAGATTTTCTTTAAAAAAAAAAGTTGTATTTTTCATAAATGAAACCAAACCACTGGTTTCAAGGATAACGGTGTTTACACTAACACCCTGTATTTAATATTTATGCTCGTGACTGTACCATAAAATCGCATGGAATTCTGGCATGAAAATTTTCCTTTCTGCCTTGGTGAAGGTAAACAGAAGCCGCATTCAATTATTAAATGGCAAAACTTGCGTTTGATTATTGTATGCCATTTAATGGAAGTTGCACGCGTGAATCGCATGCATGTGGCATGCGATTCTTGAATGGCAATCATTGAACGTGCTTTATGGCATGCGGCGGCGGCGCGACTGTCAAAGATCCGAGGTGGCAAAGTGAAAAAAAAACAATTTTCAAAACTCCTGGAAAACGTTCCAGGTAAAAATACCAAATAACTGGACTAGTAGCCAATTTTAAATGGAGAATTTTACCATGTTCTGAATAACTTTGATGATACAACAAAGAGCTAGTTTGGGTTTGTACTGAAGTACTAGTTCGAACTCGACAGCGCTCTGTCTTGATTTTTTATTTGGTCTGAGCGATAACATTTGAGTTCTACTGTTTCATTAAGTCATTGATTAAGCTCCTACAAAAATCGGCCAGCGATTGTATGCACGAACGCTCAAATGCAAACGCAACGCATGCGAACGCTCGAAGCGTTACTTAGCACTTGCTTTAGCTTAGACATGTTCCCGTCTCTATCTTCTTGCGCTTGTAGGATAATACACGCTAACATAAGTTTGTAAATCTCGGCCTTAGTACGTTGTTCATGCCGATACGGGAGGAGTGACTAAGCTTAGTAGACATAATCGATTTCTCGAAGTAGTTTCGTAATTCAATCTGTGCACTTCCAAGTCAACCAATCACTTAGTTTTATTTATCCTATCACTCAGCTCACTGGGTGGTAAAAAAAAACCGCAAAATGAAGGACATTGAAGGTTGACCATAAAAATGCATTATCTTAAGTAAATAACGAATAAAAATGTGTCAAAAGGTTATCGGCGGTCATACAGCAATTTGGGTGATAAGGGAACGAATCATAACAATCATATTTATGTCATAAAATGATGGTTTGTATCAACAAAAAGTTTTTATCAGTTATCAGTAGCATGTGAAGCCCTGAGATGGTACGTGATCATGGTACGTGAAGCTCTCAGAGCGTGTCTGGCTAATAAGTAATTTTAGAGGTATGGAACAGGGTGTAAAGATCACTCAGACACTATAGAAAAGGGAGGATCATCCGACCAGACGGGTGTCGTGTCTGGCGGGCAACTGCCCAACGATTGATATCGGAATCTTGTATAAATCCATCACGCGGTAAACTCTAATTGCGCGATGCAGGATTTATGTGACGTCAGGTCTTTGATGCGTAGTTCGCATGTGGATTTCGCACGTGTCCTTGCATACTTACTCATTTTGCTTCATACACTACAGGCTGTAAGGGTAAACAGTCTTGTCATTCAAACCATGGGTAGTTGACTTAAATATAATTTTTTTTGTATAATTAATATCTGTACGTGACATAGTTTTAAATAAAATATACAATCTAACACTAAACAATTTTCTAACTAATATTAAATAAAACTAACTGTACAAATAAACAACTAATAACTAAAATATGGCGTCGAAAAATTCCTCCGCATTGCTGTCGGCTGGTAGTGTACCCAAGAGACTGGCGGCATTGCCACGTTGAATGGCAATGCTTAGCCTCTGACCAAGGTAAAAGCCAGCCCTTGGGTCACGGGAAGTGTCAAACAGCCGTTTCGAGATTTCATTAAATAAACTATGAGCACTCGTGCCCCACGGCCCTAGGGTTTCAACCCCAAACGGCTCGAAAATATAATTGCCTATAAGGCTATTATACTTTCGCCGCTTGAGGTTTTCCGCAGGCGCAGCGGCGGCGCCAGCACAGCACGCCGAGCCAGGAAGATGAGATGGCGCAAGAGTATCGACACACGTTGCGTCCCACACTAAAGGCCTACCCATCTTCCATGGAAATAAGGACATGCCGTCCGGTCTTTTGCCATCGTCGCGTGCCAAGCCATTGGGTTCTAATACAACTGGAACGCCGACGGTGACAAGAGCTCGTCGGATGATGTCATTAATGATAGCGTTAACAATAATTAAAAAACAAAAAAAAAAAAAAAAAAAAAGACCGAAACCAACAAAAAAAAAACGTTATTTTCATTAAAAGATTTTAAAAAGTTTCTATCCGACACCGTGCTCGCTAGCGAAACAGCTGACTAACTGAGGGAGGGGCCGCGCTCGCGGCCGGTCAGGTCGCGTCCCGCACCCCCCGCCCGTGTTGAGACGGAAGTTCGTTGCCCTAGCGCATAGAGCAACGAACTTGCGTCTTTTGTGGAAAAATGTAGTTTAAAAAAAAAGAAAAAAAAAGTTGTAATTTTCCATTGATTTTACGTTTTATAAATGAAACCAAACCACTGGTTGCAAGGATAACGGTGTTTACCCTAACACCCTGTATATCCCGTAATACCTTTTTCCCAGAAATAGTTTGCTTTGGCAGAGGCTTGGCTTTGGGGAGAGCCCATGAATTGCCATTGCAAAGACAAACGCAGAGCTGCTGCTGCTGAGAATTTTGTGAATGACAAATAAACCTATTTTTACAAGCTTTATATTAGCTTGCTCTGTTCGTATGTCTTTCCGGTTACTAATATTGTACTCCATTTTTCAAGCACTTCCTGGAATCCGATTGAGCTGAAACTTGGCATACTTATACAACTACCGAGACATTTTGAAAATTTGATATCTTTGAGCTGATCTGATGATGGAGCCGGAAGTTGGCCATAGGAACTCCTCAATCAAACAAGATAGCACCATCGCGTTTGGACTCATTGGTTACGTATTAACAAGTGCTTTGACACTCGGTGGTGTTCAAGTTCTGATGATGGAGCCGGAAGGTGGCCATATGTGTTTCTAGTTACTCCTATTGTCATCCATTTTTCAACCACTTCCTAGCATCTGATTGTGCTGTAACTTGGCATACAAATACAGCAACCGAGACATTTTGGAAAAATGATACCACGTGGCTGGTCTGATGATGGAGCTGGAAGTTGGCCATAGGAACTCCTCAATCAAACAAGATAGCACCATCGTGTTTGGACTCATTGGTCATGTATTAACAAGTGCTTTGACACTAGGTGGTGCTCAGGGTCTGATGATGGAGCCGGAAGGTGGCCATGGGAAAACCTCAATCAAACAAGATAGCACCATCGTGTTTGGTTGGACTCATTGGTTATGTATTGACAAGTGCTTTGACGTTAGGTGGTGTTCAGGGTCTGATGATGGAGCCGGAAGGTGGCCATGGGAAAACCTCCATCAAACAAGATAGCACCATCGTATTTGGACTCATTGGTCATGTATTAATAAGTGCTTTGACACTAGGTGATGTTCAGGGTCTGATGATGAAGCCGGAAGGTAGCCATGGGAACTCCTCAATCAAACAAGACAGCACCATCGTGTTTGGACTCATTGGTCATGTATTAATAAGTGCTTTGACACTAGGTGATGTTCAGGGTCTGATGATGGAGCCGGAAGGTAGCCATGGGAACTCCTCAATCAAACAAGACAGCACCATCGTGTTTGGACTCATTGGTCATGTATTAACAAGTGTTTAGACACTAGGTGGTGTTCAGGGTCTGATGATGGAGCCAGAAGGTAGTCACGAGCACTCCTCAACCAAATAAGATAGCACCATCGTGTTTGGACTCGTTGGTTATGTATTGACAAGTGCTTTGACACTAGGTGGTGTTCAGGGTCTAATGATGAATCCGGAAGGTAGTCACGAGCACTCCTCAACCAAATAAGGTAGTATTATCGTGTTTGAACTCGTTTTCGTTGTATTGACAAGGACTTTTACCCAAGGTAGTATCCAGGGTCTGATGATGAAGCTAGAAGGCGGCCATAGAGACTCCTCGAACTTACAAGATAGCTCCGTAGTGTAAGGTTCGATTTGTGAAGGTGATAGAACAGATATTTATACAAATTCTAATGCTAAAAAGTACAAAATAAAATAAGAGTAAAAATCTTTTTAAAAACAAGCTTTTTATGAACTAAAAAGTATTGAATAAAACTTACGTAAATATAGAACTATAATATTTTCTTAAAAGCTTGAGGCGTCAATGTCCTTCGTACACTTAAAGATAAGCCTCAAGCTTTTAAGAAAATATTATAGTTCAATATTTACGTAAGTTTTATTCAGTACTTTTTAATTCATTAAAAGCTTGTTTTTAAAAAGATTTTTACTTTTATTTTAAAATACAATAGACGCTGATATATTTAGTAACCTATTCCGCTTGACTATTCTTCAAGAGTCATAAAAACCCTGTAAGAAATCGACACGTGTTTCACCTCTCAACGAGGCATCTTCAGGATGACGTGTTACCACACCGAGCGCTGGACGCAGAGTACTCTGCGTCCAGCGCTCGGTGTAGTAACACGTCGCGTTCTGGTTTGCAATTGGTCAATCGTCATCCTGAAGATGATGAACTATAATATTTTCTTAAAAGCTTGAGGCTTATCTTTAAGTGTACGAAGGACATTGACGCCTCAAGCTTTTAAGAAAATATAATGGATTTCCGCAAAGTCACGCCTGAATCAATTAACTACTTTTATTTTATTCTTTCTTTATTTCATGGCCACAGTAGATGCACTATGGACTACTAGACCAAATTTACTAGCAGGTTGCATTGCATGTGGTAGTTGTGGGTACGGGACTCTCACGTCACTACCTCTAAACTCGCGACAATCTAAGAAGTCCGTATTGCCGTTTCGTTCTCGTACATGTAATAAAACGTTATGCCTTGAGGATCAGTTTTAATCAATGTAGATAAGTCGTCGATTACAAACTCTCTAAGTATGTTCAATCGATATGTCTCGAGAATCAGTTTATAAGAAACCACTTTTTTTTTACATCGTTACACAATGCATTTTTATAGTTGTCAAAAGGAACCTCTTAGATTGCCGCTCTAATTAACATGTCTTACCTATACACTTCCGTAGTCTTCCACCAGAGAGGCAGCCCGATGATTATGAGCACCCCGACGAAGGAAGCACTCGCCCACATCCGGTTGGACTCTGCAAGTAAACATCATTATAACATTATTAATTAATCTATCTATTTATGCATACAGTAATTACATGTTTTCTATTTATGCATACAGTTATTGTATGTTATCTACCGAAGGGCGTTCCCGTTAACCTGCAAGAGAATAGCGTCTATACAAGCAAAAAAAAAAAAAAAGTACTTACCATAAAATAAAGCTTTTTATTTATTTTTATAATTAAATATTCACAAAAGATACGGTAAAGAAACACTCTGTACACGCACACTTGTCTTTCTACGTTGAAATACAAGTGTGCGTGTACTGAAAGAAACAATTATTTTATTTAATTAATTGTTTTGTGCATATTTCACTACTTATATTTAAAAAAAGCTTTTAGCATGTATGGACGCTAAACCTACTAATGCGGATTTACGGGAACGCTCTTTGTTAGTTAACATCCTTAGTTAATATTATAAATGCGAAAGTAACTCTGTCTGTCTGTCTGTCTGTCGCGCTTTCACGCCAAAACGACTGACCAATTTATATGAAATTTGATACACAGATAGTCTAGAGCCTGAGAAAGGAAATAGGCTACTCTTTATCGACATACCACGCGGGCGAAGCCGCGGGCGGACGCTAGTACTGTATAATAAAATCGTAACGAGGTCAAAACTGTACAGTACATTAAATATTTTTGAAAAAAAAAAGTAACTGCAACGTATGGGTTATCAGAATTTCTGTCCGTTTGTCTGTTTGTCTGGATGTAGGTTCCGGATTGGCCTTTTCTGTAATCTATGGTTATAATAAAAATAAAATTTATTTGGTTATAGTAGTATGTATTGCTATTTGCTTTATGGTAGCGTGATGGTTGACTGGGGAGAATGGAAAGCGAAAACGTGAACCAATCCCAAGTATCATGGGACAAGGGCAGGAAGATGATGATGTATGTCATGACTGTGAGACAATTATATATATTAAAAACAGTGCTACGGAGGCATTCGCTACTACCACTGGATGACAAGACCAATAAAAAACGCTCCCGTGCAGTTGTTTGCCCAGGCGTACCTTGCAGAACAGCTTCTGCTAGTAGGCAATTTGACGCAGTAAGCTCGAGACTGTATAATGCAGTGAACACAACCATCAACATCTACAGCTTAACAAAACGAGAGGTTAAACATAGATTAAGTAATTGGTTGCAAACTTTGGATTATGCTCAAACTGAGATACTTTTGTCTATAAAAAAGTAGTAGGTACATAGAATTTTACTTCAGTCGATGTGAAGGTACATATATAATTATTTATTTATCTCTTTCTTTCTTTTTATTTTATTTTAGTAGTTTTAGATAATGTAATTTAATTTAATTTAAGCTTTATTTTATTTCTCAATTTATATTACGGAATTCAAGTTTATTTGATTTATTTACCGTTACGTGTTGGAAGCCAATTTTATGGCTACAAGGTTGTGTCTATGTAAGTCCTGCATCTGAAAAACCACTAACTCCCAAAATACAAGCTTGACTTAGTTTGGGAGTTGGTATATCAACAATTATGTGCTGCTGTACAACCAACAAACACCTTTAAAAATGTATCTCGTAGATTAAGTTTTTTGTTGTACTTTGAGAGTGAAATAAATTATTATTAAAAATTATTACTTACTTGCTATTTGCTTTAGGTATTATATTACTAAACGTCCGGAAAAATGCACGGCCGGACATTGGCCGGAAGGGATGCAAAAAAAAGTCAGACGGATGGTATTCAACCTACACTTTTCTCAAATGACACAGTATTATAGTTTTCCTCCGAGTTCAAGATATCTACCGGCGAATCCTGCAGTAAGACACTGTATTGTACACACGGCTACACATCAAGCTATACATTTCCAGTATAAGCTGACCTCGCATTGTACGGAAATCCTATACAATACGAGATCAGCTTATACTGGAAATGTTTATCTTGATGTGTAGCCGTGAGTACGCTACGTTACGATTTTACGAAAGACATGACTGTGTTCCGTGTTCATTATTACACAGGTCAGTGGTCACCATTCGGCTCTTTTGATTTGTAAACATTAGCAGAATACAATGCGTGTCATCTAACAATGACATATGAAATACAACACACGCATGCATGCATGACAGTGACACACGCGTAGGTATGTTTACTAAGAAACTATATTCCGGAGTATTCTGGTTACCATCGGTGGAAAAATGTAAGAATTATGTTATATAATTGTAATGTTAATGATAATAGCCACACCGGTCGATCGAAGGTTAAGCTACCCTTGCCGCGGTCGGTTTGTGGATGGGTGACCATCCATTAGGTACATATTCCTAGGCTTTTCTAAACTATGTACCGTTTGTACGAGTACATAACATAATTTATTAAACTTAAATGGAGGAGTCCTGGTGACCTGAAACAGGCCCTGAGCCTAGTTGAGGCACCAGTCTCCCACAATATAATGCCCCTCCTATATGTCACCGTAGAAATAAGGTAACAATTAAGAGTAATATTGTGGAGATAATAAACTATTTTTTATTTATTTTATGTTTGGGTCGGCTTCTAGTCTGACCGGATGCAGCTGAATAGTATTTTACATGAAGCGACTGCATTTCTGACCTCCATAACCCAGGATTATGATTGGAAAAAAAAACAACCGACTACCGAAAAAAACACTGAGTGTTGTGTGAAAAGTGAAAAAAAAAGAAAAATAACTTTAATTTCGGAAGTCGGTCAGTCTTTGCTTTTCAATTTTCGTGTTTTGCACAGACTTATCTGCAGGACCTACCAAACACAAAAAAAATCTTCAAAATTGATTCATAATTGACGGAGTAATAGCGTAAAAAACATACAATAAAGAAAACACATACAGACGAATTGAGAACCTCCTCCTTTTTGAAGTTGGTTAAAAAAGAATACAAATATTCCATGGGTAATATACACTTAGGTACTGATTGTGTTAGCGACCTATTAAGTAAGCCTATATTTAGTTTTGCGGAAATCACATGATACGTCTTCAGACCAAATAAGAAACCAAGACAGCCTGCGAACAATACAATACAATACAGTGAAGCATGCCAAAACTACACCTCGGCTCTGTGCATATACGCTTACACGCACACATTTACAATTAAACTGCAATCAAATTACGCCTCACACGTCATGTTTACGAAACCGTCACTGTTGACAGCGCTGTATCCTGGTTTTTTATTTCGGTTTACGTCTGAGGAATCCTCAGACGTAAAAACTGTGACGCTGCTAAAAACTGTGACGTATCCTCAGTGAGGATACGTCACAGTTTTTAGCAGCCTTGGCGAGTGCGCTAACCTTCGGGCGTCGTTTGTCATATGGGTATGTTAACTTTGTTCCATATTCTTAACCGACGAAAAAAAAATGGAGGAGGTTCTAGTCGGAGCGTATATTTTTTAACCGACTTCTTCAAAAAGGAGGAGGTTCTCAATTCGTCTGTATGTTTTTTTTTTGTATGTATGTTACGCGATTACTCCACCAATTATGAATCGATTTTGATGATTATTTTTTGTTTGGTAGGTCATGCTTCAGAGGTGGTCCCATATAAATTTTATTAATTTTACTTGCGTAGTTTTTGAGTTAGCTTTAATAATTACGTATTTTTCACACTTTGCGTATGCAGACGACATAGTTATTTCTCTCCGTCACTGTTATTTACATAGCAGATAACGATATACAAATTTATGTGGGGTAGGTACCACAACTAAAAAGTGAAAAATAGAAACTTTTTACAAAAAACAAAAACAACCGACTTAAAAAAAAAACACTAAAAAAGTGAAAAATAACTTAAATTTCGGAAGTCGGTGGCAAAAAACGAAAATTGAATAGCAAAGACACTGACTTCCGAAAAAGTTATTTTTCACTTTTTTAGTGTTTTTTTTTAAGTCGGTTGTTTTTTTTTTTAATTTTTTGTTTATTGCCACGCATAACTTTTTAGTGAGTAGTCCGATTTGAACAATTCTTCTTTTATTGGGAAGGCTATACCTCAAAGTTGGTCCCATGTAAAATTGAAATCCACCTCTAAGGGTAGAAAAATCGGGGTTTATTTATTTATGTGCACACAGTAAAATACAAAATAGATACGACATAATTAAAATATGAGTACAAAGGTAAAATTTCTTCCAGCAGACCTGCGAAAGGAGAAATGAGAAAGAAATGTAGTAAATGTATGTACGTATGTATGATGTTATGTATCGATTTTTCACCTACTGAATTTTCAACTGTGACCCGATTTTTGTTGAAATTTCTCAAACATTCCTATTTAAGGTATTTCTGATGACAAAACCACTCATCATCAACTCCAGGTCTTTAACCTGGAGTTGATCTGATGATGGAGACGGAAATCAGCCGCGAGAGCTCTTCTTCAAAACAATCGACGGAGAAGTGGCGCGTGCGCATCTATTAAAAACTTCGTGTTAAATTGCCCTCAATTACCACTCATTCGCCTGCTTAACACCTGACCTTTGTTATTGATACCGTCACCACTAGGTACCATGAAATACCAGGATAACAGAACCCTGGACTATTGAACTGTTTAAAGAACCTGGCCGTGAAGATGGAACTTCTAATTTTAAAAAGGTTTGCTTTGTAGAGCGTCGTCTCACTCACTCATACCTCTGTGCCTGTCTCTTCCTAAAGCTCTGAGTGTCATATTTTCTGACGGGTATTGTAAGAAGAGAGGGGTCAATTTATACTGGACCCATTAATGTGCCACGCCTACAAATTGAATTGAAATAAATATGTTTGAAGCACTGAATTTAGATACTAATAAACTATAGCTGTTTGTTAGTTGATAGCTCCCATGCGCTTGAGTGAAAAGTTTATCTCAATGTGAAAGTCAAATGAAAGAGATTTGTTCATCAATGGCTACTTTGAGACGTGATGCATCTTATAACGCCTACCTTTACTTGTTTATGGCCGATTCCTATAATTAACGGACCGTTATTGGTTAAAATTAAAACTCTTGTATCTTTACCAATAATGAAGAAAAAATTTCATAGCTTCGCATAGTGGACCCTCCCATATGGAAATAGATATCACAGGTAAAATTAGTTTACGAATTTATTTATTTGCCCAGTTTGGCAATAAAAAATGCTACCATTGGTAAGCAAAACGATTCGTTTTTGTTTATAGGAACCGAGCATTAGTAGTAGTACATTACTGTCGCGGCCTGCAACTGGGCTAGTGATGGTTGCGGCCAGTACTTTTGCGGTATAGTACTTTTCTCAAACAATGCGCGGAAATTCAAACTAAGTAAATTATAATTTCCAGAATCAATGACGAACAACGATAATTTTTCACGCGCCAATAATGTTGATTTGTTTCTTCTTTTGCAAGCCAAATCGAAATTCAAATAAAATCTGTGATGCGCTGAAGTAAAAAGTTCGTTCCATTTTTAAATAACACAACAGATATGAGTTTTCATAGTAATTTATTTGGCCGCTAAACACGACAGATATGGTTTTTCATACTTACTTTGCCGGCCGCATTGTCATTTGTTTTTGAACAGTAGGTACGGCCATTTCAATTTATCTCGAAGAAGGTTGTCAAAAAAACAATGCTCGAATTTCCAAGCATGTTTGGGAAAAACCAGTTACGTGCCATCTATCACGAAAAGCAGTGTGCTGAGTATTGCATCATAATTTAAAAAATGTAATTGTAGGCCATTTGAAAAATATGTGTCATTAACGGCCTCATAGAATTCATATCTGCATGCGCAGGATACAATTCGGCCCGCCATTTTTCGGCCGAGTTAATAACTGCGGCGGTGATTAACATCGTGAGGAAACCTGTGAAGTCAAGCCAGAGACCCATGAGCGGCTTTAAAACTCTGACCAGGTTAGTCACTAACCTTGCGGGAAAGTCCGAAAGGGATACCGGGACCCTTGGCAACAACCGTGGAGTTTATCGCCGGCTCTTCTCCATAGGAAACGATCAATTGGAACCGCGCACCTAGCTTCTGACGTTTCATAAGTGCCCATGTAGGTCTATGTGAAATAAAATATATTGATTTTGATTTTACTAGTAATTGATATAAATCTCATTTGACAGAATAAATAGAGGTTCTATTTGATAACCAGCGTCGCGGCTTATCATCACTCTATCGTCGCTATCATTCTTTACTTTAAAAGTAGGCCTTTCACTAACGGAAGTAACTTAATATCTGGTTATAACGAGTGTCTAAGTCATAGATAAATAGTTATGGTTACAAATGAGGGTAGAAAGACTGCATAATCTGTGCGACATCTATTTTAAGTGTCGACTCAGTCTTGTCAAGATTAGCTGCAGAGTAAAAGTGCAAACATTCAAAATCACGCGGTTTCTGAGAGTACAATAACCGCTGGGTTTTATGCCTATATCCGTACATATTATAAAAGAAAGTCCTCCGCCGCGTCTGTCTGTATGTCCGCGTTGTTTTTCTAAACCCCGCAACAGATTTTGATGAGGTTTTGACCATCGTATAGAGAATTTATTCCGGAAGGTTTATGTGTATAATAATTTAATATTAAAGTTACATATAACTAAGAAATAAGTCGTTAATCCGCGCGAAGCAGGAGCGGCTCGGTAGTTTGGATATAAAATTAACACGGGTTTGTTGAGTATCAGGGGAATGTTCCGTACATTGGCTCGCTTGTTCTCATAATCAAAGACTGACCAATCCATAACATCATTGAACTTTGTGTAAACGCAACGCGCACGCGTTTATGTTTCTGATAAATATTAAATATGTAGTATGTTATTCAACATACAGACACTGCAGACAGCAATCCATGATTATGATACCAGTAAAAAAATGCTAACTTTTTAAGATAATAGAGACATTTCTTACATACATAACGCCCTGTTTTCGCCAGGTTGAGGTATGGTAAATTATTGCCATCAACTGGACACTAATCCAGATTCGGGGCTGCTACTGCCACATACCAGTTGGAAGACACCCAATAGAACTTTGCCTGACCAGGGAATAGAACCCAGGACCGCTCAGTAGTAACGCTTGCGACTACTAGACCAACGAGGCAGTCTTAGACATTTTTCCGTTCTGAAATAATTCTAAACACCATCATACATAATGTTTTCCCTATTACTACCTACTACTGACACTCAAGCACGTGATGCGAGATTGCGACCGCAACTTGTGACCGCAACATTCCTTTGTCAGGCACCTGTCCCACCGCAGCGGCGCGGGCGCAGGCGATCAACAAGGAGCGAATACCTAGAACTAGTAACTTAAAAGGAGTTTGCGTATGTATACCAAGTGTGATTCTCTCAGCGAGTGTTCTGCTCACCAAGAGAGCGTATTGAGCGAGTGCCGTTGCGTCAAACAAGTACTCGCTGGAGGTATAAACAGACAGCGATCAACTATTAATATATGTATCTCTTTTATTTACACGGGACTCACAATAATTTCTACGTTTCTTGAGCGAGAAATTCGTTGATAGCTTGTCGCTTCCTCGTCAGCGGTGGGACAGGTTGACACACTCAACGACTCCAAATGTTGTTACCTACTTATTGACTATGAGTGACTTATTGACTATGATAGCTACGGAGCTATACTATGTATGAGAATCCTTTTCCTCTTCATGAATGGCAATTACGACTAATGGGATCTAGAGCACTAGCTAAATGCACTCACTGACAGACAACGACCAGCCTAAACCGTTGGATTTAGGAGGTTCCCTATATAACGAAATTGAGCACTAAGGAAGGATTTTTGAAAATTCATCCCTTATAGGGGATGAATAGGGCATGAAAGTTTGTGTAGAAGTTCGTAATATTTGTCGATATTTAATCCCATCGTGCAAGAGGTTGTAATCAAATAAGTTTTATTGAGAACCGAATCCCCTCGTTGAGTAAGAGTTTTGCCTTTCCCTCATCTCTCTCTTTAAGTCAGTATCGAGCATAATCCTGCTCAAGCTCTTTGGCCTTATTTCATTTGTTTCTTTTATAATTAAAGCCAGTAGTGTACAGTTTAATGAGACCTCTTATTCAGAGTAAGAATAAAACTAGATGTATTCGACGTAAACTAAAATTTTTATAACTATATCTACGAAATGTTCAAGATCTTATCACCTGTATCCGTTTTACTAAAAAGATGAACCACCAACTAATATAATAAATGCAAACAGTACAATATTGAATGAAGCATTAAAATTGTATTTTATCGCGACAGGTGCGCACATACACTTGTTTGTCAAGCTAACAAGTGTTAGGATAGATATACGAAATGATGAGAAAATAAATAAACAAGATATTTGGGGCATCGCTCGTGGATGAAGTCGTCTTTTTATCTGATAACAGTGCAGTGTCATTCACATACGGACTGGTTTTAATCGCTTCAACTGCCAAATTGTCTTAAAAATTAAATATACAGGGCAAACAATTTGTTTAAGCTTTTGGTGTCGCAAACTATATAGGAGATTTCAATCATGCTTTCGATCAGGTTAACTAAACTAACTCTAATACCCAGAGTGCTTTTATGTTCATATCAAAATGCTACCTGTCTTAGCTTCATTGTAATTTGGTTCACCATCTTCTTTTAGTAAAGCTTTGAAAAACTGCAAGGCTGTCACCGCAGTTTTTGCTGTTTGGTCTTCATCTTGACTTATAATTTAAGAAATCGTTTAGTGATTTCTTTCTATAGTTGGGACGTTCAGTCAGTACGATCCTACTTATTGTCTGTTGATGACCGATTAAAACTTCCGTCAAATTGTCTAAAATATATGTTTAGAAAATAATCCGTTCATCATTAATCATACCTTACTGCTTAAGCGGATTCTACTGAATCTGGATATGATCATTATATTTACGTGCTACGACTAGATGTTTCTTCTATTTATACTTTTGAAGATCTTTGATTCCGATCGACCTTTACAAAATTCGTTTACAAATCTGCTGTAACTTCATGATCATATTTGCTTAGTTTCAAGAATCGTGACGTGTTCTCATAAACGGTGTTAATGTTGACAGAATTTGTTTGTTTTAATTTGTCTAACAAGTGATACATGGCTATTCAGTTGTGAAAAAGTTTTGAACTGGCCTTATCTGGAGATATGTTGCGTCTAACGTAGACGTTAGTGTTGTATGTTGTTGTGTATTAGTGTCTATTAGTTTCTTCTTTTCGTACTTTTGCTTCTCATCGAGTTCGGAGCATTTCTTTATCTTCTATCCGTTGAATCTCATTAAAACATGCATTACAGCACTTTCGATTCATGGATTTATGTATAGTATATATTATGTACTTTAGCTTCTGTAAAATGACCAACCTTAGTGCGATGGTGGATGAACCTTAGTGCCAGTCGACTGGAATAAAATACTTGCAAAGCTTGAAATCCCAACCCAAATGAATGAAAATCCTTTAGAACCAGAAGCTTAGGATATGGTTTTCTGGGAAGATTTTAAATTGTTCTCCTTACTTGAAAAATATATTTTCGTTATTTCATTAGAATTAGAAGGATGGACAGAACCATCTGGGTGTGTCTGCATCTTGCTAGAAATAGTGATTTCGGTCACAGCCCCAATGATACGTAACACAACAACATACGCAATCTGCCTTCTGATCTGACGCACATTTTAACACTTTTCACCTTCAAATATTACCTTCATAAAAATATTTCAAGATGTTTTCTATGCATGGGGCTCGTCAGATTTATTTCTGCGTTTGCATTGGTGCACAGAAAGCTTTCTGTTGACGTCATAATATGAGATATAACTTTAGATATAGTACTTTGTAAAACGATCCATCCGTCTGTATTCAGTATTATTGTTTTGAAGTTATAACAATATGAAGTTATGGGATTGTTAACAATGGAAATGAGGATGCTTTTGAGACGGTTTCATGTTAGGTATATCAGTTTATATCCATATTTATATTTCCGCTGTAGTCATTAATTTCAAAAGTGGTACCTATGAGTAAGATTAACGGGGTTAACGGGGTTATTTTTCAATCTAGATCAGCGTATTAAAAACGTTACATAGTCATTAGATTTTATCCTTACAAAACGCCACTTTGATACTCGGCCTGACAAGGAAGGTCTTATGCCGAGTACCTTCATGTGTCAATTATCGCTAAACTGTCGCTTTAACAGTAACTATAATAAGAATGATTACTACGTCTGTGACCTAACGTAATAGCCTAGAATTATGACCAAGCTTGACCCAATAAACCAAGGAAATGACTAGGTTTATGGCTAGCTTAGAATGTTACTTGAAACTGCTTGCTAAATCCTATATTGAAAACTATAAATATGTGATAGGTGGGCTAGCATCGGAAGATAAGTTATTTTATATGTAGATGACCGAAATGTTAAGGAGAAACTTAATAAAATAGCAAAAAGAAAGAATAACGTTTATTTGGACACTTCTCACTTTTAACTTATTAAAGGTTCTAGGAAAACACACGTGCACACAAACAAAACACACGTTCGTGTACACACGGCTACACATCAAGCTATACATTTCCAGTATAAGCTAACCTCGCCTCGCATTGTTCGAAAATCCTATACAATGCGAGATCAGCATAAACTGGAAACGTATAGCTTCATGTGTAGCCGTGTGTACCCATCGCGTCTGCGGAGTTTAGCTACCCAATTAAAAATAACCCTGTATGATAGACTTCGATCAATAATAGTTGACAGAGAACGGAAAATAATATACCCGCAGTAGTAGACAAATGCAAACGACCTTGCTTCATTTAACACTTTTGAATGGATCCGTACCGAAAGCCTACAAGTTATAACACTCAAGCAATCAATATCAGATTAAATTCGAAAAATGGCTGTGCAAGTGTGTTCCGCCTTGGGAATATTTGGCGTGGATAAAAGTATATTGGGAGATCCTATGCATTTTTTTGTATTAACATCGTAACTCAGTTCACCTATAAATACCATGGCATAAAGTTAGTATAACCTTCTGTGTCCTTGTGCTATTGATGTTCAAAGTCCAAGTGAACTCGATGCTCTTGCGTAAGCGCCGCTGGAAAATATTTGCGTAGGTAACGTGTTTAGTTTCTTTCAGCCTAGCATTTATGTTCCTCATTGTAAAGGGACAAAACCCGTTTCTATGGTGGTCATGCTACGTGTGAAATCATTTTTACAAGCTTTATATTAGCTTGCTCTGTTCGTATGTGTTTCCGGTTACTCAAATTGTCATCCATTTTTCAAGCACCTCTTGGCATCCGATCGAGTTGAAACTTGGCATACCTATATAACTACCGAGACATTTTGATAAAATGACACCATGGAGCTGGTCTGATGATGGAGCCAGAAGTTAGCCATAGGAACTAGTCAATCAAACTAGATAGCACGATCGTGTTTGGACTCATTAGCTATGTATTTACAAGTGGTTTGACACTAGGTGGTGTTTAGGGTCTGATGACGAAGCCGGAAGGTGGCCCTGGGAAAACCGCATTTAGTTAATTAAAAGCTTTTTAAAAGATTTTTTTACAATTCAACAACATTCATTGCGTCGTTTCCGTTGTCGAACAGACGAATTTTTTAATCATAAGAAGTAATGGATTAACAATTTCCTTTAAAATTCTTCAGATTGTGGTTGGAAGTACGCCATTGTGGTGCAGAAGTCCTCTCCTATAGACTCTTTGTTAGCCTGGCCATTAGTAGTAAAGTAAGACAACATGAGTACTCTTACATATTCTTTGCCCTTCATAGATTGATTAGTGCAACCTGGGGCCAGCATAGCTATTCACTAACATTCGATATTCTTCGATACCTTCCCATGCCTAATCGAACATCAATGAATGTTATATGATTTTGAATTTGAATCACAAATTCGAAACCTGAAAACTTTGTGGCGCAACCATAGTCGCGCTGCCAGCAAAATATACACAGCTTTATGGATGCCTTTCCACTGGAGCGGAGAAGAGACAAGAGGAGCGGAGCTGTGCCAATATTAACCAATACATCTAAACTCTGGAGCAGACAGGCAGCCTATAGCAGCACGAAGTCTAGCTAGTGCAGAGTGAAGAACTACTAACATAGTCTAAGCCTTATTTATTAACACAAGTTTTGTTTATAGAATATGTATGTTTAGGTTAAGGTATTTATCTATGGGCCTGGGTCGCCTGCAATAAATGGTTTATTATTATTATATATGTTTACATATCTCGGGACCATGGGGTCCCGGTCTTTTGGAAGGCGTACGAGGGGCCGAAGCCAACTCGCAGAGGCCCGTTAAACGTTTTTAATGAAATGAGGCACCAACCGACGATTATCCCTGTTCGCACTATACAAGTGCAGCCAAGGACAATCCCCGGTTGGAGTAAGACTATTGCAGGATAGGGAAACAAACAAACTTATTATTATTATTATTATAGGGGGTACCACAAGGCGTCCGATCGGTTGCGCAACCAATCATACATTGTTTGGCAGTGCAACCAAATAGACGACCGCTATTCTTCTATCAGCTATTTACTGTCGGAGAATAGGCAAATTAGCTAACCGAAAATGTGTCATTTTCGATTCGGAAACCTGTCGAATGGTTGTGAATAGCTATGCTGAGGGCCTAGACAAAGTGACATTCTATCAGCGACAACGATGATAGAAAAGGCAAAAATGTATAGGACTGACATAAGCTATCGAAAACCTTATGTCAATTCTTAAAAGTCGTTGCAGAAATACGAAACGCTTTCGAAGCGATTGTCACTTGTCTAGGCCCTCAGGTGCCATGAAATTAATGAAATTCAAGTAATTTGATTAGCTGTTTGTGTCGGTCAACAAGCTAATATGTGACAGCAGTTTTGCTGATCATTGAGAGCCTGGAAAAGGCTTTCTGTAAGCATGGGAATTGATGCTGCCTGAGTGCCTGCTCCAGATCATATCCTTGATACTACTTTAATTTTGTCAAGGATAATATGTGAGACGTTAATATTGTTTTAATAAGGTTGAGTTAGCTAGAAACTAATAATGTACGCACTGAGCGACTTCATTTAGTTTTCTTAAAACTCTTGGTGTTGCAATAAACGTTATGACAAAAGTAACAAGAAATATAAGAGCTAAGTTAATGTGTATTAAGTCGTAAAGATAGTCCGTAGATAGAAGAGTAGGTAATGATTCTGCAGCTCGTGTAACGACATAAAAGATCATAATTTTATTTTGATTGAGTAATGGAGTTTAGACGCACTACGCAGTAAGTGAGAAACATTTCGAAATGGGGGACTGCCTTTTGTAATACTTGAGCCTAGATTGTTTCAAAGTAAATGATTAGAAAATCATCATCTGGCTAGTATTCCGACTATGTTGTGTATGGCTTCTAGGCTACCCGGATGTAGCTGAATACTAGTATTTTACATGGAGCGACTGCCTATTAGACCTCCAGAGTCCAGTGGAGGTCCTGAAGGTCAGATAGGCGAATGCCTATGCAGCTGCATCCGGTTAGACTGGAATCCGACCCCAATTTAGTTGGGAAAAAGGCTAGGCATGATGAGAGATTCGTGTAACCAACATAACATTTTCACAAATTAATTCTGACTCTGATTATGTTTTTATAACAGATCCGTCTTTTAACATTGAAAAAGCTTTGATAACAAAATATCAGCACTTTTTGGTGCGTAACGTTGAAACTTTGCTAGGTCTCACTGCACATTTGCAGCTTCAGGCACGACGGAAGGCAAATCAATTTGAAATACTATGGCTTTTATCTCACTAGTAGGATGGTGTGGTGGACCATGCTGGCGCAACCATGGTCGCGCTACCAGCAAAATATACACAGCTTAAGGGTGCGTTGCCACTGAAGCAGAGACCAGTGGAGCTGAGCGGAGACGTGCAGGAATCGTCCAATCAGAGACGAGACGAGAGATGCGATGAGAATTATGACCATTGTGATTGGTCGATTTCTGCAGGTCTCCGCTTCAGTGGAAACGCACCCTTATGGTGGGTATACTGGGTAAGGGTATCTCTCCAGGCGTCCGATCGGTTGAGCAAACAAACATAAATTTTTTGGCGGTGCGATCATTGTTGCGGTTTCGCCTGCGCGGCACTGGTGTCCCAGTGAGATAGGACCTTAAAAGGCAAATAGGTACAACGAAAGGAAAACTCTTAACGTAGTGTAGCTATACTTAATTAAATTATTTACTCAGTAAATTAGTACTTAGTACTTACCTATTTACTAAGCAGTTTTGTTGTTAGTTTTGCAATAGTTATTTTCCTTGGTTGGTATGTTTATTTAGATGACGTCACTCAGCTAAGCATAATTATTTATGTAAGTGATGTAAATCTAAATATCCTGTATTAGCCCATTAAATACTTAATTAACTATGTACATAAATAAAGCTAGTTGTGAAAATACATCAGGATTCTTTCTCGTGTAGCCAAAAGTGGCGTGACGTATTAAAAAAACAGCAAAAAAACTTTTTACAAAAAAAGTTTTTTTAATTTTTACAAAACAAACGTTTAATTTTACATTTTTCTTACAAAAAAAAGTGTTTTTAATTTGCTTTTAACAGTGAAAAATAACTTTTTTTTTCTCTTTTTAGCCGTGGTGCCTACCTGTACATTCGAAAAAATAGGTAATATTGAAGCTAACTCAAAAACAACACAAGCAAAAATTTCTAAGGGACCACCTCTGAAGCATGACCTACCAAACAAAAAGAATCATCAAAATCAATTCATAATTGGCGGAGTAATCGAGTAACAACTAAACAAACACACACAGACGAATTGAGAACCTCCTCCTTTTTAAAGTCGGTTAAAAAATAAAAGAACAATGATATTCTTAATTTAAATTTCAAATTACGCCACAACTCGAACAGTAAACGTCAACGTCACAAAGCAGAAATTCAAAACAGTCTCTGCAATTCTAGAACATCCGATATGCAAGTGATAGTACGGCAGCCAAGCCCCCAGCTGTTGCTTAACCCGCCACCGGCGCCCGCTGCTGATTCGCAGTCGAGCTGCGTAGCCGTGGGTGTGGTTGACCCGCCCTCGTTACGTCAGCATAATAGGTGAACGTGACCTTTGTCAGTACTCGATATTACTGCGTTTGTATTTTTAGTCGTGCGGGTGCGCATAGATAGGGTTTTGGATTAAACTAATTCTTTGTTTGAAAACTGTTCGGATTGGAATTCCATGACGAAAAATGTTTGGTAACGAATTACTTCCTTCTCTATTTTATTTTAAAATTAGAATTGTGGCTTACCTCTTAGGTAAAAATATTTGAGTTCCTAGCATTAGTCAAAAGAGAGCTCCCGGGCAGACGGGAAAAAGCTGTCTTGCAGTGTGCATTTTACTACATTTTTTACTATGAACTGGCTTTGGAGTAAAAGAGCAACGGTTTAGTATTTAAAGCAGTACTGACAAAGTCCTAGCCTACGTTAAAAATAACAAAAAAAAAATATTGGCTATGGTTTGTGGCACTGACTTCTCCTTATGTTCCACACTAAAAAATAAAAAATAAAGGAGACCTTATTTAATCGCAAATCGCAAAAATTTAAAAACATGGTACGTTTAACTAAAGAATCCTACTAACACCTGCGTAAACGCATGTTTGTAGAATTACGTAGGTATTACTGTAAACATAGCGGCACATATAAAAAATATTAGTCTAAACTTTCTATTCCAATGCAGCAATGTAGGAAAAATATTATGATCCGTTTTCTGTATACAAAGTATTTACAAAGAACAACCTTGGAATGTTGTATACCTACATTAAGCTGTATCTTTTCATACACGAAACCTCTTAAGGGGTCATTGTACTCATCATTATGAACCACTTTCACTATGGGACCAACACTGAAACCGCGAAAAAAAATCATTTATGATCGCATAGCTCGGTCAAAGAGAATTATCATAGCTATTGAAATGAAAATAGTTGACTAGCTGTGACTCTGAATCTCTTCCCGGTTCCCATTGAAAAACATTGGTTAAATATAAACTGCGCATCGTTATACAATCGTTTGATATGACGCGTAAAAAATACGTCGCAACTCGCGTAAAACCATTTTTAATATTTCCTCAAGATTGTAGAGAACAAGGGGCCTTGGCTATATGGCCTTGCCAGGCTATGTTTTATGTCTAAAGACTTCATGAAGACATATACATACGCACGGCTACACATCAAGCTTTACATTTCCAGTTTATACTGATCTCGCATTGTATAGGACTTCCGTACAATGCGAGATCAGCTTATACTGGAAATGTATAGCTTGATGTGTAGCCGTGTGTACATACGATTCCGAGTTTCATTTCATATTTTAGTCTCTGCTGATATAATTGGCAATTTAATCTTCTACCCTCAACCCGCGGTTTCGTTTGCGTTTACCGGGACAAAAAATATCCTATGTCCTGTTCCAGGTCATGGTCTACCCATGTGCCAAATTTAATCTAAATCCGTTCAGCCGTTTTAGCGTGAAAGCGTAACAAACAAACAAACTCATCGCATTTATATCGCCCGAAGCTTCGCGCGCGTGGATGTCGGATATCGTCCCCCGGGAACGTACTACCGGGATACTTAAGAAATGCTGGGTTTCTTATACAAACTTTCATCACCCCCTACAAGATTATTTTTGAAACAAAAAGTAACCTATGTCTTTCAGAGTAGAACAGGGTTACTTTCGAATTTATAATATTAGTATTAGTATGGATTGGATTAGTATCAAAGTATCATATCAATATTTGAATGTTTGTAGTATTCGTAGGTCAAGTAATAAGCCGAAGGAGATAAAATAACACAAGTAAGCTGTTACGTATACGACACTAGTTGTACACTTGTGTGGCGTCTCACTCTAATTGTTTTACGTAAGTACATAATAGCCTAATTGTAATTATTATAATTAAAAATTTGGACGAAAAACTATGTCGTTAACAGGTGAAGAAAATTTGGTAACAGGGTAACAGCTGAAGGCTCAACTCCTTGTAATTAATTGATATTATGCTGAATACCTAGATATCATTTCTCAGTACCAGCACCCTAATTGTGTAATGCACGGTCGGTCAGTCAGAACTGGAATCGGTTTGAAACAAAAGTCTAATCCATTGCTTAAGTAAGTACCTAATAAGTTCGAAAGAAAATCTAACCCCCCTATAGGTAATTAGGGGCAAGATCCAAGGGGCGAGCGGGGCCTACACCAACGTAGCTTACGAACATATGAAGCAATGAATTAGATTGTTTCGACCGATTTCAATTCTGATTGATTGTGTATTACGCAATTAGGGTGCAGCCCGGAGTCTGGATTTGTGCCCGGTTGATGGCGATGGGTTCGCCCCATGGCATAGGACTTAAACATAACTGGCGAAGAGTGGGTGTACTAACAGGTAGACCTCTGCCTAACTCTTCGGGAAATACAGGCGTGATTTTATGTTGTTTTTTTGGTTATATTTCAACAATATATTCCCTTTGGTATTTTGCTATCAGTGCGTACGTACCCATAACATTATTACGCACACGATTACGCATTAATGATGTTATTATTATAATAATATTTTTACAGCTTCTGGTTTTTAAATAAAACTAAAGCGGTTACATAAGTGTGAATTACGCATCAAAATTAGACACGTGAAAATAATAAATTTCGGAAAATGAAATGGATACCGGTTGTCATAGTATGGGCAGGAAATGCGGAAGAGTGAGGAAAATGTCGTAAGGAAAGTTTTGGGTATGAATGTCGATGGCTATAAGAGTAGGGAAACACCAAAGAAACGATGGATGGACTGTGTGAAAGATGATATGGCTGGAAAGGGGGTGACTACCGAGATGACGGGTAATAGAGACGAAAAGACAAGTTGCACCGATCCCAAATAAATTGCGATAAGGGGCAGGAGAATAATGTAATGCATGATATAGGGTTAAATAAAACAGAGTTCAAATGACATTTGAAAGTACCGCAACTAGATAAACTGTACACACGGCTACACATCAAGCTATACATTTCCAGTTTATGCTTATCTCGCATTGTATAGGATTTCCGTACCATGCGAGGTTAGCTTATACTGGAAATGTATAGCTTGATGTGTAGCTAAAACCTTTAATAAGTTAAAAAGATTATATGACTATGTCCATAGGTATTTTGATTAATGCTCAATGCTCTATAGATTGCAAGTTATAAATGTCGGGAGTCGGGTGAAGATAGCGCTATATTTTTCATATCTTTGAAGATTGAAATCGTGCTTGTTGCATTCTTTATGAACCCATTTTTATCGGCATGCGATCTGTCTCAAACAAGGTAAAATAATAAGCAATTAAAAATATCAATGTGAATAAAGAAAATTAATAGTAAGTAATTTCAGACACCTCTTTTAATTGCTGATTTCAAATTCAGCTTCATGATAATGATCAGTGTCACGGCCGCCATTTTAGAATTGATGTTTTAACTGTCACTAAAACGGGTCAAAGCGGTAGTATGGCCGTTTGTCCACCGCACCTGGAACGGGAACGTCAACGAGAAACAGATGACGACGCCAAAGTAAATGTAGTCGCTTCTTCGGCGGCGCCGCCGTCGTCAACTGTTTCTCGTTCTCGTTGATGTTCCCGTTTCGGTGCGGTGGACAAACAGTGTCATTCATCGTTCTATTTATAACACCAGTTTTATCGTTCGGGCTCAAAGCTCAAAATTACTTCCGTGCATAATATTTTGGATGAAAAAAGTATTTCCGTTATTGCTGTAATCAAGTGGATCTCATTTTAATTTCTAAGTATCTCCACTCAAGTGACCTTGACCCCATAAGGCTTTATGTCATTTGCCAACAATGGCCCATGATGGAAGCCACGCAAGTGACGTATAGACATACTAATAAAGTAGGTAGTTAGTAATCTGTGAACGTTTGTCGCTGTGTCTAAATCGGCCATTGTTTTTGAGAACAATAAACAAAATCGGCCGATTTGAAATAGTTTAATACAGTACAAGCTATTTAATTTACATTTTTAATGATAACTGGTTTTCGCGATGGATGTTCAAAAACACGAAAAAACTTGTTAGAGCCCTCGGGTACGCAGATATTTTTGATTTAAAATATTTAAATGCGTTGAATTGAAGTATCTAATTTTGATAGTACACACGGCTACACATCAAGCTATACATTTTCAGTATAAGCTGCAGTAGTTTATGGAAATGTATAGCTTGATGTGTAGCCGTGTGTACACGGAGGTTTTTTGTGCTTAAGACACATGTGCTTGACCGCAGCTTAGGTGTTAATCTTTGGGAGATAGAACTGTACCATAATTATATTCTGTATAATATGGTGAAAAAATATGGGGTTTAACAGGAAAAAAAAAATGTATTTAAAGTTAAACAGGAAAATGAACAGCTAATATCGTATGAAGGGAAACACCTACTCATGTAAATTTTTTCATTAATAATGTAAAATCGGGCCTAATCATGGGTTTGCCTTCGTGTTTCGAATTCCATCATGGCAACGGATGACCGTTATTTACTCCCAAGAAAAATGTCGGTACTCAACTCAAATGCAGATTTCATAAAAAGCTAGGCCCTAACATTACTGCCAAGACTAGCTCCGTAATTATATGTGTCGGCTTCTATGAACGAAGACAGGTGCATAAATAATAGTAACAAATCGCAGACAATCTGGCAACACTGACAGTAACAGGTCACAGGAATAGAAAATAAAGAGACCTCCGCAGGTTAACGCACCACCTGAAATTTTAACCTAAGACAAACATTCAAATGATAACAGTCTGGCAAAACATTTTTTGTCCGTATAATACTGACCTGCCATTTGTCACGTGCTTGAAGGTTCACACACACCTTATTGAAATTAAAAATAAATAGGCTGAATACGACGCGTTCGCTTTGCCCGACACGGAGCACTGTCGAAGAAAAAAGCGCGGGAGCGTCCGGTGTTCAGTCAGTCTAACCAACAGGTCAGTGTGCGTCCGCGGTTCGTAGGGGATGCACGACTCTCCGTCGTATTTACGCGATTTAATAATATTTTCGTACTGTGAAAACTTTTTATAATAACTTATACGTGTGGTGTTAATTTTGTCTGCGACGCCTGGTGCCTGATTCCCTGAGGATACAAAGGATTTTTCAATTCCGTATCGGTGAGACTGAATTTACCTATTTTCTGATTTTACACATTTACTAGTATTTCAATGCAATTTTTTTTATTAATTATTTTTATAAATATTATCAAAAGCTTCACTTAAATTCAAAATTCTATGTGTAAGTTCTAGTGACAAGTATTTAATTATGTAATTAACTTATAACAACATACTTTTTAGTATGTTGGGTTAAAATTAATTACATATTATAATAGCTAGCATAATATATCGTATTGCTGTTATCGTAACTCAGAGTAAGTAAAAATGTCGATGGAAACTATTATACGACTGGATAACAGTGAAATAAAATAAATAAAGAAGATAAAAACGCCATATTCTCCAATCAAGACCTCTTTATCAATGGTAAACGATATAACAAGTTAAAAGTCAAAGAATATATCGTCCAAATTTCAAAACAAACTCCATCCAGTTGTAACTGCTACTCAGGTAGTTTTGTTAAACCCATTTAACAAAACTACTTGAGTGTGAAGAAAAACAAAAGAATGTACAAAATCACTTTACATACAATCAATCATGACTTCGATATTTTTTGTTCAAATTAACGTCAGACTCTATTTAATATTCAACAGGCAAAGGCGTAAAAACTAGATAAATAATTCCACATACTATTTAAATATTTTGAATATGTAAATACATCAATATACGTTATGGCAATGGAATAAATATACCTATTTATTTGACTACAGCTTGGATTTTACCTTCAAAACCAAAGCCAGAACTTACCCTGATGAAAAGTACCAAAACCACAAAATATCGGTTAGTATATCAGAACCAGAGTACACAACAAATGTCTCTATAGAGTAACTAACTAAACTAATCCTTGACGATGTTACGCATAAACGGACAACTCTGACATCAGGATAGTCACTAATCGCGCGAATAGTAGAAGTATTAGTAACGGAAAACTATTCAAATATCGAAACATACGACAAGCAGCTGAATGAGACAAACATTTTGATGTTATATGTTCACATATTAATGTTGATAATGAAGGCCCTGACATTGTACATCATATTATCCTTAAAGAGACTTTTACTACGTATTTACACGATACTAGTGAACCTTATCATGATGCCATTAATCTAGAGAACTTTGTATTAGTCGTTGCAATTATAATGTTGTTTTGAACAGAATATTTTCCAGAGCAACACATTTTAATAGATATAGTTCAAACTTCATTAAAATTATCATCGACGTAGCGTAGGCGTATTAATGATGTGGGATTTGTAATCTCAAAGCTCTTGTCTGTTTGATATACATATAAATCAGAAATACTAAATCAGTAAAAAAAAAACATATTATGTGTCCTAGTTTTTGTATTTAGTATAAAGGGCAATGCCTGGCTCTTATCTGACATTGCACTTTTTGAGGAAGGTTAATATTTGGACTAAAAAAAAATCTCGGAAATAATCTAATCTGATCAAAATAACATGTAAAGAAATCAGTTAATCATCAAGCATATCTTTATTTTCTTTATTGTCTACAGAAACAAAACACTCAGAGATTTCAAACCTTACAAATTTCTGACATTTGCAGTAAGTGTCAAAAAATAACGTGAAGTAAGTTTAGAAGAAGCCCTAAAAGCCGTAATCCTCGGGATTAACCGTCTTCAAACTTCTGCAGTATTGATAAACAAATAAAATAAAATCTAGATCAAGTTTCAGCCAAGACTGCGTAAACATGCGAAGGAAATTTCCAAAGTTTTCAGCTAAATCTGAGGAAGATTCTGAAATATATAATAACAACCTGAATGATTAAGACGATATTGTATACATATAGTAGAAACTCGTGGCTCGTGGATAAACAAAAACAGCCGCACGGGTCGATCGAAGGATTTTTAGGGATCCATTACATATTGGGATTGGGCTCCGTGACTGGGAAAGCAAGTTAAGCTTGGCCCTGGCTATCATTCGTAGATCTTTAATAGTAGTTACGGGCAGTCAGAAGCCCAAAAGTGTGACAACCAGTCTTACCAAGGAGTAGCGAGTTACCCAGTAACTGGTACAGTTCGATTACGAATATGAGGCGAGTCGCTTTCCAGAAACAATTTCATGTGTCAGCGGGGGTGAAGGTTGGGGTACTGCGTAGCGAGTAGCTACCTTCCAAGCCGCCATTAAGTTTGAATCGAACTGTATTCAGCTGCATCCGGTTAGACTGGAAGCCGACCCCAACATAGTTGGAAAAAGGTTAGGTAGATTTTAGATTAATATAGTAGAAATCAAGCAATTTTCCATTGTTACGTTTCAAGTTTCAACTAAGTTATATCATAACAATGTAGAAATGGAAGTAAAAGGAATAACATTTATGTATAATGTTTTGGTTTGTGAGAACTGTTGCGTGTTTAAAGATTATATCGAATGAAGTAGTTATCAACATTACATCGCATATTATTAAGATTTCACAAGTGTCCATCTTTTCACAATATGTTATTATATTTCCGATTCCAAGGCGCGTTCGCCAATACTTTTCCTTATAAGTAAGTACTAATCTTTTCAACTGATTCAGATTTCAGACAATGTTATCTGTTGTTCAAATAGAATTTAACTCAAATCTGAATCCACCATCTTTACGAGTTTATTATACCACTACACAGAATGAAGGTTACAAGATAACTCCATTATAAAATAATTGTACATTAGTAACTTTTATTTAAAGAAGTGAAAAACAGAGGTGCTTAGACTGAATGACATGCGTTGACCCAATAAGCAGACAATGACTGGATGCCCTGTTTTACCTTCCAAGTCGATATCATCTGAACAAATAATACGTATTTGTTGAAAACAATCAATACATTAACTGTGTGGCCAAAGAATGAGGCTTCTGATTTTGCTGTTGTAGTAACTGATTCAAATTAATTGCGGCAATTTTTTTAAATGAACCCACGTATCATCCTGCATTCTTTAAAAATACCAGACGATTTTAATGGAGTCAATATTTCAAGTAAAGCAGTTTTATTTATTTCGTGTTCATGAACGCATGACGTAAGCGGAAGACTTAAAGGCGTTGAAAGGAGGTGTGTCACAATGGCATTGAAAATACAATTCATAGATATTATCATAAAACTTTATCTTACTGCTAAATAGTCTTTTAATTTAGCAGCCATCATACATATATATGTCATATAAAATTTATTTATTTAGCAAAAACTTGAAGACTACATAACAGAACGAATTACCTCTAGATTAACTGCTAAGATAATTTGCTTTGCCATAAGTGTACTCAATTTTAAGGAATGCTAGAACAGTAGATACATTTTTGACTATGGAGTGACTAAAGAATTTGTCATCTATACCAAAGAGAAAAGCTAATGGAGAGTAGAACAAAATGAAATTAAGGGAAATAAAAGATCCTAATCACCAAACAAAGAACTCATCATGAATAATATGAACAACTATAAAATTGTAGGGTTGAAAGTAGGGTTAAAAAAAATGGATCGCATTTTATCCATACTCTTCATCAGTTGTTGAAACAGGGAAGAAACAAGATGTAGAGTAAGAAATATAATATTTTCAAAAAACTTCCTTGCTATGGTGAATGAACACAGTGCGTGAAGGTGGTTCGGAAAAGGTCAATGCGATACGTTGCTCCCATTTTCAAGAAGTCTGTGCACTGATTTTAATGCATTAGCATGAAATGTTAGGGCAGAGTTACATTGTACGATCTACGATAGTTTGGCCGGCGACATTGATTCGAAACTTTGTAATAAATAGATTTGTTCCGCCTTAGTAGGAATATTTATATGATTGTTTTTCAATGCAGTTTCAACTGATAAAGAAATGAAAACTTTCGAGATTAATAATCGGAACGTAAATTGTTAAACAAGGAATTACACCGTAAAATATACAAGCTGCAATAACTGCTTATCTCGAACAAATTCATAGACGGTGTGACCAATTATGAATATGAATGCTTTCGTCATACGAATACTGGTCGGCAACTGCATACGTTATGATCATATATTGTGTTGAAAGATATATTAAGTTTGGGCTAAATCTTCCGAAGCTGACTCACAGGCAGACGGTGAACATTTTGAGAAGTCAGATATTAATCAACCTTTTGTGCAATATAATTTGTATATTGATGGATATTGAGTTTACGAAGGTATTGAACTCTAAGGTGAAAAATAAAATTCTGAGAATTTATTTAAAACATTCGAAAGTATTGTACTTGTGAAGGTAAAATTCAATTCATAGTCATTTCAAATACAGAAAGTCTGCCAATAGTTGAAGCACTTAGCAATGTCTACTCAGCTTCCTTTATTTAAATTTTGCACAAATTAAAGATACACAGTATAATCTGAATAAAACAGGTCATGCATTTACTGAAATGTTAAATATAAAGTTGTGATTCACGAATGCAGAACAAAGAACTGGGCCCAGGCCGCACAGCACATAAAGAGATGGCAGAGTAACCGCAGCTAAATTACTAAATCCAGCAACAATAGTAGTTATTTGAGAAGGAAACAAAGCAGGCAACGCAGTAATAAAACTACTAAATAGAAACAATATTAATATAATTGAGCCAAAAGCCCAGTAGTTGACGTAACAAATTTATTAGTAAGGAAAATAGTGCTACAGAAATATGGAAAGAGTGGAAATTCACATCTTAGTGCCATCTTTGTCGAAAATACAGTAGTTTTGATATAATACTCACATAGCTATCAGGCAATTACTTATGAATGCTATGTCGGGATATATTGCAACTATGCGGAGATTCCTTGGGAATTAGAGATAAGAAATTCCATCAATTCAACCCAAGAGTCTTCACGAACTTGATCTATAAAGTATATCTTGGTACGAGGACCACGTATTGGCCCCAGGTCAAGTCTGCGGATACGCTCTCATTTGAAGCCCGTTATCTCTGACCTGATATCTGTTTGAGGATCAAAGTTTTATGATTCATCAAAATGTGATAATACAGTTGTTATTCAAGGTTATCATGCGAGTCAAGTTATCAAGAGAGGGGGGCCTGTGTCCCAGCAGTGGGATCATTATAGGCTGATTATGGATGCGAGTCGAATGCAATAATTGCATGATAATTATATGCGAGGACATTTGTACCAAGTCTGGCAAAGCTTAATGAAAAAATGCATACACGTATGTGTTCGAACGATATATCATTATGATGTTTATTATGTGATCCGACGAGCGAAGAAACCTTGAAGAGAATGTTGCGTAAAATAAGTTGTATTAAATTAATAAATATAATTCTTATTAATAGAATTGTAGCATGATAACAATAAAAAAACTGTAATTATCAATAGCGGCGGATGATCGTACCACTATAGCTGCAGGTCTACAAAGGAAAGTGAAAGCCGAATGTCACTGTCAAAGACATACTTGCATCTATAGTCAATAGTCATAATCTTAATTAAGATAACATTGAATCGTGATACCCCGGGCAACTGATAGTTACATAATAAATATGTCACATGATTAAATTACTGACCTTATGCATAATGAGAAGATATTGCAGGTTCATGCAATTAAGTGATTAATTTGGAACGCAATAAAATGTAGTGTAGTTTGTTATGAATATGGAATAAAAGTTGGCCTTGCAATGAGTCGATATTATAATTATCCTAGGTACTACAGACAGACAGGCAATGGATTTACTTTAAGTTGCAGCATTAGTGAAAAGATGATGCATCCCATCCCTAATGGAACAAACCTATCCTTTTGTTTCCTCTAACTTAAGTAAAATGATCTCATTCTTGTCACAGGTGCAATCTATAATGTTCTATACCTAATGATTTGTACTTTCCATTAGGGTTTACACGTGCCTTGCTTGCCCTACACTTTACTATTCAAAGCACGGCTATTAATAATTGTACGTGAGGTTTCCAGTTCTATCTATTATGACCAATAGTTTTGTTAATGATTGAGGAAGAGACTGTCTTATGGCTTTTTAAATTGGTTAGTCTTTATTCATATATCCAAAGTTTCTTAGTTTTTTTTTTGTGAATGTTTTTATTGTTTTTTTCTATAATATTGTTGCTTAAAAAGTTCTAAGGTCATCTCCACCGACAGTTCCATTATTTTCTTGTTATTCATTACTAATTTGTAATCTGACCCATTGACTTGCCTTTATCTGAATATCATGTCACAGTCGTGATTTATCATTGTACAGTAAATTATATTCTATTAATATCTCAACAGCAACATTACAATTTGTGGGGTCAAGAGGTGACATGTCCCCAAAAGGTGTGATTATCATGTGATCATATCAATAATTTGTCCAGAGGTTATCGTAGTTATTAATAGCAGTATCTAAGCAATCCAGATATATAAAAAGGGGTTAGTTTACCTCTATCAATGGATCCAGTACAGTAAGGAATTAAAGTGGACAAAGCCATCGATTTTGATCACTACGGTTTTATATTAGAGGTCCTTGCTCCGGAAAGTCTTGTTTCACAAAAAGACAACTACAAATCCAATCGGAATCCTTTAAATAAATTGTCGAAACCGGTTGCATAATGGAGATAAATAATAATAAGTTATTTTTGGGAGTCTGCGTGACACTTTTAGTAAAAGGTAAAAGATACTTTGCTACAGAGTACACATTAATTAACGAATCGAAATAATATATCAGGAAGTTCAAAAGAAGATGCAAGTATTTTGAGAATGTACTTATTATAATATGAAAATAGGTAACAATGGCCATTATCTTGCTAGGATTTAGAACAATACAGATGGACAATAAATAGACGCAGTAAGATCTAGTTTCGATTTCACAATAAATAGTAACAGAAGACACAGACACGACCTTGGCATGGCTATGATTGAAGACAATAGGCATTGATATAGTTATCAATTTGCGCACACGTCCCAAACTTGACGACATCAGTTTGCGATGAAACGGAACAATTAAAGATGTGACGACAGTGTCTTGTAGACTCTTAAATTCATTGGTAGGACAGGCAGGGTTCAACTGGTTCAACTGACCTTGTACTGTACCTTTAACAACATAACACAAGCGAGAATTCACTGTAAATTCAATAAAGTAGGACAGAAAAGTTCTGAAGTCCATGTATAGAACATTAATGTAGCCAGAATTAAGTCTGACATAGTAATTGACAGAACTCTGACATAATGAGGACTTCTCTGACGAAATCTGCCTAATCATCTCGTTAATTCTATAGTAAACTAACCGAAACGAGTAGTTGTAGTGGAACGTTGTAAAACGGCCTAGTAATTCTACTAATTATCTGTAACTACGATCTACAACTTAGCCGGTTAATGCTGAACGTGACTTTACCTAACACAAATAGTAGTTTACAGGTGTTGAAACTTATTTATTTATGACTTGAAAACTAGAATGACTAAGGACAAATACCAAAAGCAGGGAGATGTAAAGAGTATTTAGAATTGATGACCGTAACCGTAGAAGGAGCAATAAATTGACTGCTGAAAAAAAATTAAGAGAATCTATTTGAATAAAGAGCTTTTTAAAGTATTAATAAAAATCTGCCGTGATGTAATCAGGTAAATATTATAAGGCAAAGTGCAAGGTAGAATTATCGCACAATGCAAAACGTGATGTTTTCATGATTGAGGATCAAAGGTCGTCTCGCACGCGATATAATGACCCCAACAAAATTAGTAAGATAAAAAATTTACTTAATTTTAATAGGTTAAATGGGAATGATAAGAAGACACGAATCTATTGAATTTATTAACGTAACATGACAACCAATCGCACCAGAGTTTGATTTAGCTAAGCTTTGATTAAAATGGGTTCTTTGAAAATTGACATCAAACAATTTATACATAAACATGACATTAACAGTCTACAAGTTCTCACCGGTCGAGTATTAAATATTTCCAAACTACGACCAAGCAGAACACGTAATATTGCACTTTTGTAAACAGCGATAAGAATTTAAAGTACAGCTGCTTTCGATAAGAATTGTTTACCTTGACGATGCTTAAGAAAAAGTTAAAGGATAAAAGATTATATAGTCAGTAAATAATATTAGAATTTAGAATATCGATACAGGAAGTCACGAAGTACTTGAATCAGAAACGTGAAAGCCTAATCAGAGGCAGGAAGTAAACAAAAATGACAAAACAAAATAGAAATATGATGGAATAGGCACTAAAGTGACCCTGTTCGAACTAGGTGATAGTAAAATCCGAGACCAGGAAAAGAGAGGTGGTAAAACTGAAGCAAGGACAACTACCTGTTTTGAATGTTGCTAAACTGAATATATTGCAGTCATAAGGAAGTTTGGAGACTTAGCATTAGGTGTGAAAGTGCATTTTGTCACATGCAGAAGTTGCAGAAGAAGATCTTATCCATAAGCTTAAACGGAACGAATAGATAAAAATCAGCAATAGCCTTGACAAGCTAAGACAATCGTTTCAATAAATAGCAGGTGTCAGATTCCTTCATGTACATAAATATTTATTTCAACTAGCCTGATAGCTAAATGCATTGCAATTTGACACTGCAATGACATTAACAATAGTACTACAAGGTCTCGTTTTAATCGGGATGTAGTTGTAGGTACAATTAAAAGATAAAATACGTTTTATTACCACTTGTATAAATAGTTGAACAATTTCGAGACGAGACGCAGCTGATGTAACCATGCAATGGGTGTCGTCATTACTTTTGTACGTTTCGAAATCACTTTAAAAACATATTGCACCTTTGAAGAACTGGAATTTCTTATTTTTTCCTGTTGCCCTAAAAATCAGTAGACTTTAAATTAAAAGACAATACAATATCCTTGTAGTAAAATCTCAAGGAAAATAATAATTCTTGTAGAATTCATCCGTATTTTATGCATCCGCTGATGACAAGGTGATGACGAATGACGTAGGTATGACAATGCACCATAATGATAAAAAAGCCGAAAGAGAGTATTAATGATTCGTTAAACAGATAAGTGCTAAATGAGTGGTAGCCATTTTGTAAGAGGCTAATATTGGAAATGTCCCAGATATGAGGAAGGCTAATTATTGAATGCATAATATTATGACGCGGTTATAAATTAGAGAAGTTGATTGACCAGCCCTGGGCGCGTGTAACAAAAAAGTTACTTGACGGGTGTCGAGTGTCGACTGTGGAGTCTTAGTTGCATAATATGATGATGGACTTACTTGAATGTTTGGGGGCTTGGCTTCAAAAGTTTCATCTGGCTTGAGAGTTCCATTGGAGTTAAGAGCAACGTCGTAAAATACTCCATTCAAAGTTTAGGACGTAGTTTTTATTATTTCACGTTCATTATTTTAAGGTCTTTGTTAATCCGTTGCATCAGGGTTTTTGACCTGCCAGCAATTTGTTGTTTACTGATTGAAGAGTTCATGAGTGTTTTCAAGCTTTCCCTTTTATTAAGATTCATCTATTTATACCAAAGTTTCGTATACATTAATGGTAAGGTTTGCCTATATGTATATGTATAGTCTTGCCACGTGTTGCGCATTTGCCAGACGTCCTGATTTCTGAATTAATTAATGTTGATTTTATTCTTGAACGTTTGGCGAACTTCGTCTGGTATTAACTTGTTTACTTATTATTCATCTATGCAAGTAAGCACCCGTCATCAGTTTGGTTACGACGTGACATCCGCCATTTTTTTGGTAATTTACTACAGGTGATCGTATGATAACTTGAATTTGCTTTCACAAACAAACACAATATTTTTGGTTATAATCGTGGCAATATGTTTATACACATTGAAACCAGCAATGTCATGTTTATGTAAAGGTGTTTCAATTTCTGTTGCTGTTTTGTTGTTTGTTTCCAAGGTTACTTAAATTACGATTGGAATTTAATATTAAGTCGTAAACAGAATAGTTACGAAGCCTCCGTATGCATTTATGTAATGATAACCAAATTCTATGATATTGGCTAAGTACAGAAGACCTATTTCCTAAACTCAGCTGTAAACGTGTTCACATTTATTTTTGTGGATATAGTATTGAATACATACAATACCGCAACCAGGCTCTATTGCTATTTTAAATGCTTCGTCATCATTACCAAATGTACCACGAATCTCTATAAATCCTTATTGCTATAATGCTGACACATCCAAAAACCAAAACCCTAATTAATATTAAACAAACGCACGATTCGTAAGCGTAACGTGCTAGTGCAAATGTAATCAGACGACGCCGCACCATATCGCCACACATTTTATTTGGCCAATCAGAAAGCAGCAGTTGCACGGTTGCAGCTACGTGACTATGGAGGTGTGTTTCGGCGTAACTTTAAACCGAGTATGAATACTCGTATTGTGTTACATTGACGTCATTAATTTATTTCAGGAACGTGACATCAAATGACAAGTATCCTTATATCATTAACTAGTCACCCGCCCTTGCTTCGCACGGGTGTCATTATGTGTAATAAATTATGTAAGCGATGGTGAAAAAAACCTTATCAAATCCATTTTGAAGTTTGGAACTAAGTGGTCACAGGTCGCACAGATAGATACTAAAATCGACTTTGCTTTATACATCCATAGATCCATCCGTATGTATCCATAGATCTAGAGGTACACGTAGGCTTAATCTTTAAACATTTAAGAAACACCAAGATTCTTGGAAAACGGATTAATGTTCCCAGTGAACACACAGAAGCAGGAGTGGAGAGTTTCCACTTTGACATAATCCATTAGTTTCGATCTGTTAGCATTGAAAAGAAGAAAGAGAGATGACCTACTTGTGACAGAACATCATTTAGAATTTTACACACAGCGAAAATAATTATATTTTCTCGGAAAAAATACGCAAGTCATCTAGCTATGGAAGTCATTCAAGGAAGTCATCTGCCCTTGACATATAATGCCTGAATTGCGTTGCAAACGCCCTGACGTCATGTTTACGATAAGGTAGTAGATCTGATGATAGATAAGATAGTAGGATTCAGTTGAATGTCTTGTTATTTTTACTGATTTGATGTGATTTGGGGACAACAGCTTTTTTAAGACAATGACTAACGACATTATCTTGTTTTTCGATGTGTCAACATATAGATATGTTTGTCTTAACTTAAGGTTCACTTCCGAATAGCTGTTGCATATACACCTAGTTGAAGAACCTAACACAGTTGTAGCATTTCAAACACAACAGTAAATCGTCATGACAATCATGACAATGTCTTCTCATATAAAAGAATAAATAAAATTAATGGCAGTAATAAAAAGCATAAAACAGCTTGATACTGAGGTCATTGCTAATGATGAAAAGGACGCCATTACATTATACAGAGCGAAACCTAGTAACAATTTAAGAATTGTACAGGAAAATTTAACAATTTAAATGAATGTTTTCTGACGATAACTGCTGTTTGCATGCCACGAATAATTCTACTTATATGCTTAAACGATAAGGTCTGTTTATTTGGATTATGTAATCTGGAAACTCCTCGATTCAACTTCGTTTCTAGTCTTTTCAAAGGTAAATTAACTTCTATTCCCAACTTTACTCCTAGCAACGAAAAGCATGCAGTAGGAATTTTACAAAGAATAGCAGACTCTAATACAGATTCTTCGTTAAGTCTTCTCGTAAAAAAATATCTGGAAAAGAACCGGTGTTACCGACACAGCTTGCAGAGCAAGCAAACTGAAATAGCAGTGGGCTGGGCTGGCCGTGGCTATGTTTGTCGAAGGACTGATGGCTGGTGGAGCAAACGAGTCCAGAATTGGAGACCACGTATCAGGAAGCCTAGTGTGGGACGCCGCCAGCTAGATGGCCCGACGACCTTCAGAAGATGGCTGGGACAGACTGGATGCGGAAGGCAGAGGACAGGGTGTTTTGGCGCAATCTGGGAGAGGCTTATGTCCAGCAGTAGACTGAGATAGGCTGAATTGATTGATTTATTGAGAGCAAATCAGCGTTGGCTTAGAGATCTTTATTTTTAGTAAGATCCTGCATAGCGTGATCTGAGATTTGTATTACAAAATTCTCAGTTATAAGCTCCACTTGGAACTCTGCCAGCTGCAGTGCAATATACTCTTGTCACCTTGGAAAATTGATGACGTTCTTGTAAATCATTAAGGTCTCCATCGTCATTACCAATTTCATCATTATTTCCTTGGGGATTAAGATCAGAATGGTGTGCTATTTCTTCCCAAGTTACGTCTTATTATTCCAAGGTTATCCCGTTTCAGTCTCTGTTTCTAGTATCATTTCGCATTTATTATTAAACTAGCGAGATTTCCTCGTGATGTTTTCTTTCACGTTCAAGTGCGTGATAAATAAAAATGTTTTTTAAACACATGGTAATCGATTACCGGATTTTCATGGCCATTAATTTTCCTTCGTCAAGGATGAAATTGGAGCAATTTTGACGGCTTGTTCCTGATATGTCTTGTGTTTCGGGCCCACGTTTTCGGGCATGTGTTGGCAAAAAAAATGTTATTATTATGTTCGTACTGATTAGGATAACTAGTAATAAAAATAAAACTGAATTTAAAACAGGCATTTTAGAGTTTATCGTGAACCGACGCCCTTGAAAATTCGTTGATTATTTCAATTCATAGGTTACAGAGTTTATTGATATTTTATTGTTGACATTAAAAAAAGCAATGTTATTTATTAAATACCAGATGAAGCGTAGATAAAACTGGTTTTTAACCAGTTACGACTGGTACATTGAATAAAGTTTATTATGCTGAACATGGTAGGAAAAGGCTCGATACAATGGTGACAGGTGATACTCAATTCTACAGAACATTTAGCATTTACAAAGCATACTGGACATAATTTGGATACAATGCGCATTGACATGGCTACTGGCAGTAACGATATTGCAGCAGACAAGACGATGGATAGCTGTAATGTACTTAACTGTTCTTTATGGTTTTTAATCAACTTCTTAAACAAGGACGAGTTTCTCAATTCGTCTGTAACACACATATATTTTTTATTTTCGTCAATTCTGGACCGATTTTGAAAATTATTTTTTTGTTAAATAAATAAATGCTTTCTCAGACTATTTTTAAAGAGTGATGTCCCATTACAGGTACGTTTCTCAATGAGGAAGTTCAGCCTCATTCAAACTGGGGCGTTCTCCTTTTCAAAACAAGAACCTTTGCGTACAAAAGTGACTACTGATAGTAAAAACTATCTGCTCAGATGCGGATGCTAAATTGAAACGTGATGCATCCAGATATCCACGTCTACATGACGTGGGAACCTTGATTTTGTCGGGTTATTTCGGGCCTCACGTCCAAACAGCCACCGATTTAGTACTATACCTCTGCCAGTTGTATTTATAAAGAGAGATTGGTGGCTCTTACCGCATTCTTTACGAGAAAATCTTTGCTGATGGCACGTTTTCCTGGTTTCCTTACGAACTAACGTTGACCAAGAAACTCCATGATTATTACCCTTCGTAAAGCGTGGGCAGACACACGACAGACAGACACGTGACACACGTGCGGGTCGGAATGATTCGGCACAGACGAGCGGCATTATATACATTCGATTTTTCCGCCTGACCTGTGTCCGTTTGTCAAAACAATTGTGTAGCAGCACCCCTTACACACTAGTGCAGTAGTGTCGACCGCACGCCAATGGTCATACTTTGACCTTGAGCTGGCCTAGCGTAGTACGGAGTTTCAATAGAATAAGAGGGTAGCTTAATACTGGTTTTGTTCATCATCTGCCTAGCCTTTTCTCAACTAAGTTGGGGTCGGCTTGTAATTTAAACGGATACAGTGGAATACCAGTATTTTACATGGAGCGACTGCCTATCTGACCTCCACATCCCACTTACTAGGAAACACGATATACCCCCTGGTAAGACTGAATGTCAGACTTCCGGGCTTCGATGACCCGTAATGACTGTCAAAGATCCACGACTGACAGCCGGGACCAACGGCTTATCGTGTTTTCCGAGGCACGGAGAGGTCTTGGTATGTAAAGATGGTCACCCATCCACGGACCAACCGCGGTAACTTAAACTGATCGATCGACCCGTGCGGCTGTTAATTACTTATTGTATGAGTAGTTTCAATTGTCGAGGACGTTTCTTATCTCATCTCTAGTACTGTTCCTTCCGTTACTGATATAGGTCATATTCTATAGCAATATTTATGTGGCTACTGGCTATGTATGAGTAATTCGTTCAAACACAGTTATCTATTTGTTACAAATAATACCTAAGGCCCTCGGCCTCGGTCCCTAAGTTTATAGGATTAGGTTAAATAATTTGTTAATGTAAGTACGTATGGAACAAATAAAGTTATTTATATTATTTGCTTTCGCAAACATGGAAAAAGATCAAATTATAACTCTTCCTTTTGGCTTTGCCGTAGTCGGGTAAATATGCCCTGCAGTGGCACAACACAGGCTGATTATTTATTCATTCAAATTATTATGTTGTAGATATTTTAGTAGTAGCAACACATCTACAATACATCAAATTCATCACTATGATTTTTTTTATTCTTAGGGGATTGAAATAAGAGGACATTGCCCGCACGATTTTGATACCACTCCATTGTAAAAAAGGAATGCATAATAAGTAGGTATGCCTTGCCAAATATGTGATCATCACATTCACATCTTGTTTACACGTGCAACTAATACCAAAGACGACGAAGGGCGAATTTCACCAATGAAAGTGTGTCAATATTGTGTCAAAATTGCACAACAACGATTTCACTGACAGGTCTTGAATGCACTTTAGATGAGCTGATGGCGTTCAGCACCCTAATACACGATCAATCAGAATTGGAATCAGTTTGAAACAAATGTCTAATCCATTGCTTCATTAGTTCGAAAAAAAATCTGCTCAGCAACGTAAATAACGCAATGAATGTTGTTGAACTGTCAAAATGAAACAAATCAGTCATAATTTATTTATTTAATTACAACGGTGCGGTTACGATAATAAGTTACGCAATTAGATAGCAGTTTCCGTGGTGAAATTCACCACAAGGATTTAAGCAAACGCTGCTTCAATATTGTCACAGAAATACGAACTTGCTTACCCGTATTATCCATAGTGACAAAAGCATATTTATGAGAAATAAAAGGCCATTTTAATTAACGCCTCTACATGGACGCCGAAAACCGAATTTAGGGGTATTCAATGATCGTCCTAACACTTACGTCATTTGTGTGAATATGTGTCTATTTGTACAAATGACACTACGATTTAAGTGTGTTTAATCTATCAGTACAATAAGTGGATGAGAATGGAATTCACCTCCGAAAATATGAGTTATGAAGAATTTATGACCCGTTTCTAAATTGAGAATTTGATGTTTAATGCAAGTCTATACGAAATTACGAACCCAGTAATGTGACAGCATTTAAGGCAGTCCACCACTGACTTGCAACCAGACTCGTGTAGGCACTAGTTTAAACCCAGTCCAGTGCTGACTTCGCGTCCTCAATTCAGTCCAGTTGACTAACCTACCCGTATATTTTCGGGCCCAGTAGCTTCCCCTGTCTGACTTACAGGCCGATCTCGTCTACATGAACCCACTAACTGTGTCCGAAATTCCGAGTCACCGGGTCCAGTCACTGGCATCGTATAAACCAACCATGAGCATTAAAAACTTGTCAAACTCTACTTTGGCATTAGTTAAGGTGACGTTCGCGAAAGTTCAAAATCTCATTTCAGAAACCAACACCCTTGCGTAACACCTGAATGATTTTGAAGGATATTGCTAATCCAACAATGATGTATACAAGATTGATAACCGGTAAACAGATATCGACCAAAGATAACCACAAGTCGGCCTCAACCTCAACCTTGTCTCTGCTCTTGACCTTGCAAATTTACTGTCTTTACCGCCGTAGCTGGCCAGTAAATCTATTACGACACTTGAGGGTTAGATAGCTAGTTTATAAAAAGGCACTTTATTGACTTGGCTTTAGGATTGCTTGTTCTCTATTTAATGAGAAAGCAATATCTTCTTTTATAGGTAGACTAGCTTCTGCCCGCGACTTCTTATGTGTGAAATTTCTTGTTTTTAACATAAAATATATCCTTTACTTTGCCCCGTTACTTCGCTTAGCGTTATAACTTTTTTCTTTTTCCTCGGCTCCTAAGGGTCGTGGCATGCCTGTAGCCTTCCTCAAGAATTGGGCTTTCAAATGTAATAAGATTTTTTCAAATCCGACTGGTAGTTCCAGAGATTAGCGCGTCCAAACAAACTCTTCAGCTTTATTATTAATATAGATAGATATAATAGTATAGATGAAGTAATAAAAACTTTAATGAAAATCTACATGCTTCATTTATAAGTGTTAATTTTCCATTTAATTAATTTTCTCCGCCTTCATACTTAGGTATTCATTGAAAGACAAGGCCTATAAAAACATGTCCTTCACTACTTCCTACAATTACTAAGAAGTTGTTTGCGTATCAAGTTCTGCGCCGTTTCATTACGTACAATTGAGAGTGCAATTGATCGATAAACACTGTTTGACGCTACGGTCTTGCTGCGCAGGAGTTTCGAACGTCGCGGAATCAATTAGATGATCAACAATTATACTGGTAATTACATAGGCAGGATGATCGGACCATTATAAGGTGTATCGTACAGTTTCAGCCAAAATACGATCATCATAAAATGTTTCAGGATGTATGTCAACTTCTCATTGGTCAAAGGTGTAAGTATGCTGTTTTGATCTTTGTTATCAAGCTATTCAATAATATTTATACACATACATAATTATGTAGTTTTCTACGCAATAGTCTGATCAGTGCGGTAGCTTCGATAGGTATTATTACCTATGTGTCTTGACAAGATAAAGAAAAGAATTTGAAAACTGACGCAGGTAGAAAAGATTTGACTGTAAATACCAGAAATTAGAAGTAAGTAGTTTAAAGGTTCATGAACCAGAATAGAATAATTATATTAAAGGTGCTCCCGCACCTGGGAGCATTTGTTACAGACTCGAGCATAACACCAGGGGGCCAAGTCTACGAATTTAAAAACGTGTCAGTCGTCTCGCAATGATGAGTTTTTGACAGATTTTGTATGGCATATCTATCAAAAACTGATCATTGTGAGACCACTGACACGTTTGTAAATTAGTAGACCTGACCCCCTGCAGGCGTAGCATGAGCACCGTTTTGTCGACGGAAGAGTAGACAAAAATGACGTTTCCTGTAGACAGTAGACAGAACGAGACGGCAGCAAAATAGAAAGAGTCAACTGCACTTTTTACGAAATTCACTCTTTTACATAATTCGACTCAGAATTCTTTGTTTTATCATAGGATTTATCGGTTGTCAGTTTGATTTTGACAGTAAGGATAGAAAACTTTCTTCCAAAATAGTCTACATATAAAAAGACCTAGACAAAGATCGTTAGAAATGAAAGACAAAATGGCAGATTGTAGAAAGATTTCTACGGTGGATGTCAAAAATGAAGAAACGAACTGTCACTTTGTATAGAAAAAGCGATGTCTATTCTTCGTAGAGATAGAAAGCGCCATGCTACGCCTGCTGTGAGGGGGGATAACCGAGCGTTACAGTGCGCAATGTCTGTAATATTTTGATATTACAGACATTGCGCACTTGCAAAATCAATGTTACATTACAAGCGAATGCTCGTCGACAGGGAGGCAGTATTGTAACGTAATGCTCAAAATCAAATATCTGTAACGTTACAATACAGGTAAGTGCTCCGGAAAAGAATCCGACGTATTTATAAGTTTCTGAGAAATGACTACTAAAATCGTAGTTTAGAGACTACATTGGCTATTTTTAACCGACTTCTTCAAAAAGGAGGAGGTTCTCAATTCGTCTGTATGTTTTTTTTTTTTTTTTTTTTTTTGTGTATTTTACCCGATTACTCCGCCAATTATGAATCGATTTTGATGATTCTTTTTTTGTTTGGTAGGTCATGCTTCAGAGGTGGTCCCATATAAATTTTATTAATTTTGCTTGCGTAGTTTTTGAGTTAGCTTCAATAATTACGTAGTTTTCCCACTTTGCGATGTTGATGATATGTTAATTGACTCCGTGTCATAGCAGACAACGGTATACGAATTTGTGTGGGGTAGTTACCACAACTAAAAAGTGAAAAATAAAAACTTTTTACAAAAAAAAAAACAACCGACTTCCAAAAAAAAAGTGAAAAATAACTTTAATTTCGGAAGTCGGTGGCAAAAAACGAAAATTGAAAAGCAAAGACACCGACTTCCGAAATTAAAGTTATTTTTCACTTTTTTTTTGGAAGTCGGTTGTTTTTTTTTTTAAATTGAAAGGGTTTAAATGTCAACAATTTAAAAGTAATTGGCATTGCTGATCACTACTTTAAAAGTGTAATCACCAAAATAACTGATTACGACTTACATGCTGTGTATATTTTACTATAAATTACCATTAAGTAAGTACCTGTGAAGTCAGTTCTTCCTTGTAAGGTGTACCTACTGACAATTTTAGGAAAATAATTAAGTAATAAAATAACATTACGGCTATAGGTTTCCCCGAAGGGGTTAGCCAGGTGCACTTATAGTACTATAAGTGCACTTGGTTAACCGGCATACATTTCGTCAGTAATGTTTAAGTAAGCATCGCGGGGTTTGCAACGTGCCACCTGCAAGATACCCCAATGTTTGAAAACATGTATTAACCACCAACATCCCATCTTCAGAACAGAAAAACAGACGGTTTGACGTAAAAGGCACGCCTTCCGTTTTATTAATAAAATCCCAAAGGATTTACGTCACAGGGTAACGTGTAGGCGCTTAACCTTGGACTTTTAATCAGCTGATTCTATAGATAGGTATACATCAGCTGTCACAAATATAGACATTTCCTTTTCAATCAACTAGAATCAACTGAAAGCTATAGGAAACTTAACGAACGTATTAAAATAGATAAACTGTTAATTGCTGCTGTAGCTTGTCATATTATCAGCATTGATATTTTTTGGCTCCTATTATACAGAGTAGCATCAGTTTAGTCGGTATCATCTTTTACTTAGGCAAACTGTATTGTACTGTCAACTTATGTTCATATAGAAGCACATAGCGTATTGTAAAGTCTATATCTATACACATACATAGAAATAAGTAAAATTAAAGTGCCTGTTTGTAATTTCAAAATGACATGCTTATGAAAGTATTTACGGTATACCTACCTAAAATAAAATAAAGTTTTCTGTCTGTTTGATCCGGCTAATCTCGGATTTCGCCGGCACTTTCACTGGCAGATAGCTGATGTAATATGCAGTAACTTACTTTTATTTTAGAAAAAGAATTAGGGTCCACGCGGGCGAAGCCGCGGCCAGCAGCTAGTTCGCAATAAAATCGATTTTTTAACTTGAAAGACTGAAAGTGAAACAAATCATACATTTGCTAAACTTTTACATCAATGTAGGCAATAAAAACCTGAGAAAACACAACATGCGTTTGAAAACATAAATGACTAAATACTTATTTTATGCAAATTACGAAAACGCGGAAGATTTTCTAATGTAAACACATAATTTTCATTTCAATGTCGTTTTATTTTAAGATTAGAAATATTTTGTCCACTCATAAATATTAAATACCTACATTTTCTAACACCGTGCAGCCTTATATAATACTTACGTGAAAATTCGTTATCTGAAACATTTTGAAGCTCACTGTATTTTTCTACACTACGTGCGAATTGGAAAATGTAATTTTTGGGAAGACGAAATCTTTTTGTCACGTTTTTCTTATTTGAGAGTGAGACCCGTGACTAACAAATTAACAAAACAATAATATTATATTGATGTGAAATATGGAATTTGATACATTTTGGAAATACTTCACAGATTTGTTGCAGATATGATTTTGTAATTATTAACAAACCATCGCAATGGTCTTTCATGGTGCAGCAAGCGTAGCATGACCCTCGTAGAAACGGGTTATGTCGACGGAAGAATAGACAAAATGACAGATTGTGATTGTTTATCTGTCATTTTTTCTATTCTTCCGTCGACAAAACCCGTTTCTACGATGGTCATGCTACGCGTGCAGGTGTTATTGCACAGATAGCAGGACATGAGAAAATTCCCTGACTATCAGACTTTACGATTTAGCACGAAGGTCAAGGCATTATCTTTTCGTCTAAGAAGGGATTTTCAAAAATACAGCCACAAGTGTAAGCGGATAGAACGAATGATACATTCACAAGCATCACTCTGTTTAGATATTTATTATCCATAAGCCGAAATATTATTAGCAGTCTGATGCATAAAAGTGCTACGTGACTACGTGTTCGTTTACATACAAGTAAAGTATTTATTTTTTTTCCTTTTAAATTGCATTCTCTCATTGCCCTGCGCTTATTCAGCTTTAGATAATATTAGGTAGGTTATAAGCATAATAACAGGAAAAATATTTGGAACGAATCAGTGGAGGGCAGTGGTTTTTTTTTTTTGGGAAATCATGACTAAAGTCGTATAAAGACATTGGAATGAATAGTTAATTGATATCTTACAGGGTTTTTTTATTTCTCTTGAGGTAGGTTACTAAATATATCTACGTCTATTGCATTTTATTGGAATGGATGACAAAAGGGCAATTTGGTGAAAATATCTCGGATGGGAAGCTTCTGGCTCATAGAAAGTGATGTCATATGTTGTACATAGAGGCTCTCAAGCATTTAGGTCAGATTCTAAAAGCGACGTTGACAGATATCCTCAAAGACAAACCCCTCTTGTGCTGAATACATAAGACCACATACAAGAAAAGCGTAACATCATTTAAAAAATATTGCTCAATTAATTTATATGGCAGAGTGCAAATGTACATAACTTATTTTATTAGATTTTAAAACGGCATTTTTAAACATAGAATAAAGCAAAGCGCAACAGAGTAAACGCTTTAGCAGTACAACAATGACGGAAACTATGGATCTGATAAAAATGATTGCGGTTAACGTGACAGGAAGACGGACCATGGACTGACTATAACATTGTTGCTAAACTATGTTACGTCAGATTCTTTCTATAATGTCTTCTAATGTTTATAAAATACTCGTTTTACGCATCATGCAATGAGGAAAACTACGATTTTGACCTAGAACAGAATTTCCTAATGGTATTTACAACGTGATTCACTAAAAGTGACAGTTCTATCTATTGATTAACGTTTATGCTGGGGCTACACTTCACGTTATCGCGAACTTTTCTTCTTACGCTCTCTCTCGCACGCCCCTCGGCCTCGATGTCTCGCTGAGCAACAGAGAGCGCACGAAGAAAAGTTCGCGATGACGCGAAGTGTAGCCCCAGCATTAGGATGATATCATTATAGTATTTGGAATTGTTCCAAATCCATGATCTTCATTTAGTACAGAGCTTATACCACTAACAACTAACAACAACAATACAACAATTAACTACTTCTCCGCCAAATAAGATTTGCTGTGTTCCGGTTAGACTTAGAAGGATAAAGGCTCAGGGTACAGGCAACTTTCAATTTTGTCTCTAATGTTGACATATCGGCAAACAATCAGCGGTAGGTAAGGAACCACTTTCCATGAGTTTGGCCTTCAATTTGTTTTCCAACAAGTGTTCTCCCACCGAAAGCTTCTAACGAGATCATATCGCGTAGACATTGATGTCACTACATAATGATCAATGCCACATCTAAAATAAAAGCAATAAAGCTCTGACGTTAAACGGCCAAGAACAAATGAAATTGAGCGCGAAGTATTATCTGTCCTAATAAAACTTGACGATGACAGATGAATAAATTAATATACTGTTTCTTCCTAGTCTGTGACGCTATTCTGATCACGACTGTAGTGTGAATGTGGCATGCATATCTAAGATATCGGAAGGAATGTCTAGCATTAAGAAAGAGGGCAAGCATTTAGGTGCATTATATTCATTTCTTTGCATTATCAGCCTATAATGTTCCCACTGCTGGGACACAGGCCTCCTCTCTGTGAGGTAGGCCATAATCTACCACGCGCGCCCCGTGCGGGTTGGTGGATGTCACATAAGATCGTCTTTATGGTATGGGCACGTGATGCGAAGGAATGAGGAAAATGTTGTGAGGAAAATTTTGGGTATGAATGTCGATGGCTATAAGAGTAGGGGAAGACCAAAGAAACGATGGATGGACTGTGTGAAAGATGATATGGCTGGAAAGGTGGTGACTACACTGACTACTAGGTAGTCAGTGTAGTCACCACCTTTCCAGCCATGGCGGCTAATAGAGAAGTATGGAAGAAAGGGACATGTTGCGCCGATCCCAAATAAATTGGGATAAGGGCAGGAGAATGATGATAGTATATATTATACACCTCTGCCCATCCTTTGGGGAATACAGGCGCGATGTTATGTAATGTGTAGCGTGCATTGTTAGGACTTTCCTTTCTCCTGATATCAGTGGGCCCTGCTTTTTATATGTATACAATTATTACACAACTAACTATTTACACTAGATACTTAATTAAATAACAACTACCCAAAAAGAAAAAAATAAAATAAAAATAACACTTAGGCTCTTCGTACAAACACGTCCCATCAGACCCGTCCCATCGGACTATGAGAGCGAGGGAAGAGAGAGTGCGCAAACACTTATGCACTATAATATCTCCCGCGCCGAAGGCTAGTCTCCGTTGAGATTGGCCGCCGTGGCCGAAAATACGGTCTGGAGGACTATTATTATTACAAACACGTTTTTTGTGTCGTGAAAAACTATGGTTTATTTGCACAGTGTCAGTGTTGTACGGATCACTATGGAAGCTTGATGTTAGACGTTTTTTCTGCGGCGCGGTTTATACCGTACCGTAAAGAAACCGTCCCGTGTATAAAGGGTATTAGGCGCATTTAGGCGTCGAAGTACTTGTCCGCATCGCTGTTATCCGGAAACGTGCCCAAAAGACTGGCAGCATGGCCACATTGAATGGCAATGCCCAAAGAACGAGCCAGCCCTTGTTAACTCTTTCCGGTTTAGTGGTTAGTGTCATTAACCACATCTTTTAGATTTTTTAAATTAAGATCCATGCCAGCTAGTGATAAATGGTTATAAAAAAAATCTGAAAGTGGTGGTTAGTGACACTAACCACTATACCGGAAAGAGTTAAAAAACCAAAAATAATAATGAAAATATAGAATTTATAGGAAACTAGCTTCCGCTAGCGACTTCGCCCGCGTGGTATGTAGATAAAAAGTAGCCTATATCCTTCCCCGGGATGCCATCGATCTACTTGTCAAATTTTATCAAAATCCGTTCATTGGTTTAGGCGTGAAAAGGTAACATACAGACTATTAGTATGGATCAGAGGCGGCTCGTCATAAAGAGCGCTGGTGCAGTGCACTCCCACGAAAATAGCATAATCTATATTTCTTTATTATAATCCTATACATACATTCTTTCTACTATGCCCATGTATACAATAGCAGTTTACTAGAAAACCATTTCCTACGCGTACATTGGGCGTCAAGTTGTAACGTGTGGAGCGCCAGCGATTGCGCTCCTATGAAACAAAGTTCAGTACGATTTCTAGCACTGTATTCAATGAGTGCGAAAGAGAAATATCGACACAGTCCGACGCGTGAAACAAAAGATTTTGTATGAGAAATTAGCCTAATTTGGAGCGCCGCTCACGCGCGACGTTGCCAAACGGCGCAAGGCGGCCGCGCACGGGAATGCGATCTATGCCTTTGCGCTGTTGCCGATCTTATGTAAACAAACGGTCGGCTCAACTCGGCTGTCAGTAGATTCGCAGTGTTTATTCTAAATAATTATTAAAAATAGTTTGTGCGCGACATTTGTGTTAAAAATGGAACAATACAGTGTATCTTGTTGTATAATAAGCATTGAAAAACGCTTAATTAATTCCATAACTGATTTTCACAAGAAAGTGATAGATGTCTTCGCTCGCCAAAAAGATCGCCGAATGGATTTTCTTTACAAATAAAATAAATGGTAAGCTCTAGTTCTACGTTTCTTTTTTTAGTGAACCCCCACAAATAAATATCACGAGCCGCCTCTGGTATGGATTGTGCTGTTTATGAACAACTTTGTGGTTTCTTACCTCAGTTAGGTATAGCATTACAAGTTGTTTACTTGTTACAATTTGCAATTATTTAATGATACTGAATATGAATGTTGTTGATGCAGTGTTGTTCTGATACACAATAACAGCAATTGGATTATAATATTGGTAGTATTATAATATCTGTGATATTGGATAAAAGATGGATGGATAGTGTGATGCATGATATGAAAGAGAAGTGAGTGAATGATAGCGTAACTGTTGACAGGGGTGAATGGAAGAAGAAAACATGTTGCGTGAACCCCAAGAAGATGATGGTTATAAAATTACATACACAAACAATTTGAAATGTGCATGCAAACTAGTTAATTTTGCCAGAAGACCTTTAGAAATGGTTAATATCTATGAAATGCAATGTACTATAGTTATAATTTAAACAGTTTTTTGGACTATCAATGAAATATAGCTGAATTGGCTTTAGAAAGCTATATGGGTTCACAGAATAGTCCAGACCCGGGTGCTCAAATTAGCACATTATGTATTGTGTGACCATATATGGGGTGATTAATAAATAAAATAAGGCAATGCATACTGGGCTCCAATAAGTGTTACTTTACTCTGAACGATACGTAACTATACAAATTGTCTCTTGTATTGTCACAACAAAAGCGTCTTTTAGTCATTAATAATTTTATATGAAACTGTTTCAGGAATAATTCATTACAGATTTAAGAGGTTATGTTGATAACTTGGTGTTCCACTCTAAGATTATTACAGATTAACAGTATTTTTTGCAGTTTTTGAGTAATATCAAGATTGGTCATACAATTATAACCTCAAATTGATAACAGGAACCGATGTACAGTAAAAACACAAACATAGACAACATTCCGAGGGACCAAATACTTAAGGTTTTACTGTAATGCTAGGTTAATTATTTTACATTACTATGACTAGTTTGGACTCGATAAAACTGAGCATACAGGGTACATACCTTCTACCTCGCCTTTAGTCTCGTGCTTCGTCATTGTAGACACTATATCACTAATACCACATTAAAAGACAAAAGAATCGATTAAAGTTCGATTTTAAGGTTTTAATTATAAATTATAGCATTAAAACAGGCATTTGCGGAAGATATTTTGAAATCTTGTTTTGGTTTCAATGACATTGACAATTTCACAGCCAATTTTGACATCTTGTTCTCGGTTTTCGTTCCGTTACGTTTCACGCATTTCTAATCATCCTGACTTTTAGGATCTGTGTTTAGGATGTTGTGAACATCCTAAACACAGATCATTGACAGAGATTAAAACAATTATATAATTAATAGAATTATTTCAAAACGAAAAAAAATTGAATATTAAACATGAGTCACTAAAACGAGCAAGAGCTCTCGGCTTTCAGTTTATTTAAGAGTTGTACTCTGTGGCCTCAGCGCGGCGGCATGACAACTTCTATGACATTATAAAAATTTTAGTTGTCATTTGGTTTTGATTGGAGATGTGCGTTGAATCGTTGTCTAAATATTGACTTCACGATTTGTTTGAAATTTTGAATATTTTTAGCGGGTAATTTTAACTTTGCTAATTAATTATCATAATAAGAAGTCGACTGTGATTGTTATAGTAGCTAAATTCCGGCTTCTCTTTCAGATGGTGCCAAGAATGTGGAAATTGTGAAACACAAATAAACATAAAATATTTTTGGAGAGATTTTTAAAACAATAAATCACCATGTCGAACCCGATAATAGAAAACGGTGTCCCCGAAGAACGGTAAGTTGTTAATTTATTTAAAACACTCAAAACTCGAGAAATTATTCCAAATTCTTCGATAGCGTCACTTTACATTGCACCTCTAAAAAAAAAGAACCTTTGGTGGGTATACATTTCAAATAAATTCAGTACCTAGCCTAGCTAGGCATACATTAAATTATTTCCCGCTACAACAGCTTTCGTTTATACTATGGTTGTTGGCTTGTTGCATCACTTCTATGTTAGTATAAAAATAGATTGGAAGCATGGTATTTATATTTAAAAATAAAAATATCCAGCAACACGAATTACATATTCCGAAGATTAGAAATAAATTTGGTGTTTCAAATTCAATTTATGTATGGAAATTAGCCAACATTTATATGGCAATAATAATTATTATTATTGACAAATGCCATGTGCTAAACTCCTTCTTAAAATTTCATGCTTACTTACTTTTTTATTTAGATAGGTACTGCTGTATGGGTATGCCACAGCCTATTTATATTTGTTCAATTATATTTCAGTTCCACAACATATTACTTCCCAAAGACTGGTTCCAGTGCTACAATATGGCAGAGACTGAGTCTTTTTGTGTCCATATATTGGAAGGCACTCATTGTAGTGTTGACTCCACTGATACTGCTGCCTATACCTGTTTTGAACCATGATCCTGTAAGTAACATCTTTTTTCTCTTATCTACTCATTAGCAAATTGGTAACACAAAAAAAACTCTGTAGTAACTTAGAAACTATGACACAACAAAATAAATAAATAGGGATCTTTTTTTACTTATGGAAACCCTAAATAAATCCCCTAAGATGACCCACTGACCAAATAAATAAAGCACCATGGCATTGTCTTGCAAATAATATTTGTGTTCTTCCGCCATTGATCCAGACAACCTCCGTCTTGTTACATAAACTGATCATGCTAAAACCTTGGATCACAGCGTGTGTACTCAACTCAAACCAAAGCAATAGTGACTTAACCAGCAGGCACACTACTATTATGAATCACTTGTAATCTTTAACTTAGCATAATAATCTTGAAATGGCACTCAAATTGAGTACTTTTTACCACTTGACAAGGCAAGCTAGACACACTTCCTTTTCTGTATAAACACTACCTGTCCTTGTCATTTTATTTAATTTCTGTTTAATAAAGAGAGAAGTCAATAGTCTCTATCACAGCTACAACACTATTTTGTCTATCCATACTAATATTATAAATTCGAAAGTAACTCTGTCTGTCTGTATGTTACCTTATCATGCTTAAACCACTGAACAGATTTCGACAAAATTTGGCAAGGAGATAGATGGCATCCTGATGATGGAAATAGGCTACTTTTTATCGACATACCACGCGGACGAAGCCGCGGGCATTAGCTATAGTTACTTATAAATGCGAAAATGAGTTTGTTTGTTTGTTTATTACACTTTCACTCTAAAATGGCTGAACGGATTTGGATGAAATTTGACACAGGGGTAGATCATAACCTGGAATAGGACATACTTTTTATCCCGATATTCCCACGGGATCGTGACTTACGCGGGTGAAACCGCGGGGTACAGCTAGTTTTATATATAGCATGAACACATAAACGCATAGGGTAAAATGTGTATATCAAAATAATCATTAAAAACATTTACTTTTCAGGCATACAGATGCATGTACGTAGTCCTAATAATGGCAATATACTGGGTGTTGGAGCTCCTTCCATTACCTGTCACGTCTATGCTGCCCATTGTCTTGTTCCCAACCATGGGTATCTTAGACTCGGACAAAACCTGTGCAGCATACATGAAGGAGACGAATATGATGTTCATGGGCGGTCTGATGATAGCTGCAGGAGTACAGCATTCGAAGTTACCGAAGAGAGTTGCATTATGGACTGTCCAAGTTGTTGGGTGCTCTCATAGAAGGTTTGTAACTATTTTTTAAGTAGTTTTAAGCTGGAAATCCATACTAATATTATAACTTCAAAAGTAACTCTGTCTGTATGTTACCTTTTCACGCCTAAAACCACTGAACGGATTTCAACAAAATTTGGCAAAGAGATAGATCGCATCCAGTAGGCGTAGCATGGCGCTTTCTATCTCTACGAAAAATAGACATAGCTTTTTCTATACAAAGTGACAGTTCCTTTCTTCATTTTTGACATCCACTGAAGAAATCTTTCTACAATCTGTCATTTTGTCTTTCATTTCTAACGATCTTTGTCTAGGTCTTTTTATATGTAGACTATTTCGGAAGAAAGTTTTCTATCCTTACTGTCAAAATCACACTGACAACCGATAAATCCTATGATAAAATAAAGAATTCTGAGTCGAATTAAGTAAAAGAGTGAATTTCGTAAAAAGTGCAGTTGACTCTTTCTACTTTGCTGCCGTCTCGTACTGTCTACTGTCTACAGGAAAAGTAATTTTTGTCTACTCTCCCGTCGACAAAACCGTGCTCATGCTACGCCTGCAGGCCTGGGGAAGGACATAGGGTACTTTTTATCGACATACCACGCGGGCGAAGCCGCGGGCGGATGCTAGTTGTGATATATGTACAGACTTCGGTCGTAGACCTTAGTCTCGTGCTAATATAAAAATATACTTACCATTCATATGGACATGAAGTCATAAACCATCTCTGCTTACTATGCATGTTACCCACGGCCACGTTAGTGTAACACATTTTTCAGCAATATGAGAAGTCTGCAATGGAGAAACCATGCGTAACATATTTTTTTAACCGACTTCAAAAAATGGACAAGGTTCCCTCATTCCCAGTCCCAACCATTTTGTTATAAATTAGTAAATATTAATTTTATCACACATTAATATTTTCTTTTCTTCCAGACTGAATTTCGGCCTAACATTCGTGACTATGTTCATATCCATGTGGGTTTCGAATGCTGCTGCCACAACAATGATGGTTCCCATTGTTGAGGCCATTTTAGAAGTATTAGAACAGGTAAATATTTTACAATAGCTTGTCTAGATTCGAAACCAGATTTAGTTAAGCCGTCCACGTCATTTGAAGGGCTAATCAAGCCAGTGATCTATAAATCTTTTATCAAATCTCATATTAGCTCTTGTCAATGGTTGATCAAATTAAAAGCAACAGAAGAGATGTGATTTGACAACATATAGCCTTTAAATCGAATACCTGTGGCGGTATCTACATCGCCACATGCGAACTACGTATCAAAGACCTGACGTCACACAAAAATCCTGACGTCACATAAATCCTGCATCGTGCAATTAGAGTTTACCGTGCAGTGGATATATATACAAAAAATCCAATATCAATCATTGGGCAGTTGCCCGCCAGACACAACACCCGTCTGGTCGGAGGATCCTCCCTTTTCTAAGGTGGATGAGTGAACTTTACACCCTGTTCCTCATACCCCTAAATACCTATGTAATGCTAGTAAAATAACAAAAAAAAAAACTATTCTGTCGAAGTTCTGTCTTTGTCAATTCTGGTAAGTTATGATTTTTATCAATTACCTACCTCATCTATTATTAATGAATCCATTGTAATCAGATAATGATTTAATTTGCAGCAAGGTCTTGGCGATGTCTTTATAAACAAGAAGAAAAACCCACCAGCTGAGAATGGCAAAGACACCAAGGCGATCGTTAAGACTGGTGAAGAAGAGTAAGTAAAAATTTTCGGCGACACATTCAAACCGTTTTAGAAAGCTCTCTCACTGCGATAAAATCAAACACAATATTTTTTATTTTGCCTACACTTAATATTATAAAGAGAAAAGAAATATATTTTTGTTTGTAAAGAAGAAATCGAAAACTACGAGACCAATTTAAAAAATTCTTTCACCAGTAGAATGCTATACAACTTGCCGCTACAATGGTGACATTAATTTAACACATGGGTTGGGCCAGTAAACATAAAAATTATAATAAAATAAAATAATTAGTAAATTGAAAAATTTAAGTTTTCAAACAAACTAAATAATAAAACCATAACCAAAATTGAGATCACTCTGTGTAAAAGATTCATTCATGAAGCTACGTACCAGCTGGCTTACGTTCTATCGGTAAGATCCTTTGTCGGCATAATTTCTAAGAAATTACGCGGCTTTTCTTCTATTCGCCTACATATGATCCGTGACCCCGGCAAATGACCTCTTCGCTACAGTTCTTTATGTACAGGTTGCTCCAGGATGGTAATTTAGAAAATTGTAAATAAATCAATAATTAATAACGTTTAATGACATTCAAATATTTTCATAAAACGAATACGCGAAATCGTATACGTGTTTTAAATTCATGTCGCCATTGTAGCGGCACGTTGTATATCATCACTAAATACAATAGGCTATAATTTATAAAGATATCAAGCGGGCGAAGCCGCTGGCGGAAGCTAGTTCCCAATACAAAAGTCCCCTATCCATCTTGAGCCTGGATTTTAACAACTCTGTCCTTCTCATACTTCTGACTTTGTTCATTCTTCTTTTCATATTCAGTCCATTCTTCTTTAAAATAAATAGAGTAGAGTCATGTCATCACCTCTCACCCTTGAATTTGTATGTTATATATATATAATATAGTATTTATTATAGTAAATATATGTATCATAATTTTATAGCTTATTTATGTACTGTACTGCTTTATCTATAATGCAATATGATATATTATTATTATTATTTTTCTCTTTGTTCCTCTCAATTAGAGCACCTGCCATCTAATCTCTTCACCACCCTTGGTTGACTGGTAGAGAATGCCTCAGGCATTAAGTCCGCCTTTGTACCTTTTTTAGTGCGAAAAGTTTCAATAAATAAATAAATAAACTAGGTATGGTAGGCTATAATAATTATTATGTTGTTTACTTGTCCCAGAGCCCCATTGCCGAGTGACATTACAATCTGCTACTACTTGAGTATAGCGTACGCTTCCACGCTGGGAGGATGCGGCACCCTCGTCGGAACTGCTACCAACTCCGCCTTCAAAGGAATCTTTGATTCGTAAGTATAATTTTCTACATAGCAATAGGCTCGCCCCAGTCGCCCCCTTTTCCATGGGACTTAAACATTACTTTGCCTCGTTGGTCTAGTGGTCGCAAGTGCTACTGCTAAGCATGAGGTCCTGGGTTCGATCCCCGGGTCGGGCAAAGTATTATTGGGTTTTCCATCTGGAACTTCTCAGTAGCAGCCTGGATGGCAATAGGCTCGCCCCCTGTTACATGGGACTTAACTGGCGAAATGTGGGTGTACTATACGACTGCCCAGCTCTTTGGGTATCACGGGCCTGATGTTTTGCTGTGTTAAAGTTCATCATCATCATCTGCCTAGCCTTTTCCCAACTATGTTGGGGTCGGCTTCCAGTCTAACCGGATGCAGCTGAATACCAGTATTTTACATGGAGCGACTGCCTATCTGACCTCCACAACCCAGTAACTGGGTAATACGATACCCCTTGGTTAGACTGGTTGTCAGACTTTCGTGCTTCTGACGACTCGTAACGACTGTCAAAGATCCACAAATGACAGCCGGGACCAACGGCTTAACGTGCTTTCCGAGGCACGGAGGAGTCTCGATATGTGAAAATGGTCACCCATCCACGGACCAACCCCGGCAAGCGTAGCTTAACCTGATGGATCGACCCGAGCGGCTGTTATTACTTAGCCACGAGCTCCTCTGCTACAATATTTATAGTCTGTAATTTGTTGACTAATCATTCATAAGTCATAGCTCCTAAGCATGTTGGCTATAGTTTAGGATTGCCGCACAGCAGTAAAGTTCACCCAATATACATATGTATACGCGTGTGTGTTAGATAAAAATAATAACGTTTTTACTATGACCACACGAACTTTAACTTGTTACTATACATAAAAAGCTATGGATGTGTATAGATCCGCCCTATCCTTACTAATATTATAAATGTAAAGAACTTTGTCTGTCTGTCTGTCGCGCTTTCACGCCAAAACTACTGAACCGATTTAAATGAAATTTGGTACACAGATAGTCTAGAGCCTGAGAAAAGACATAGGCTATTTTTTATCGACATACAACACGGGCGAAACCGCGGGCGGAAGCTAGTAAACTTACATATTACCCCTTAAAAACTTAGTTGAAAGCCTAATAAATAAATTATGTAATGTTTTTCTTCCAGCGAATTCCCCGAATACGGAAGTTCAGTGAACTTCTTCTGGTTCATGGCGTACAGTACGCCCCCCATGCTGATTATGCAGATTCTTGTATGGGTAGCTCTCCAGGTCACCTTCATGGGCATGTTCAGGTATGTAACCCTCAATATTGTTGCACCACCTTATTACAAAACCCTGCTAACCTGTCAGAGGTCGAAGGAAGCTATACTGGGCTAGCGGTACTATTATATTATCTGTGACAGGGTCAAATTAAATTCATCAGTTAAACTTCACAGACGTTTAGTAAATCCTGACGTACATTGCGGGCCACAACGCTAAAATCAGTAATAAATCTTTCGTACATTTTGTATGGACCATGGCACACTATGGGCGGGCCGCACTGCGCTTTATAGAAATGCGCATCGCATTTCTGCGGCCAGATGGGACAGTAACATTTTATTAAGCACTTTAAGCAAACAAATGCAAGTTGTTTTTTTCCTTTCCCGTATTTCGGGTTGATATGATGTAAAATATCAGTGTTTTAACGCAAATCGGGCGCTGCCTTTTTTTTTTTGAGGTTGGGAAATCATCCAATGACTTCTCCCGCTCTGGGCGGAGCGGAAGGGCGTGTCTGACTTTTTCTGACTAAAACCCACCCGTGTTCCTTCAGTTGCCTGTTGCCAAGGTCCCGGTATCCCTTTCGGACGTTCCCCTGGCAGGGATCGGGCGCTGCCTGAAGGCAACTAACTTATATCTATGATAATTTCATTTCTGCAGACCAAACAGCCCAGCCGCTAAGAGAGTAAACATGGCGTCCTCAGGGTCATTGACGACAATGAAGGTCATCAAGGAACAGTACAGGAACCTTGGACCTATCACTTTCCACGAAAGGGTGAGTTTATTAAACAAAAGTTAATAATAATGCCTATCACTAAACTTAATACGATGAAGTACGAGAAATAAACCATTGCCTCGAACAAGCTATCCTAAAGGAGATAAAAATGATGTGTACTTTCATTTGTTTTTTTTTTTTTGCGCTATCCCTCCTTGGATAATGGCCTCCATGCCATGATGCCAGTGTGAACGGGAGGCCTTTATCTACGTTATAAAAAAATACAAAATATTTGATAAAAAAAAGATGACACAAAAATTTTGAAAGGCGCGAGCATTGCCTCACCTCACCTTCCAAAGTTGAAAGTTCCTGGCGAGACTCGTATAACGTAATCGTAGTCTAGTTTTTATTTCACCCTTGTAGTAGAAACACATAAGTGCGATAATAGCCTGGCAAGACTCGTCTACGATACTTCGGCCGAGAAAGAGTCTTCCATAGCATAGCCCAGTAAAGTTAAACTAACATTCCATGTAATTAAAGAACCTTTTTTATTTTTGTGATTGATGATATCGCTTGTATTTGTGTATCCTTTGTTGATCCGAAATAATAATATTTGAATGTATTTGGTCACAGGCTTCAGGTCTCCTGTTCATCTTAGCTGTGTTCCTGTACATCTTCCGTAGCCCTGGATTCATGCCCGGCTGGGCTAACGTACTTACCGACATGTAAGTTATTTATTTAGTAAAAACAATATCGATATCTCACAAGGTTGTCGAAATGTAGGTTGTTCATTGTTTGTCCCTGGAGCAAATTGCAAAAGATGGATAAACAAATGCTGATTGTTTTTCTATTCTTCCTACAATCATACTTTTTGTATTAGCGACGGGATAGGGCCCATTTTAGATAAGATACAATAGACGCTGATATTTAGATACCTATTCCGCTTAACTATTCTTCTAGAGTCATAAAAAACCCTGTAAGAAATCAACACGTGTCTCTCTCTCTCTCTCAACGAGGCATCCTCAGGATGACGATTGGCCAGTCGCAAACCAGAACACGACGTGTAGCCACACCGAGCGCTGGACCATCACCATCCATTTTTGTGACTCTTGAAGAATAGTTAAGCGGAATAGGTTACTAAATATCTACACACGTCTATTGTATTCTCTAATGGATTTCGACAGTCACGCCTGATAAGGGCAACGGATTGATGATTGTACTCATTTTGCCATATATGTATGGCATTCTACAAGGTCAAATAAAATTAGCTAGCGGAACTCCAGAGACGTGATGGGTATCCATATTCATTTCTACACATGACCCCAAAAAAATCATAAACTTTTGTTTTTTTTTATTCGATACCCTTTACGTTTGTATAGTTTCCCTACCTAATTTAATTTGAACCTATAAAGAAATGTCCAATTTTTCTAAAATGCCTTTCTGGTAAAGGCATTTTATCTATTGGCTATTGGCTCCTATTTTATCTATTTGGAATGGTTTCATTGATTGAATTCACAAACTTTTTTATTTTATTGCAGGAAAGTAAAGGATGGTGTGACATCAATGTTTATCGTCATTCTGATGTTCATTCTGCCGATGTGCTGCGACTTCCTCAAGTTCTTCTCCGCTTCATCTTCATGTAAGTACCTACAGAGTTACTTTAATGGTAGACCATTAAATTATAAACGATAACCAATGAAAATCATGAGATTGTGTAGCTTTTCTCTTCCTGACTAATTCGGCTTATTCCACTCGCACGCACCTAGAGAGGGGTTCGTGGCTAAATAATAGCAGCTACAGAGGTCGATCAAAGGTTATGCTACCTCTCCCGCGGTCGGTTCGTGGTTGGGTGATCATCCATTACATATCGAGCCCTCTCCGTGCCTCAGAAAGCACGTTCAGCCGGTCCCGGCTGTCATTCGTAGATCTTTGTCAGTCGTTACGGGTAGTCAGAAGCCCAAAAGTCTGACAAATAGTCTTACAGAGATTTATCGTGTTTCCCAGTAACTGGGTGTTGAGGTCAGATAGGCAGTCGCTCCTTGTAAAATACTGGTATTAAGCTGCATCCAATTAGACTAGAAGCCGACCCCAACATAGACGGGAAATGGCTAGGCGGATTTTTCTACTCACACCTCGAATTTTTTTTAAGCAACTGCAGAGCGTGACTATTTAGTTAATGATTTATTCTATTGTTTACAGACGAAGAACTAAGAGCATCAAAGCCTTCACCCAGCATTGTGACCTGGGGAATACTCAAGGAAAAGATCCCCTGGGGACTATTGTTCTTGCTTGGTAAGTACAACACTACAATCACGAATATCAATTCATTATCAATCTTATAACTTTGGAATAAGTATCATGAATAGATGTCAAATTATCACAGGACAACACACACGACTTTAAGACTCAAATATTTATTCTATAACAGTTAGGTACGAGCTTGAGATTTTTTAACTGTCGAGAGGGAAGTAAGTCCATGCGAGATTCAGGCGATAAATGAAAACTAACTCGAATACGATGATGTCATTTCGAGTTGTGATATGACATACGTATTTTTCTCACGAATGCTGTATTTTTTTTATACGACGTGATGATTCTCACCTGTCGTCTTTCGGCTTGCGAGTACCGAATGTCTGCACGCAATTAATTGGTTTAAAAAAAAACATGCGCGGCAGTCTTCGGGAACTGCCGATAGAAGTGAAAACCAAGCAACAATGCGTAAACTCAACGTAATTCAAACGGTAGACGGTAGATGGCGCTAAAAACATTTCTTCAAGCGTGACAGTGACGATGACGCGAGTTCCATGATTTTTGTTCACCCAAAGAGTACTCAACGCGCCTAAAGAAGTTTTCTCTTCAAAAACACTTCAGGATAATTAAACCAGGAACGCAAGAGACCCGTCCGCAACGATGGTTGAACATAGACTGAGCTGAATAAAAATGGCGTCTAACAAAAAGGGGTTGATCAGTATCAACCCCTACAAAGTTAGGGTATCGAAAAACTCTCCTCCCGTTTATGATTTAAAGCGATGATGTTTCTAATTCATCTCTTTTCCAACAGGTGGCGGTTTCGCCCTAGCAGAAGGCAGCAAGGCAACCGGCCTGTCCGCTATGATCGGCTCCTCATTAGAAGGTCTGCAGGGTCTGAACCACGCCGTGGTGTTGCTGGTAGTGGTATTAGTGACCCAGTTCATCACGGAGTTCACCTCTAATGTCGCCATCGCTAATCTTATACTGCCTGTGTTGGCTAATATGGTAAGTTATTCAAAGAAAAAAAATAAGTTATCATGTTCTCAGCAACGCGCGCTTTGTGTGTCTACAGTTAATAATTGTTGCTTTTCACAAGCATCAGATGTTTAAACGAGTGATTATGTGTAATTCTGGCGCCAAATATGTACGCCCATGACGGACAATTCGACATTTAAAAACGTCAGTGTCCGTTTGCATGATAGCTGTATAGAGCCATGATCGTGCGATAAAAAAATGCGGGGCAGTCTTTGGAGACTGCCGATAGAAGTGAAAACTAAGTAACATTCATTCATTTGTTCAAGCGTGACGATGACGCGAGTTCCATGATTTTTGTTCACCCATAAACGTTCATTCATTTCTTCAAGCGTGAAGATGACGCGAGTTCCATGATATTTGTTCACCCAAAAAGTGCTCAACGCGCCTAAATAAGTTTTCACTTAAAAAAATCAATGACAGTACAAAATTACGCCCCTATTCAAAGACAATATAGCCCATACCTCTTAAAATACAATATTTCACTTCTATTGATAGCTATTTACGAAACAGTTTTCGTTCAAAATACTACAGCTATATCTTTGGCGACCTGATATTACTATGACAAAATTTTCAACCATTTTACTGTATCCCCAGGCTCGAGTACTCCACATCGACCCTCGCTACCTGATGATACCCGCCACACTCGCATGCTCGATGGCGTTCCACATGCCAGTCGGCACTCCGCCCAACGCGATCGTCGCCGGCGTCGCGCATATACCTACTTCTAAGATGGTGAGTTGTTGACATAAATAAACCGTTCCTATAACAGGATCAGTAAAGGAATATAAAAAAGGAATACAAAAAAAACAAACTAGTTTTAACATTTTTTGATGACACAAAACATGAACGTACAAGTAAAACGAATAAGTAGCTAAGTTTCCACGCTTGCATTCTGATTTGTGGTAGCGGTTTATTATTATTACGCAGAGAGGTGCCTAATAGAATCCTCTGTGTTGGCGAGTAGCGAGTGTGTACTTCCGATAGTTTTGTCGCTGGACTATCAGCGAGTGTCCGAGTGCGACAGGCGATTACTCGCACCTCTTGCTCGACCGCTGGTTCGTCTCTCGGCGTGAGTTCTGACTGCCAAGCGAGCATTGCTGAGCAAGTATCGCTGAGCGAGTATTATCTTTGATAGCTCTTGTTGCTCAGTGATAAACTAGTGGAGCGAGTACTCGCTCGCGGTGTGAACAACTATTAATATATGCATCTCTTTTGTTTACACGGAATGTACACATTTCTTGAGCGAGAAAATAGCCGATAGTTAATCGCTTCCTCGCCGGCTTTGGGACAATTGCCTTAGGCGAGACGGCAAAAAGAACAATATTCTTAATTCAACTGTTTTTGTTTTTTCCAGGCTGTCGGCGGCATAGGCCCGAAAATCATCACCACCCTAATCGTATGGGGCGCCTACCCCACATGGGGCTCAATTATCTTCCCCTTCCTGGCCCCAGTGACCCACCTCACCAACACCACAGCATTATTAGCCAACAACAACGTGACTTTAGACTGCAATACGTCATACAACGCCCTGCCTACCCTACCGAACTTCAACTGTACACTACCCGCATTACTAGGCAATAATACGGGTAGTATTACATGCAATTATCTTCCTTTTAAAAGTTAAACTCAATTTTATTTAGGTAATTTAATCGGTAATATGTATATGGATTTTAATGGCTATGTGCTAGCATTTTGTTAGAAGTATCTACAAAGATATAAAGATGTACAGGTATGTGCCATTTTGTACCATTTTCAAACTAAGGAAAAGTCCTCAGTTTTATTTAATGCAATCTCAGTGTGTAAATATTTCTTCAAATATTTTTTTATTATTCTTGTTTCGTGACAAGAGGACCCAGTTTCGAAGGGTGTCAGTTGGCCTATATTATCTGTGTAAATTCAATTTTGCCAACGTAATTATATAATAATATACATCATAGACAATAGGGAATATGCATGTATTTTTTTAATATTTTTATTCGATAGTTTACATCGTCAAATAATAGTAAAAAAAAAATTCGACGGCAGAAAAGCAATTTAAAGTAGTTAAAAAAAATTTTAAAAATATCCAACCGATCCGGGCTATTTAAACGCCCTCCATTTGGCGCGCTTGGTGTGGTGACGTCACAGTTCGTGAAAACAGACAAGCAACTGTCAAGTCAACGTCAAAAACTCCTTTTTCTATGAGCGTTTGACATTGACTTGACACTTGTTGATTGACTTGACATTGACATTTTGATTGTTATTCCGGATTGTTACGTCACATCCGCTCTTAGCCGTTTCAAGTATTTGAATTACCCACAGTTTTTTGGGACTTTTTAAAAATTAATTTCTCGCTCAAAAAGAAATTTTATTCAAAAATATTGATGGAGGTATAATTCTGAAGTAACATAGTTTATAGAAAAAAATATTTGACCCATATTTGAATCACATGCATATTCCTTATTAGCGAGGTCGCTTAATATTTTTGGTCTGAATTTTAGGTATTTAATTATTTTTGCGTACTTAAAATGATTGGTAAAATCGTAAAAAGGAAATGCCGAATTTCTTATTTCTATGCATTTTTGTAATCCTGCAGTGATTATCATATTATGTAGATTGGGTTCCCTAAATTCGGCATAGTGCTTATTCGAAAAGGGTCTATTTTAAAATAAAACCTAATTTAACAACCTCGCCAATATGTCATTGATAAACTAAAATTATATTTTCGTATTTTCTACAGTATAAAAGCATTTTATATAATAAATAATATTAAAACAGCATTTATGTATGTATGTGGAGTATGACAGTCGCCCCACCGACTTAGTACATTGCCAAAATATATACATAATACATAAAATATATATTTTACATACAGTTGGATATAATTTAAAATAACTAGCAAAGATAGAAAGAGAGAGAGATAAAAGTATGTGGTGGAATATAAGAGATTTCTATACACGAAACGGTTTTTATACATTTGGCTTGATAACTATTTTAAGTAACTAATACAAGCTGGTGACTGGTGAAATGATCTAAGTCACCGTTTCAACAAAAACACCATCCTGTAGATTTCCTTGTTCATGTAAATTACACATTCATAAAAACAAGCTCTTACATTTTAAAATTATGTCCAATTGTAAACTAAATAACGAAATCGTGGCCAAAACTTAGTGCCTATAGAATCCAGCCTACTGGGACAATAATAATGCTTAAATATATTATTATATTAGTACATAATTATATATTGTAACGGAATAAAGCGGGTGAGGATTATATAAACTTGTGCTTTTTACACTTGCAACGGATTTTATGAGAAATGTACTCGAAAAACGTTTTAATATAAACGGTATGTCTTATGTCAATGTTATAAAGATTATTTTCGCTTGGCACATGGTACAGGTAGAGCCAGGGTGAAAGCGGCAATTCAAGATAGTAATCTCTTTCAATTGAAGTTATTAATCTCTTTCTAAATTATTAAAGAGATCTTTGGCTTAAAAAAGTCGAAATGTGAGATGTGAAGCGAAATTGTTGGTGCGGTTTATTCAGAAGTACTAAACCAACCAAGAAATTAAGAATCTCAGTAGATTTTATACCAAAACCATTACCCTGCCTTTGGGCTTCGCCGCAGTCGGCAAAACTAGTGAGTCATTTCTCATAAAACGTTTACCAAATATACGTTTGCGAGTGCGTAAGCAACAAAAATATATTTTATATAGAAAGTGTTTATGTGAAGGTGTATTTCAAATATATTTAAAAATCCCTATGTAAAGGGTGTTCTTAGTTTTAATATCGTGTAAAATATGTTGTAAGGCGTGTGAATCGTATTTTGTGTGTGGACTTTGAAGAATGAACCCTATTTGGAGTAGAGGAAGTCTTTATTTCAAAAAATATTTATTTTTATGGACCCTTTCCTATGTAAAATATTCAATATAAAGGCTTCCTTAGTTAATCAAACTTGAATAGGTGCCTTATTGTTAAGTCCATAAAGAACAAAGTGTGCTTTTGTTGTGAGATAAATAATATTGTGATGCATTTTATATGTGTGTGAAAAAGTGCAAATTAGTTATAATTATTATTAATAATGTGTGTGTGAATGTTTTATGCGTACATAGGAGCCCTTGTGAATACAAATTCATTTATTATGGTCCAATTTCTATGAACTACGAACAGAATTATTGTTTTGTAGTCAATTTTAGAGCCGTCACTAATTAATGCCGTTTTTCTACGTGTTTATACATTTGTATCTTGAATCTAAAATTTAAATAACTGGTTGTTGTATGGTCATCAAAATACTCTGATAAATATTGTCATTGGCTTTTAAATCGATGTGTTCATATTATATCCTATGAATATAATTACAATGATATTATGTCCAATTTTGATTTACAAATAATGCCTGTTTACGAAAAAAAATATCTTAATTGTACGTACCTACCACCACATATAAACAAGCTGTGGTAAGTAGTACCAAATATTTTTTTAAATTATATATTTACGATTTTTCTGTAAGTATAAAGCATGTATAGATACTGTAGCTTTTCGATATTTAAAAAATATAAGTAATATTGTTGAAATGCGCATTTACAGCATGTTTATGAAGCTTCTATATTACTTAAAGTTATCCATGTTGCCTCAGTGACATAATAAAAAATATATTATCTAAAATGACTGTTTTCCATAATTTAAGTCGGTTTTGATCCTTAATTCTGTCACAAATGCTTTTTTAATTTTCATTACCTAAAAGACGCTACTCCAAAAAAAACAAAAAGGTAATGATATTTTCTTTTACGATTTCAGTGTCTTATGATGCAAAACTAAAATATAAATGTACGTACCTAATGTGCTCATTTTGTAAATAGTGAATCGGAGTGTGTTGTTAATAAATATGTTGCAAATAATTCACAGTGTTTGTTTTATACTTGAAAAACCTTACTTAATTACCTTGACTGATTCATGAATGGTGCCCAAAGCGGCAAAACCTACCGAAATGATAATACAGCCAAAAGCATAAATACTGGGGGCCTAAAACGGCCACATTAGTAATTCCCCTAAAAGCAATTAATTTCCTGAATTCCCAGCTGTCATTAGCTGTAATTCCTCTGATACAAAAGCAATTCTTTGTGGACCATCTTACGAATCTCCATAGAAAACTGTCAAACGGATGAATTATTTCACGCAGATTATATGAATTGTCAGTTTGTGACATTTTACGATTATTCAATAAATTTTCCTATTAAGATTCTGCCAAAGTGGCCGTTTTAAGCCCCCCCCCCTGATGCAATACGATCTATCTATACCTACCTGTGTTGCAGTCTTATTGTAACGCTCAAAATCCAACTATTTTGGCCAAGAACCTAATCTAGCACATTAGGTTCTTGGCCAAAATAGTTGGATTTTTAGTTGGGTTGGAACACCAATAATCGTAAAAGAAAAAACACATGCAATGAAAGCATTGCCTCCTTACTTTATTAAACTACAAATACCTATTACCTAACTCCTTTTCCTAAATATCTTGAAGACGTTGACGTCCGCCCACTCCGGGTCGAGCGTGATGTCCGTCCATATGGCGGTGGACCACACCGTCACTGTGAACCAGACCACCACTATTGCTATCACTGAAGGACCGATGCCCGCGTACATCTGTCAAGATTCAACAAGAACAGTTTCAATAAAATATCTTGTACCTAATGTATGAAGGCTTTAGGCACTTGTCCTACCCGCCGGCGATTATCGAGAAGGGAGTAGAACTAGAAACTAAAAACGAATTGGCGCGATGACGACGAGTAATACTCACTGATATGCGTATGTACTATGTACGGCTACATAATTATCAAGCTGCATTTCCAGTTTATGCCGATCTCGCATTGTATAGGATTTCTGTACAATGCGAGTTCAGCTTATACTGGAAATGTCTAGCTTGAAGTGTAGCCGTGTGTACCATACCAAGCTTGAATCTCTCATGGAGTGTTCTACCCGCCAAGCAAAGGTCGCTGGCGGAGTACTCTCTTTGAAAGCTCTTGTCTCTTTTACTTACACGGGACCTACAATCTTATGTACGTTTCTTGAGCGACAAAATCTTTGAAAGTTAATCATTTCCTCGTCAGCGCCGGCGGCGGCGGTGGGACAGCCTTACCATGAAAGGTCTTAGGCCAATTGCAGATTCTTTCTACGAAACAATACCTAGGTACTCTATAATCTATTCTATCTTTGTTGGCTTTGTTGTGGTATTAAATGAATGTGCTCGTTTTCTTATGATACAGGAAAATTCTAGCAATTAACATAGTGGACCGAACTAGAGGGCGTGTGGACCGGTGTGCATTTTTCTCAGTCCAAAGCCCAAAGGATAAAACATACGATTTTTAAGCATTAACATAATACCATAGTCAGCCATGAACTAACCATTCTCCAAGGCGGGATGTGCACATAAGCGCAGACCATTGCGTTTACCGGAGTTCCAGTGACCAAGTGAAATGGCAGAGAGCTGGCCAGGGTCGCCGCCATCATCAGGTAGTGCGGGTTTATGTTGCAGAACACACTCTAAACAACGAAAATAAATCGTTTAGGTAGGTAACGTGCCTAGCTGTGTGCACTGGAGCGACCTATGCTCGAACTTTTTGAAGGACTAGGTTCGTAAAAGAACCAGTATAGGTACTTAAAATGCACAGTTAGCAAGCTGAATTAGCAGGGTCGTGGTCCGGTTACGTCTTCTCGAAGGGACGGTCGTCAGATGAGTCCTCGAGTCGAGACCGCAAAACGGCACTTAATTTTTTGTTGAAGAAGTTGGTTAATTAATATTTATGACTGTTTAGAGTTAGACTAACAGGTATTATTTTTCTCTAATTTAAATTAAATGTATTAAATGTCTACCAAGGACATCCTCACCACTTTAGCAATGCTAGGCAACAGCGTATACACCACACAGAAGTTGGACGCGAACTCCGTAAGTGTTTTACAGAACATCACTACGGCGAAGACCACGGCGGACGTGTGCCATCCTTCGAAGTTCAGCAGGAACTCCTCAAACTCCTCGGTCATTTTCGAATCTCTAAGGGACTCGAATAGAGTGCTGCTTCCGGCTGAAAAGTCGATGTCAACAAATGGCTGTTAATTAAATAGGTAATATCAGGCCTGTATTTATGGTGTATCTTTTCATACACGAAATCTCTTAAGGGGTAATTGTACTCATCATATTCATTATGAATAAGTTTCACTATGGGACCAACTCTTTTTTATTTTTTTAGGGTGGGAAATCATCAAATGACTACTCTCGCTCTGGGCGGAGCGGGAGGGCGTGAAGGGGTAGACTAAAACCCACCCGTGTTCCTTCAGTTGCCTGTTGCCAAGGGTCCCGCCAAAGAGTATTAAACCATCCCAACACTAAAAGTTACTAAAACATACGAACATCACTAGCAGGCGTTTTCTGTAGCCATCTCTATTTGAATGCAGCGAGTATTCGTACACTTCCTCACGGATAGGCACAGAATACATTATACTATACGGATAGGGTTCGCGATAGGTCGACATAGCTAGAACGTGCTCCTGTCTAGACTTATTATACGACTGATTGTGATTGGATTTGGAATATAAATATCTATCTACTGAATCTACAAAACTGGTTTTTCTTTACTGGAAGCAGCCTCCACTTAACAAACACACACATTTTCACAACCGTTTATAGGCTTTAAAGTCATTGGGTCCCGCTATCTCTTTCGGACTTTCCCACAACCATGGATGGGACCGACCCTGAAATCGCGAAAAAAATACCAGCTGTTCTCTACATTTATATTTGCAAAATGTAGGGAACAGCTGATTGTTTTTTCGCGGTTTCTGGTTTCGTCCCATAGCGATAGGCACACCTTATATTCGCAGAAGAGGAAGACAGTGTACTTATTCAATGTGGAGACGATACTACGAGTTCCAAAATACTCAGGAGTATTTATGAACTATTAAATATCAGCTAACATGGCAACAAAAGTGATTTTTCTACCAAACTAAATAAATAGGTAGTAGTGATGTGCCGACTATGGATTTTGCCAATCTTTGACTAGCTATAGTGAATAAACCATTGAATATTTATTTGATTGATTTTTTTTATACAGATTGGGAACGTCATTAGATCTACCTAAGCTGTTTAGTTTGTTATCGTATTGTCATCTCCACCTTATATACACCCACCTTTCGAAAACAGGGGCGAGGCGGTGGCCGTAGCTACTCTTATTTGTGTTAATTTACCTATAATTAAAAGTATGCTCCAGTGAATATCCCGCCGCACCATGTTCCAACTCAGACATGATTTGGTTTGCGTCGTCGGCAGGGGCTCGCTGTTCCTATCTAAAAATAGGTTATTACTATTGATTATTTGTTATTCCCGAGCGTCATTCATGTGAAACACGACGGGCGAAATAATAATATCGTCTAACCGACGATGGTGTTATATTTGGATCACCTGTCTGACACTACTACTAGGTACTGTCTTTCACGATATAAAACGACGAACTAAGTACTTATCTATTACATTCAGACATTCGCCAAAAATGAATGACCCTCTCCAAGTCACGAATATCTTTTATGTAGACCATACACAGACATATCGAAATGAGGGAATCTTAAATGCTTAATTTTAAATCCAAATTTTTTTAAAATTAAAATGGGAAGTTAAAAAAAAAATTGTTAGCTACTGTGAACAAAACGGTGACACTTTTAAACTAAATGATCTATCACGATGAAACAAACTCCTTAATGATGGAAAAAAAACTGCCTTCTATTGAAAATAAACATGTTTTTTTAGCACTATCGTTTTTTGTTACATTTTACGTTACACCGTTTTGTTTACACTGGGGTCACAGAAGAGAACAAAATTTTAAAAAAATCCATAAAACATTTAAAAAAAAAACAGATTTTTTTAAATATTTTTGCCGTCTATAAAATTAAGCATAGATTCCCTCATTTCGATAAGTGCTCATTATAAAGAATCACACTGTATAATATGCGCGTTGAATTCAATAGAATTGCTGGAAAAACGTTGTTTATTTCTGAATAATAAATATCCTTCCTAAAATGGGTTCAATAAAACTCTAGACTCGTATCTTATCTGAGGATAATAAGAAGTACCAAGGGGACAACATTGTCCTAACTGCTCAAAATACAGTCCGCAATACACAAAAAAAAACGAACTACATAATTATATGGGGAACTTTGATAAGTAGTTCTGCAAGTGACAGATAAGTTGAAAGGAAATCGTTTGTTTGGTATTGGCATGTTATTTGATGAGGCGAGTGGAACCGCATGTAACGAAAAGAATGATGAATATAAAAATTGATGGATGGACAGGCAGAGGAAGGCCAAAGAAATGATGGATGGATTGTGTGAGGAATGATATGAAAGACTAGGGAGTGAGAGAACTTGAAGTTAATGATAGCGTGACGGTTGACAAGAGAAAATGGAAGAAGGAAACGTGTTGCACGGACCCCAAGTAACTTGCAACGAAGCCAGGAAGATGATGATGAACCCCCTAAACAAACAGGAATATCGGATTAGTATGAATGTATGTATATCTATATGAAAGATATCAGGGGCCTAAACCGGCCACATTAGCAATTCCTCTAAAAGCAGTTCATTTCCAAAATCCCAGCTGTCATTAGCAATTCCTCTAATATGACATAAAAGCAATTCATAATTTGTGGACCATTTTTCGAATCTCCATAGAAAACTGTCAAACAGATGAATTATTTCGTAAAATGAATTACCTACACGCCGGTAATATTATGAATTGTCAGGTAGTGACATTTTACGATGATTCATAATATTTTCATAATAAGATTCTGAAGTGACCGTTGACCGCATATAATAGTAATCTATGGTTGACCGGCTGCCACGCGCACGCAGCTGACGGAGGGGTAACAAAGTCTTGCGCAAGCTAGAACTCTATGGGTTGCATATAGCTAACAATAAATTCACCTGTTCGTCTCTTGAAATATTTCATGAAATCCAGATTGACAGGCATCAGGAATAGAAGGATCACACACATGACACATGGCGATGAAACTCTGAAGTGACTGGAATGAAGAAAGATGATCTAAAAAACCTCCAAGGACTACTTAGGAATGTCTTCTATGTTATTGGGATTGATTTCCGAAAAAGTGAAAAATAACTTTAATTTTGGAAGTCGGTGTCTTTGCTTTTCAATTTTCGTTTTTTGCCACGAACTTCTGAAATTAAAGTTATTTTTCACTTTTTAGTGTTTTTTTTTTGTAAAAAGTTTTTATTTTTCACTTTTTAGTTGTGGTACCTACCTCACACAAATTCGAATACCAGTATGTACCTGCTATGTAGGTAAATAACAGTGACACTTAAAATGTAAAATACGTAATATTGAAGCTAACTCAAAAACTACGCAAGCAAAGTTAATAAAATTTATATTCCCATATAAATATTCACCACCTCGGAAGCATAACCTACCAAACAAAACAAGAATCATCAAAATCGATTCATAATCGGCGGAGTAATCGCGTGACAAGCATTCAAAAAAAAACATACAGACGAATTGAGAACGTCCTCCTCCTATTTGAAAAAGTCGGTTAAAAATAAAAGTTGTTTCCCAGTAATTATTTTTTGCTATGTTACCTAATTTGATGTACATACAGAATGCTTAGTCGACGGCTATGTGATGGGTCATTTTACACTCTGTATTTATTTAAATTTATGCAATCGTAAAAAAAAATACTGTAAAAAGGCGGACTTAATGCCTGAGGCAATTAATTCTACTAGTCAACCATAAGGCACATTCAATGACGCTGTAGTGGTATGTAACCCGCCCAACGAACACACACGAACTTGTAAACTCAAGTGCCTGTGACGTCACACGACTCACACGTCCCTTAGTTGGAACTCAGGGTTCAGTATATTATTATTATACTCTTTGATTCAGTCACTAGCTGTTAACATAGTAGGTCGTTACCCACCAATCGCATCACTTGTGCGTCAAATTATAATCATCATAATCTTACTTATTGTACCGTGTTTAGTTATAATACCTATATTAAACTCGTGTGAACTAACCAATGAACATTTAATTTAATTACACTATAGAACCCGTAATCACATCACAACAAAAGTTCTATAACGCGTATATTTATGTTTAAAATGGAAGTAGCTATATTTACTTGTGAAACTTTGGGCTGCCAGCAATGGTCTGGTCGATGTGCGCAGTGCTGATCGTAGCCTGCAGCAGACCAGTTAGCACCACTACAGCGCAAACCACCTGATGTTGGCAAAGTTTTGTTTTATAAACTTTCACGGTTTTGGACTACACTTTCATCATCATCACGGGGTGATATGGAGATTTAAAGAATGCGGGTGGATGGTTAAAAATATGACGTACAGAAAGCGAATAAAATAATGACGTGTTATATCTTTGAAATCGTATATTTTTATGGGTCACCCTGTTAAATCTAGCCTATTTTTAAGATCTAGCTAGTGAAAAGATTATTTTTACTGCTGTACTAACAAACTCATGGAACCGAAGCTTTCCAAGCTGCTGATACTGCGTTGCTAACAGAGCGTCTATGTATTGAGCCTCTTCTTCCGTCATCCCAATCTCTATGTCGCTTCGGGATCTGTAATATTTTACTTTCAAGTAAATTTAATATTCGCACCAAAAAGTTTTAAATTGTAAGTAGGTATAACTGATTTTAAATGAAAAAGTTTGCAAATAAACCTTTTCATATTCAAACTTTGTTTCACGTGCACAAAAAAGGACGGTACAATAGCTGGTCATTCTTCATGAAAAAAAAACATAAAAAAGCCATTAAAGTTTTCTTTTTAATTTTTACTTTTCTTGTTTACATGGCTTTCAATGTTTTTTTCGCTAAATCAGCCACTATTGTTTAGTGAGTTGAAGGGTGAGAACCTTTTTGAAGATCGAAAGTTATTTATTTCGCATTATACCGCCTATGATCTTTTTATGCAGTTTTCTATAATTTACGAATGCCTTTAATTGGTAGGTACTGATTCTAACTAACCTGAACATCCCCAAGAAGTTGAAGTTCATCCACAAATACAACAGTGTCTCCATGACCAGCACTCCTGGGAGATTCAATAGCATGAAGTGGGGAAACTCTATCTTTGGTCCAACCGGGAATATCCTTACAAATAATAATTTAACACATTATATCACGCCTTTAGCCATTGGCTGAAGGGTTAGGCAGAGGTGGGCCTTTATTACACACATTTTGCCACATTTCGCCAATAATAATTTAATAATTGTAGTATACTTTGTATAATAGAATTTCTCAGTAACAGGAGTTTGGATTTCTACCCGGTTGATGGCTATAGGCTTAAGGGGGATGCGCTAGGGTGGCCCGCGAAATTCAAATTTTCTTACGTTTTTTGCAATTTGCAGGTCAGTATCAGGTTGTATGTTGATCTAAATATCATTAGCGCTCGTAACAAATTGCAAAAAACCTAAGATAATTTGATTTTCGCGGGCCACCCTAGCGCATCAACCTTAAACTGGCAAAATGGGTACTATAGGTACACCTCTGTCCAATCCTTCGGGGAACAAGGCATGATGTTATGTTACGTTCTAAAAGAAACATACTTACATGGTTGCTGTTAGGTTTTATAAATAGGTAACATAGGTTGTAGGTAGTTAGAAAACAATGGCGATCTTCACAAAAGGGGTCATTTCCTGGTTCTAACAAAGAGCCGTGACTCTTTTGTTAAGTCAAATAATGGTATTGGTGTCAGGTTGAGGAAAATTTTGCAGATTTATGTAAAAATAAGCTGCAGAGTAATTGCGTAACATATTTACAATGGCAATGGTGCGGATTCCCTTGTGCTCAAACTAAACTAAATTTAAGTTCAGTGCATCTTTTTCGTTCTATAGAAGATAAATTTTAGTTTAGTCCTGTCAAATTAATCAGCGCCTATCATTATTCCATACAAGTTTAGACGTGATTAAAAACTTGCCAACTACCGGACTAAACTAAAATTTATCTTCTGTCCTTTTCTTAATGAAATAGAAAGAAAAAGATGCACTCAACTTTAGTTTAGTTTGTGAACAAGGGAATCGACACCAATGCCTTTCATTTTGATCGTTCAACAACATTGATTGCGTTATTTACGTTGTCAAGCGGAATTTTTCAAATATAAGAAGCTATGGATTAGGAATTTGTTTCAAAATCCCTCGGATTGTGATTAAAAGTGTGTTGCACAATTGGGGTGCTGGTCTATCTGGAATTCTGGACTCAGGTCGAAACGTTCAGGCTAGTCTCAGAACTCTAAAGAACTAAAACTATCATTAAAAGATTCAGAGGGCCTAGACAAGTGACAATCGCTTCGAAAGCGTTTCGTATTTCTACAACGACTTTCAACAGAATTGACATAAGCTTTTCGATAGCATATGTCAGTCCTATACATTTTTGCATTTTCTATCATCGTTATCGCTCGCTGATAGAATGTCACTTTGTCTAGGGCCTCATGTAACTACTGAAAGTAAGCACGTGATTCAGCTGTATTTGAAAATTCTACCGCCACTTGCATTCGTCAAATTTTAATTACCTACCTAGAATTCATCAAAACTTACGTTTCACAGTAGATCTTGAATATTTGATTGGTCTGGCTTCCCATCATTGTCGCCATGTCACCTGGAACATAACATATCACGCCTGTATTCCCGTAGGGGTAGACAGAGTACCTTAGTAGTACAGAGGTATGAGGAAAAGGGTGTACCTAAAGTACAGAGTCTGTACACAAGCGAAGGATTCTAAGATTGAATCATTCGCTTCGCTCGTGGTTCAAATATAGAATCCTGAGTTCAGGGGCGTATTGGCGTTTTTGGTAAAAAAATTGTTACCAAAAACGCCAAGTAAATGTAATTCAAGCGCCAAAATATCCTTGTAGCACTCTAAAATAGGAAATCACGTTTTTCAGTGCCAGCTTTTCAGTGTCGGTTAGTAAAAGTTGTCACACTTACCAATGGATGACGAATATGCAATTCCGAGAAAATAAAATACGGTAAAGTCTGAGGGCCTTGGTACACTGCAACAAATTAACATTGTTTTCACATTGTTAGTAGGTAAGTAAGTAGGTTTTTGCTCACCAATCAACTGATTGGTGAGCAAAAATAACTGAAGTCACTGAAGAATCTATCCTTAAGGGTCAGTTCACACTACGACGCGAAGCGATGCAGCTCGCACATTTTAAGATAGTGATAGGTACAAATATAACTTTTATTTACTACGCAAAAAGATATAGGTACTTATATATTTTATTGAGATAATTCAAAAATGCCCCGACATGCGTTGTCGCGCTACGCCGCGCTGCGCGTCGAGATGCCGCGAGGCGCTGCGGCGTCTGAAGTCCTAGCGACTTTTCCTTACTATTTTCCGTCTAGATTTCGTGTAGAGTTGATGCAGTTCAGTCTCGCTGCCCCGCGCGGCATCACGCTGTACCGCGCGGCGTCTTGTTGCGCAGCGAGGCGTCGCGCTGCCACCGAGTGCCACCGACTTCACGATGCGCCTCGCAACATCGCGATGCGTCTCGGGGCGGCGCGCGCTGCTCAGTGCGAAACCTGGCCTCTTCAAGCATCGTCGCGACGCGTCGTGTCTCGGTTTGAACTGACCCTAATGGCAAAACCTTCGAAGTAGCACCTAATGAATGTTTATCTAAAGCTTTATAACACCTTAATTCTTACTTCTGTTCATGACGAGTAGATTTCTGTTGAGCCTTTCCAATAGTTTGATAGATTTCCACGATTCCCATCTAAAATTAATACTTAAGTGAGTAAGTTCAACCATTTTCATTTTCATGCTACAACAGGATGTTGCTCGAAGATCGAAACAAGATTACCTACTTACCTTCTCAAGTTCAGTAAGAATAGCTTTGACGACAGGCATCATGAGTCCACATGCCAGGATGTTAGATATCCACATTGAAATAAACATGCTCGAGAAGAATAAAAGAAAACTTAACCTGAAAACAAAATTGATCAACAAGAATCTTGCGAGGAGATGATTCTAACAACCTCTCATGAATACACCTAGTCATACATACGCCCACTTTAAACATAACGCCACCTCTTCACACTGCTCCAGGATTCCTCTTTATGAGAGGAACGAGTCGTAATCGTAAATCAAGCACGCGGGTCGGGTTGTCACGGGCGCAAGGAATATATCTACTCTCTTACTCTTACGAGCCTAATTTAGGGTTGGGGGGAAAGTGACAACCAGCATAGACATCCAGCAATCACTACTTAAAATGTGACATCCAAGAAGTCACATGTTTTTGAACTTTGAGTTAAGTTAATACCAATAGATCAGGAGGCATAGGCGGGGCTGTTTGGTTGAGCCTTTAATTTGTTTACCTACTGTTCCAAAAGTTCGTTTAATTTTGGATCAAACTTTATAATGATTAGCTGTAATTTATTTTCTGTATGGCTTTACCTATAATGTGAGCACCCAAACACGAGCAAGACTTTGAGAGCGATTCTTCTATGCACATTGCAATTCTCTATAGCTATCGTGATCATCATCACTCCGATACAGTCCAGCAGGTCATTTCGAATGTACATCTGGAAACATTGCATAGATACCTATAGTTTGACCAAGACCGCTGTCTGTCCCGCACCTGCGCGAATGCACGGCGAGGTCCGGGCAGCGTTGAGGAATGAGCGTTGACTTGACGTCTCGCCGCGCACATACCTAAGGCGACTATAAGCGAGTTTACTGTTTAGCTAAAAGTTACCTAGTCCCTTGTAGACCTCGGATGGGAGCATGGAGAAAAATGCAGGTGGCTGAAGCTTTGCTTTCTAAAGAGGACGGTTCGGAAAGAGGATGGAGGATGGAGGATGCTAATGTGTCAAAAACGCTCTGTATTTGGACAGCCGTTAATGTGTGACCGTTCACTGCTAAAGCCAAAAAGTAGAATAAATACCTATATAATGGGGGCTAAAGCACACCAAAGCTTTCTATACTAAAAGCTTTTATAGATCATTAATGACATTTCGACAGTCACACACTAAAGTGGGTGTCACCGTGATAAACGTGCGTACCTTAGATTATATACTTGTCGTACTTAAAGTACTCGGTTTTTAAGTTCGCGACCTTACTCGGCTCGCCCTCGATGACACACGTGAAGCTTGCTCAAAATTTCGTTGTTGGATCGCCGCCGACGAACTTACTCAGCAGTTTTAAAGTCCGCGTACTTAGCGTGACACACGGGCGAGTAAGCTCGCCGAGCGTACGCGTACTTGCTCGTACTTCTATCACTCCTTTTAGGGTGACGGAGAAAGAAATAATGCTCTCTATAAATAACCCCGAACTTTTTCATGCACGCGATTACGCGATGCGACATTGTTACTGTAGGTGATCAAAAATAATGTCGTAAATTCGTAATAAAACACTTTTATATGATAATTTAAGATACCTATAAAAATGCAATACAGTTTTGATAGCACCTGTGTCGTTTTACGATCTCTGCGTGTCGTATTGCTGGTTTAATTATTCGAGCAGACGATTGAATGACTATTTCATGATTTCATGAAATAGTAATTCAATGCACTAACATGAGCTTAGAGAGTTGTATTCTGATTTTAATGTTTAAAATTCTGTAAATCCATATTTGTTATGAGCGCTAATAATATTTAGATCAACATACAACCTGATACTGACCTGCAAATTGCAAAAAACGTAAGAAAATTTGAATTTCGCGGGCCACCCTAGCGCATCCCCCTTAAGCCGTTGGTTCCGGCTATCATTTGTGGATCTTTGACAGTCGTTACGGGTCGTCAGAAGCTCGAAAGTCTGACAACCAGTCTTACCAAGGGGTATCGTATTACCCAGTTACTGGGTTGTGGAGGTCAGATAAGCAGTCGCTCCATGTAAAATACTGATACTGGTATTCAGCATCTTTCATCTTCATCTCATTGCATCCGGTTAGACTGGAAGTCGACCCCAACATAGTTGGGAAAAGGCTAGGCAGATGATGATGATGTTGTGGTGTGCCTTTTAATATTTGTGGTAAATACTTATCGAGAGTATATATGTTTTTCTTTCTTCTTTCAAATGTCCGGGCTTTTTATCAGGACTTTTAAAATTTTGACATCGTAACCATTACTTATGGCTCGGCGAGCTTACTCGCCCGTCTGTCTGCGAGCCGCAAGCCAATTTGACAATGAAATTTTGAGCAAGGTTTGATTGCTTTTGATTTTGTGTCACCGTCGGCGAGTTGAATAAGGTCGCAAACTTAAAGACCGCGTACTCTAAGTACGCACCTCTATCACCCACTATAGACGTGCGAGCAGGTAGGTACGCATACTTGTGGCTCGGCGAGCTTACTTGCCCGTGCGTCATGCTAAGTACGCAGACTTGAAAACCGCTGAGTAAGTTCTTCGGCGATCCAACAATGTTTTGCGCAAGCTTCACGTGTGTCACGGACAGACGGCTAGCCGAGTAAGGTCGCGAACTTAAAAACCGTGTACTTTAAGTACGCACGTCTATCACCTACTTTACACAGAGTACATTATACTATATTGAAAGACTTTAATTACCTCACTAATAAAACTCCTGCCGATCCCGCTCATGATGCACGAGAAGCCGATGGGCATTACTGCCAACACAGCAGGATGCTGCACATCCAAGGTCCAGAAAACGACCATCAGCAGAAACACATAAAAACTTTTGTAGGCCTGCAAAATATTAGAAAATAAAACTACTGATAAATATTGAATTTCTGTTGGGCCAAAAAATATCCAAGTTTCACTTTTATTGGTTCTCTTTGTGAAGGAGCTTTTAGGAAGTGGTCCCGACAAGCGTTTTGATGCTGATAACTTCGATCACGGATGCACTAAAAGACCTAAACCATTAAACAAGACTAAAAGCAAGTGATCGAAGGCAGACGAACACCGACCAACTTGCTAGTAATTTAAAACCTTTGTCTTTAGCAGGTAAGTACCCGTAGTATTTAAAAAGATCAGTTTGTTAAACTTTATTTTTCCTAAAGGTAGAGTACGCGCCACGAAAGAAGGCCCGCGGAAACATGGGGAACTTATTTTTTTAGCAATGTAATGCAATGACATAGACACTAGCGCCGCGTCAAATGGACAATGTCCAATGGTAGCGTGGACTCTAGTTCCAAAACTCCTTCGGTGCTAATGTGGCCCATGAATATTGAATTTATCAATCAACCCACGCAGGCATACTAACCATTTTATCACTGAAAAAAATAACCGGTGATAATATAATTGGAACAATCAAAATAACTAATGTTCTCCAATATGTCCTGCAGAATAATTTGTATCGATCCCTTCTGGTGATTATCACAAGGTTAGTTACTCTGTGAAAAAAATAACTTGATAATTTATGCACGAAAATCACGTTTAGTTTATGGTTCTGAAGTACAACTTACGACGATGCATCAGACTCCATGTTTTTAGTTATTTCGCTGAGAAAAGTGAGATAGTGATCACCTACTTATTTTAAGTTTTACTCCTCTGACGTTCAAAATAAGTCGCGCAGGTTCCGATAATCACGATGGCCGTCCAGCTACTAAAAGATCATAATTATGTAAACAAAATAGTAAATAATGATTTTACAGATTTGCGGGAAAAAAATCTACCAAGGTTGAACATTCTTGGTAGAAATAATTTTTTGAATAATGGCAGCTTTTATATGGTCCTTTCATTTTGATTGTTTAATTTTTTCATTAGTTGTCAATTTATCGCGTTTGAGGTTGGGTGTATGTTGAACGTATACAAATTCGTATACCATTTACGATTAAAATAGATTCAAAAAACATAAAGATGCAAGTGGATTTAGAGTTCGATTATAATGAAGCAACAGCAGCCATGGATAAGTTTTCCCAGGAGGATATAAACGAGCTACGTTACTGGACGCAGAAATTGGATAAATCAAAATATGTGCCTAAGGATTTAACGGATAAACAATTAGTGTTGTTTTATAATGCATGTTACGGGGACATGGACAAGACGAAAGCGTGTATAGAAAAGTATTATTCATGCAGAAAAAATGGAACGGAACTGTTCGACAATCGGATTCTGAAGACTGAAGAGTTGAAACAAAGTGCGGATGTTCTGTGAGTAAAATTCTCTAATTTAATAATACAATGCAAGCAGACTGATAAACTGATGATATTGATCTTTCCGATACTTACAACCTGTGAAATTGGCAGCTGTTTGGCAAACAGCAAATATTTTTAGTTATCTAACTTTGGCCAACATTGTAATATAGATCGATTTCTCTTTTACTTATCTTGCGAAAAACATGAATTAAAACTACCTAAAAAATATAATAAAATTGTAGAAAATGTCACACCAAATTCTGCATATTATTGTAAAATGCATGAATTAATTATTTATTTTATCTCTCTAGTTTTTATAATATAAAACAGAACAGAATATAATTGCTACAGGTAAAAATAAAGCTGTTCAAAATTGAAAACGTCTCTGCAAGATACTCTCAGTACTTGGATATTTATGTAATTCCATAACATAATATCCCCTCTCTATCCATATGCATTGGAAAAAAAATCATTTGTTATGATGACCAATTACACGAGTCACCTTTCACAATCTACTAAATTTATGTTACAAAAGTCAAAAGTAATTATAATAATGTTATTCAACTACAAACACAGATTCATAAGTTTTACTCTACTAACATCCTATGGATTTTACAGTCTGAATTAAAAAGTTTTTATGTTATTTATATTTATTAAAAGTGCACCAAGGCACAACATAATCTAAAACAGATAATCTAAGTTTTTTTCCAGTCTTACACACCTAAACATAGTTTTTTATAAATTCACTATAATTTCCATGCGGATGCCTTTAGAAAATTACATGTTAAAGTTATCATTACTATCCCATTTGTCTACAATCATTTGTTAGACACAATGGAACTAGTTATGTTGTAATAAAATAATGTGAACTTAACCAGAGGCGTAGCTAGGTAACCAAAGACACTGGTGCAAAAAAAAAACTGGGGGCCCTAAATAAACTGAGGTTTTATCAAGACAAATTATAAATAGTATATAAATAATTTAAAGGTGCAAAGCTACTTTATCATGCACTGCGGCATAGCGAATATACTTACAACATCTACGTGAACAAGTGTCTTGTGTGAGCTTTAGTGATCGCCTAGGTTCTACAGGTGAAAAGCTTAGGAAAAAGAAAAGAAAGAAAGAATAATGTTTATTTGGCCACAGTTCGTGAAACACCAAACACAATAAACAAAATAAAAAGTATTCTTTCAAATGAGTTGCTTGATTAAAGTTGTGTTGCACTTGCATCCTATTTTATTGACATTCCAAAGGTGAAAGAATTTTTAGCTAGTTCAATATGAGGTTGGCTGGTCTGGGCCCCCCTGAGCTAGGGGGCCCCAGGGCACAGCCCTGGCTAGTCCCAAGGTAGCTACGCCACTGAACATAACTCTATGTAAACACTGCAGCTGTCATGAGTACCAGACTATTATTATCCCACTGCTGGGCAAAGGCCTCTTCTTATACAGAGAACGCACAAGCTATGATAACCACAACTTTATTATTTAGGTCCAGGTTTCCTCACAATGTTTTCCTTAATCAATGTCATTGATGTTTAAGATAAACTTAGAAAGTACTTACATAATTATGAATTGAAAAAGTCACATTGGGACTTACCCAGATTTGAACCCAAACTCGTGCACGAGACATTAAAAATGCATACTAATATTATAAATTCGAAAGTAACTTGTTCTGTATGTTACCTTCTAAGGAAGAAGGATATACATATATATAAAGATACAGGTACATACAAATATTGCTCATTTATTAAAAGTTATTATAGCATAGTCTTATAAAACTACACCACAAAATCGTTTTCATGGACAGTTGCGTCTGATTTGCGACAGGTGCGACCTTTCCCATAGATTTAATAAACCAATGGTTGTTCCTGATACCTATTCGTTGCAAATATAGGACAACTAGCATTGGCCCGCGGCTTCGCCCGCTTGGAGGTCGGAGAAATTATCCCATGGGAACGTACTACCGGGATAAAAAGTGGTATCCAATGTGTTAATCTGATAACAGATCTGTTCAGGCGTTTTGTGTGATTGAGTATAACATAACAAATATTCAAACTTTCACTTTTATAATAATAGTAGGATTCCAACGAAGACGCGCTACCTATCATACTTATATAACCTATTGACCGCCCAGTCGGATTTATAGAACAAATGTTTTCGTGCCCGTGCCGCCTCTGTCGTATTTACACGACTGAGAAGTTGAGAACCTATGTTCGATTTTATGTTTATTTTTTCAATCATTCAGCTACGATCTATACAAACACAGTTTATATAATTGAGCATTTACTAAACTTTACAATGTTTTAAAATATGTAGCTTGTTACTGTTAGAAGTGTTGAAATTACGAAGTTCAAAAACGTGTAATTTAGTGATCGTGTAATTTAGTGATAATGATGATCAAAAAAAAAATCCGTGTCTAAACCCCGTGTCGTAAAAATTCGACACTGGGGAATAGACACTGTAACAATTTATGAATCTAATAGAAAAATAAACAGACATATTTAAATAAATATTGAGTGATTACATTATAAAACAATTATGGTTATCGTCATAGATAAAGTTTAAGTAGCACATTTATAGCATTGCGTTTGTAATTATTTCTCGACACAAATTCTTATTAAAATTAACCAATCGTTTGTTTAGGGTAGCCCTCGCATCCCTAGATGATTTAGTAATGAATCATAATTCTTTAATGAGTCTGGTCTAGTTTATTGCTGATTCGGACGAATTTACTCGCCTGAAACGGGCGAATCGGCACATAATATTATTTTTTCTAGAGGCGATTCGCACGAAGTTAATTTATTTGTAGGCGAATTGACAGCTCCTGACATCGAATCGCCTCAAGGTTTCGGGCGAGTAAATTCGTGCGAATCACCAATAAGTCTTAGCGCCCGGTCAGATAAACAAGACCGCTTCTGACGTCAGAAGCGAATAAAACATACTTAGTGGCATTTTCCATCAGTGCTGTTACTGCATATTTTAAACTGTCGATAATTAAGTGAAGTGAGTCGATAACTGCCTACAGCAGAAGAATTAATTAAGTACCTATGAATTCTAATTCTAAGAGACGACGAAAATGATTGTACAAGTACAGCTTGGCAAATACAAGGTACTCTTGTACCTATGATGCGGTGACAGATGAAACTAAATATTGTAATACAGACCTATGATGTTGGCACTACTTTGCCGACACGTGCTAGTAGGTTTTTGAGTCAGTACAAGCAGCGTTTTTAACTATTTGTTTAAATTCTTTTACTCATTTCCCATTTGAAGTGACCTAAATGCGGTAGTGGCTCCCTTATTTTTTCCAAACTCTTTTTTGCCAAGCTGTACTTACCTATTTGAATCTGATAAAGAGATTATTGTAGTAGGTATTTTATTTGTAGGTAAAATACCTACATGTTTGTGTGAGTAGGTAATCGTTAAGAAATTATTGTGATATTATATGTACCTACATGTTATGTGTATGTATATCAGTCTATCAGTGAGTACCGGGACACAAAATGATTTTTGAGGTTTTGAAGTCTAAAATTGATCTAAGTAGGCCTTCAAGATTGATAATAAATAATTGTGTTATAAGTGTCGTATGGTGTAGATGTCAACATTTATTTAAAATTTAGACTATAAATAAATATATTTCATTGCACGACCCAATTCGTCGTAGGTATTTATTTGGCGATTTATGAGCTGGTTGCTGGGGGCTCTGCTGCAATTGATATAAAACTAAGCGGTCACAAGGTTAATAAGCTGCATTCGTTCTTCGACATCGTAGTACCTATTTTCTTATCGCGCTCAATATGCATTTAACGACTGGTGAGTAAGTGCACTAAAACCACAGATTTAAATCTAGATTAGAGGGCTTATTTGGTATTGTTAACATTCATGCTTAGTACGTATATGTATACCTACTTTATAAAATTGTACACGAGTTATGATGGAAACTTAATAAAGCTGAAAGCTAACCAACCAGAAACTTGTAAATTAATTAAGTAACCCTTTGAAAATAACGCTCAAGTTTCAATCAAATCTTGCCAATTTGAAACTTCCAATCATCGGCAACCATTCCCAGAACTTGAAACGGAAATATTCAATTAACATCTTCTCGAATTGGAAATTGAAATACAGGAGTCCAGGGTCGCAGCTTCGCAGTCGTGTCGTGGATGGTTGTTTCCGTATTATGTAGTGCTCTGTGGTTGTTTCAGAATGGGGTGAAATTTAAACGGGAAATATTTATCTGATCCTCGAAAACTTATTGAACATCTAATGATGGACACTTTTTAATGAATCTCTAAAAGTTTTTTGCACAACTAATAATGCACGATTTTTTAAATAATTGAGCCTCTTTTTATCTTTCTGACCTTTTCTCACAGTTGGTCGCAGTAACAAAGCTGGGGTACCCGACCAAACAGGTTATTAGGTTAGGTTGGAACTGTGACCAACAACACGCGCGAGATGAGATGATGGTGAGACATGGCGGGCGGGGTTTGCATTGAAAAAACCGCAAGAATTGACAAAATGATAAACAATTACAATCTGTCATTGTCTATTCTTCCGTCGACAAAACCCGTTTTTATGTTTGCTACGCGTCCAATAGATCTTTCTATCTCATTTTAGTTCTATGCCTTTTCTTCTGATCCCTTTTCTGTTCAGATTGCCTGCTTTGATCCCACGGATATCGACGGATATCTATGTTTGATCCCTATACGGTCTGAATAAAAACAATGGAAAAATTTGCCATTCAAACTTCCGCCCATTTTAAATCATCATGGTGTTTCAAATTACCCAACACATTAGCGGCGACTTTCTTTACCCACACACGTCATTCGCCCTATAACTCCTATAGAAAAATACAATGCGCAATAAAATTATCCTTTCTTGAACAACCAATTATTTTTATAGGCTTCTGTTTGCTCTGACGTCAGAGATTCGCTTCGTGGGTATATCAATAGTCGGTTATTATTCTAAGTAAATATACATCTATGCTACAAAAGAGAATAGTCAATCATTTATTGCTATATTGTGATGTTTGTTTGACCCCTTATAATCGATTTTGGTTTAATTTGCATAGAATGTGCTGACGCATTGAACCCTAGTTGAGGCCAATCAAAACGGTGAAGGAAAACATCGTGAGGAAACCGGCATGTCCTAAAACAGAAAATTCGACGACATGTGACATCCACCAACTCGCACTGGGCCCGCGTGGTGGATTACAGCTCGCTCCCCTCCTCCGCTCCCTCTTTCAGAGAGAGCTCCTGTGTCCCAACAGTGGGAACATAGGCTGATTATGCTTATGCTATATGAGGCCAATCCTATTCTTATGTGAAGAAGAAGTAACATTCCTTCAGTATAAGTGAACAATATGCTCACCAGGCGCATAGTTGACATGCATAGCGGTCATAGACCCAAATGGCTGTCCAATTTGGGCTGAACATTCGCGTTCCACTGGCAGCAACGTTTTAGGTATTCATAACTATAATCTGATAGACGTCGAACCAAATCTTCTCTCCTCTAAAGGCGCTCCTTCACCGAGAGTAACCTATCAATCCAAGATTCCTCTGTAATGGCTAGGGTTTTGTAATGTAAACTGCGCAGGCCGTCAACTGCTTGGTAGTGTAGATATATAATTGAAACTAGCAGGGTAAGTTACATAATTATAATTAAATAGGTAGAAGTAACAAAGATAGGTCGCGTGTAAAGGTTACATTACAGGTGAATGCGGTAAGGGAGGCCTTTACTGTTCTGGGTAAAAATCAAAGGGTTTCGCCAACTAGAAAGGCACGCACTTCACCAGTTCGTCTGTTTGTTTCATTGGATGGCTGAAAATCAGGCTCCATACACATTCTTTGAACAGCGAAATCAAATTCTTTTAATGAAATTCTTCGAATTTGCGAAAGCTGGCATTATTCGTTCCCGAATGAAATTCGCAAAAGGCTCTTGATATATTTGCTTAGTCCTTTTGATCTGAATCAACATTGATGTTGATATTTTCAGGAATATGTTTGTGTATTTTTCGTGTTATTAGACGGAGAATCTCATACAGAGGAAGTAGCAATATCTCGTACATAGGAGTGTTTTCTTTGTATTCTCTGAAGATATAGGCGGAAATGTCGCAAACCCTTAATGATATCCATGATGGTATCATCACCGTCATCACTTCCGCCGAAACACGTCCACTGCTGGACATAGGCCTCCCCCAAGCGTCGCCACATCGACCAGTCCTGTTCTCCTCGCATCCAGCGGATGCCAGCGGCCTTCACAAGGTCATCGGCCCGAAGATGATGCAATAAACTCCCATAAATTCAGCCTCTCTAGTTTTCATAGTAGACCGCAATAGATGAACAACTTTTCTTGAAATAGCAAACGAACTGTAGACTCCGATACCCCGGAGGCAGTTAGAAAACCAGTTACCAGTATAAATAACTGCTTAGTTTCATACAGTTGTTTAACTTTCATTAACTTAGCGTAATAGTCCTCCAGACCGTATTTTCGGCCACGGCGGCCAATCTCAACGGAGACTAGCCATCGGCGCGGGAGATATTATAGTGCACAAGTGTTTGCGCAGACACAAGTGCACTCTCTCTTCCCTCACTCTCATAGTCCGATGGGACGGCAATCCGACACGACCGGAGAGAGATAAGGCGTAGGACCAACGGCTTAACGTGCTTTCCGAGGCACGGGGGTATCACACCGCCAACTTCCAAACTCCGGGCTGTTACTACGAAATTCCTAATGGAAAAATCCAATAACACTTTGCCCGACCCAGGAATCGAACCCAGGACCCCACGCTCTGCAGTCGCGCTTGCGACCACGAGACCAACGGGGCAGTCGTAAACACTTAGCGTAAACAATTGTAGCAAAGTACAAAAACCTCTTTATAATATTTGAATACTGTACCTTCCTATTCTATTGTCATGTAAATTGTATTTATTTAAAGTACACGAAATTGTTTATCAGCGTTGCCTCTAAATAACTGTTTTATGACTAGTGAATAACCAAATGTTTGTGATTTATCGGTTATATGAAGAATTGGGCGTTTAATTTTGAAAGGCATTGCAACAATCTGGATTGTTCGTGGAGCTATTGGCACAGCTACAAATGGACAGACGTTCTGGTATAATGTAAACGTGGTAAAAGCCAGTTTATTTTTAGCACGATCAATGAAACGCTCGATAGTTTTAGAAGATTTTGAAAAGGCTCTTACTTACTCAATCTATATTTGTATCTTCCAAGGACCACCTTTTGCTCTAGATGGCTGAAAGTCGCTGGAGACTCCCATTATCTGTCAGTTGCCAATGTTTGTGTTCTCCGATATTAACGGAAGTCCTATTCATTTAATTGTCATACTTATAAGACTTGACTGACTACCTTTTAGGCAGAACCTTTTGGGTTTTATTGATCTACGCTGTCACAGTTGTCTTGGATCGATTTCTCCGAAAAATGCTAGCAAATGACTTCAGTTTACAATTTTTAACCAAATGGTAAAGTATTTAGAAATTCAGTAACCGCTGAAATACCTCACTTTCATCTCCCGACCGTCCATGGAGTTTCAAAAGAGCAAAGGTCGCGGCCATTGGTATACGATCTCTCATTGTGTTAAACTTTGTTTCGTCCCGAGAAATATTCATGAATGTTTCGAAATTATTATTGCCACGAAGATACAATACAGGCACGTTCTTGAACTGGACTGCAGCAGGAATAGTTAGCCCCCTCGTACACAACTGCGCAAGTCCTTGAAGACTGAGGCATAGATTAATTAAAGTGTGCAAAAAGTCTCTTGGCGACTACCACAAAACATTTGTTCAGACTGGAGTTTCGAAGTTTAGACATGTGTCCACTGTCCAAAGTCCAAACGTACTACTGCCAAGAGGAAGAGACTTAAAAGTTTGATCTCTGTTACAAAGGACCATTAAATTAATCCTATATCTCTTCCAGAAAACAGGAGTGAATCAAAGCTCGCTTTTATATGCTCTTAAAGGATCAGGGACTCGGGGTCAAACCCTTCGTTATAGTAACTGTTCCGGATTGACCTCTAGATGAAAATTTAAATGAATTAACTTTATCACATCTGGACATTACTCCGAAGGCCACTTAAAACCGCCTGCCATCCCTCATCTCGTTTTAACGACAACGAGACGAGACAGAACTGACAGATTCTAGAAACCCTTTTAAAGCTCTAAATGTCCCCATTCAAGGCCCTTTCCATCGTTCTAAATTCGTATTGATGTCACAGCGATATCGAGTTTTACTTCACTGCGATTGAGAGAAATGTACACCCACGCGGAAAGGCATTACCGTTCTTTCGTCACAATCGGTTACAAAAAGCATCGTAAACGTTTCGTCGCGATTACAATCTCTTTCTGACAAAAACCTCTCGTAAGCGTTGAGCACGTGAGTATGATGTGTACAATGAAATCGCACGCTCGGATACAAAGGTACACAACAGATACCGAATCGATTTGACCTGTCAGCAGTTGTATATGTAAATATGCTAATACGTACACACGGCTACACATCAAGCTATACATTTCCAGTTTAAGCTGATCTCGCATTGTATAGGATTCTGTACAATGCGAGGTCAGCTTATACTGGAAATGTATAGCTTGATGTGTAGCCGTGTGTACCATTAGCACATGAATTGATGTGCCATTACATTGTGTTATCTTATAACTTTCACGGTTTATGTTTAGGTAGCGTTAAAAAGTAAGTATATTATTTTCTTTGTCGTTTTGAAACTGCAACTTTTGGCTGGTGCTAGACTGCCTGATTGAAATTCTTGGGTTACTCGACTCCAATTATTGCTTTTCAATCCAATTAATTTAATTCCCTGCATCAATTCGTTCTTTATCGAGAGCTTTTCCATTCCCTACAAGCCTTGTAGAAGTCCCATTTGCTATGTCATTCATAGTCAAGTCATCTTGGTCTATCAGTTATTTATCCAGCATGTTCTCAATTAAGATAGCTACTTCACTACAACCTCTTCTAAACACATATCATAGAATAGAGCAATGACTATTTCGACCATAGTACCTTCTAACTCATTCAGTGGTGGGGTGATATACCATGAAGACTATTGATCCATCAAAACTGTGCTGTGTAGTGGGAACCTAGTTAAACTGCGCGTTGTAATGACTCCTAATTAGGTCACTGGCGCATTGTCGGTGTATATTGCGTTACTAGCCTTCTTGGTAACCCCGTGGGAATGGAGACACTTTTGTAACTTGTACCTCTACCTACTTGTGTGAGCACAAGCTCCATTATAAGTTTAGCGATTACAAGAGACAGTATTTCTTAAGGATATCCGAAGAAGAATGGTCTGAGACCTACCTATCTCTACTGCTTAGTTCCTTAAGAAATACTGTCGCTTGTAATAGCTAAACTTATAATGGAGCTTGTCTGTGTGTGCCCTTTTATCGCGAGTGTCTTTGTGACTTCATGAAATATTATCTACCCTGAAAAGCTTCCGCTGAAAATAGGTTACTGGGTTCCTAGACGTTCATACCAGGCTGTGCTACTGGTAAAAGAAGTTTTCTGAATTTATCCTATACAATTAAATTAAAAATATTTGTAAATACATATTACTAGGCGCGCCCCGCGGTTTCACCGCGTAAGTCTCGATACCGTGGGAATATCGGGTTAAAAAGTATCCTTTGTCCTATTCCAGGTCATGGTCTACCCCTGTGCCAAATTTCATCCAAATCCGTTCAGCCGTTTTAGAGTGAAAGCGTAACAAACAAACAAACTCACTTTCGCATTTATAATACTAGCTTCCGCCCGCGGCTTCGCCCGCGTGGTATGTCGATAAAAAGTACCCTATGTACTTCCCTGGGATGCCATCTATCTCCTCGCCAAATTTTATCGAAATCCGTTCAGTGGTTTAGGCGTGAAAAGGTAACATGTAGACAGACAGACAGAGTTACTTTCGTATTTATAATATTAGTATGGATTAGTAAGGACTAAGATACTCACTTTCTCAAAAACAGCTTTAACGATTTCGATGAAAGTTACAATATAGGGGTTTACGGGGGCGAAAACTCGATCTAGCTACTCTAGCTAGGTCTTATATCTGGGAAAGTTCGTTTTTTCTATTTTCACTCGAGGAGAGCTCGGTCACCCAGGTGGACTGAGTGAGATCGAGTCTGAGTGGCGGGGAGAAGGCTCCAAGGCGCCGCCGATAGTTTACGTAATTTCTTTTTACGTTGAAAACGTTATTATGCAAAGTTTTATGGTCTAATTTGAATTATTTTTTTCCATATTTGTTACGAGCGCTAATAATATTTAGATCAACATACAACCTGATAGTGACCTGCAAATTGCAAAAAACGTAAGAAAATTTGAATTTCGCGGGCCACCCTAGCGCATCCCCCTTAAAGAAGCGTAAAATTAAAAGCTCTTCTGTGATTGGTCGAACCGTTTAGAACCTTACGAATTCGACCTTACGATATCCGTTAGTTTATAAATTTACCACGAGACGTCCCAAATTGATAAATTTGCGAAAATGTGGTCGTAAAATATTACAATTTATCTCTCGTTTAGAATCCTACGAAAGTTTATAAATTTGCTAGAAAATTTATAAATTGGCGGTTCTTGTTATTTTTCTTGTGACATATATATAATTATGATGTGTAAAAATACTTTGTTTAGTGCACACTGGTTATAATTAGGTTGCGTACGTAGGTTTATTAATTAGTAAAAGTAGGTTTATTAAATAAAAGAACGTTGCGACCACTACAAAAAATAACTTAGGTAGGTACGGTTTACATACAAAAATATGATCTTAATCATAATGTAAATAAGTAAATGGATGCACAGAACCTTGATGTTAAATTTGCATTTAAAATGAATACTTATAAATAAATTTTGTCTCAAAGAGGTTAGACGAGATAATGTGCGTATAGTCTATGACGTATGTTTTTTCATTTAATGTCAACAAACAGGCCTGCTGGGTAGTTGCGCAATACACTAAAGCCTGTGGCATACCATAAAATTAAAGCAACAATTGACTGGCAGCGTCTTAACAACCCGTACAATTGTTGCACGATACGGGTAAATTAGTTGTCGTTCAAAACTGGTTTAGGTGTAAAAAGCACTTACAATAAAATCGCACTCAATTTTGACATGAAAAGTTTCTATCATTCAAATATGAGCGAACGAAACAAGTTAGAAAAATTCTAAAGAAACCTTCAAAAAAATTTAATGCGATTTTTGGCAGGAAATACGTGCAATACCTACGTACTTGAATCAATTGTAGGTACAAGGGCGTGGAACTGTGCCGCAAAACCTGTATATTGCCTTAAAAGGCACATGGCCTTTTCTAAGAACCTGTGCTATAGGTATAATATAGATTTCAATCGGATTAATATATGTATTGCGATGAAGCCACAAAGTGTTACTTAGAAAAATGTGCAATGGAAAAAGAACGAAGCAAAGGAAAAAACCGATCAATTATTCGTACGTATTTAGAATAGTTAGAATCACACATACTTGCGAAATTCTTGAATATCTAGAGATGCTAAATAAGGCAAAATTACCTCATTATTATTGGCGACCGAAATGAAGTAGATTTAGCATATGCTGGATTTTATTTTTTTGCCATTCTTAAAAGTATACGAAAATTCGAGAATCCCAAAGTAAGCCCCGATAAAAGGCCTAAACTAACAAAACTTTCCCTGTATATTTTTCAATTATAATAATCCTGGTGCATCTAAAAGGGATACTCTCAATAGCTTTGTAACGCTAGACTCAGAAAACCCTGAAAATTCAACTTTTAATTTTACACAAAAGCATTTTCCTTGATTTGTAAACGTGAACCCCTGCGAAATTCCAGGAAATTCAATTTTCATTTTTAGGGTTTCGTACCCAGAGGGTGCCAACAAGACCTTATTACTAAGGCTCTGCTTTCACTCCCTCTCTCCGTCCGTCTGTTACAGGGCTGTATCTTTTGAACCATAAAAGATAGACACTGGTAACATTTTCACAAAGTAGCTATCATCATCTGCTTAGCTTTTTCCCAACTATGTTGGGGTCGGCTTCCAGTTTAACCGGATGCAGCTGAATACCAGTATTTTACATGGAGCGACTGCCTATCTGACCTCCACAACCCAGTAACTGGTGAATACGATACCCCTTGGCAGGACTGGTTCTCAGACTTTCGGGCTTCTAACGACCCGTAACGACTGTCAAAGATCCACAAATGACAGCCGGGACTTTCCGAGGCACGGAGGAGTCTTGAGTATGTACTGTGTAATAAAATAAAAGTAAAAAATTAAAGGGTATACAAGAAAAGTGGTTTTATCGTTTTTTTTTAATAGAAAAGTATTTAAATAAACACGTTTATTTAAAACTACATATTTTATATATTTTATTGTACTGTGGTACCGAACCCTTCGTGTGCGAATCTAACTCGCATTTGGCCGCTTTTTATTTTCACTTAAGTAATTTCCCCATTTTCCGTCAGCCAAGGCTTGTGGGCAATAACTTTCGCGTAGGTTGCACCTGCTCGCTTTTGGCACCAGTTTAGACCTTGTTTTAAGTGCTTCTACGGACAACTCTTGTTCTGAAGGCTTTTTACAGACGATGGCAATTTTATTGGTCGACAGTGTTTTGTAACTAAGGCCATAGAAGAAAGAATCTTGTTAAGCGTAAATGTGTTTCGAAACTTGTCCTTTATACAGGAAAAGAATTATGGAACAAAAAGATAATATGTTGCGCTTGCGCCGACCCCAAAATAAACTGGAATAATAATGATGATGAGATTGGACAAGTCGAAATTGAGGAAATAAAGATTAGATCTATACCAATCAATGAGTTAAGGGGGATGCGCTAGGGTAGCCCGCGAAATTCAAATTTCCTTACGTTTTTTGCAATTTGCAGGTCAGTATCAGGTTGTATGTTGATCTAAATATTATTAGCGCTCGTAACAAATATGGATTTACTGAATTGATTACTGAAAAGTGTATTGAATGACTATTTCATGTAATCATGACATTTGGCACTTTCATGAACTTAGAGAGTTGTATTGCTGATTTTAATGTTTATAATTCAGTAAATCCATATTTGTTACGAGCGCTAATAATATTTAGATCAACATACAACCTAATACTGACCTGCAAATTGCAAAAAACCTAAGAAAATTTGAATTTCGTGGGCTACCCTGGCGCAATACCAAAAAGATGATTCTTCTGGTTTTATTCATTTTCACGGCTCACCGACCGAATTTATTACTTTTTCGCCGGCAGAACCACAGGCACAGCTAGTCTAGCCATAAATTGAGTTTCATAACACAGTTATCTCTACAAGGATTCATCTCTACGTTATTGACATTCCAGTATTCCGACAAAGCAGTTCGCTTTACCATATTATGAGGATAGCTTGGTAATGGAATTTATTTCTGGCGTTTATATTGCCTAAACAATAAAGAAGTAGTTAAGTATTCAAAGCAAAAATGGTATTGGGGATTAATTTCAGCTTACCATCGCTCATCATGAATGAAGCAAAAATAATGAAACGCCGTGGAACTAAAAATTTTAAATAGGTTTTTATTTTTATTATTTTATTCATCTTTTATACAGGCTGTAAGGGTAAACAGTCTTGTCATTCAAACCATGGGTAGTTGACTTAAATATAAAAATAAATGACCGAACACAACAAAAAAAAAACTTCATTTTCATTAAAAGATTTTAAAAAGTTTCTATCCGACACCGTGCTCTCTAGCGAAACAGCTGACTGACTGAGGGAGGGGTCGCGTTCGCGGCCGGTCAGGTCACATCCCGTACCCCCCGCCCGTGTTGAGACGCAAGTCCGTTGCCCAAGCGCATAGGTCAACGAAGTTGCGTCTCTTGTGGTAAAATGTAGATTTAAAAAAAAAAAAAAAGTTGTTATTTTCTATTGATTTTACGTTCTATAAATGAAACCAAACCACTGGTTGCAAGGATAACGGTGTTTACCCTAACACCCTGTATACTTAGATTATTTTTATATTTTGTAAATGTGGAGTTTCTTGCCGGATCTTCTACATAGGAAAAGACCAATTGGTACATTCAGCAGCAAAAGTCGATGATCACATTCAGATTTTCAAAATCACTGTACACTATATCACCCATAAATCGCTCAACAAGATGGGGCGCCAGTATTGACTAAACATCATTAAAGTTCAAAATTAAATAAACACTACTCGTCAAAGGTCGCTGAACACTACTCGTCTAAGGTCACTGAACACCATTTTGTCAAAAATTGCTGATCGTTATAATATCCGAAAATATCATAACATTCAGTTTTACAAAAGTCACTGAACAATTTAAAATGCTTGTTTTGGTTATCTAGTGTAATCACGGCAACGTCCAAAAATAACTTGACATCATAAATAACAAAAGTAACTGAACATTACTTTGTTTTGGATACGTAGCGTGTAAACTTATACTAAGTAAGGTGCAGCGGGGCAATCTCGACTGGTAAAACCTAAACCACAACTTTGAAGGTATAAAAATATTAGATGATATAGTTTTATTAAAAATGTAATGTATTGACGCTCGAGAGTCATTATCTGTGTATTATTTTTACAAACTCATATTGAAAAATATTCAATAGATAGGCTTAAAAATGTGTTTTTGTCAAAAAAGGTAAAAATAGTTGTAATTCCCCCTCCGTGGGGCAATTTCAACTATTAATTATAATTTCTCTTCTAGAGCTCTTAGCTTGATGTTAGTCAGTTGCAGAGTTTCTTTATAGGGATGGTAAACTAAATTTAATCTTGTCATTTATGCAGCTAGGCTCATTTTTGAATAAAAACACATTAAAGGTTTAGGCGGGGTAATTTCGACTGCTCGCCATAGTTAATAGTGATGGGAACGTAATAAAAATAAGTCGATAGATACACCAATAAATAATTTTGGTCTGCTATCTACTAAAGGTACTATATCTACTCACTAATCATAAATCAAAACTTAATTTTAAGAAAGGAATATGTATTTAAAATAGAACCACAGCACCCCTCGTCCTAAATCTACAATCGGTCATATACAATCGGCAATATAAATACGCGATTTTATAATTTAGGACTAAGATTCATCTGTCTTTTTTAGTTTTAAAACAGCAATTAATCAATCTAACAAATATAAAAATTAACAAAAGTCATAATAAAAAATAGGTAATCAACTTAAAACTAATCTTTGAATTCTTAAAAAGTACTGGTCGAATTGACAGGCACCTACTAATTATGTATTCAATTACAAACAAATATTTTTGCAATCGAAATTTTTTCAGACAACACTTCTTAAAGTACCTTAAAAAATATACGGGAAACCATGTTTTTCCATAACATGTAAGCTATGGGCAATTCTTCTTTCCACATCTTCCCCGAGAGCTATAGGTCTTCCAACGTTGTCGTTCATATGATTATTGTAAACTCTAGTTACAATGGTTGATCTAGGAATGCCATATATTTTTTCAGCTTGGTAACTCGTCATTACTTTATTTTTGACATCTTGCACTGCTTGCTGCAATTCTGCCATTGTGTATGACTTGTCCGTTTTTTTTCTATAGTGGCGAACCATCTGCAATAAATTAATAAAGTAGTAAGAAATTGAAAAATCCCTCGAAATGCATCTATTTGAATCGTGTTGCGATCCTGCGAATAGAAAGATTACAATAATATAGCTACAAGTTAAATATTTGTAAAGTATTTACATCGACAAAACATATCGAAACATGCACATCACTAGTGTTTGTTCATTTCCACATAAAATCTGGTGGGGCAATTACAACTGCAAAAAAGTCGAAATTAGCCGCCATTACAATCCAGGTGGGGTTATTCAAACTCACACCAAAATGCTGTTAAAACGCAAGTTACAACAGAAAAAAATAGCCAAAAACATGAAATAGGCTTTAATTAAATGTCTTACCTTTGAAAATCTTCGAAAAACACATTAATTACAACTTTTTTTCGCAAAAATGTGAGACACTAATTTGCACGTGCAAACAAGAAAAAGAGAAGAAAACGAAATGGCCGTGTCGATCAAACAGTATTGGGTCTAGCAGTGCCATCTTTGTAGAAATTATGAAATTGCTTTTGAGCTATCCGGTCATAGATGGCACTTATTCAAATAAAGTAAAATGTAGAAGTTATTAAGATTAGTTGATAGGTCAGTAGGTTGGTAGGTCATGTTTCAGAGGTGGTCCCATATAAATTTTATTAATTTTGCTTGCGTAGTTTTTGAGTTAGCCACCGACTTCCGAAATTAATTTTTTTTTCGCTTTTTTTGTGTTTTTTTTTAAATCGTTTTCACTTTTTAGTTGTGGTACCTGCCCCATTCAAGTTACTGCCTGCTATGTAAATAACAGTGATGGAAACAAATAATTATATCGTCTACATAGACTAAGTGGGAAAAAAATTCGTAATTTTGAAGCTAGCTCAAAAACTATGCAATTTATATGGGACCACCTCGGATATACCCTTTCGAACTAAAAAAGAATTTTTAAAATCGGTTCACAAACGACGCAATAATCGGTGAACATAAATAATAATAAAAAAAAAAACAATCATCCGAACGTAGTACCTCCTCCTTTTTTGAAGTCGGTAAAAAGGCGACTTTTGAAAAGTGATGGTCTTACTTATGACCTTTTATGATAATCATTCATTTCTGGCGCTTGTCATGTTGAGCGATTTAGGTATAATACGGTGTACAGCGATTTTGAAAGTCTAAATGTGGTCATCAACTTTTGATGCTGACTGTACCGTGCACCTAGCTTCTGACGTTTCTTATGTTTATCCTTCCGAACATATTATAAAACAAAGTCCTCCGCCGCGTCTGTCTGTCGCGTCGTCCTGGTCGCGATAAAATCAAAAACTACTGCACCGATTTTCGTGCTGTTTTCACCAATGGATAGAGTGGTTCTCGAGGAAGGTTTGAGTACCTATATGTATAATAACCGACAACCACGCAGGCGAAGCAGCGGGCATCAGCTAGTATGAAATAAAATATTTTGATTTTAATTTTGACGTTATAGATTCCTCAATTCTATTCTAATTCGACTATAGCTGAAACGATCCTGATTGTAAATATGTAAAGCTACGAGCAAAAAGCGCTCTTAAAAAAACACTCGAAAATAACGTTTCAGTGACGTCATTCGAGACCATCTTCATAGCTTTACTACCTACTCAGTAAAGTACGAAAATATCGAGTGATGTTTGTATACAGCTTTACCCACGAGTATGTTTCGTTGAACGAGCTGAGTTGGACACACGACCTCGTGTCGTGATCAGCTTACGAGCTGCATATACCAACTCTTGTGATTAAAGTAAACTGAGATAAACTGTACTTATACATTCTACCATAAACACAGATGTGTCTAGAAAGTTACAATGTATAAAATGGATTAAGTCTTCGCAAGTTGTCATTTTGCCAGAACTTTTTGACCCAAGATTTACCTATGTATCTGTTTTATTTGCAGGGAGTTCTCCGTTCTGCCGGGCAAGTCATGTGAAGGCTTCGACATCATCTACCATCGGCTCCACGAGACTGAACCCTCGAGGTACAACCTGGAAGCTGGATGCAAACTGCTCTTCATGACTGTCGGTGAGTTAGTTGGCCTGCTTTTTATTGACTACGGCGAAGCAAAAAGGAGGGTTATGATTTTGATCGGTATGCATGTATAATATGTTCATGTGTTCCCTTCCCTCATATCTTCTAAACTACTCATCAAAATGTGACAAATGAGGTATCGTTGGAAGCGTCTGGATCGTCCGCTAGTGGCGCCGCTTGACGTGCGTGAATAAGGCGCCCTTTGGAGGACATAAAGTCGTGAACTAAAAAAAATATTTTTTCGTTGTTGGATTTTAGTTTTATAACTTTTATTTTTATCTAACTTTATGTAGTGTATTTTATTGAAAGAAAGGGTCGTTATGCTCATCAGTATAAGACTTGCAAATATACTTGGCAACCATTGTGGTTCTAGCTTAAACTGTCTGGCTGCCATAAAAAAATCCGCATTTTGAGAGGGCTTTATACCTTCCGTCAAAGCTTTGTTGGGCTTTGACAGGACACGTCAAAAGAAATGTCATTTTAACCATTACGTCTTATAGAACAAAAGGCTCAAGTCTCCCGCAGACAAGTGCGACGCAACACTGGTGGAAAAAATTCTATGAAAATTCACGGAAATTGTTCTACCGGTGTCGCGTCGCGCCTGTCTGCTGGACCCTTAAGGCACGTTAAGCTAAAGTCTGTTTTTAGATCTCGTAGAGTACCTACTTTGACAGTTGCATATATGTCAAACTCCATAATTTGACTGTTGCAAATGTCAAACTCCAAATTGAAAAAACGAATAACAATCACTTGAAATGTCAAAGTCTAACAGACTATAAATAAGTTTATCACATAAGTCACATAACATAACATCACGCCTTGTTTTTCCGAAGGGTTGGAGGTCCGAGGTGTACCAAAAAAGTGGTGGTCTAAATAAGTATCTGGCTCATGATAAGCTTAATAATGAATTAAGTATCTCATTTAATCTTTTAAGACCACCAGCCACACAATGTCCCCATTGATGATAATATAGGTCAGGTCAATTATCATTTCGATAACAGTTATACAAGTCATTCATCAAGATGTACCTTATCCATTAATAATACTTATGATAACCGTTTATTGAAAGCCTTGTGATGCGGTTCATCATCTGCCTGGCATTTTTCCAATCATGTTGGGTTCGGCTTCCAGTCTAACCGGATGCAGCAGAATACCGGTGTTTTACATGGAGCGACTACCTATCTGACTCATACCTCTTGGTAAGACTGGTTGTCAGAATTTCGGGCTTCTAAGGACGCGTAACGACTGTCAAAGATCCAAGAATGACAGCCATGACCAACGGCTTAACATGCCAGGCATGGAGGGTTTTGGTATCTAAAGATGGTCACTAGTCACCCATCCACGGATCGACCGTGGCAAGCGTAGGTTAACCTGACCGATCGATTCTGTTATGCTGGGGCTACACTTCGCGTTATCGCGAACTTTTCTTCGTGCGCTCTCTCTCGCACACCCCTCGATGTCTCGCTGAGTAACAGAGGTCGCACGAAGAAAAGTTCGCGATAACGCTAAGTGTAGCCCCAGCATTATGATCATATGTGTTGTGTTAATGTGTTGCCTTGTGCTGCAGTTACGAAATTAATATATTTTCGATGCGTTTCGTAACGCTCTCGTTGGCATAATTTTTTATTGGGACATTAACATTGATCTTTGTGTGAGTCATTGACTTTCGTGTTGTTGAGACTGGTTTTCTACAAACGAATGACTGTGGTAATAATACATATACAAGGTCTAAGGGACATCAACGCGTAATCAGTTACCAAGACTTCAGCAGGCGTAGCATGGCGCTTTCTATCTCTACGAAGAATAGACATAGCTTTTTCTATACAAAGTGACAGTTCGTTTCTTCATTTTTGACATCCACCTTAGAAATCTTTCTACAATCTGTCATTTTGTCTTTCATTTCTAACGATCTTTGTCGAGGTCTTTTTCTAGGTAGAGTATTTCGGAAGAAAGTTTTCTATCCTTACTGTCAAAATCACACTGACAACACTCTGTCTACGCTGACAACCGATAAATCCTATGACAAAACAACGAATTCTGAGTCGAATTATGTAAAAGAGTGAATTTCGTAAAAAGTGCAGTTGAATCTTTCTACTTTGCTGCCGTCGGTCGTACTGTCTACAGGAAACGTCATTTTTGTCTACTCTTCCGTCGACACAACGGTGCTCATGCTACGCCTGCAGAGGGCCAAGACATGTGACCATTGCTTCAAAAGCGTTTCGTATTTCTACAACGACTTTCAACACGATTGACATAAGCTTTTCGATAGCTTATGTCAGTCCTATACATTTTTGCCTTTTCCATCTTCGTCATTGCTGATAGAAAGTCACTGGTATATACATGCAGTTTATCTAACTCCTTGTGGAATGCAATTGATTGAATAATTGTTTTTTACATTATGGCCGAGACTGGTTTTTGGAGCCCAAGGAAAATAACGTATAAAAAGGGAAGAAGATAATATTATATTAAATAATTTGTTGCCGAATTTTGTAAAACGAAGGTTGCCTAATGGCTCTCACAAACAGGCGCGATATCACGGGCGCGACAAGTGTTGCGCTGCCTGTCGCGCCCGCGATATCGCGCCAGTTTGCACGAGGCATGTTATTCCTACAGATGTGCTCTATTTTTGATGATCGACTGTGATCAAACAAACTTTTTTTATTATTTTTGTATTCAGATTCAGATTCATTTATTTGCGAAAACATGTGTAGATAATATACATGGTATGATGCATAATATAGGTGTTACAATGTTATTTTTTTTTTGCTCAACATGTTTGACCATTGCTGGTGTACAAATTTAGTCGAAAGACTACGTTTTCAAAGTAAAAAATATAAAAATACAAAGAATAATAATTTATGCCAACGATATTTCCGTATAGTATCTGATAAGTAGGTAAGTATCTACTTATCAGGTGACATTAAATATTACGATAGTAAAAAAAAAAGTGAGACCGGTATATAAAATAAAGTATTGTTTATTTCACTTTTCTGTCTTTTATCGTAGGCGTAGGTAAACAAAATTAATCGATCACTGTGAACCGGTCAAAATAACAAGGTTAGTGAAGATTATGTAGGTTCACGTACATGCATACGATGCTGTTGTTTAATTAGCCAATATTTATTACTTACTTACATAAAAAGCGCCGATCGGGAATGTCCCGCGTATGACCTTCATTTTTTATGCAAACATAAGGATTTTAAAAACATATTACTTACCCTCCTTTTACGCTTGGCTGCACTGGAGTAAAAATTGATGTACAGAGTTCAAATATTTTCGTAATGTCCCTCGGGAATCATCTCATTTCCGAATACAAACGAAATGCTAATTTCCATGTCCATCAATTTTATTATTAGATTTATTGTGTATAATAATTTGAATTCAGAACGAAGTACCTACTTTATTGTTCTTTTGTTTTGATTTCCGTGTAAACTATATTAGAGCTGTAAAACTAAAACGATTTCCTCCCATTTTTAAAATAAATCACATAAGTTAAAAGAGTATTAATAACAACTCCATATGTATACTTCCAAGTCGATTGTGTGTGAGCGTACGTCTCCATCAAGTGCTGCCAAGTGCAAAGGCACCTGATAGAAATCCAACGACTGACGAAACACGAACTTTGCTGACATTAAGAAAAAAGTTGAACTGTAAAAGATAACGAACTTGAATAAAATAAAATGACGGCGGCAATAGAGTTCGCCACTCATCACGCTGAGTCGTGCAGAAAGCGGCGATAACTGCCCCTGTGGATAGTTCATTCTGATAATCTGCAGTCTCTGCCTACTCCTATGGGATTATGGGCGTGAGTATATGTATGTATTTATATCGTCGAGTATAACCAAAAAGAAGATACCTTTAAGAACAAAAATATCACTTAAGAAAAACAAATAGCAATATCACACATTTAGTCATGGAATCTTATAGTGAAATACTTACAGAATGATTTCACTAAATATCACTAAAATTCTTAGCTACAGCCTGTACACACGGCTAAACATCAAGCTATACATTTCCAGTATAAGCTGACCTCGCATCGTACGGAAATCCTATACAGTGCGAGATCAGTATAAACTGGAAATGTATAGCTTGATGTGTAGCCGTGTGTACCTGTTCGCTCTGGTTTTTTTTAATTATTGATGAGCATTATCCTTTGACGACGACACTAGGTATTTTTTATTTCATAAAAAATAAAAAAAATACCTACTATAGAAATTATTAGAAATAATATTACAACAAATAATAATGATTTATGTTAATACCTATAAACGTGATGATTAATTGTTTATTTTAATTCTTGATCGTTATAGGTAATCTGTGGTCTCACATAAAACTCCAAAAAAAAAAACGGAATTGAAATCTATAAATAACTCGGTGTCTATTGCCAATTATTACAAAAAGTACGAGAAAAACCATATTGTTAAAAAAAACCATAATGGTCGAATAATTACATAAATGTTTCCTGAATGGCCGCAGATGTTCAACGACCCATAAAATGTGATGAGCAAACAAATACAATTATATTGGGATTACTGTTCGAAGTTATGATTAGATTTCGGATAATTCGTTGTTGATGTTACAGTCGGGGATAGGCTAGTTGACAGTTTTTGAGAAGCCCATTAGTAATGTTCCTTTTGGTTTATTCTCCTCAAAATAATATGATTATTTTAGCGAAATATTAACATCAACAGAACCCAATTAATCTGCCTAACTATCGCAATTTAATTTTGATTGTCAAAACGGGACAGTCCGTCATGGCGGCAGTTTTTTTACAGCAGAGAACACATCAAACGACTTCTCCCGCTCTGGGCGGTGCGGGAGGGCGTGTCAGACTTTAACTGACTAAAACCCACCCGTGTTCCTTCAGTTGCCGGTTGCCAAGGTCCCGGTATCCCTTTCGGACTTTCCTGCAACCCTGCCAGGGGCAGAGAACCAAACTAGAACTAGGATAATTAAGCTGAAGCGGCGATGGGCCGGCTATGTTAGCCGTAGAACCGCTGACCGCTACGTAAACGTCACAGGTTTAACGTTCAGGTTTTTCACTCGTTATGCGGAGTTATGACATTATAAAACTAGTATCGTTATAAACAATAGCTTGACTGTTCTGTTTCGGGCTATAGCTAACCAACACCCGGTTTTTGAAAAGCTGATAAATTCCACTAACCCGCTGTCTTATCCCAAATCGTATCGTATCGTATCGTATCGTATCGTATCGTAGAGAAATAATCACAATTATTTCAGCCAGCTAATCTCGGCAGCCATTTTTGAACCCAAAAATTAAAAGGGAAAATCTTGATATTCCTATTTAGTAGCAGAGCAGGTACCTGCTCAGTTTTCAGTCGCCTCGCAATTTACGAACAAGAAACTCATCACGTCTCAAATTAGCGAAATGGCCGCAGACTGCAGAGTGCTAATGAGAAAGCGCGCCGTTTCTCCAAGTAAAGGTCACGAATAAGTCGGGAAAATGCACTCTAAAGTCTAGAATTTTAATGGAAAGTCACGATGACCCATTTACATGCTTGTTAAAAACAAAATGGGATGGTGGTATTTTTGCAAGTGTACAGCAGTCACGAGCAAAAATATGTATACGGTACACCCAGCAAAATTCAATAACGATTTTCTCGTGGAATAACGATTGCAACGTCGCGTTGAAATGATACCTATTTCATAATTATATAGATTCCATAATACAATGTTCCTTAAAACATAAAATTACAATCAAAACAGTAGGAGAAAATCATGTTTAAAAGTTGCAAAGTGTATACATATTGGTACTCGTGACTGTACTTTCTCCGCGTTACGTTACGGTGCGACGCGATTCTCGTAAAACAATAACCATGAAGTTTTCATAGAAATTGTTCTACTAGAGTCGCGTTTCGTGTGTCTGCGGGAGCCATTAGGGGTAGTCTACCAGTCACACACAACTTTGCACGACGATTCTTATCTGGCTGGTACTAAAACGAGTGTAGGTATTTCACGGCAATAATTACTCGTTACTATCTTGTTACTAATTATCAAACATATGGAACAGATTACATTAATGTGTAGTAGGGACACAATGTTATCGATCCAAATATGTTTCAGTCGTCAAAGAAAACAATAAAGGTAATTAGGTAAGACATTTCTAATTACTGCATGCCTTTATAACGTACACATAAGCAGCCTATAATGTTCCCTCTGCTGGGACACAGGCGTCCTCTCTGTGAGAGAGTTCAGCTGCATCAGAGGCCCTAGACAAAGTGACATTCTATCAGCAATAACGATGATGGAAGAGACAAAAATGTATAGGACTGACATAAGCTATCGAAAAGCTTAGGTATGTCAATCCTGTTGAAAGTCGTTGTAGAAAAACGAATCTCTTTGGAAGCGATTGTCACTTGTCTAGGCCCTCAGGTTAGACTGGAAGCCGACCCCAACAAAGTTGGGAAAAGACTAGGCGGATTGAGTTGCTTGGATTTGTGATGGATGACAGATTGATAAATATTTAGTTAGATAGTGATGAATGCTCTTGTTATGAAAACACCGCCTTGAAACCGCCTAGCACGCGCAAACTTGCCAACACCTGGATATTTGTTATGGAAATATATTTTCATCACATTATTGCCTCGTTGGTCTAGTGGTCGCAAGCGCTACTGCTGAGCATGAGGCCTTGGGTTTGATTCCCAGGTCAGGCAAAGTGTTATTGGGTTTCTAAGTAGCAGTCCGGAGTCTGTATACAGTATGTTAACTAACAAAGGGCGTTCCCGTTAACCTGCAATAGTATAGCGTGTATACATGCTAAAAAAAATATTACCATTCAAAAAAAAAAAAAAAAAAATTTTTGTCCTGATATGTTCACAAAACGATTGAATTTAAGCGTAAATGAAACACTCTGTACACGCACACTTGTATTTCAACGTAGAAAAACAAGTGTGAAAAGTGGGCGTGTAAAGAGAGTTTATTTCCGTAACAATTTAATATTTTTTGTGAATATTTTACTATACAAAATAAAAAAAATCTTTTTTTTTTAATGGTAATATATTTTTTAGCATGTATAGACGCTATACTATTGCAGGTTAACGGGAACGCCCTTTTTTAGTTAACATACTGTATGTGCCCGGTTGCTGGCAATAGGCTTGCCCCCTATTACATGGGACTCAAACATAATTGGCGAAATGCGGGTGTAATATTAGTTCACCTCTGCCTTCGGGGATTACAAGCGTGACGTTATATTATGTGTAGGTATACATTTTTAATTTTGTTTCTGCAAGACACAGGAGATGAAAGGGTTGCTACTTGGTTACTTTAAGCCGGAGCCAGCAGGCATGAAGGACATTGAAAGACATCATTAGATAATCATGGTTCGGTTTAGTTGACATCTTGTTAATTTATTCGTCATGATAAAGTTGACATTCGACTTGCACTGCAGAAACATCTCAGGAGACCATCCCTATTTAGGGGTATGAGGAACAGGGTGTAAAGTTCGCTTATTCACCATAGAAAAGGGAGGATCCTCCGACCAGACGGGTGTTGTGTCTGGCGGGCAACTGCCCAATGATTGATGTTGGGATCTTGTGTCCATCGCGCGGTAAACTCTAATTGCGCGATGCAGGATTTATGTGACGTCAGGTCTTTGATGCGCAGTTCGCATGTGGCGATGTAGATACCGCCACACCTACAGTCAAATTCAAAACTTATTCAGTGAAATGCAGGCTGAGCATCATCGCTTTTCTCACGAAACAAATCACAAGAGACAGTTCCAAAATCAAAAAGTCCACCCTTCACACAGTTTCCTTGAAGTAAATCTTCACTCTAATTTATCCAAGGGTCCTTGGTTTTACTACGACCTTTTGTTTACCCCGTAAAAAGTATCTAGCGGAGGCTTGCAAAGGACGCGACCTACATATCCTTCACGGAGTCTTGCGAAATGATCCCTTCTCGCAAATATCTGAACAGTCAAGGTCGACGAGTTCCGCTACCTTATTAGTATAACGTACTGCATATTATATTGTTGAATATATTTATATACCTTATAGAGTAGTTCGTCACTACTCACTCAAAGCACGTGACGGTTTTTAGTCATGCGGAAAGTTCGATTCGAATAATTCTTAACGGACAAACGACGTCATTTCCATAACTATAATTATACAGAATTCTATCTTCTTAAACCAAAAAAAATATTCTTGACATAGGTTGGTGGACCAACAGCCATATTTGATCATGGCTAAAACCTGCACGAGATTCAATCGCATCGTAACTAAATCTATATATATAAAAGAAAGTCGTGTTAGTTACTCCACTTATAACTCAAGAACGGCTGAACCGATTTAGCTGAAAATTGGCAGGGAGGTAGTTTAGAGCCAGGAGAAGGACATAGGATACTTTTTTATCACGAAAAAAAAAAAATGAAGAAAAATCGTTTTGTCATACATTCTGTATAGAATGGGTTTTTTGATAATATCTCGGTAGATAGGTAGGTAGGTGTAGGTAGGGTAGGTAGGTAGGGTAGGGTAGGTAGGTAGGAGGTAGGGTAGGGTAGGTAGGTAGGTAGGGTAGGTAGATAGGTAGATAGGTAGGTAGGTAGGGTAGGGTAGGTAGGTAGGTAGGTAGGTAGGTAGGTAGGGTAGGGTAGGTAGGTAGGAGGTAGGGTAGGGTAGGTAGGTAGGTAGGGTAGGTAGGTAGGTAGGGTAGGTAGGTAGGTAGGGTAGGTAGATAGGTAGATAGGTAGGTAGATAGGTAGATAGGTAGGTAGGTAGGGTAGGGTAGGTAGGTAGGTAGGTAGGTAGGTAGGTAGGTAGGTAGGTAGGTAGGTAGGTAGGTAGGTAGGTAGGTAGGTAGGTAGGTAGGTAGGTAGGTAGGTAGGTAGGTAGGTAGGTAGGTAGGTAGGTAGGTAGGGAGGGAGGGTAGGGTAGGGTAGGGTAGGGTAGATAGGTAGGGTAGGGTAGGTAGGTAGGGTAGGTAGGTAGGGTAGGTAGGTATGGTAGGTAGGGTAAGTAGGTAGGGTAGGTAGGTAGGTAGGGTAGGGTAGGGTAGGGTAGGTAGGTAGGTTAGGTAGGTATGGTAGGTAGGGTAAGTAGGTAGGGTAGGTAGGTAGGTAGGGTAGGTGCGCCGTAGATATGTACTTGCTACCCGTGCGAAGCCGGGGCGAGCAGCTAGTAATATTATAAACGCGAAAGTTTGTAAGTATGGATGGATGGATGGATGTTTTGTTACTCTTTCACGTAAAAACGGCTGAATGGATTTGGATGAAATTTGACAAACAGATAGTTTATAACCTGGATTAACACATAGGATACTTTTCATCCCGATATTTCCACGGGATCGAGATTTACGCGGGTGAAACCGCGGGGCGCAGCTAGTGGCATATACTCGGAAAGCAGGCAGAAAAATCAATATTACTAGACGAACTCTAGCGTGAAGCGAGCCCGAGATTTCACGGTCGGGAGACACTGAAAAGATACGGTACCTATAGTAGTAGGTAGGGACGCAGGTACTTATTTTCGCCCCCGTCCTATTACAGTGTTGACATTGTAGAGGGTCTTGAGGGCTGATAAGATTATGTAAGTTATCCAATTGATATGAAAGCCTACAATATTCAAATGTGCGCGGCAATCGATTACGGCAATGAAAGGTATAGAATTATAGATAGATCTATAGAAAAAAATATTATCGAACCGACATTTTAAAGTTAATCGTAGACCGTGTCGTGTTTTCAGGGATGCATCGTTCAATTCGTTTTTACTGAGGTACAAGCCGTGTGCCCGATGGTATTTTCAATCGACAAAACTGACGAACTTCCACACAGACTTTCATCCCCTATTTTGTCTGAAATTGAATGAATTAAAGATTTTTACAAAGTAGATGGATTGCATTCTATAGTTACGACCATAGTACACCTACAAAGGCCTACAAAGGCCTGCAAATGATCACAAGCTTTACACACAGCTACTATAATAATACCACAATGCAGTATTTACTTAAATCACTGCATTTCGACGATGCCACAGTGTAAACACTCAAACTTTCTACAGTTGACCAACGCGATACCGCGGTTGATACGTCTGGGAGTGCTGGGAACAATGTGCCGAATTGCCAGTTTCTAAAGCCCATATAGTTGCCGGGAAATACTTAGCCTTCCTCTTTCCTCCGACAGATGTTGTAGTTTGTTTGTAGAGAGACGTAGACGTAGTTTGTTTCTTATAGTTGTGACGGTAACGCCCGCTGAGCCATTACGAGGTGCTGGCCGTGGGCCACGAAATAAAAGCATGGGCCATCAAATAAAATGAAGGCCGTAAGTAAACATCTAGTACTGTGACTAAGGATGTGTACTTACGGTTGTCGTGGTCATTATACCTACCTCTAGATAGCTGCTTTGAATGGTCAAGCAAAACTTTGCCCTTCAAAAATTCACCGTGAATTCAATGTCAGAGTCATTGCACCACTGCTTGTATGGAGTGAGTTGTTACACTGTGGTTACATAGTACTATCATTTACACTGAGGTATCGTGTATGTAATCTGTGCCGCGCAACCACGGTATCAACATCAAGAAAAGCCGCCGCCGGGCGCCGCCGGGGAAATTGCCATAATAACCACGCATTGCAGTCGCTGTATTAGTTAGCAATTTTGTATTTGTAGATACATCTACTATTATTGATTGGCTCATGTGTCCAGTACTTGAACTGCACATAATCAAGGCTACTGATGACCTTCCTATGAGAAATCCTATCATAAGTCAGGCAGTGTAGAAAAGTTCGATACAGAAAACGAACGTTTCAACAACTCTTACCTTTTTTTCACGAGTGTGGTAAGCAGTAAGAAACGCTACGTGTCATCAATCTTTTATTCAAAAATGCTTGTAATGTAGTCATTATTTTGACAACCTTCTGTGAGCAAAGTTGACCTTTCCGCGCTAGGTACTTGAATATGCGCCAGGAAAGTTGTACCCGTGGTTTTTCATGCAAGCAATTTTCTTTAAAAACCCAAGATAATTAATTGATTCAGGCGTGACTTTGTGGAAATTCCATTATAAAATACAATAGACGTAGATATATTTAGTAACCTATTCCGCTTAACTATTCTTCAAGAGTCATTAAAAACCCTGTTAGAAATCGACACGTGTTTCACCTCTCAACGAGGCATCCTCAGGATGACGATTGACCAATTGCAAACCAGAACACGACGTGAAGAATAGTTAAGCGGAATAGGTTACTAAAATATCTACTCTATTGTATTTTTTGACAATCCATTTACTGCCGATTTTTGTTTCAAAAATAGTCAGGTACAAAATATTTTATTCAGAATTTGGCTGGTACAGAATTCTTACTATAAATAAGCTAGTATTATTTAAACTACTCGCATTGTTTGAGTAAAGCATACACAAGTCTTGTTCCGCAAAGACTGGGTTGTTGGCCACGACCTCGAGCTTAGCTTAGCTACGCTCTGGGCCTTCAAGCTTGGTCATCATCTCTCCGCGTTATAAAGGCCTCGACCTTCGTTCTCGACCTTAATTCCAGCTTGTCCACCAAGGGCTGGAATGCTGACCGCGCTGTATTGGCCTGGAGTTTCGCTACGCTGCGGTTGGCCATCATCAGCGCTGCCAGCAACGCAGTCATTACAGACCGCGGCAGTAACGTACATTACCTCTAACCAGATAGGGTGCAAAATTATCTAGGTGGCTCCAGCTGAATACCAAACATAAGCATTCTTTGCCTCGGTGCCTACAACCCTGTCAATAGGTGCAGATCAACTACATTTAATTGACAACCTGTACAATAAAATTGCGATCAAGCCATTATTAACCCCGAACTGTTTCCACTCTGATATCATTGTAAACAATGATCTAATATAATTATACTAACTTAGCACATTAGTAGTATGTAACCGGTAGTATGTGAAAATAGTAAATGCTAGCTTTTGCCTGAGACTTCGTCTGCGATCCAAGATGAAAAGGAGCCTATGTCCTTTTCCAGGTTACTACGTACTACCTCACAATGTTTTTCTATGTTTAAACCATAAATTATTATAATATTTCGTTAGTATTAAGACATGGTATTGCAGGCGGGACAACCAATTACCAGAAAATGGTGTAACTTTTTAACCGACTTCTTCAAAAAGGAGGAGGTTCTCAATTCGTCTGTTTTTTTTTTTTTTTTTATGTATGTTACGCGATTACTCCGCCAATTATGAATCGATTTTGATGATTCTTTTTTTGTTTGGTAGTTCATGCTTCAGAGGTGGTCCCATATAAATTTTATTAATTTTCCTTGCGTAGTTTTTGAGTTATCTTCAATAATTACGTATTTTTCCCACTTTGCTATGTAGACGATATAATTATTTCACTCCGTCACTGTTATTTACATAACAGATAACGGTATACGAATTTGTGTGGGGTAGGTACCACAACTAAAAAGAGAAAAATAAAAACTTTTTACAAAAAAAAAAACAACGGACTTCAAAAAACAAACACAAAAAAAGTGAAAAATAACTTTAATTTCACCGACTTCCGAAATTAAAGTTATTTTTCACTTTTTTTGTGTTTGTTTTTTGAAGTCGGTTGTTTTTTTTTTTGTAAAAAGTTTTGTTTTTTATTTTCAGCTTTTTAGTTTTTTATCATTTCTCAGGCTTGAGGCAATTTTCGTCTTCATCTTATCCCAGTGGGAAGCGGAAAAAAGAACTAAGTAAATTCATTTGGAAGTCCAATCCTTAATCCAGTTGTGCTATTCTGTAAGATTCTCACTGTGAAACTTAGGTGAAGTGAGCTTGGAGTGAACTGTCACTGCCTTAGCATCAGTAGGTACATCTCACTCCACGCTCACTTCATCTAAGTTTTCACGGGCGGTGAGATGTTTTCAGAATTTAAAATCAATAAGTACATAATCAAAATTCAAATCCAAGTACTTTTTATCTAGTCTAGTAAAATGTTTTATTCATTATTAATTATATCTTTGCACAGCTCTAGGCAGAATAAATAGCTGTGCTACACGTGTAGACAGAAAAATGATAAAAGGTTACGAACATTTACATAATTATAATAATTTAAGTTGACCATACGTTTATTTAATTACCTATGTAATTAATGGGTGAATTTTATACAGGTCAAGTTCTGCTAATTTAGGTATTTTTCCCAAATGGGACAAATTATCTTGAACTTTTAGGTACCTATTCGCTTTGAGTACACACGGCTACACATCAACCTATACATTTCCAGTTTATGATGATCTCGCATTGTATAGAATTTCCGTACCATGCGAGGTCAGCTTATACTGGAAATGTATAGCTTGATGTGTTGCCGTGTGTACCTAAATCATGTCCACAAATATCTGTACTCTTAGACACTTAAAGATACGTAAACATCGTAAAAGTCCTGAATAAGTAGGTAGCTATAAAATTTCCTTAGCCTTGAGACGAAAGAAGCCCGCGAAAAATCAATGATCCCGCCAATGCCAAAGCTACCAATTTAGTAGTATTTCTGTTTTCATAAGAACTTTTTACTCTACCATTTCTTAATTTTCTCATTTCTTTTTTTCAGACTTATGTCTCACCAAGCGGGGTCCACAGCCAGGTTATATGTTTCTTTTTGACATGCGCGGAGTAAAATTCGGACATCTCACAAGAGTTAGCTTATCGTAAGTATCAAGTTATGTTTGAATTCGCACGGTGGATCCATTATACTTTGGCCATACATTTTCTATATGAAGTTGTACTGACCTATTGCTGTGATTAGCAAGAAATGATAAAAATACTGTGTTTTTTTTCTGAAATAACCTATAATAACATCACAATCCTATCTATTGTGTAAGTAATCTCTGTTAACCCAACATAATGGATTCACAGCTGCAAAACAATGAAAGAATATAAAGTTTTCAATATAAATATTATGATAGTATACGTATTTATATTTTCATAGCTTTCAAAAGGATAGACAAAGGTAAAAAACGTTCACATCAATGTTCTTCTTTCACTTATTTATTTATTTATCTATTAAGCAAGGTACACCAACGACATATTTACAAGGATATAGTAACATTTGGTAAACACGAATCTTCAATACTTTGTAAATACATCACATATAGGCATACACAACATTTTTATTGAAAGGTGAACAAGTATTCGATAAATTCTTAAATCATTAAATAACATTAATTTGATACTTTTTTTTCGGTAAAATTGCGAAATATGATTAAATTGCAAAGGAAAAATTTATAGGTACATTTTATTTCATTGACATTGACATGAGAACATTATAACCATTATACAAAATCACAACAAAATATTCGCACACAAGGTACCAAAACTAATTATGAAATAAAATAAAATAAATATCTGATAACAAAAAAGTTAAGATTAAAACAAAAATATTAAAAACATATATCGTTAGTCTAACTAATTAAACTAAATTCAAATGAAATTAAAATATTAAATTAAAATTACATTATTAAATTAAAATATAGTTATAAATTTACTCGTCCAAAGTAATATCATCATTTATCATGACAGTTTCTAAATACATTAAAATTTATATTTTATTAAATGATTTAGGTGTTCAATTAGTATCTTTAATAATAACAACAAATAACCTCTTCACCATCGTCATACGATTGGTTAGTTTCTAATATTTAAGTACTTATTTATATTTTAGTAGGCTATTCATGTATTTGTAAGATATTTAGGGGTCATTTGTTATTTTTTCTTCTCATAAAATACAATATACTACCGAACGAAGAAATCTATGAGTCTTCAAAACTTCTAATGATAACTCATGAAACGAATGTTAATCTTATTGCTAATTACACCATAGAAACCTGTTCTTAACTAGTTTTTATGTTCTAAAGCCCATGTTTGCACATGCATACAGTACTTACCAATTGATTTACGCAATGAAATGACCTCGAAAGTTGCTACGTCACTAAATCAAGAGTACCATTGTGAGTTCTTAGTTACAGCCTAGCCACACTTCATACAAAATGTTAATGATATTCTCAAAAATTCAAATATTTTCAGGACCCTCCGCAAATTCTTCCAGTATGTGCAGGAAGCAATGCCAGTACGCATGCGCGCGATACATGTACTGAACACAGAACCAGTTTTAGACAAATTAATGTTGCTGATTAGGCCGTTTATGGACAAGAAGTTTTTTGATATGGTAAGTTTTCCTTCGTTTTTTTATTAACTTACCATTTGAAAGCCATCATCTACAGTCACAAAATAACAGTACTGCACTGCTAGTAATGCATTTTGTAAATTCGTTTGTAAAGATTTGAAAAAAAAAAGAAGAAATTATAGGTGTTATTTCTAAAGTCCGTTTCTGCATTAGCATTATAAAGGGTAAAGGTCGTGTTATCTGTCCAATTTATCTTTGATTGCCTACATTTATTTTAGTCTTTAATGAAGGTCATGACGTGCCAAAAACAAAATATGAACGTTATCATTTTTTTTACTTGCTCTATAAAAATCGTGATTGTATATGTAACAAGTTTTTTTTATGCTAGGATCAAGTCACAGTTTTTACCTTGTCATAAAATAGGTAATTTTATGGAACTGCGCACAATGTGCCTATAAGTACTACTATGTACATATTATGTTGGTAATATTTGTTTGATCTGACACTACTTTATGTAAGTGTTTACTTCTAACTATTAACTTGCAAATGGATAATTTGGCCTTGGCTTAAATCAGATTCAATTTTGAGCCTTATAACTAGGAGGAAAAGGTAGACAAGACCGACAGAAAATTCAGTTATTTCCACATAATAATATATTTTGGAAAACACTTGTGGAAAAATAGGGTTTCATTTGAAATCGAAATGGTTTCTTGGATACAATTATGTGTGCCTAAGAATTGCTGGCAAATTTTAAAGGGTATTATTATTAATTCACAGAACTGAAAACAACCACTTCCTCAAACTAAAGACTAATTAGTATGAATGAGTTTTAATTATTATTGCGATGCTTGGTCGGTTTTGTATAAAAACATAAGTGCAAACTCTAAACCCAAAGCAACCAAAACATAAATACTTAATTCTAAAGTTTAAAAATATGGTGAGAAATTAGCATCACTTGATTGAATGAACTGTTATTTTAATTAAATAAGTATGACATACTAATTATGGATAAGACTATATACTAACTATGGATTAACATAGTTAGTAATTAATTCTATCCAGAAATTGTTATATCAAATCTATTTTGAAACCGAACCGAACTTTTTATTGCTATTTTAAAATATTGTCGAGTAAAACGGGAAAACGCAGTTCTAAATGTTAAACATCTTGTATACCTCTGAAGTGCGAAGATCTAAATGGGTTTTCAGCACAAAATGCTAAAGGTTTTTTATCGTTTTTACCGCAGTCCATGAAAAATGCATAAAATCAATTATGTATCTATTTCTCGTTACTATCTACTCTATCTATCGTATGTCATGCTATGAATTAGAACTTGGTTTAAAAGTCAAGTACCTAATGTCGAATTCTTTTGTAAAATCATTGTATGTTAATATTTCCAATTGGTCAGTCACATTCCCAAGGTAGAAGAGTTTACAAAAATGAATAATTCATCTTTGTAAATTGGACCCTAATCTTGACTTTCAGCAAATAATCTTTAAAAAAATGTGGTTTAGCTGTTTATAATGCGTAAAATAAAACATGACAAAGGGGGTCATCCATTTTTTTTAGGGGTCTTAAGTACTTTTCCAATATGTTCTGCTTACCTCTGACATTTTTATGGCCTCGTCATTTTAAAGGAGCGCGTTAAACAAGTTTTACGAATTAATTATATGCCTTATAGTCGATGATGCTTTAACTTCGTGGGTCAAGGGAATACGGTAGTATATTTTGTATAATTATTAATTTGGTATAATTTGCAAATAGGATAAGTAGGTATAGGTACAGTCGAGTCTTTTACTAATTCTTTCCTTTATCAAGTCAATACAAAAATTATTTTTGGAGCTACGGCACTGAGCAGACTATTGTATAGAAAACTATATTTATGCTTGAAAACAAAGGTCAAAATAGCATATACAAAAGTTCACATTAATAACCTGGCAATTTAAATCATTTCTTTTTTAATGTTATAACACTTAAATAACAATAACATCAAGCCTGCATAACCCGAATGGTTAGGCAGATAATCAAAAACGAAATAAGTTTAAAATGCTGAGTTGGTAAATGAGATTCTATTGTGCAATGAGCAGTTTTGGATTTAATTATCATATTAAGTATGGAATTATCATATCATATTCAGATTTTACCTTAATTGGTGAAATCTGAATCCATTTTTGAGCGGCTTACCTATTCCTAAAATAATAGATCTGAGGTCGATTACGAAATAGTGACTGTGATGTTTCCTAATAAGGATCGTTGCAAAATATTTATTATAATAGCAAATGGCACCATTTACATTTCATTTATGCACTAGTTTGTTTGCCAAACTTTATAACTAACATATTTTGCGATATAACTCAAATTCCTACCTAATCTTTTCAGCTTAAATTCCACAACAAGAACGAAGACTTGGAGAAGTTCTACGAGACTGTGGTGCCACGGTCGGCCTTACCTCCAGACTACGGCGGTACCCTCCCTGACACCCAAACTCTACACAAGAAGTGCATGCAACAGCTCCAAGTTATGGAGCCCTACTTCAAAGCTGAGGAGGAACAGAGGATCGCGGCTTTACCAGACAAGAAGCGAGAGAAGGCTATGGAAAGGGCCTTCAAGAACTTGGATATCGACTAACTCTTCAAATCAATGTTATACTGCGGGGTAATTGGGTAACACACTAACAGAAGCAATAGCTTTCATTTTGACAATCCAACAACATTCATTGCATTCTTGAGCAGATACATTTATTGGAACATATTATTAGGAAGCAATGGATTAGCAGTATCTTTCAAAATTATTCAGATTGTGATTGAAAGTGTGTTACGCAATTAGGGTGCTGGTACTATAATGAACAAATGAAAGGTAACCGCTGTTTCTTGAAAAAAATAGTGTTGTTGGCGATGGATACACCGCTTGTTTCCTAATAACCTGTATTTGAATGTAATCCTTTCTGTTTTTAAACGTTCTTTAAGTATTTAGAATGAAGAGATGTTTAACAGCGCTGATTTCCGTTTTCATTATATTGCCAGTTCAGTCCTTGAAGGAGTTTTTATATTTAGTACAATATGCATTTCAGCGTGACTTAAAGTTGGAAGTAATAAAATTGAATGGTAGTGGTGTTGAGTAAGTTACGTTCATAGGATCGTAACTATTTTGGGTTATATATTTTTACGTGATCTTAGCAATGTGTACCTACTGCAAATATTGTCAATTAAGAATCTATAATTACAATAGATAGGGATTGAGATAGTACTGATTCGGCTATAGGGGATGTAAAAAGACTTATCGCCAAAATCTCCAAAGCCAGTCTGTTCCACTACAAAATAACACACAATGACGCGAAAAATATGTGGCTTGGTGATGGATGTTTTTACACCCTTTATAATAAATAACACACAATAATGTAGTAAATATGAGAAAATACAAAGCAGATCAGTTATTGGTGTACATAAAAAGTTTTATTTTTGTTAAAACAGATTAGAATATTATTATTTTGTTATAAAAATTGACTATATGTTAGGAAGTCAATGTTAGGAGGTGACAGAAGTTTTCTTCAGAGTTAGCTTTAAGCTATAAAAATATACATGACACCAAACCATGGCATAATATTTATAATTAAATTGTTAAGTGTTCAACAGTCTATACAGCGTGCCGCTTTAATGGTGACATTAATTTAACACACGTATACGATTTCGCGTATTATTTTTATAAAAATATTTTTAATTTCATTAAACGTTATTATTTATTGATTTATTTACAATTTTCTAAATTAGCATCTTGGAGCAACCTGTACTTAAAGAACTGTAGCGCATAGGTCATTTGCCGGGGTCACGGATCATAAGTAGGTGAATTGAAGGAATGCCGCGCACTTCTTAGAAATTAAGTCGTCAAAGGGTCGGACCGGTAGAACATAAGCCAGCTGGTAGGTAGCTTTATGAGTGAATCTTTTATACAGAGTGATCTCAATGTTGGTTATGTTTTTATTATTTAGTTAGTTTGAAAATTATTTTTTTTCAATTTACGAATTACTTTATTTTATTATAATTTTTATGATTACTGGCGACTAGCCTTACCTGTGTGTTAAATTAATGTCGCCATTGTTGCGGCACGTTGTATATCTATAATTGCCTCATATGTATTTTAAAAAGAAGTATCATAACTAATCTTTAAAATAAAATGTCTATGTTATCTCTTATCTACGTGCTTAAGGACATATATAAAATCATGTTTTTCAAAATTTGATAACTGTTGAAGGGTTTGCTAAAGTTAGAGTACTTACTACTATTTGGCATCCTATTTTGCGTGCTCTTTCATAAATATGTACTAATTGTACCTACAGGAAGTGATTACCACTGTTGCTAAGCATCGTAAAGAAAAATGTAAATTAGAAATGATACATATTTAAAGGATTAGCTTATGCTTCCCAACTGTTATCATCTGGTACAAAATAACTTTGCAAGTAATCAGTTGTTAATTTGCGATACGAAATAATTAATCTTATTAGCCGTGAAAGAAACGCATAATAATCGTCCATTTTTACTCACCGCATTTGAGTACTGTACTATTTTATTGACCTAAAATTAGAAAAAAAAAGTATTTTGATTATTTCTGTGAAAGATATGATTGATGTAAAATTAAGATACCGGTGAACAATTGTGTTCTTCTAAGACATTTTAATAAGTAGATGGCTAGTAGTTCTATCGTTGCAAATCTTTAACTTCGTTAGTTTGAATGTACTAATTACTACTTATATAATGTAACATTTCTGTAGTTCTAAGTACATGCTGCCTCATACATACACGATACACACTTTACTATATATTATGTAACGGTTGTGTATAAAAAAAATAAAACTATCATCTTATCGACATAATGATGTGATACAAAAGTGAGAAAATGGTAAAAGACAAATGAATTGGTATTTACATTATTGAAATACCTAAAACGATAGTACTCAAAAAGAACTTAAAAAAATTATACTAAAGTTGGAAAATATAAATAAAAATAGTTTTTGACGGAATCGATAAGATAAACAGGTGAATAGATTAATGTAATTAAATATTTGAAAATCCGATAAGAATGAATTTTTTTAAGTATGTTCTGCATAATATTCCATTTTAGTCAATATTCCATAAAAATTATATATTGTACCTATTATTTATCTCTGTGTTGAATCTTGCTAAATTGTCTTTTAAATGTATTAGGTAAATCTGAACAGATTTGTGTAATTATAAGTAGTACTTAAGTCATTGTAAAATCAATGTCTGACGATATTTAACACAATTTACGCTCAATTATGGATTAAAAATTTAAATGAGCTAGGGTCATGTTCATTGAAGGTTAATTTAAGCCCAATTTACATTACGAAACTAGTTGCGCAAACTTAGTTATTCATTGATAGTGTCACGTGTAAATAATTATCTATATATACGTGAAACTTTCAATTAAGTAATGTAAATTCGCTTATAGTACATTAGTAGACTGGTTACTAAATGGAAAGTATTTATGTAGTGATTGATTCCTACGTTATTATTTTTCATGTACTTACAAGAACATTTTACGGTAATTCTACCACAACAAGAATGTTGTCATTTTTGACGAAAATAAATAAGGTGCGCTATAGTTAAATGAGATACTTAGTATGAGAAAAATGAATTGGGACCTGACTTTAAAGCGCGTATTCCTTGTTCAATTCTATCTCATTTTTAACAAGTTCTCTTGTAAAATTAGCGTCATTGTATGGTGGCGGTAGCGTAGGTAGGTACTTATTAAGGTTTTGTATTTATGTGCACAGTAGTTTAGTTTTAGTTGAAAATTCCACATAATTCCTTATCAAAGTTTGTGATATTATGCTTGTGTTACTTTACTGGAAAAATGTGTTATGTTGATTCCAAGAATCGGAAATTGTGATTTGAATTAGAAATATATTTTTATGCAATAAAATTGTATTTTTATTGATCGAAATGATGGGTTTGTAACAGAAAAGTTTGATGATGTTTTGTTTTGCTAATAGTAAATGGCTAGAAATTTCACAGTCGTAAAAGCGTTGTCTATTGTTTTTTTAACGAGAACCAAAGTTCTCATTAATAAAATCAATAAATGCAATCAAAATGCGGCAAAGAAATCTTGTTTACACTAATGAACGCCATCTGTCGTATTTGTCGTAAAAACGTAAATATAAATTGGTAGAAAATATTTTTTGATGCGTGGCAACTGTATGTAACTGTCAAATAATAACGGTTGCTCAACACCTGCCGATTTTTTGTTTACAATCTTTAAACGGAAAGTTATGAATGAAACTTATTGTTCTGTTAATAAATTATTGATTTAAACTCAAGATAATTGTGTTTCTTGCGTGTATATATTTGTTTTCTTGATGTTTGCAGCAGCATTTTGGATTTCTCAAGGTATGAATGTTAACAAACTAATACTATTCATAGTGACACATTATCATTATCTATTTTATACGTGAAACCGATGAAACTATCAATGAATAAAGTTTGCGCAACCAGTTTCGTAATTTAAATCCGAGTTTATAGAACCACTCAGTGAAATTACCGAAAATATCTGTAAAATATAAAGGTTGTAAAAATAAATTAATATTATTTATTAGCTGCGAGTGCTGCGACTCTGTTTTGCAGTCCATAAATAAAAAAATAAAAATAACTTTCAACCAGCCAGATGTAATATGCCATCAAAAATGTTTAACGAAATATGACTAGTTTCAAAATACCTGTTGTTGCTGTAAGGATAGAAAGTAATGATGAATTGTTTTATAACTTTTTATTGCAGTAGACAAAAAAGATTATTCATGGATACCTACATTAATCTGTACTTATAAGCAATTTATTTTATTTTCAGCTTGCAATGGATTCAGTGGACAACAACCAATTTGAAATAAAACCTGCAAAGAGTAAGCGAAAAATTGCAACTCCTTGCTCCAACGCATACCTCAACCCTGCACTGGACATCCTTGCCAACGAAGATCCTATGTGCAACACCGCTATGGAGATACCAATCAAGAAGAGGAAACGGACCAGAAGCTGTGGTGACACTGCTACCTTTGACAACTCCGCTTTAGACTTAGGCGTTAACAAGGCAACGGTCAACAAATTACTAGCAAGAGAACTTGAAAATGTACAGAAGAACGTCAGATATGATACCACAGATGATACAGGTATGGAGTCCAGTGAACCAATTTACGCTAATTTATCTGAGGTACCGCAGCTACCAAAGCGGCAAGATAATTCTTTGAATTTAACAGATATAACACAAAACAGTTTTAATTCACAAACAGTGGTGCATAATAATGATATTATGGAAGTGTCAGTTCCTAATGAAGATATGGATTCCGGCATTTCAGTATTAGAACAAAAATCTTTAAGCGCAATGACAAATGATGACACCAAAGTATTCTCTCCTGTAACTAATAAACAAACCAATGTCACAAATCAAGTTTTTATCAACAATTCAAGCAATTTAAACCTCAGTTTCATAGACAGACTTGCGCTCAACTCACCGAATTTGTCAAATCAATCGTTATTCTATGATGATGATTTGAATGAGAGCAATATTATGGAGATCAAGACTATTACAATTATAACTAAGAAAAAAAGGATTAACACTAAGAATACGAATCCTTTCTTAGATCCAAACATAGGTAATGTTAATGTTCCTATTGTTGCACCTAGTCAAAATCCATTTTTGAACTTGGATGCTACAAAACCAGAATTGGAATATAATGAAGATGTTCTGAACAGGCCTGTAGACGTACCAAATCAAGCTGAAAAGGTACTTGAACCTCGTAGATTATTTGGAGATACCAACAGCACAATATCAACTGTAAATGAATCTTTGGATGGTCAACATGAATATGAAAATATTGATAACTACAGATCTGAAAGCCCTGTCTATGAAAATATAGATGAAGCAAACGAATTTAATAAACAAAGCAGAATTTTAGGGTATGATGTATCACAGTTTAGCGCTGTAGACATTATAAACTTGAACAAAAACGCACACCAAGATTCTTCTAACGAATCTAATGACAGCAAGAAAGCCAAGAACCCTTTTTTGAAAGTTGGCAACAGATTATCCAAACGAGTTTTCAAGACTTTACGAAAAACATTCAAAGGAGAGAAAAGTGAAAATAATATTACAATAAATCCTTATGAAGTGCCACGAAAACTGCCGAAACAGAAGACTGAAACAAAAGAATCAGGGATTGAAAACCCAGCATTAAACTTGGATAATTCAGATGAAATCGAAATAGAAGAGATTGATGATCATGAACATGAATATGAAACGGTAAAAACCTTAAGAAATACACACCTTAACATGAATATTACTCCTTTAAAAGAAAGAAGTGAAAATGATGTATCCCATAACAAAACAAATACGCCTGGTAAGAAAGTTCGGTTTGATTCGACTTTGAATCGGGAGAAAGTTATTACAGGGAATAGTTTTGATTATGATATCCAGAGCCCTGGGTTTGACGCTAAAATTGATAAGTATCATGATGAGTTGGAGAACTGCATAAATGAGAGGAAATTTTTGCAGCAAAATATGTAAAATAAAGTACTTTTTTTTCATGAATCTACCTACATGTGCGTAGATTTTAAGACGTAATTATGTACTTATTGTATACCAGTTGTGATTCTTATACATTGTCATTAATTTATTATGATGTCATTTATTAAGTTTACAAATTAAGATATTTTCCTATGTGGTCCAAAGCATAATACATATTCCAAAGTAATAGTTATAGAATTCCTTAGTAGCACGTAACCTATTAGAAATTTTAAGTTTTTTGGAATGAAATCTAAATTAAATATAGTGGTAGGTATTCTTAAACAAGTTTATATAAGTAATTGGGAGCAGTGGTGGCCCTGTGGTAACGGCCCGGACTTACCGAGTTGTAGGTCATGGGTTCGAACCCAGGAGGGCGCTTTACGTTGTGTAAATAATTTTATCACCACTGGGTACCTACTTCTCTCAAAACGGTGAAGAAAAACATCGTGAGGAAACCGGCATATCCTAGTACCAAAAATTTGAAGACATGACATTTACCAACCCGCACGAGGCCCGCGTGGTAGATTACAGCCCACTCCCTCTCGAAGAGAGGAGGCATGTGTCCCAGCAGTGGGAACATTATAGGCTGATTATGCTATAAGTCCCCCCGACTGTACTTAATTGTTTTTTTATTTTACTTAACTAGGAAGAAATTAATAAAATGCATTTCAGTGATTGCTTGCCACATTTATGAACATAATTTGTGCTACTTCATTAGGTTTAAGCTTTCTTATTTATTATGTTACTCTTATTTATTACGATTAATTTATATTTTAGTTGAACTAAACATAGACTATAATTTAAACTTGCCCCAATAAAATGCAGTTTTTCTAACTAGATGTTTGTTGCTTTTACTTCTCTGAATACTTTTTACTCCATTTTCGGGTTTTTCTCTAGCTTTGAAACAAAGCTTCTAACGAGCTGTATTCCTGTTGCAAAGATTATGGATATCAGCTGGTTTTAGTAAGGTTGGAAAGGTTTGAGTCCAGGTAATCGCCTGCATTACGATACTAATGCACAGCTGCATTTGCCGTTGCGGTGGTCAATAAAATATCCCATCCCACCTGCCATCAATGAGAAAAAAAAACACGTTTTCGTCGTGAACATACTGGATCTATTGAGGAAAAAACGCTCGTGTTTTTTTACCCTACTGCGGCGAAGCCCTAAAAGGAGGGCTACCTATATGTTTGAAGTTTGAACTGTATGTCTCAATCTCATGCAGTCGGAGGCAATAAAAAGAAACGACGACTTCTTGGTAAATGTGTCACTTTTATTTTGAGGTGCGTTGGTCCCACCTCCCATCCCTCGCTACTTGTTACGCCACGCCAGTGGCCATTGAAACCTGTACACATTGGTGGAGCAATATTACTATCATGTGCGTTTATCTAGCTCTGGTTTTGTTGAATCTACACAGGCGTTGCACCGGGAGCACCAGTCAATCTGCCTCAATCTGCCTAGTCTTTTCCCAACTATGTTGGGGTCGGCTTCCATTCTAACCGGATGCAGCTGAATACCAGTATTTTACATGAAGCGACTGCCTATCTGACCTCCACAACCCAGTAACTGGGTAATACGATACCCCTTGGTTAGACTGGTTGTCAGACTTTCGTGCTTCTGACGACTCGTAACGACTGTCAAAGATCCACAAATGACAGCCGGGACCAACGGCTTAACGTGCTTTCCGAGGCACGGAGGAGTCTCGATATGTGAAAATGGTCACCCATCCACGGACCAACCCCGGCAACCGTAGCTTAACCTGATGGATCGACCCGAGCGGCTGTTATTACTTAGACACGAGCTTCTCTGCAAGGGAGCACCAGTGCAGTCCACTATGGGAAATATGCCAATACAATACAATACTTATGTGCTGTGAAAAGTACATATACTAATGCTTTTACAACAACTTTTTCTACAACCACCTCCTGGGCCCATTTTTTTTACAGTGGGTATAATATCATTTATGGAGGATATTATATACGTCCATGATATTAATAATGATTTATTTCCACACAAAAAAAACAAGAATAAAATAATTTGACCTTATCTTTCAGCGTAGGGTCTGAAAAGATCTTAAAAAAATTTCGGAACGAGGTCATAAATATATTATCAACTTTATTCCCCTCAAGGCGGGGGACACAGTACTCTACCAATTGGATGCACACACAATTGCAACGTGGATGAGTGAGTCTATTGAATAATAACCTGCACGTGGGTCTATATTAGAACCTGTAATTGAATAATAGGGGTCTAAATGAACTGTTTTGTAGTAGCAAATGGTGGCTAGGACGTCTGACTAAACTAGGAGTTCTCAGGTTTCCAGGAATTGTGGTTTAGATTATCAGCGTCTTTTTTTTGCATCGTGTTTTTTATAAAGGCCTTGCAACCAAATGATTGTGATATGCCCGGTTCCTAATATATTGGAATAAAAATGGAAAGCTGTGTTTATCAACCGTAGGTAACCTTGTGAATCCTCTGGGGCTTTGAAAAAGATTTAACCGGGACCACACCGGGGATGTACTTGTACCGTATTTTTTGATCGCCCGGTGATGCCACTCGGTCCCTAGGAGGGATGTCTACACACCAAACAAATCTTATTTCCGTTAGAAAGTGAGCCCAGGCTTTGGTGTGTAGACACTAGACAGTCAAGGCAATCATGATTTGCCAACTAATACCTACCTACTTAGTTAATGAACACTCGGCTACAGAACAGACAGGCTTAATACGTAATAATGTTGCGATGTGATGGACACACTGACACACTACACAAATCTGGGGCAGTGGAAATATCTAATCAATTAACTTCATTACACCCCACTGCCCAATTTTGATTGAAGACCATTCATTATTACCTACCTATTTACCTAATACCATTATTTGCTCGTAATCGGGCGGAAAAGTGTACCTATAAATTATAGATACACCTATAATTTATAGGTACACTTTTCCGCCCGATTACGCGCAAATAATGGTATCTCCTGAGATCTCTTGCGTCAGAAATTATCAAAACTCGATCGCTAGTGCGTGGACAGGAAATCCTACTGACGGGTTTTTGGTTTTGACGCATTATGCACCCCAAGATTTGCGTCATCAGAATACACACATTTACATTCACAACATGATATAATAATCTAAAACTTTTCTATATCTCGAGAAGTAGAGCATCTTGGTAAAATCCGTTTGCTTTTGTTAGGTATTATATCCATACTTCCATAGGTACTAATATTATAAATTCGAAAGTAACTCTGTCTGTCTGCCTTTCCGTCTGTCTGTCTGTCTGTATGTTACCTTTTCACACCTAAACTACTGTCGCAACACACTATCGCAATTAATATAGAATACCAATAAGCCATCATAGGTGCGTTGTCTAATAACCTAGCTAGAGACAAAGTTGGGCCTACCATCAGCTCTTAAAGCAGTATTATTTTAAAATTGATACTGTCTCGATTGATTGCGTCTATCCATCGCGGTCTGTCAGCAATACTGCTTAGAGACGGTATCCTAGAAGAGTGGTAGCGGCTACATGCCGCTACTTAACGGGCTAACGGCACTGCAGTGACGGCTGTCACTGCAGTGCCGTTAAATAATGGCAACGGCGTTTGGCTTTACGGTGTGAAAGAAAACACATCAATCGCTCTTCTAGACAAGCGGCAAAATTTGTAAATGAATCAGACATTTTGCTACAAAACAAATATTGAAAGTCACAGAATCGTAGCTCCTGCTTTTTTCGTGACCACGTAGTCTCTCACTCTGACACGTATTGTTACTGTAGGTAAACAAAGAAAATTTCAAGAGTAGACAACAGGAAAGACGATGCTAACCTACCTATTACGTTGACTGTAACGGAATGTCTGCCCCATACATTAATTTACACAAGTTATTAGTAACTTGTGTAAATTAATGTATGGGGCAGACATTCCGTTACAGTTACCTATTAGTAACTTGTGTAAATTAATGTATGGGGCAGACATTCCGTTACAGTCAACGTAATAGGTTAGCGTCGTTTTTCCTGTTGTCTACTCTTGAAATTTTCTTAATACTCATTGATCTAAATCAATGAGTATTTTCAGACTGTGATGCTTTTCTAGTTTTCTAGTAGCCAACTAATTTGTTTTTGAACGAGCACATAATTTGCATAAAACTTGGGTATAACCCAAGTTTTATGCAAATTACCCGCGAAATTCTTTTGTTACCTATGTTTTTTGCATTTTGCAGGTCAGTGTCAGTTTAAGGCCCTACCCTACCTCTTTATTTATGCTTAACATGATTCTCCGTTATGCCGAAAATACTGCAGCATTAATTTTGAAATAAATATATTATGTTAAAGTTGAGGATTGATGCTAGGTCCTATATTTGGCGAAAACTCGATTAAAAAATCCAAAGTTACCTCTAAACCGAACTATAAACCGCTGGTATTCAAAAATACTTCAAATTAGATCTTGAAACTTTGCATATTAACTGAACTAAGTAGGTAACTATAAAGCAGGTCCTATGTTTTTTTTTTAAATTACCATTATTTTCACCGTAAAAAACCTAAACTATTCGAGGCTTGAGAGCCGCCAGCACCCACTCGGTCTCGTTCTCACTCAGGCCGCGAGTAGTATGGTGCGAGTGAGATAAAATTTGAGGTAGAGTAGGGCCTTAATAAGAAAATTTGAATTTCGGGGGCTACCTTGCCGCTTTCGCCTTAACTTTTTGTTTTCATAAATAAATGGAAACACTGAGACTGGCAATTCTTCCTGAAATCGTAAAATTGTATGTACACCCATTCATTCTTACATTGTAGCCATTTATATCTTTCAATAAACAGTAAAATTGTTTTTAATATAAAATAGTCTAACGTCATCCAATATTCTGCTTCATCGAGTGCAATTGAAACATTCAAAATTCATGCGCGAACGACCAATCCTAATGCTGTGTTAATAAAAAAGCGATGCGATCAATAAGGAGTCATTGACAGGTCACCAGGGACTTCTAAACACTTGAGCCGCTGATGAAAATGACCTGTGACTTCTTGGTATTAAGAAGAATAATTGTAGATGGTACTGATGTCGTAACTATGTAGTTACGACAGAATTTTTATGGCAATTGGCTGGCTGTGTTAGGTTTTTATTTAGGTTTCGGTGTTTTTTTTGTACTGGTTTATTTTATTCAGCTGCAGACTGGAAGCCGAATCCGGGAAAAGGCTAGGCAGATTGATTGATGTTTTTATTTCGGCGTTTTTCTAACTACTTTAGTAACTTGGCTTGATTGAGGAGAAGGACTATAACAATGGCAGTCAGGCGCGGTCGCAGCCCAAGATTTTGGGGGGGGGGGTCACCATTGGTGCCGACGAATATTTTTATTAGGGAAATGGTTACCTAATTGATAAGTACTCTAAAAACTTTTTTTTTGTTTACGCCCATCGGTGTCACTGTGGCCCAATTGGCTCAAGTACCTACAGTTTTTAGTTAGTAAAGAACGTAAATCATTCAGTCTCTCGACAGCTTGGATGATTTTGGGAGGGGTCATGACCCCCAGGACCCCCCCCCCCTTGGACCGCGCCTGATGGCAGTATGGTGGCCGAAGCAAAGGCGATGATTTTGCAGATAAAACAGGGGGCCTAAAGCAGCCACATTAGCAATTCCTCTAAAACCAATTCATTTCCCGAATTTCCAGCTGTTATTAGCAATTACACTAATTTGACACAAAAGTAATTCGTAATTTGTGGACCATTTTACGAATCTCCATAGAAAACTGAAACAGATGAATTATATTTTCGTAATACGAATCGCACGCAGATCATATTATTAATTGTCAGTTTGTGACATTTTACGATGATTCATAATATTTTCCTATTAAGATTCTGCCAAAGTGACTGTTTTAAGCCCCATGACCCTAATTGCATAACAACATTGCTTCGTTCACAATCTCAATGATTTTGAAGGATACCTGCTAAGCTACTGTTTCTTATGTTCGAAAAAATTGTCTACTCAACAACGTAAACGACGTAGGTAATGAATAATGTTGAACTGTTAAAATGAAAGCCATTGCTAGATAGAGTGCGTTTCATCAAATAGTTCCTTTGCCGTAATGTTTGTATGGTAAGTAGATAGTATTATTTTGTTCAGCAGGCGTAGCATGGCGCTTTCTATCTCTACGAAGAATAGACAGCTTTTTCTATACAAAGTGACAGTCCGTTTCTTCATTTTTGACATCCACCATAGAAATCTTTTTACAATCTGTCATTTTGTCTTTCATTTCTAACGATCTTTGTCTATGTCTTTTTATATGTAGACTATTTTGGAAGAAAGTTTTCTATCCTTACTGTCAAAATCAAACTGACAACCGATAAATCCTATGATAAAACAAAGAATTCTGAGTCGAATTATGTAAAAGAGTGAATTTCGTAAAAAGTGCAGTTGACTCTAATGTGTCTAATGTGTCTACTGTCTACAGGAAACGTGTCTCTTAATGTGTCTACTGTCTACAGGAAACGTCATTTTTGTCTACTCTTCCGTCGACAAAACGGTGCTTATGCTACGCCTGCAGGTTTCATAAAAGTTTTAGTCTTGCCTCATATAGACTTGTATCTAGTAGAAACTGTGGATATATAGGTAGATCGTAGTTTCATTTATGTATATGCCTGTTTGTAAGGTCTCATCTGTAGTAATATTGCGGCTCTAGTGAAGCGCAATGCACACGCTACAGTGCTCTAAATATTGCACTACGCTACGATTCCAGCAGTTGGAGCAATTTGAACCGTTTGCTTATACGAGCGTGTAGCAAAGGAAGTTATAAAGAGAATATTGAAACTGCAAATATATGGCACAGAGTCTTTTAATTACAGATTGTCTCTAACTTAGCCTTTTAGGGTAAAGGCCTCCTTTCGCACGGAGGAGACGTTGAGTCAAATCTCCAGACAGTTATTTACCTTAAGTGAAAGTTTTTTTTAGTTCAACAAGCGTCCGAAATCTGTGGTGAATATGATTAAGCGCATGGGAACACTGGGAATGAAGCGAAACGTTAAAACTAAGTTCGCTTTCTCCAGCGTCTTTTTATACTCCCGTTTTCGTTTCGCTTAGTACCTACCTACGCGGTGTGAACTTCCCAGTGTGGCCTGCGCTTTATTGAGGTCTTATAACCGACGACTGCGCGACAACAAAGACGGGGATATACTTTTCACGCGCATCTATTTATCTTTGTATGTGGCATTCTTTATACCTTCAAGGCATTCTAACAGCTGAATGTATTTTAGTACTTTTTTTGTTTGCGTTTGGGAAATCATCCAAAGACTTCTCTCGCCCTGGGCGGAGCGGAAGGGCGTGTCAGACTTTTACTGACTAAAACCCACCCGTGTTCCTTCAGTTGCCTGTTGTCAAGGTCCCGGTATCCCTTTCGGATTTTCCCGCATCATGGATTTTAGTACATGAGGTGTATATCGACTTTTCTGGGTCATGTGATGGTTCTGCAGTCGTCAGTCGAAAATTTTAATGTTTTTTTTTAAACTCTTCCGACACCCAGTGCGAATGCGGTACTCCTAACCAAACCATGTCCTCTATATGTGTCCCATAGACCTGCACTTCTGAGGACGGCTGAGGACCTAAAAATGCCACTGATGCCGCGATTGGCGTGGTCACTTACTGGGCCCAATACATCTTATAATACTTACAATATTTTTACCTTTGCTAATGTCTCGAAAGAAGAAGAACTCTTCGGTTTTTGAAAGCTTCGTTCTTCTTGCCTTATGAGTTTTGGACGATTTTCTGTTCCCAAGAATTAATCTTACACGCCCGCATTGATTAATTTTCATACCCTAACTTCTAAGACATATACCTACGCACTTCACTAATGGAGGCCTCTATATCCCCTTCTATAAATAACCTGTATGTTTGCCGGATCAAAACAAACAGTAATTATCTAGTTGACTGTGTATTTGCCGTCCACACAATGCTGGGGCCTACGTTCAATCAACTTAGCAAATATTTCATCACAGTGAAACTTCACGGAGTGAGAAACTGCGGGAACTACGATGTTTATCACGACCAAAGGAAAGGGTTATGGGCAGAAATAAAGGTCCTTGGTTATAAGCTGGTCTACGTATATTGTTTTCAAGGATTTGTCGGCTCATGATAATCTACCTAAGTGAAAAAATCAGTAACAATGATGGTGGGTTCACAGTGTTCCTTTTTTCCGGGCAGCTCTCAAACCCTTTACTTTTTTCTAATTCGTCTTCTACGGAGGATATATTACTAAAAACATTACTTAAATGTCTCTAGTTTAATTTAGTCTGTATCTCTGCACCTACCACTGAACAACTGGCCGGAGCGCGCGCGCAACCAATTAACTAATTAGTTACTGAACAAAGTTTAAAGAATTAAAAATAACGCTTAGTAAGCAGAAACACATTGTTTTGTGAACCTAAATGGTAAGCAGACAGATCCTGCATTAAACCTACTTGCAGAATGCAAATGAACCCGGTTAACTTATCAAGATACACTTTACAAATGTTTTCTTAACTTTGTTACTCTATGACACTACAAACACGTCAAAAGCACACGCATCAAGTAAACACAACACAAACAACTTTGTTTATCACTTAAGATAAAGACTTACGCAAAAAGATAAACATTGTGTTTTAAAGGGTAAATAGGTAATCATAATATCGTAAATACATACAGGCAGGCATATAGGCAGGCGCGGTCGCAGCCCAAGATTTTGGGGGGGGTCACCATTGGTGCCGAGGAATATTTTTAGGGAAATGGTTACCTAATTGATAAGTACTTTAAAAACTTTTTTTTGTATATGCCCATCGGGGTAATGTGGCTCAACTGGCTCAAGTACCTACAGTTTTTAGTGAAGAGAAGGAGTGGGTAATCTAGCATGTGGGCCCAGTGCGGGTTGATAGATGTCACATGTCTTCGGATTTTTGGTTCTAGGACATGCCGGTTTACTCACGATATTTTCCTTCATCGTCTTGAGAGTAGTGGTGGTGAAATTATTTACACAAAATAAAGCCTGGTTGGGTTCGAACCCACGACCTATATCTTGTAAGTCGGGGCCGTTACCAATGGGCCACCACTGCTCTCTCTGATATTTAGATATTATTGGCTAATTAGAGAGTAACCTAAATCTACATCAACACTACATCTGTACCTGTCGCTAATGGATTGTCGAATCAGCTGTTTTACAAAACAACTCAGTTATGTAAAACAGCTGAACACCACAGCATGTGCTAAATTCTAGTCTCATAAAGACTTGCCGACACGAAGAACACAGGGTTTAAAAATAAATGCTGAGTTTCACATAGTTTTATTTTTGACATTTAGATCCATCTACTGTCTTTATGGCCAAATTCAATCAGCAATTTCGCTATACAATGCAAACTGTTTTGTACTTTAGTAGAATTACTTAACAATCTTCGTAATTAAATTACCTACCAACCTACTATCTATTAAAGTCACACTCATATAAATCACTATCCCCCATCACCTAATTCTAGCTTTGCCAAAGAAATCAATAGATTACGTAGGCGTCCACGGGGTCACAACCTCATGCTCGCTGCGGTTTAGTGACGACCTGATAAAATGTGATAATCGTCAGTTCATATGAGCTGGTATGGAATGGTGTTAAACTCATTTCAGTTCCAGGGTGCATGAAAATTATGACATTGAGCTGGTTATACCCGAATGGCAACTGGCAGAATTGTGCTGTTTTGAACTCAATTTTTACAGAGAATGCTCGCCAAGTATAAAATTACAATCGCAAACCCAGGCTGGTTGCCACTCCTGCCAGGGTTGCGGGAAAGTCCGAAAGGGATACCGGGATCTTGGCAATAGGCAACTGAAGGAACACGGGTGGGTTTTAGTCAGTAAAAGTCTAACACGCCCTCCCGGCACTCCCGGTCCGCCCAGAGCGGGAGAAGTCATTTGATGATTTCCCGCCCTCAAAAAAAAGGCTGGTCGCCATTAACAACATTTAACAGAAAAAAAAACTCGTTGAATGAGGCGTATACGTCCTTCTAACACTTTAAGATAAGCCTCGAGCTTTTAAGAAAGTATTAAAGTTCCATGTTTACGTAAGTTTTATTTCGTACCTTTTAGTTCATTAAAAGCTTGTCTTTAAAAAGGTTTTTACTTAAATTTGATTTTGTACTTTTTAGTATTAGAATGTGTTAAAATATCTTTTCTATCACCTTCACTTGAAAGGTACTTTTAAAGATAAATTAAATTAACCCAAACATGCCTTAACATAAGTCACAGTGTGAAGTCAAGATGCACTTTGGGGGTATAAGGAACAGGTTGTAAAGTTCACTCATACACCATAGAAAAGGGAGGATCCACCAACCAGACCGGTGTTGTGTCTGGCGGGCAACTGCCCAACGATTGATATTGGATTCTTGTATATAATGTCCACTGCACGGTAAACTCTAATTGGGCGATGCAGGATTTTTGTGACGTCAGGATTTTTGTGTGACGTCAGGTCTTCGATGCGTAGTTCGCATGTGGCAATGTAGATACCGCCACAGCACTATCCAAGTTGAAGTCATCCTATAATTTAGAACGGGTTATCATATTCAAATGCGTAAAATTACTAACTATCTGTGCTGTTGACCGTCTAGGAGTTCCCTCGTCTAGAGCCATCCCTGGTTGCAACACTAAGGTCATGGTGGACTTTAGAACGGGCTACCATAAATGAAAACGTATATTATAAAACTTTGCGTCCGTACTGTTAAACGTTGAAGAGTTCCTAGTCTGGAGCTAATCCTGGGTACAGCAGCCAGGTTATGGTAGACTTTAAAACGGACTATCACAATTGAATGCGTATGTGAAATTTAATGTCTCTGCTGTTGACCGATGAGGAGTTTCCTTATCTGGAGCCAACCTTGAGTGCAGCAGCCAGATCATGATAGACTTTAGAACGGACTATCATAATTTAATGCGTGTATAAAATTTCGTGTCTGTACTGTTGACCGCTGAGGAGTTACCTCGTCTGGAGCCAATTCTGGGTGCAGCAGTCAGGTCATGGTAAATTTTAGAACGGACTATCCTATTTAAATGCGTATATTAAATTTCGTGTCCGTACCGTATAAACAGTTGTAGAGTTCCTTCGTCTGGAGCCAATCCTGGGTGGAGAATCAAGTCATACATAAAAAAAAATGCATTGTCATTGGAACTGAACCAACTTGTAAAATCTCAACTCCGTAGAATATGAGGAAGTGGGTTTAATTCAGCTTGCAAGATTTGACTTATACATACTCACAAGGCAAGTTAAATAAAAGCTTGTAAAAATAAAGACAGCGAAGCAACTAAATTACCATGGTGAGCCTGATCGATTGAAGAACTGGTGGAGGTGGTTATAAAATATTCAGATATATGCAGTTACTAGGTCCAGATATAGATATGTAGTTCAAAAAGATAAGGAAATAAGTGTTGTGAAACTGCTTTTAGAATAGGTAAGTAATCCTTCTATTATAAGATTATAATTGCGAAAGTGCCTCTGTTTGTTCCGTTATTACGGCTGAAATGTTTTGAATGTTTGGTATAGAGACAGCTTGATCCCTGAGAAAGAATTTTAACGTAGGTATGTCTAATGCAAAATCGACCCCCGAATCAGTGATTGACATATGAACTCATATATTTGTCAAGTAAAAGACACGTTTATGTCTCGATCCCGTGGGAATATCGAGATAAAAGGTATGTGTCCTATGTCCTTCTCCAGGTCATGGTCTACCCATGTGCCAAATTTCATCCAAATCCGTTCAGCCGTTGTAGCGAAAAGCGTTACAAACAAACAAACTCACTTTCGCATTTATAATATTAGTTAGGATGCGGGAACAGACCCGCGATTCTAAGCGCAGAAATTGATAAATCATCATCATCATAACCTAACCTAACCTAGCCTTTTCTCAATAACGTTGAGGTCGGCTTCCTGTTTAACCTAACCTAGATGAATCTGAATAACAGTATTTTACATGGAGCGAGTGAAAATCTGACCTACACAACCAAGTTACTGCCCTTAGTAAGACTGGTTGTCAGATTTTCGGGCTTCTGACAACCCAAAGATCTACAAATGACAGGCGGGACCAACGGGTTTAACGCTTTCCTTTTTAATGCAATTTAAACGTTGGTTGGCAGAATAGTCGACATCAGCTTTGCTTGCAATTCAATAAAAATAGAACGTGCTTTCCGATGCACGAAGGGGTGTCGATATGTAATACGATATGTAATAACCTCATCTAGTTTTATTTTAAAAATGTGATTGACGTGTAAAAGTGTTTGTACAAACCTATACTTACAGAAATAAAATCATTTATCATTATCATTTATTAATAGATGGCCACCCATCCACGAACGGACCGCGGCAAGATAGACTCTATAATCCATACTAATATTATAAATTCGAAAGTAACTCTGTCTGTCTGTCTGTCTGTATGTTACCTTTTCACGCCTAAACAACTGAACGGAAATCGACAAAATTTGGCAAGGAGATAGATGATGCCCTGGGGAACGCTATTGGCTATTATTTATCGACCTACCGCGCGGGCATTCGCAACATTGTTACTACAAAGTTTGTCCTTGCAATGCAAGTTAGCAGCAATTATTGAGGATACTCGCAATTGCCAACGGCTTTGTTCATGAGTAAATACTAGATACTGCTAATTACTGCTCAAACAGTGTTATACCATATTTATCTACTGAGTGCATCATATTTTATACCTGGCACCTAAATGGCTGATAAGAAGGAATAGAGAACATCTCGCATGGATTCCCCAAAAGGGTAGCCAGATTTTGCCTTTTCTTTTTCGTGTGGTTAGTGACAGAGTTTTTATGCCGCCCATGGGCCTCTGACTTGGCTTCACATGCCGTCGAGAAATATCTCAGGCGTGCCCTTAGATAACCGTTCACGAAAGAAAAGTGCTAAAGAACCTAATAATAACACGTTGCCCAACCTGAGAATTGAACCCAGTTTCCAATGCTCATTGGTTACGCCCGCGACTACTATAGACTAATGATTGAGGCAGTCATTATCAGTCCTGCGGGCCTAAAACGGCCACATTAGCAAAAAATCCTCTAAAAGCAATTCATTTCCTGAATTTCCAGCTGTCATTAGCAATTCCTCTAATTTGACATAAAATTAGAGGAATTCCTAATGCACCCGTGTTCCTACAGTTGCCTGTTGCCAAGGTCTCGGTATCCCTTTCGGACTTTCCTGCAACCCTGACAAGCATCGGTCCTAGCGAACCCCGCCAATTGTGCTGACATCTCTTTGAGGCGCGCGTGGAACACGACGCGCCCTCGACTCGGGCCTGGTCCTTGTCGGACGGCGAGCTACCCATTGCTCGCCGCCCGCAAGCCCACGCCTATGGTGGCCGGGAATCCGCCTGGGATTCCCGACGCCCAGGGTGTCTCCAGCGGCGGCGGTTAGGGGCGTGAGTGCGCAAACTTTGCCTCTCCCTTACGCGTTCCGCTTCTTTTGTCAGCATTACTGCTTCGCAGAAGGAGGTGACTGCATCCCATGCCCTCTCGCTCCGTACCATGGCCTGGACCAGGGCTTAAGACCAGCCCCCTGGATTTTCTATAAACAGCAGTTTTATTAAAATAATGATCTTGATAAATATTAGCATTATTTACGGATTTATACTTCCGGATTTTAGTACAAAACAAATATTTATCAACCACTCATCTGACCAGTTCACAACTCGAGCTGTTATTTATACGGTTCCAATGGCAATAAAGTATTTGAACAACATCATAAAGCTATGGAGTTTTTATTTCATTCAGAATTAAAAAGGTAAACAAAACAGAAAACATGGTAACAGTTTTTTAGTAGAATGCAAGCTAATTAAAAGTTTTTTTTTGTTTGTGGGATATCATTAATGACTTCTCCCGCTCTGGGCGGAGCGGAAGGGCGTGTATTTTTATTTATAATATGCTTTTGATTTGTTACTGGAGGTTTTTATAAAATAAATGTTTTGCGCTCTTTGGGTTAGTTTATACATTGGGTAACTTATTATACTAATAGTAGATTATGCACTAAGGGGATAAAGTAGTGTCTTATGTTCTGGCGCCGTATTGAATCCCGAGCAAAACGAAGGATTCTGAGTGTTAACTCCCGAGCGGAGCGAGGGAGTATAGACAAGAATCCTGAGTGCAGCGTGGGATTCAAGTTCGCCCAAGACGAAGGCACCTTTATCCCCGAGGAGAATACTCTACTTTTGACACCATTTACGAGACAATGAAAAGCATTAGTACTAGAATCCAAGTATTTATTAAAATTACAATAACAGTTAGTAGACCTATTTAAAACAATTAAATGTTAAAGGTAATGTTTGATACATTTAACCAGTTTTGGAAAGACAAAGTTATGTTTTTATTCGGTACATTTATTGAACTTGAGGTAGAGTTTATTTGAGTATTACTGTTAACTAAAGTTTCATAAACTTGGGTCTGCTGAGGACCATTTTGCATCGTGAAAGTTGGTGAAGGTGGTGTTTGAGGCAGCGGGCTAGATGAATAGTGTTTTGATGTGGAAGGTTGTGGTGACAAAGGTGTCCAAGGATCAGTTATCAACGGTATTTTTAGTTTGATGTTGTCACCAATGCGGCAGCTTATTTTATCCTTATTTTGTGTAGAATTTTTAATGTAGCCCTCTGCTACTATATCAGATTTCCAGCCACCGTGTCTTTTAATCTGGGTCATGTCTGCTCCTGAATCCGCCAATAGAGTAGCCGATGTTCTCCTGAAACAATGGCCCGTGTAGAGCTCGGCATTTGTTAATTTTAGGTATTTCGCAATTTCTTTCGGCATGCTGCTGATCTTATTTTTTCCAATGACTTGCCTGGTGCACTTGCCATTATTATAAGCTACGAAAAATCTTTTAGTGTTTACATATATTAGAGGTCCGTAGAGCTTGGTACTTTTCGATAATTCTTACGTATTCTCCACGGACTACGAATGACCGTTCGTTCTTTCTTTGATTTTGTATCTGGCAAATTTACCAGCAACAAATCAGAATGTTTTTCGATATCTTCGATTTTAATGTTTATGAGTTCATTTCCAGGACAAGCGCCATTCGCTCCAAGAATCAATGCCACCGGTAACAAAAATAGGTAGGTAGGTTAGTATTTTAAGTAGGAAGGTAACTTACGTAATATATTAATTTTAATGTATTACATGTTATAAGAAAGTTATCTAAGAACCTTACGAAGGTTTACAATAATAATTATTATTTAACTTAGAGTCGAAACATCACCTATCAGTAGATCGCATACAAGCGATCGATTCATGAACTGGTAGCTAGTACCTATACTTACCTATGCATAGTAAGTACAGTAGATATTTTAGTTACTCAAAATTGAATCAATAGGTAGGTACTTACTTATGTGGCAAGAAAGCTGTGGTCTGGGGCTTCATTTAGAAACGTTTCCACATTTTGAGCTGTGAAAACTTTTGATTTCTTAGGACGATATCCTTCCGATTTCCTTTTTAAAAATGCCAGTAATTTGGTGTATGTATTAATTTGTATATTATTTTTGATGCTTATTGTTGATCTGAGCATCAAATAGATGCACCATAGGCTACTTGACTTCTTTGTACATGATAAATGCTGGAAGTAGACTAAAAGCACTGATTCAGATATAGACTTGACGCCCTTTGTAGTTTTCCATTTGTAAAAATCGTCGTAGGCTTTAATGTACGATTCCTTGGACTTTTCTGGGAGTAGATTGTTGGCAATGCCAATGGCTTCGGATTTACTGTACTCCGGAGTCAAATCACTATCGTCACTCGACATTTTTGTGAAAATTTGTATGTATTGTAGTTAAGTAATTTGTTGCACAAAGCAATTCAATTTTTAGTATTCGCGCCTCTTTATAATTTGTGTTCTATTTTTCTTTTTTTATATTCTACTCGTAGTGGCCAGTTCGATTTTCGAGCAATTAATTTTTAGTGCAGATCTTAATGGTGAATGCATGGAATTAGTATGTACCTACTACTTATCATAAATGTTCTACTTTATGTTGTGCAAACTACTTGTACTTTATGTTGTGCACCTACTTATATTTATGTTGGATCCATGTCAGACATAGGGTGCCATTATAACGGGATTTGGCGTTGACGCCTCGTAGACGCCGCGCTAGCTTCGCGTAGCCGCTGCGTTACTCTCGCGTAGAAATGTTTGTTTGTATCGAAACTAACGTCGCTCTGTTGGTGGAATCCGACGATCGGCAATATTGCAGGCGGACACGCTCGGCAGACGACCACAGACCGCCATGCACCGCGCACCGAGGAACTTCCGATACCCCGGACGTACACCTTCTCACGGTCCGTCATCCGATCTTGTCGGTGTCCGCCCACAAAATCGCGGATCGTGAGATTTTGGTATGTGGCGGGCGTAAACATCGCTTTTACATATTTCAAAAATCGGCCCCAATAAATCTGAAAAATGGCCGAACTTTCAACGGTGCTAGAGTTCAGAAAACGGAGCTTATTATGATTTCGTAACCATTCATTACAACCTACCCATAGCCCACAATCGGCGAAGTTAGGCTGACTATTAGGGTGGAGTGAAACCGACAAAAAAAATATTTTTATTTTTTTTCGTTTCTCCTGTATCATTAATAGTTGACCCTATAGCATAGAATTAAGTATAAAAAATATCAGGAGCGTAGGACTTCATCTTCAGGTGGCGCACGGAGGATAGATAAACATAAAAGTCAGGTTATACTACATACTACAACCCGCTATTAAGAAGTGATTTAACTATGTTCACTGTCATTATGTGGTTTTATTGCGTTCATAATAGCTTACAACTACATGGATACTTGTTATTTACCCATAATTTCGATCAGATTTTTCACAGGAAAGCTTCAAATTCAAGCCAATCTATACAAAGTTTTGTGGCTAGGTAAACCTGTGAAATGCCTAAATTACGGAAAGATTTATGTTGTCCATTAATTGGTCTACCTAAAAAAATAAGTGATAATGTGTTGCCGACGTATTTTGATGCAATCAAATACTATTTGTGGATACGGTGTGATTTAATTAAATTGTGTAACGAAAAGATCCTGCAGTTGCGAAATAATTGCGACCGACATCGAAAAACTATGGAACAAACATCTATTCCTATTATCAGCCATCAAAAAGTTGTTGCGAGATTGATTTCATATTACAACAAGTCCAAAAATATTAAAAAAATACGTAATGAAAACAAAAAAACAAGATTTCTACGAAAAATCGTTGAAAAAGTTATTCGTTAATGCTACATGCAAGTTTTGTACTTGAGAGACGATCTAAAACAATTGTCTTAAATATACAACATAATTCATTTTTTGTGCATCCAGAAAATGTATTGCTTGTTATGTTACAAGATGATGCACCAGAAATAAGAGACTTAGCTCTTCGAACAATTTTGAAGGCTATGGTACAGACCAAAGGCAAGAAAATATTAAGGCGTCACAGTAGTACGATTTAATAGACTGGTCAAAAAAACAAGTTACTAAGTCACCAATGACAATGAAATACAGTGACGGCCAAATCAAAGAGATGATGTCATCTGGAGGCAATTTATTGTATTTCCAGAAGTTCCCTTGTCACACCCAGGCTGTAGAGCGATGTGTTAAGCTTGTAACAGAAGCTTCTTCATTCGTTTGCGGATCAGAGGCAAGAGATGGGTTCCTAAGATCAAGAATAAAACCGAGACAAGACTTACCAGTTTATGACACAAAATCACAATATTTCGTTCAAAAACAAAGACCAACGACTCCTGAAGAAGGCCCTGAATGCTCTTTATAAAAAAGTATTTTGTTAAAATGTATATTATTCATTCAATATCTTCAATAAAAAATTATAAAACATTTGTTTTTCATTATGAATACCTAATATTTGTAACTCGAGTTTTAGCTATTAAACTGAAATTTTGAAATATGGTGCGCCACCTGAAGATGCTCACTGAGCAGGCTGATATTTTGCGAACATGTATCTTACTTCCCGGGTCAGTGATTGGTAACACAGGAAAATCGACATTTAAAAAAAAAAAATTTCGCTCCACCCTACTGACTATGTTAGCTAAAGGGGCACAAAAGCAGCTGCAATGGCTGTCATTTTGACAGCTCAATAACATTCATTACGTTAATTACGTACTTGAGCAGATTTTTTTTCGAATACATGAACTATATGAAGCAATGAATTAGCAATATTCTTCAAAATCACTTAAATTGTGATTGAAAGTTTATTTCCCAATTTCGCAGATCCCAACACACACAAAGGCCCAAATGGGAGTTTAATGGAGTTCATTTTACATACATGATCTAGCCCACACCCACAATCCCTAAATTCATTTCAACCACAAAACCAATAGCACATTATAACACTCACAGTAACGGTTACTGCTCAAACAGTTCACTTCGCATGCATTACAAAAGGGTATTATTAGGCTGAATATTTAAGTCGAGAGTGAGATCGCCCCCACTGACCTCATTCGGAGGGTTGTCGACCGCGGCGGGTCGGCCTACTCAGTATAATACCCCCTGTATCCCATGGTGGGTTAGGCTGGTTGTAAATGAGAGATTTCAAATGGGGATTTTACGAAATAATGGAAAAAATACATTAATGTGTGTGCATACTTCGAGGTTGACCAACGAGTTGGGTTATTGGTTGATTCGCACAAAACTCGATTCGCCCGTTTGAAGCGAGTAAATTGGTGCGAATCCAACAATAAGCCGACGGGTTTCGGACTAATAGGGAAGCCTCTAAAACTAGACGTGTACTCCTGAACTTGTGCACTAGAATCAATAGTTGTAAGTTCAGTACGTCGATTCTGTAAAATTAAAACAACAACTCGCATCTCACATCGCTACCTATTCACTTTCATTTCGAATTTTGAATCGGGTTCGAGTGCGAAGTGAGCGTCGAAGAGGACGGGGGAATTACCTTACTGAATGCCACTTCTTACGTCATCTCATACGTTCTGTCAAAATCTCACGGTCAATTTAGTTCAACTCGCTGACAGGCTCGCAAGGGTACATTTTTTAGAATGCCAATCAAGAAACTCACAGCGGCTTCAGATTCGTAGTTTAGAATGAGGTCTTACAGAATTACACCCCAGTAGGTAGGTAACTTTGGTAGGCAAGCATGCTATCTTGAGGACTGGCTGCGACGGGTCACCCTTGTCCAGCCAAATATTAGGCCAAATTCGACTTTAGAAACATTTTATAGGTATACCTATTCTAACGACTGCCAAGGCTGTCAATGTTAGACAAGTCATTCCAAAATTTTTGGTAGGTCGCGACGACACTCACAATTTTAGTTCATATAAAACCCGAGACGCAAGCAAGGAACAGTCTCAAAACTGACTACAAGCAACTCTACCTCGCAAACAAAAGGTTCTGTGCTTATCCATTTAGCCATGAACCCTTCTCAGGAATCTTTAGAGGTAAAATAACCCATAATACCATGTTAAAACTGTCAGTATTGCAAACAGCCTAACGGTGTTTATTTTCACTGGTTGTGCGACGACGCCAGACGTCCTGACCTACGCTGCCAAGTATTTCCATTTCCTTAATACGTTTCACATTAATACAGATACAGAACTGCTTATATTATCCCTGACTGGTGTTTTTGCTCGCTTTTAACTGTATACTTTGATAACATAATAGTAATGTAAAATATCGATTCAAAAATGTTTGCGTTTATTGATTTTGGATGGTTTAAATACTTGTCAAAATATTTTAGAAAACGAAAAAATTATTTACAATTTTCCTCGTCGTTATTTCAAAGGATTTGTTCAGTAGGTACTGATGATGCAATTTCCCGTTCGATATTTGAAAGTGACATAACAGAGGCATGCTTGACATTATTAGGTATTTGAAAATAGAGCATAGCTAATTATATACTTTTATAAAAATCTAAATAGGTTACTATAACTTATTCAGCCAGATGTACCCGCATATAATGTTATTCTTGGAAAATGCCTATTGTTACGGCCCGGAAATGCCGGAAAATGTAGGCAATGTTAGCTTTGCATTACTTATGTATCTATTAAATACTGCAACATTTCTTTTGAAGATGTTAAAGTAGGCATTATTTTCCTTACAGAAAAGTGTATTATTGCTTTTTATTAAACTTTTATTTGCCTTCATAGGCAACAAACGACTTTCTTTCTTTCATGTCATGAAAAAACGTTCAACAAACTGTCATTAGATATAAATAATAAACTAGAACATCAATCTTAATAACAATACCACTTAATTTATTGCTTATTCACAAAGTAATAAACGGTGCGAGCTACTGTAAGTATACTCATTGATAATTCTAGATTTAAAACAGTTATTTAATATTTGCATAAACAGCATTAAATTATATTTATTTAGTGTCACGTTTATATCTTGGCTGGAACGTGAACGTCTCTGCTCTGCTCTCCTCATCTTAAAAAAAACAAAACGTCATTTTTCCCGCGCTCGGCTTCGAGGCGAGCGTCCCTCTACGCATGCCTCTCCCAGTATTGAATGGACGCGCTCTGATCACAGACGGCCGGCGTACCAGTATGGTAGACTTATCGATCCACGCTAAAGTGTAAAATTTAAATAAAATAAACATGTGCCAGTGATTTAAAGTATTTTATTAGGAAAACACAGTGCCTTCTGGAAGTGTTGTATAACGCATAACTTTGGTGAGTAAACTAGGTCACGATAATATTGATTACTCGACGAATTTAAATTGTGTACATTTGGTATGTTTTCGTCGTATTTTTTTGGTGTTTTCAATTTAGTGGGTTAATTTGTGTTCGGTGGAGGTTTCGGAGGTTCTTCTGTTATTGTTTACGGAAGGGTATCGGTATCGATTGTGTGCCTGTGCCTGGTACACAGGTTTACGGATTTTCGCGACTTTTTTGGCGACTCATAGGTGAAGATCATCAATCATGTACGTTTTGTGAAGCGGACTTTATTGAGTCGGACGAAGCCCGTGATTTATGAGCATCGGTAAATAAAAAGATAATTTACGATTAAAAAGAAATATCCTATCGGGTTTTTACTTATATTTTTAAAATGTAAGTCGCAGAAGATAGAACTGCGACGTAATCTTCAGAATTTGCGTTTGACCTTTTCGATGCACGATTATCTACTTGCGTAAGTATTTTAATAACAAAACAAGTGAATCAAAAACAAAGATAACAGAAACAAGAAAAACAAATAATCCAAACTGATTATTTTTGTTTAAATAAATTAAATTATAACGACTTATTTATTACTTTCCAATTAACTAACATCGTTCTAGTTTGCATTAATTATTAAACATTTAAGAAATTGTTAACGCGTTTGTGTGACATTTGTTGACATCAAAAGGAAAACTTTTCAAAATATAATACAGTCATTCTAAATTACTATAATTATCAGAATAATTAGAGGAAAATAATCAGGTTCTTACTATAGATTGAGTACTACTAACATATTATGTGATATTAAATAATATATGTATCTATTTGCTTGATGTTTTGTTTAATATTTAATAGCGTACCTTTCTCATTATTATAAGTCCTAAGATACCTAAATTTCCATTTCCAATAAACTAGGACTGCGTCTATCAAGATGACGTATATCATCAATTCAATAACAATCATCGTATACTCACTCTCTCAAATATTCTTTGAAAAATACTTGAGAAAACTGCTTTAAAAAACCGAGTATGATGAAAATATTGTAAATTGATAGTTACAAAGTCTACACTAGAAAAAATCTATGAGAAATATAACAAATATCTACACATTCTTTAATAATGTATTAAAAGTAACAAACAGCCGCGGTAAAAGTCAAGTAACAAATATGTTATATTGTTAGGAACAACTGTTATTTGTTATTTTTAAATATATGTTACGATAAATACGCCTCACCCCTACTATCTACAAGATAATGAGCACATAACTCGAAAACCACGTAGGCATTCGATTGACGTGATTATTATTTAAATTCAAACATTTATTCTCAGTTTATATTGTAAGTAGGTTGATTTCAAATGATATTTAATCTATTAGATTCTTTTAGAATCATTTCTACACAAATATCACAAAACACAACGTCGTCTGTCCGTTAATGGGCTCATAACTCGAAAACCACTCATCCGATTAACATGATTATTTTCCAAATGCGTAGACATGTTTTCAGGCTAGGTTTAAGCATATATGTGCATACAGGGGGAGCTTGGGGCTTAGCTACTAGCACCATAAAGCAAGCAAGGTACATCTCGCATAAACAAAACATACGTATGGCTAAAGATATAGTGTATAGTGTCTGTCTATCACAGTTTCGCAGGGTGCAATACCCTCAATCGACTTTCGTGACTTGCGCAGAATGATAAACAACCTGATGGATGGATTTCTTTTATTTTTAATTCAGAGGAAGTTTTGAAAACTGGTTAATTATAGATTTAAAACATTAATATTTTATAGTCTCACTTTGGCAGACCAGATAAAATAAAACAGGGAAAAGAATTTGTTTAAAATGTCTGAAAATAAATCCAGGGCTAACCAATATCTGACAATCTGACAATTTGTAATGTACCCTATTTGTTTTTTTTTTTCAAAGTATTCTGCATTTTTTTCCTAGTCAGTATTCTGTAAAGTCATGGCCTGAAACACATGTTTGAAGTAACCTAGATCAGGCGGGTCGCTACCTAACATTGTAACTCCGAACCATCATTACTTGCATCTCTAATAAACATATTTCAGTTTATTTTTAGGCACTATTTGTTTGGGATATGTTACTGTTGACTAAATGTACACTTTTTGTTGATTTATTCAATAAATATAATTATAATTATATTATTAATTTATTAAAAACGGTACCTGTTGTGAAAATGTGACAATTATGTAATTTTTTGACAAATATGTCGCATTGTGAGATATATTAATTAGGGCCCTGGAAATCGTAAAAACGGCCTTAAATGCTAGAGATTTATACGTCTGGCCATGTCATTGTTTGCTAGTCGAAGATCTCTTTTGTGAAATAGTTCATCCGTGGAGGAATCACCTACAAACATCTGCCGTCTATAAAAATTGCTGTATTCCTGTTTGAAGGTACAATTGCAAGGCACAACGGACGTTTAAACTTTATCTCTGCTTGGCAGGCACACTGTAATGACACGTAGGGCACATCGTAGGCTCTCTAAATGTGTGACCTGCGATGTAGGTTTCATTTCAGGAGACATTTCTGATTTGTCACTGGGACGGTAAGGCACCCGCTCATACCTCATGTTAAAGTACCTTTGTACAGGGTAACCTATATGAAGGAACTTTCACGTGAGTCGTCTGCTTGGACAGAGATGTATCAATAGTACCAGGCACCAATCTAGACTCCAGGGTTACTGAAAAATTCCAGATAGAAAAACCCAATAAAGCAAATAAATGTATTACTTATTATCTCATTAAAACCAGTTCCGTCACTTACTCAAATATAAAAAAGTCTGTTATCATCACCAAACTTGTTTTAAATGCGAAAGTAATTAACATTATCTCTTAGTTGAGTTTATGGAGTTGGGAACTTCTTCGTGACGATTATCAATAATATTATATTATAATATTTACCGTAGCTTACATATCTGTACTTAAACATATTATATTGAAGTTTCATTTCGTTACTGTCTATGATCTAAGAAAGTCCTGCTCCGATTTCAAGAATTCTTTCACTGAGAGAAAGCTACAGTATTTCCGAGTGCCACAGGATATGTTATATGGTACCTATAGTTGACTTCCACGCGGACAGAACTGCGGGCGGATGCTAGTGAGTTATAATTGCACTAAAGTACCTACATGACTCTTCGAATTCATGTATTGTATAATATTATCATTTGCTTCAAAAACGATGAAGGAAAACATCGTGAGGAAACCGGAATGCCCGAGAGATATTTCTCGACCAGAGGCTCTCAAGCGGGTTTAAAACTCTGACACCAGGCTAGTCACTAATATACGAAAAGAAGAAGAAGATTAAAGTACTGAGAGATGTAGCTCATAAAACCCTATAATATTTAAGAATAATAAAGCCTCATTATTATTACTCAGACATTTCAATTAAAACGAATTGATTAGTTGTATATATACCACCAAGCGAATAAAACGAATTTATCTAAACTAATATTATAAACGTGAAAGTTTATAAGTATGGATGGATGGATGGATGGATGGATGTTTGTTACTCTTTCACGTAAAAACGGCTGAATGGATTTGGATGACATTTGTCAAACAGATAGTTTATAACCTGGATTAACACATAGGATAATTTTTATTCCAATATTCCCACGGGATCGAGACTTACGCGGGTGAAACCGCAGGGCGCAGCTAGTAATAATTAAAACGAATTTATTAGTTGTACATATATCCAGGCAGCTCCGCAAAGGAAAAATAACAAGAATAACATAATGATTTGGTTTCCGTTCGATCCTGTTCCAGGTATGGACATGAACACGGGTACCCATCCCACGCACATAACAGGCTTGACCTAGTTCCTTTGTTTTAACAGAGGTTCCTAGAAACAAATTGATTGATTTAATGCCAGAACGGAATATTCACTGTGTAGGGTGAGAATTTGAGTAGGGGCCGCCCGGCGACATCTGAAACTGTGTGAGCTTTCGGGTTTTGATTTATTAGTAAGCTTCGCGAATCTACGAATTTATTTTATTATATTTGAGTAGTAGGAGCTCGTGGCTAAGTAATAACAGCCGCACGGGTCGATCCATCAGGTTAAGCTACGCTTGCCGGGGTTGGTCCGTGGATGGGTGACCGTCTTTACATACCGAGACTCCCCCGTGTCTCGGAAAGCACGTTAAGCCGTTGGTCCCGGCCGTCATTCGTGGATCTTTGACAGTCGTTACGGGTCGTCAGAAGCTTGAAAGTCTGACAACCAGTCTTACCAAGGGGTATCGTATTACCCAGTTACTGGGTTGTGGAGGTCAGATAGGCAGTCGCTCCATGTAAAATACTGGTATTCAGCTGCATCCAGTTAGACTGGTAGCTGACCCCAACATAGTTGGGAAAAGGCTAGGCAGATGATGATGTTTTACTACTTTAACCTACTTTTTTCAACAAGTCTTGTGAATGTCGTGCTTATCACAACATGTATAATACATTGACGTTGTTTAAAACATGTTTTGTAAACAATTTTAATAAGTTTTTAACATTTTTGACATGTTTTCTGTATGCAACTAGTCTTTACAACTTGTTTTAGGTGTAAACAATAAACAAAAACAGTAGACACAACATGTTGAATATGTATATGTTTTATACCTTTTTTTATTACGCTGTTTTTTTGAGGCCATCAAACTTTAAGATGCAAGGCAATCTGTGTAAAAGCTTTTAAAAGTAGAATTTTCTATCTATCTACCTGATAAACATTCTTCAGCGGCTCTGACGTCACTGAAATATGATCCTAGCCTTTCTGAGCTTCATATTTCCAGTTAATTTTACTCTGTTCTATTTTACATAAATAAATACGGTACCTATCTCGGGCACAGGACAACTTTCCTTTATATAATAATTATTACTTACAAAGTTAATTAGAAATTGCATCTTTTTGCATTTTTTATTCATGAATAATTTATTTTATTAAAACTTTGTTTCTACTTCAGTGCAGTCAAGTCAAAGCGTAATGAGTTATTTTTATTTAATTACAGTCCTTTGCGTATTTAGTTAGGAAAATTTTTTGTACTTTAGAGTAGTAGAGTATAAAAAATAGTCGTAGTATTCACTCATAAACGTAAAAGCCTGCGTAGCCCTACAAGTGACATATCGCCTACGAAGCGCTACGAAGGCTACGCGGCCTACGATCCCAGGGTCTACGGGCTACGAAATATTGCTACAATCAGAAAAATATATTTCTTTGAAGGATACTAATAAATTCATTGGTCTGAATTATTAACTGTTACTTATTCGGTAACGTATTCTTAATTTATTAACGTATCTAATAATATAGGTTCGTTCATAATTAATAAAACTACCTATTACGTAGTAAAAGAAAAAGTTATGTAAGAAACAAGATTGTTATGCTACAAAAGTCTAACCTAACCTACTGACCTGAACGGCGTTTGCTCCAAGTTATAATATAACCATAATATCGTTTTGGTAACAGTATAATGTAGGTACCTGCTCTATCAGAAATTCACATATTTTAAGAAGCACAATTTGTATTTTTTGCAAGCATCGGTATTATACGGCTTCAGCAAGTTACCATAATATCTCGTTTTGGTAACAGTACAATATGTACGTACCTCCTCTGTCAGAAATTCACATATTTTTAGAAGCAAAATTTGTATTTTTGCAAGCATTGGTATTACACGGTATTGGTATTACGGCTTCAGTAAACTTTCAGTCCCGAGAGAAATCGTTTCATCGTCCTTTTGAATGAATTATTAATTCAGTGTTCCCATAATGTTTTCAAAATGTTGTTTCCTGCTTTTTTCCCCCTGGGTACACATCCAACTGGTCCCGGGTCCGATTTATTGTCCCGTTCCGTAACTGTCTGTTTGAACTTTCATCTTGTTTGGGTTTCTATATCTTACCGAACGTTATCGGTAAAATGCCACTCGTTAATGGTTTAATTTTCAGTCCATGTGTAGTGACAGATAATGACGAAATAAATGATAATAATATTAGGTCTTTACCTATGAAATTGCCGTTTTGTATGAAAAAAATTAAACGAATTTTTTTCATGTATTTTTTATTTGTATTAATCTAAGTAATCACCCATGCAATCAATGCATCTTTGCCAACGCAGTGGCAGTTTATTGATGCCCTTCTTAAAGAAATCAGCTGGACGGGAGGCAACAAATTCTTCAAAGGCATTTTGTACTGCCTCTCGGGTATTGAATTTTTTTCCCGCCAAGAAGTTATCCAAATTCTGGAAAAAGTAGTAGTCTGTAGGCGCAAGGTCTGGTGAGTAGGGCGGATGATGGAGAGCTTCCAACCCCAGTTCTTGCAACTTGGAGACCGTCTGCTGTGCAGTATGAGGTCGCGCGTTGTCGTGCAGGAGCAGCGGAGACGAGCGATTGCCCAATGCTGGTTGGAGATGTGCCAGCTTCTCCATCATTGTGTTCAGTTCTTCACAGTGCACATCTGCAGTAATGCTCACCCTGTTTGGTAAGAAGCTGTGATGAATCACACCGGCGCTAGACCACCAAACAGTGACCATCACTTTTCTAGGGGTAAGTTTTCGTTTAGAGCATTGTTTAGGTACTGAACCAGGATCCAACCAACTTGCTGAGCGCTTGCGGTTATCAAACAGAATCCATTTTTCATCGCAGGTAACAATACGGTTCAAAATTCCTTCATTTGTGTGTCTGTTGAGCAGTGCAAGACACGCCTCGACGCGTACTTTGCGCTGGCGATCATTGAGTTCGTGGGGCACCCATTTGTCAAGCTTTTTTACCTTGCCAATTTGACGCAACTGGACCAATATTGTTTTGACGCTAACGTCGAAAGCTGCTGCTAATTCAGCCGTAGATTGTGTATCATCAGCTTCCACAATCGCCTTTAATTCGTCATTGTCGACCAAAGTCTTCGGACGACCGCGAGGTTCATTTTTCAGGTCGAAATTTCCAGAACGGAAGCGAGCAAACCAATAACAGGTGGTGCGTTGGTTTGTAGTGTTAGCTCCGTAAACGTCGTTGATGTTGCGTGCCACTTGTGCCGCGTTGCTGCCACGACGGTACTCATATTCCATAATTACTCGATTTTTTAACGTATCCATGATGACGAAAAAGATTGAAATGCGATGAAAATGTAACAGGCACTTATCATTAAACAAATGACTTCTTTTGAAAAAAGAATTCCATGTTTTTAAAATAAAATTAATTTGAAATTAGAATTCTTAGCCAAACAAAAATTTTTTTGATTTGAAATGGCCAGTACTGCAGAATGGCAATTTCATAGGTAAAGACCTATTATAACGGTATCTACCGACCGTTATCGTTACATGTTTTTTTGATAGCCAGCTTTCGAATTACTCACAAAGTCAATAGAATAAGTTTTAAAAAAAATGTCATGCTGCGTGAGAGTTTGTTAAGTGTTCCTTAACCTTGATTTCAGTACTTGTTTCGTTCCATTAGGCCGTGCCATGTTACACTTTCTCTACAAGGTAATTGGCGGCACGAGTATAATGGACGTACATAAGGTTTGTTAGAGACAGGAGGTTGGTACTACAGGTTGGTACCATATCCATACTAAATGAATGGGAAAATAACTCTGTCTGTCTAGTACCTATGAGCGAAAGATTGGGTTAATCTCACTCTAATCTAACGCCCTGCAATAGCATTAAGATATATGCCAATGTAAAGATCTCTTCAAAGAGAATACTTCCCTCGATTGTCATTCAGTGAGAACAGAGCTCTAAATGCGAGTTATTAAGTATTATAATATTCTGGTATAAATTAACCAACCTTTACCAAAAAATAATCAAAATCACAATAAGTCGAATACCATGACAGAATATTGTATCCTATCCTATACTATTAAGGTGAAGTGGTTCCAAAGCAGATGTTTTGATGCGTTTCGACTTCACGCAAAATCAATTTTTCTTTCACAAAAACAACGTATTTGCGTATTTTTTTTATGATTACGAAAATTGAAGAGTGTCTTTAGTGAAGTATGAGGCCCGAAACACGATTGACAAAACTTTCCTCGATACAAAAAAACCGCAAAGTTTCCTTAAAATCTGCTTTTTAAAGAGAAAAACCTATTCCATTCGATTGTTATCAAAGCAATTGTAATAAAATTTTGTCTACGTGTTCACTATTAAATACTTTAAGGGATTATGGCGTTATTTTTCTATATAAACACAAATAAAATTTTAAAATTAAATATTTGTAAACTTAGTTGCGCGCGGGCGGGGACATACCACCCCCCTCGGCCGTTAGTCCCACTTCGCCCTAAGGGCTGTTTCAATCAAAGCCTGCCAACTCGGAGAATAAAATTGATGTCTGACAGTTTTTGTATAGAAAATCTGTCAAAAATATATTATTTATTCGCTGGATTAGTCTTATACTAGGCATAAAAGTTTGATCGAATTCGCCCTAAAACCTAATAAATACACATTATTTGTATGTGTATATATATTTGTAATCACGTTCTCGAAAACGGCTCTAATGATTTCGATGAAAGTTGAAATATAGGGGTTACGGGGGCTCCTCGACAGCCGGTGGAACTTCGTTGAGCATTTCCGACGTTTGGCTCCCAGGCTGGACCGGGCTGGAGCTGCCTTGGGGCGTCTCCTGCCCAATCTGGGGGGTCCAAACGCCTCCTGCCGGAGGCTCTACGCTGGGGTCGTGCGGTCCATGGCCCTTTACGGGGCACCGGTGTGGGCGCGTTCCCTTAGGCTGCGGCCAGCCCGCCGGTTGAACGCGTCCCAAAGGGTCATGGCCATTCGGCTGGCCCGGGGATACCGCACGGTCTCCAGTGAGGCGGCGAGCCTCCTTGCCGGATCACCGCCATGGGATCTGGAGGCGAAAGTCCTCGCGCACATATGGGAGTGGCGCGAGGAGATGAAGCGCCGGGGCATAACTCCGCTGCCGCAAGAAATCGCGGCACAGCGGACAGAGCTCCGGCAGGATCTCATGGCGGCTTGGAGAGTGCGATTGTCGCAACCCAGTGCTGGGCACGCCACAATTGCGGCGATAAGTCCCCTCTTTGAGGAGTGGTTAGAGAGGCACCACGGCGTCCTCACCTTCCGCCTGACACAGGTCCTCACCGGACACGGTTGCTTCGGGAGGTTCCTGTTTCGTATAAGGCGGGAGGAAACGCCCGGGTGTCACCACTGTGTGGATCGCCCGGAGGACACGGTGGAGCATACGGTGGAGGTCTGCCCCGCTTGGGCGGAGCCCCGCCGTGTCCTCTTGGAGGCGATTGGCGGCGGTGACCTCTCGCGTCCGGCTCAGGTCCAGGCCATGGTACGGAGCGAGAGGGCATGGGAAGCAGTCACCTCCTTCTGCGAAGCAGTAATGCTCGCGAAGGAGGAGGCGGAACGCGTGAGGGAGAGGCAAAGTTTGCGCCCACACGCCCCTAACCGCCGCCGCCGCTGGAGACGCCCTGGGCGTCGGGAATCTCAGGCGGATTCCCGGCCACCATAGGCGCGGGCTTGCGGACGGCGAGCAATGGGTAGCTCGCCGTCCGATCAGGACCAGGCCCGGGTCGATGGCGCGTCGTGTTCCACGCGCGCCTCAAAGAGATGTCAGCACAATTGGCGGGGTCCGCTAGGACCGATGCCTGCCAGGGTTGCGGGTTAGTCCGAAAGGGATACCGGGACCTTGGCAACAGGCAACTGAAGGAACACGGGTGGGTTTTAGTCAGTAAAAGTCTGACACGCCCTTCCGCTCCACCCAGAGCGGGAGAAGTCATTGGATGATTTCCCACCCTCAAAAAAAAAAGGGGTTACGGGGGCGAAAATTCGTTCCCTCTATTTTCACCCGAGCAGAGCTCAGTCGCCCATGTACATTATAAAAGTTGATCAATTCCACTTTTAAAATAAAATATTATGAAACTTACGAGTATGTTCGCCCCTGTTTCTTCCCCACATAGAAAAATGACACTAATCTCTTAAAAGCTTCTGGAAATTGCCTGATTGATCTGCATCTTTTACTAAAGTAGATGTCATCTGACTCATAGAGGCAATATTTTTTCTTGTACGTAAGGGGTAGGTACACTCAAGAATGGCTAAGCACATTTGATTTAAGGGCGGTAGGTATTTGTAGAACAAAAAAACCGTCCCGAAGCAATTACGAGATACATATTCAACTTCATTCAGCTCGTGGCGATCGTATCTATGTTGAATGATGTTCGGGTCGGTCGGATCGGCACAAAATTCGAGCTAAGCTGAGTGAATTTTTCGTGAACATAACCGGGCGGCAAAATCGAATTTAAGTATGTATATTCGATTTTGCCGAATCATAGCACCCCTTAGGTACTGCTATTTTGTCTTGTGTACTCTGAAATAATGAAGGTTAAATATTTAAAACATAATTTATAATTATGTATGCCAGCTATCTTAAATATAATAATATGTTGGAACTTTGAAGAATTTTCGTATTTACTGGTAAAAAACCAGCCAAGTGTGAGTCGGACTCGCACCGGTAGGGTTCCGTACTACCGTACAATATTTAGCAAAAAACGCCGAAAAAAACACGTTTCTTGTATGGAACCCCCTTTAATTTCTTACTTAAAGTATTTTATTTTTATTATTCGTTGTTAAATCGGCAATAGAAATACACAATCTGTGAAATTTTCAACTGTCTACCTATGTTCATGAGATACAGTCCGCTGGTAGACAGACGGACAGCGGAGGCTTAATATTAGGTTTCCGTTTGACATTCTTTGGGTACCCAGGCAACCCTAAAAAGTAAGAAAACTGTAGTTTCTCGTCCGTTTCTGACGTCTGTGCAGCCTTGTTTATTCAGTTCTTATGATAAAATAAACTACAAAGTGTGCCTAGTTTGTCAAGAATGATAAATAACTTAAGAGACTTTTGTGACGAGTATGTTGAGAATACAATGGCACAGAGCTACTTTATAAAAATAAATTACTTTACAATCTCGTAGTTTCATATTTTCTATTTGATTATTATCCAAATAGGTAGACAGTAAAATACAATTATTTTAAAAGACTGAGGTGTTTGATCTTTTTCAAATGTGTATATTGTACGAAAGTTTTAAGTATGAATTTGATGGGGATGAAAGGAATGAAAGAAACGATGGATGCTAGACTGGGTGAAAGACGATATGGCTAGAATGGAGGTGCCTACTGAGATGATGACTGATAGAGAAGTAGGTATGGAAAAATACAAAGTGCTGGGCGGTACCCAAATAAATTGGGATATGGGCTGGAGACTTATAAGAACAAGGACTTACTAGTACATATTTTAGATGTTAATTAATTTGAATTGTAAGTGATTATTCTGTTGGTGTGCTTATGATAAATAAATAATGGTTAGGTTAGGTTAGGTTATTTAGGTGGCGTAACTACACTTAACGTCTTGTTAAATAAAATTCAAGAAAACTATTTCCATTTTATAAATCGATAAGTATATACATATATAAGTGCTTGGCACGGTTTTTACGACTTGACAAAACATTGAGATTTTTTTATTACTTGTTTTTTATTTTTTTATTAGTTTAATAGTAATGTTTCACACAACACTTCCGGAATAAATTCTATAAATGATGGTAAGAACCGCATGAAAATCCATTGAGTAGTTTAGAAGAACAACGCGATCATACAGACCATCTTCTGTATCAGTTCCCATGCCCTCTATGATTGATAGTAATTACCGAGCACATTTGAGATTATTATCTTAACTGTAGTTAATAGACTTATTTGTCTGGTAATTAAAGTTATTGTTTGTTATGAGCCGATTGCTCATCGTCAATTGCGTACTATTGTGTCATCTATAATCTTTTAGTCCACCTTATAGGCCCTAGGACGTGGCATGTAAATTGAATGACTTACAAACTTGTAATATAAGTACACAAACACATACATACATAAGCTTATGCCTTTTTTCATGGGTACCTACGTAGAAATTACAGAACGGCACCTGCTGTGCTCCTTTTGCTTCCTTTACGTTCATTCATACATCTGAGGCCCTAGACAAAGTGAAATTCAGCGATAACGATGATGGAAAAGGCAAAAAACTACAGGATTGACATAATGCTATCGAAAAGCTTATGTCAATCCCGTTGAAAATCGTTGTAGAAATACGAAACGCTTTCGAAGCGATTGTCACTTGTCTAGGCCCTCTGCACCCTAATTGCAACTGAGAATTCGAATCGGTTTCAAACAAATGTCTAATACGTTGCTTCAAAAGTTCGAAAAAAAAATTTGCTCAACAACGTAAATAACGCTATGAATGTTGTTGAACTGTCAAAATGTAACAAATTAGTCGTATTCGGTTACGAAAATAAGTTACGTGATTAGGTAGCAGGTCATCCACACACGCCGGTTGCGAGTACCGCACACCTGAAGAACATCACCAATACGGAAACGCCGGAAGGGGACGCTCTAGAAGGACCTAGGACATCACCTTCCCGGCGTTCCCGCTCACATCTGCCGTGCATGTGTTAGTCGCCTTTCACTCATCCTCTCAACATGAGCAAATCATTTAAGCATACTGTTTTCAAATATTAGATTTAAAGAGTAGATACATACCTACATAGTTACTTACAGGAAAAAAATCAAGACAATACTTTAAATCTTAATGACTGAACTACGACTTTAAGACCCATGTGTTTTTATGACAAAATAAACCGAAACGGTGTTCAATCTTTAAAACCTTTTGATTAGGAAAACAGTATAAAGCTTTTGAATAATAACACCTGACAGAATCCATAATAATATTATAAATTCGAAAGTAACTCTGTCTGTCTATCTGTCTGTTTCTCTGTATGTTACCTTTTCACGCCTAAACCACTGAACGGATTTCGATAGTAAAGGAGATAGATGACATCCCGGGGAAGGACATAGGCTAGTTTTTATCGACATACCACGCGGCCGAAGCCGCGGGCGGAAGCTAGTTTAATATATTTTCTTACTCAAAATCTACATACAAATACGAAAACATGGCCTCACTAAAATAGAGACCTTCGTTCCGTATGGTTAGTACAAAACTTCAATTGGAATTCTCAATCCAGCAACACGAGAACAGTTCACAATACGGTCGCAGCCGTGCCAAAGTCGCCAACACGACGACAATTTAAAATAAGGCAATTGGACTTTCATTGTTTTTCAAGTACCTATGTATGTTAGTACATGAGTGTTAATTTCTAATTTGGGGCGCTGACTATGAAGCTAGAAATATTTTTATCGCGCCATTCGGAGTTGTGGCTTCCTAGGTATTTATATGATTTTTGCGCACCACAGCCACGTCACGTATATCCTTTATGATAATAGCCGCCTCTAAAAATGACTTGCATGCAGTAAATGCTTCCCAATGGTTATTCTAAATTATGGAACAGGTAATGGTGGTAATTTGTCGTCAATGTCAGATTGTGATAGCCATGATTGGTAGATGGACTGATTACCCTAGTTTGGTAGACGGAGGTTCCTTTCCTTCATTCTATTCTGTTCACGAAATCCACAGACAGGTGGTCAACTATTTTCTAGGTCAGGGGTCGAGACCTCATTAATGTAACTTGTAATGAAGTTTGGAAATAAATTAGTACTATCTCAGACCAAATAAAAAAAGTTCTATTTACTATTTTCCCTTTTTATAAAGCTTATCACCATTATCATCAGCCTTTAGCAGTCCACTGCTGGACATTGGCCTCTCCAATTGCACGCCATTCAGTTCAATTCTCGGCAACTCTCATCCAGCTTTATCAGTCACCCAGCGAAGATCGTCGCTCCCTAGCCTGAGGTCCCACCTTACGTTTGCCGATTCGCGGTCTCCACTCAAGAACATATCTACCCCAACGGTCAGCGGTTCTACGGCTACTAAACGGTTACGGTACGGTTTATAAAGCTCATAAAAATAATATCATGCACCCCTAAGCAAAATTCCTTTCACTATTTTCAATATCACGTAAACACTTAATCAAATTAATGAAAAAATGCTATTACCCTATGTCAACAAACTCCACGCATACCTGGGCACACACGTTGCTAAAACAGCACACGAATACCGCCACTACGTAGCATGAAAGAAAGACGAATTTCGCATAGGTATATTAGGACAAAAAATAGTTAATTGGATGATGTCGGCACGTAGGTAGCTTAGGTACATGGCTATTTTCGGAGTAAGCTCATAAATTATGTATTGCAACCACTGTATGGCGTGCTCACTGACGTAATTCGTGTGGAACGCATAAAAATGTTAAAATTATTAGGAATTTCATTGAACTGTAAGTGTAGAATGTTTCAGTTAAAAATATAAACATAAAAACGCATGTAGATACTACTTCGGGGTTAGTTTGACGCGTACGTAGAACTAGTACATTTGGTTCGGGAGTGATGCTCATCATATCTACCGTAGATTTTTCACAACTAGGTTGGGGTGTCACAGGAACAGACAGCTGTGCTGACGGGATGTTTGTTGCGCCACTTCTTCTTCCAAGCTAAAGCACTAGGAAGTGGAGAAGGGCGGGCGTTTTGGGAGACTGACTATAATTCTAGATGTTCAAAAACTGCTGATTCTCAGCCTACTTTAAATAAATGACTTTTGATTTTGTGCGGTCGTTTGTACTACGAAATATCGCTAAAGACTACTGAAACCTATAATAAATATCAATAACATACTTTCTCATAACTACGTTTCAATATTTTCAATTTAACTTACCTATACGTTCCGTAGGCATACCACAATATCCCAGGACATTATGGAAACGTTCCAGCTTTAGAGGCACATAACACAAGTTTTGACCTGTACCTGAAGCCTTGCAAGTCCTAAGGCTGCACCCGGTAATTACCGTGTGATGTAACAGCGTAGGGCACGCAGTATAAAGCAAATCGCTATGAAAACTAGCGTAGTTCGTGCGTTGAGAAACAGTAATGAAATGCACAGACATTTTCTATGATTTTTTAGAAAAGTTACCCAGTTTTGGATTGTTTATGATTGGTAAATTCTTGACAGCAGAATGACTGATCACTTAAGCAGGAACTTTCAATGATAATTCGAAGGATTTCTAAGGAAATTGCTTCATAATATAATAATATGTTTGAACAATTTGTCTGTTTGACAAGGTACCATCGAAGTTTGTTACGTACTCCACGATAAGCTCTTTCGGTTGTTTTTGACGTCAACCATTGTCTGACCTGAGAATTGACAGGAGATTAATTTAATGACAGAAACCTAATGTAATTTGGACTGTACCACAGTATAATAAAGTAACAGTACTATGTATCGGCCGTGACCTTAATTAATTACCTACGGCCGCTCGGTAGACAAATCTTCCGCGTCCATACGTAACTGCCGCGCACTCGAGATTTGCGTACTATAAACTGTAATTTCGAAACACGTCGTTTTCACGGCCGTTATCCATGAAGACATAATACTGTTACTCATATATACTGTGACTACATTTCAATTAGTTACTAAGCTTAGTTATTAAGCTCTAATGAAGCATGGCCATGACCGTTACCTGACGCCACGGAATTCTTAAGGTTGCCTTAATCCACTCTCCTGGTACGATTAATCTTAATTATGACCTTGTTACCCACTTAGACGAGTTTATACAGTGTTATGCAACAGTATTTTAGCGAATTGGTTCTTTTAAAAGTGTTTTTAGTTTGAAAACGTTGCTCAACAATGACTCATCATCTGCCTAGCCTTTTCCCAACTATGTTTGGGGTCGGCTTCGAGTCTAACCGGATACAGCTGAATACCAGTATTTTACATGGAGCGACTGCCTATCTGACCTCCACAACCCAGTAACTGGGTACTACGATACCCCTTGGTAAGACTGGTTATCAGACTTTCGAGCTTCTGACGACCCGTAACGACTGTCAAAGATCCACAAATGACAGCCGGGACCAACGGCTTAACGTGCTTTCCGATTCACGGAGGAGTCTCGATATGTAAAGATGGTCACCCATTCACGGACCAACCCCGGCAAGCGTAGTTTAACCTGATGGATCCCGTGGACCCGTGCGGCTATTATTACTACTTAGCCACGAGCTAAACAACGTTGCTCAACAATGACTCTCGATTCGGATCAGAATTCCCTCAGATTGATACAGCAAAACTAGTTGTTTAAGGCGATTCCTGATTGCAAAATCCTGTACATTAACTTACATTTTTATTCTTAACTAGCTTCTGTCCGCGACTTCGTCCGCGGGACATTTGTTGTTTTGACATAAAATATATTCGATGACACTTAGCAATACAAGCAATGAAAGAATTTTCGAAATCAGATCAGTCGTTCCGAAGATTACGCCCTACATACAAATTCGCAAAACCTCTTTATAATATTACTATCTTATGCCCGCGGCTTCGCCTGGGTGGATCTTCCTCGAGAACCACTCTATCCATTTGTGAAAACAGCATGAAAATCGGTGCAGTAGTTTTTGAGTTTATCGCGAACAGGACGACAGACAGAGCGATGGAGGACTTTTTAAAATAATATGTATAAGTAGATATTATGTATATAAGTATAGAATAGATACCTTTATCATTTCCTAGTTGCTTACTTAATCAACCGAAAAAATAATATTCACTCCAATAATTCAGCCGTAACTCAGCGTAACAGTTAACTGACATTGAAACAAACAAATTAAAACTAAACAAACATCGAAAATTACTCTATTTGGTCACGGTTATCAGTCATAATCAAACATACAGCAACACAGTGACATTGAAATATAAAGATATGTAACGAGAGTGTTCATGAATGTTACGTTTAAAAGTATTTGACCTGAATATGCGATGTAAAAAGTTTTTATTATCAATGCTGGTCTAAACATAGCTGGCTGGATATAATAAAATGGCAGAGGTTTTTGTTCTTAATATAAATACCTGGATCACAAGGTCTTGACCTGTAGTTAGATTTCAGTATTGGTAAAAGAACGCTGGCGTCTGTGAAGGTCCAACCGTCCGGATCCGGTTGCCAACCGTGTCAGCACTATTTTAGAAAACGGTTTTTGGACTAGTCTGGGTCCAGCTGCGGACTTATAGATTACCTAACAGAAATATATAGACTTTTGCCTAGTTTTATTTTAAATGACGACATTTAAAAATAAATTAATACTTAGCTTAGTTACTTACTTACTCGTACCTACTGATCATGTGTGATTTCTTTGCAGAAAGTTGGAAAGAAAGACAATATTATAATTAATTAGTGTCTATACATTTTAGCAAATAAAAAATAAAGTAAGTACCTATATAAATAATTGATTGATGTTGGCATAGACTATGGGAAATCTCGCAAACAAAATTGCTCGGAAAATTCCGCAAAAAGTATTTTACCTGAATGACTTTTTCTTAATACAAAAGAAGAAAAAGAAATGCCAACATCTGAGACAGATCACCCCATTACGGTTACTTTCATTCACTCAGTCATTCATTCATTCCATTTCCTTCATTCCTTCAAGAATATACTCGTATTTATTTTTTATTCAGTATTCGGCTGTACATTTATATTATAAACAGTAAGTATTTTGTGGTTTCCTGTTGAGATCTCAATTTATCCGCCCTGTTGGTTGGTCTGTGTGGAAGCTGGATACGTTAGTAATTACTTATATTGTTTACAACAGATGTTTGTATTCGACAGACAGTGCCGTAATAAAAATTAATAAAATAAAATTCTTTTAATTCAGACCATTTAAATTGCCACATTTTGTTAGTACATTACATTATCAATGCGAAAGTGAGTTTGTTTGTTTGTTACGCTTTCACGCTAAAACGGCTGAACGGATTTGGATGAAATTTGGCACAGGGGTAGACCATGATCTGGAATAGGACATAGGATACTTTTTATCCCGATATTTCTAAGGGATCGAGACTTACGCGGGTGAAACCGCGAGGCGCAGCTAATATGAAATAAAATTATTTATTCTGTAAATAGGATATCGAAATCACTTTTAGGTACACGACATATTCAGCAGATAGGTAATGAGTTACCTAACCCAACGTAACGCTTCCCCAAAACTTTAGGTACTTACTAGACCAGACAAGACACATCATTAACAAATCTAGCTTCTCTATCTAGCAAATCCATTTAAAATCTTGGAAGTTTTCCGACTAAAGCAATGTACCTATTCTACTTATCATCCGGGAAAAGTCGACTCGATTAAGTGAAGTAGGCTAATGGAGGCTGGGCGATAAGCCAGCAAGCTGTCACTACGATATTAATGCTGTATTTAAAACTTATTTTTTCCTAGAAAAAATAGGGAAGAAACGAATCTTAATCGTAGAAAATTAAGTAAAGTAAAGTAAAATGTGCCCTGTAAAAATTCAAACACATGTGAAATCCACCAACCCGAACCGATCCCGTGTGGTGGATTATGGCCCTTTTTCTCTCACAGAGAGCATAACTGAGTCCCAACAGTGGGCATATTACTTTATTCCATTATAATTGCCCTACAAGGAGGGTTGCCAACTTTGTTTGCCAAAAAAAAACGTATAAAATGGTTTGAATAGGAAAAAAATAAAGTATTTGGAAGAAAAAAACGTATTTTTTAAATTTTATGTTTTATTGCCTTAAAAGCGTATATTTGTGTGGTTTTAGCACATGTAAACAATTTTTTGCTATCTTTAAATGTTTCAAAGCTTGTTGGACAATCAAAACTTAAAAAAATAATTCGTTTTTAATTAAATTTATTGACACTATTTCTTTCTTCTCTAGATTCATCACTGAAAAAACTCTTTCAGTGAATGAAATTTCGTCGGTAGAAGTGAAATTTCGTCAATAGTAACGTCTGTGACAAATGTCAGAATGTCGACGTGTACCGATAAATAGTTAAGTACTTACCTATAATGAGTGTTTTGTTTTACGCTTTACAGTAATAGTTGGAAATAAAGTATTTTCATATACTTTATTTGTATACAAAAGTATAAAGTATAATTACCAAAAATAAAGTAGGATACGTTATTATGAAGTATGGTTGGCAACCCTACCTACAAGTGAGGGGGGCCTACGCTTGTGTTGCCGTTTTCGCCAGTTATTCTCACGATATTTTTGTAAACTGTAGGTAATTTCTTTCATATTTTCTCATGTTGGTCAGCAATCATCGTCGTGCACGGATATGCATCATAATATTATTAAAAATAGGTATTACAACTGTAAATCTGTTTACACATCGTGATAAAAATAAAAATACCACTCGAAAACGTCATCTGTAATTTTTTTTTCGTGATTCTTGATCGTTTTGCACGCAAAAATATTTTATAAATAAAAATGACAAAACGCATGTACCTACAGCACAGTGTTTATTTAACCTTGACTTTGTTGAATTTCGTCAAATAGCTGTTGTAATCAAGAAAAAAAAAACAATTAACCGACTTCCAAAAAAAACCACTACAAAGTGAATTTTGGAAGTCGGTTTGTTTAAGTTGTCGTAGGTACCTACTTCACACAAATTCGTATACCATTACTTATGCTATGTAAAAAACAGTGCCAGGAAGTTTTATAACATTCATCAATACACCAAGTAGATTAAACACATAATTATTCAAGCTAACTCAAAAACTACTAAGAAAACATCACTGTACGAGCTTCCTCAACCTAATGAAAAAATAATTTTCGAAATCGGTCCACAATTGTTGAACCTACGATGAAAATACATGCAAATAGGTAAATACGTTATGTAGAACCCATTGTCAGTAACAAATTCAATTCCGAACAGTTCCAATGCGCAAAAAACATTCCCGAATTCCCGGCTCCATCGGGCCTTGCCTTGAACAAACCAATAAATAAAAACATCTCAATATGCAAAGGTCAACCGATTCGTCTGCAGCCGGCCAAGATATTACGATGTAAAACATACATGTTCCGTGTTCCGATAGTAAACATGAGCTTTTTATACCCAAACTGCGTAGTAAAATGATTCATAATGTGAGGATAAACTTCAGTGTTTGAGTATTTCTTTGTTTTCAAGAGCTTATGGTTCAAGGGAATTTAAAGTTTCAAGTGCAAGTAATACAGACAGTGTGTGGAAATTACTTGAAGCTTTAAGTATTACAAGTTTAAGGAAAAAGGTCCCCTAGACCTTGTGGCTAAATAATAACAGCTGCACGGATCGATCTTGAAGGTTAAGCATCTCTTTCCGAGGTCGATCCGTGGATGGGTTCAACCATCAATTACATACCAAGACCCATATCAGTCACGCGTTAAGCCGTTGGGCCCGGCTGTCATTCATAGATCTTTTACAGTCGGGTAGTAAGAAGCCTGAAAGTATGACCACCAGTCTTACCAAGGGGTATCGTATTACCCAGTAACTGGGTTGTGGAGGCTAGATAAGCAGTCGCTCCATATTAAAATACTGGTGTACAGCTGCATTCGGTTAGACTGGAAGCTGACCTCAACAAGGCCAGGCAGATGATGATGATGGAAACTTGGGATTTATTCTGGAAACTCATCTGAGTTCTGATCATTTCAAAAGTAGGGGAGGACAGTCTACATGAAATGAACTCGTTTGAAATTTTTTTTTTGAACCTTTTATGTATTTCTTAGACTTCATAGGTATAGACTTCATAGACTTCATATCATGATCTTACACCAATCAATTTAAAAAGTCAATTGCGAAATCCTTTCGTATATAATAAAATTGAGTGGATCGATAAAGTATACAGTCTCGTCTGCAATTTACCTAACCTAACCTAACTTACAAATACATTAGTAGTTAAAATCTCTTGGTAGTTTTAGAACTCCTTCTTGAGTTTGGATTGTGGGTGCGTCGACAAAGGAAAATTAATCCTATCTTAGAATTAATTTTGAACAAATAGTCTGTAGGCCGAACCTGTAGGTTGGATAACTAAATAAATTGCTAGAAAAGCCAAAACATTTTTCAATTATGTTATCCCAAGTTCCATTTTGGGGGCGAGCCTATTGCCATCAACCGGGCACAAATCCAGAATCCGGGCTACTACTGAGAAATTCCAGATAGAAAAACCCAATATCACTTAGCCCGACCCGGGAATCGGACCCAGGACCTCAAGCTCAGCAGTAGCGACCACTAGACCAACGAGACAGCCAGCCGTTTGGAGATTTAATTACAGAGACCATGAGCACTCAGACCCTTCGGCCCAAGGGTTTCAACCCCAAACGGCTCGAAAACATAATTACCGCAAATAAGGTAAATGGTATTCTTGACTGTCATGTCATGAACTTGTTACCATTAACCGGTTGATGGCAGTACCAGAAAAACTATTGAAAGTCTAGCTTGAATAAAATAGGTAAACTTTGAAGAGTTTAGTAGCTATGTAGCTATGGTCAAAAGTGATATACACAAATCAAACACTCGAGAAACTTATTTTTACAATACTTCAGCAATTTATAGCGTTTTTGAAACGGCTAAATAAAAACTGTGTTTAAAGGACCATGGGGGATTTTGTATGGACTCCGTCCCCACCCTCCAACAGTCATAGGATACGTGTCAATATGTTTTTAGGGATCCCGAGAAAGACTTACTGTCTTGCTCCATTGCAAAATCAATGGGGTTTTTTTGTAATAACAAAAAACTTTTCTGTTAGCTAACCTAACCTAAGCTATAATTGCCTATCCTTGCCAAACATAACCTAACTTCACCTAACCTAACAGTGATAATTTGATCTTGGATTTTGAAGGTCAAATGGAACTCCTCAATGATGAACAGCATTTGTGTATTCTTGTGATTGGATAATTGTACAAAAAACTTAAAAAAAAACGGCTAACCTAACCTATTTTTTTTTAAATCCTCGTGGATGACCTGGGGCGGGCGGAGGGGTCTGTCAGACTCTTGCTGACTAAAAACCACCCCAGTGTTCCACCTCACACCTTCGCCGGGGGTCACGGGAACGTAAAAATCTTCCGCAACCCCAGACTGGCCCGCCATTGCGGGACTCCTCGGATCAGGGGCCCCCCCGTGACCCGAGGAGTGAGGTGTGTGACTCCCCCCGTGACGTCTAAGAGGGGCGCGCGTGGAACACTACGCACCGCCACCTCGGGTCCTGATGTGTAGGGGGCGACGGACGTCCCCGAGTCCGTCGTCCCTGGACCCATTTAGGGGGGCTGGAAGAGGGCGTTTACCGCCCTCCGCCGACGCCCAGTGCGCCTGCTGCGGGCCAGGTGAGTGGACGAGATCTCCCTCTCCCTTTCCGCAGCCTCCTTCTGCGAGACGACTGTCTCGCAGTAGGAAACCACCGCGTCCAAGGACTCCTCGCTGTCGACCATCGACTAAACGACGGCCGGCAGCGAGAGGTCACTGCCTACTTCGGAGATGAGGGCAAGGCGCGGCTCCTCCCAAGCGGCACACTCTGCCAGCGTATGCCGCGCCGTGTCCTCCCGGCAGTCGACGCAGTGGTGACACCGAGCGTCCGGCTCCCTGTTTATGCGACACAGGTACTTCCCGAAGCAACCATGCCCCGAGAGCACCTGCGTCACCCGAAACGACAGGGATCCGTGCCTCCTCCCGAGCCAGCGCTCGAGCACTGGCCGGACCGCCTCGATGATGTCGAGGCCGGCGGTAGGGCGTGAAAGCCTGTCCCGCCATTCCGCCACCAAGACCTCGCGAAGCTGAGACCGATGCAGCTCTATGTGTCGCTGCATCGGTTGCTCACCCCCCACTCTCGCTTCCTCGCGCCACCGATACGATGACGAGAAGTACTTTCGCCTCGAGGTCCCAGGGCGGGGATCCGGCCAGTGCACAAGCCGCCTCGTAGGAGATCGTGCGATACCCCCTGATGACTCTGACGGCCATCGCTCTCTGCGGCTTGCGCAGGACTGCGATACTACCGGCCGTCAGGTCAGCCGCCCAGATCGGGGCCCCGTAAAGGGCCATCGATCGCACGATTCCCACGTAGAGCCGCGTTGACAGCGCACAGAAGCTAACCTAACCTAACCTAAACTTTTCGGTTAGCTAACCTAACCTAACCTAAACTTTTCGGTTAGCTAACCTAACCTAAGCTATAATTACCTATCCTTACCAAACATAACCTAACCGAACCTAACTTTAAAAAAAGGTATCAGAGAAAAAAAAAATGGTCCCTGATAAAAACAAAGGTTGTCATGAATGAGAACCATATTTAGGTCGCTATATTCTATGCCTCTTAAGTCCAAACTAAGAAAATATATAAATGTAAAATAATGCTAATATTGAATAAAAAAAGTAATATTCCAGGAAAACCCCACATTTTTGAAAAATGTCGCCATAGTAAAAAAGTATCGAACCCACCAGACGCTTCGAATGACACTAGTCTCAAGCGTGTTGGTGGGTGGGACGTTTCTTCCCATGGTCCTTTAAATAAAAAAACAATGATTTCGACATTCATAATTTACATGAAGAATTATTTTATTACTTTTGTTGTTCAGATCTAAAACATCGCATTTGAAGCATTAGGAAAAACCCAAATTATATTCAAAAATATTTTATTAAAATATACAAATTCAATCGCCGTGTTTTTGCAATTTAAAATATCTTAAAACTTTTCCATCTCAACCGAGTAACTTTTGTTGCTAGGGTCTACACAGAAATCTATCTATCTATACATACATATATATAAAAATCAATTGCTGTGGGATAGTGTCGCATTGATTTGTGACCCATTTGATTTTTGTTTCTTTCTCCGATAAACTGATGGGTGGGTACGAAGTTCACTGGGTCATCTATCATGCTGTTGTTCACAAATGGGCGTGTGTGTAACATACATTACATTTAGGTGTTTAAAACGTCATCTTCTATAATATGTATTCTTTGTATCATGAAAAGTTAAAAAGTTCTACTTTAACCATTTGCATTCTAAATCATTGTTTACAAATATTATGAACCTACTTAAAATTCCATTCAACAGTTAAGTCGCATTTGTTCAAAGATTTGCATCGACATCTATACATAAATTTTGCATGCATACACGCATCGTAACACGCGATATTCAAACTTGCACGCGTGCAAATACATGAACACGCAAACCAGAGCCAGTTCAAGTCGCAATCGGAAAGTCACGTCAACTCGGTCAGGACATGAACAGTCGTAATAAATACAAATCACGTAAGATTCAACGAAAAAGAATCACGAAAGGATTATAAAAACGTCGTTTAGAGGTAATCGTGCATCGTACATTCGCCAAATTTTATGCGCATCTTTATTTAAACGTTGATTCGGCACAATTGGATCGATCGGTCGGGCACGCCACCGCGATAAATTACTTTTTGCCCGAGTTTTCGAAGAAAGCGGTGCATGGTTTGCAAGCAGTCACTCGTGTGAGCACGCGGCCGCCGCTCGTCTAGCGCCCCCTGATACCTATTCAATCGGATCACGATACGACATCGCGCTCGTAAAACTGGCAGGTGTCCCTAAGGAGGCTCGCGATATCCCCTTGCGGGCCAAGAGTGTCTGTCTGACCGAGAGGCCGCGCTCCAAATATGCTCGCGCCGTCCGTAGCGCCGATCTTAATAGCCGCACACGCTACGCCGACAAACAGTTTTTCCAACGGCCAGCGTCCACCAACTATACCAAACGCCGACAAAATAATGTTATTGTTAAACAACAAAACAGAAAAGTAGTTGAAAAAGTTCCTTTCGCGGTTTCCGTACAAAATTTATCAATACCTATGAAGTACGCGGACGAACCGAAACCCAGGCATTCAACCTCCAAACCTCCTCAGAACGTATACAGTCGGCGGATCGATGTTAACAAGACTAAACATTGTAATCCTCCTAAACAGGTCGGCGACAACAAGAGGCTGTGTGACACTGCGGGCTGCGGGAAAGGGACGGAGAACAAGCTGTTGGTGCAGATCAGCGAAGCCGAACAAGTGACGGACTTTGAAAGGATTCTTAATTCTAATGCAATACTGTGCGAGCGAGTGCGCAGCCACGTGTGGCATGGATGTGTCGGACCGCAGAAGCGATCAGCGTCTGTGTTGCCGAGGCCAAAATCTGCCTACTCCCTCTACGCCGTAAGTCAGACCTACCATTACCTGTTTGGTCAGCACGAGGAATCTTTAGAACCTCTCATCGAACAGTATCGTCAATCGAAAGCAGAAAAAAGTAAACCCCAACCCAGCATCCTAGAGAAGAACTGGTTTCAGAACCTTCAGAACTTATCCGAATACTACGAAGACGACCAAGAGTTGCGAAACGAAGTTGAAATTATCACAGACCGTTTAGTTGCTGACGAAGTTAAAACTGTAGAAGATCAACATCAGGCAAGCAGCAGAAGGAACAAGAATTTCAACGTTAACTTGTCAGATTTGATTAGTTTGAATGTAAACGGGGAGCGCTTGTCTCCGAGCCGCGAGGACCACGGGCCGTCGCCCGACGCAGAAAAGACAGTCGTAGAAAACGAGGAGGAATGGCTCGCACCGAGTATGAGCGCAAACTCCGATGACCGCGACTCTCAGAACGACAGCAACGTGGACTGTTTGGCACAAAACTTGGATTCTGTAAAAATAGACAGTGATGCAAAAGTACCTACGATAACATTCAGTAACTGTTGCGACGGGTACGCCAGGAGCGACCTGCCGAACAATAAGGACGTCGACATTCATTTGGCCGTGCCCGCTATTGATAGCATTGATGAGACTCGCCCTCCGATGATGTGATTAGGTTTTGTATTTTCAACAATCACACAAAAAGTAATCAACCAAAATGATTGCTTTAGAAACTGAACAATCCCCCCTCCCGAGCGAGGAGCGGATGCCGAAACCGGAGGCTACAACATCCCACCCACAGAGAACATTAACACGGTCGAGTGCTGTGAGCCAAAAATCTGTCGAAATAATGGTCAATCCGGAGGGCTCTAACAATCCTCTACACAGATCGAAATTAGCTCCAACTAGGTCCACCTCAGAGACACAGTCCTCTGGTAAGAAGATGCTAAACTTGAGAAAAACCAAAAACTCATCAATAGAATCGACAATGAGTTTGCCTAACCAAAAGTCTTTGGAGAAGAAACACGGTAGCCTGAGGCATCAGAAAGCTGTTGTGGTGCAGGCCCATTCCGACATAACTTTAAGCACTCAGCCTTCGATGTCGGACGACAGGAAGGCGCTGAGAGAAGCGTTGTACCAGGGTATCTTTCACAGGCACAGGCGGACGATCTTCGCGGTAGGCTCCTTCCTAAGGATGCTGAGGAGCAAAACGTCCAATTATGATTCAATAAGGTCGGACTCCGACGAGATATAGCACCCGTAGATCGTCTAAGTGTATTTTTAGTAAAAAATGGTGCCACAGACTGATTGTGCTTTTTAAGGAGAGAAAATAAAATGTTATTAGTTTGTAAGAACAGTTTGTTTGTATTAAAATGTTCCTAATTAGTTGTGACTGAGTTTTTGTTGACCCCGCTTTGAGAAGCAGTAGTATACGTATATGGTTGTTATTGCGTGTTCACGCGGTTGACCGGTGGACTGACATTGGTTTCAATATGTAATACATATTTCAGTTGAATATTTTGTTTGAGTCTCGTTATTGTCGACACGGTGGTATTGATTTCAATATCGGTTAACATTACTGCTTTTGTTTCACAGTTATTCACCTGTTAAACACACAGACCCACTACACTGTCAAAACTAATAATGGGGTGAATAGAGTTAATTGACCATTCTCACATGTTGTTATCAATATTATTATATCAACAACTGAAATGATTTATGGCTGCTGCCCGCGGCTTCGCCCGCGTCGATGTCGGATATCGTGTCACGGGAACATAGTACCGGGATACTTAAGAAATACAGGGTTTCCTATACAAAATTTCATCCCCTATAGCACTCCATAAAAGGATTATTTTTTAAACCAAAAGTAGCCTTTGTCTTTCACCAGGATGCCATCTAACTCCTTGCCAATTTCGTTGATATCCGTTCAGTGGTTTAGGCGTGAAAAGGTAACATGTCTATAATATGTTACCTTAGACAGACAGACAGAGTTGCTTTCGAATTTATAATATTTGTATGGATAACTTTTAAATAACATAATAAATAACTTTCTAAAAGTTACAATAGTTGAAATCGAAACAAAGCAGCCCCGAGACGAGATAAATTGATATGAAGATATAATAACGACTTCAAAGCTGAAATTGACAGGCTCGTTCTAAGGGGAAAACAAAATAAAAATAGTGTAAATGGTAATACATAGTTGACAAGGATCGGATCGCGTGCGACTGTTCAAGGGCACTTACCTTCGTATCACCTTGACTTTTTCAGACGCATAAATTATATGAAAATCATTTTTAGTAACATTAAAAGTCTGTGAAAGGCCATCTCATCAATAGTTCACAATGGATTTTACGGCGCTATAAAGTTGGCTGGTAAGAGGCAAAAAGAATACTTTTTAACGCGATAAAACTCGTGGTTTGGGGCATTAGTGATTTGATTAATGTGTATTAAAAGAAAAGCTTTTGACAATGTTTCTTAAGTCTGACTAATTCAGACTTCAGAAGTTAGACTAGCAACAAAATAAAGGTGCGAAAGACGTTATAGCACTGCTTTTTTACTAACCTGTATTGCCCACTGCTGGGAAAAGGTCTGCCCCATAACTTTCCACTATGTCTTGTGTGTTGCCTTTTGCCTTTTCCGGTCAATCACCATCTAAGTAAGTCAATAACGCAAGCGCAGCGTTTCCTTGGTCCCCCTGGGTTGCAAAAGCATTGATTATAAAAATAAAAACAAAAAAGCGAAACAAAAACGGTGAATTTTTTGAAAATATTCTGAATGATTCATTTATTGAAACGCAAAATGTAAAGCTATATTCACCCCGTAATTTCAATGGCATTCGTCTTATTGATATCTAAAACAAAACAGTGCCATAATACGGCGATCAAAAACACATTAATTTTACGATTTAGGAACGGTACAATAAAAGTATTGAAGATTTATGGCAATCTTTTTATTACTTATGTATTTCAATTGTATCTGAAAACCAATGTTATTCCGCGGTCAATATGTTATAAAATAAGTAATGTGCCTATTTTAGAGAAATATTTGAAAGATGGTCGCGATTTGTTTCAAATTGATTTGATTTACTTCGAGATATAGTGCGTGAAAATTACGTCATTATTATTATTTTTATAAACGAAAATTCGATGGAAACAAATCGTATAGTTATGTTATAAATCATTCATTAACAATAGACAAAAAACATGACAAATTAGCCTGACGGCTTACTAATGGAGCTATAATGATTCGAGCTCTATGCTTTATTGTCAGTCATCAACGAATGACATGCCCTGAAAACATGCGTAGGTACGTACCTACTTGATGGGTGGTGGACGTGTTGATGTCTCTGCTAATTAGATACCTGGGATTTGATGTGAAGATAATAACTATATTATAGTTATTATCATCATGGAAATAAATAAGGCCGACATAAATCTAACTACGTATAATAATGTTATAGGTAATATACCAGCCTATTAGTGCCAACCAACAGCAGGGCGAAGCCCTCTAGTGTCATACAGAAAAGGCACGAGCATTGATCTAACTATCTGATGTAACTAACAACAAAATTTTTAATTGAATACTTGTGAATAGAATTCATTGAATGATTTGTGCACTATTGTAAATGAATAAAACAAAATATTCAACACGAATCCATCAGAAAATATTTCTTTAAAATAAAGAGATGCTTCAATCGAATAGAGAGCTTAGTAGATGAAAATTCCATACATAATATATATTATTTAGATTTTTATTTTCTTTTGCAATGGTTGTTAGTGATATTAATATATTATGTAGAAAGAAATTAGTGGCGAGACAAAGGATTGTTGAGACACATTTTTGGAACATTTTATGCACTTTTTTATATATTTGTACATCCGAAATTTTGTACAACGTGTTGTTGTCTAAGGAACTTATTAAAACGTATGTGTATCGATGGTTCGAGGGTTTTTCTTTTAATCTGAATTCACCCATTTCCCAGGTCGGGCAAAGAGCTATTGGAATTTCTCAGTCGCAGCCCGGAGTCTCGATTTGTGCCCGGGTGATGGCACGCCTCCTATTATATGGAACCTAAACATAACTGGCGAAATGTGGGTGTACTAAAGGTATCACTCTTCCCATCCCTTCAGGGAAACAAGGCGTGATATTATGTGTTTGAAGACATTAACCCAATAACCCGTTAACTCTCTCTTTAAATAACCTACAGGTGCAGTGGTATTGATAGAAATAAACGCAAATTGTATTTATTTTCGGTCTGTTGCTTTTGTAAATATTTGTGCAACTAATTTATTATTCAAAGTTAGTTTTTAATTTGCATTAAAAATTAAATAAAAACATTCACATTTTCTTTGTTTCACATCGCAAGACGAATGTTATATGTCTAGCATTTATTTAGCTTATAATTTTATTTATGAGGTAGATACCTAGCATTGTTTTTTCCATCTGGAATTTCTCAGTAGCAGCCCAGAGTCTGGATTTCTGCCCGGTTGGTGGCAATATGCTTGCCCCCTGTTACATGGGACTTTTAAACATGGCTGGTGGGATGTGGGTTGTGCTATATGTACACCTCTGTCTATCCCTTCGGGGATTACAGGCGTGATGAAGTCAAATAGGATTGTTGCAAAGTATTTTCCCGCTTACAAATAAAAACACTGTGTTTCAATAAAACGAGCCCAGCTTTTATAGCAAACTAATCTTGTACCTATTGAAATTGGAGCGGTAGAAATCCGACTTTTTCACAAATTTTGTAAGCCCGATCTTGATAGAATCTTCAAGTTTTGTGGAAAAAACCGTTGTACATACGGCTACAACATCAAGCTATACATTTCCAGTATAAGCTGACCTCGCATTGTAGCCGTGTGTACCTACTGAACTTAACTTATTTTCTTTTACCATTTGCAAAGATAAGAATCTAAAAGGTGGATTTAACAAATCCTCTGTAAACCTTATTCGAATTTAGAAATAACACATAACATTACGACTTGTTTCCCCGAAGGGTTCAGCAGAGGTGTACCTATGCCTGCCAGGGTTGCGGGAAAGTCCGAAAGAGATACCCGGGACCTTGGCAACAGGCAACTGAAGGAACACGGGTGGGTTTTAGTCAGTAAAAGTCTGACACGCCCTTCCGCTCCGTCCAGAGCGGGAGAAGTCATTTGATGATATCCCACCCTCAAAAAAAAAACAAGAGGTGTACCTATAGTAAGTACACGGGGTACAACCACATTTCGCCATTTATGTTTAAGTACCATGTAATAGGGGGCGAGCCTATTGCCATCAACCGGGTACAAATATATTAACTGAGAATAGAGATAGAAAATCCCAATAACACTGCCCAACCTGGGAATCACAAACACAGGACCTCACATGCTCAGCAGTAACGCTTGCGACCAACGAGGCAGTTTCAATTTAGAAATAATACATCCTTATTCAAAATTATTGGGTTGGTTTTAGGTTAAAATAAACAGATCTAATACGTGGTATAGGTTTAAATTAATGGGTTTAGTTATAGGTATTATCTTATGCATAAAATATAGCCAAAGTTTTATATGGGTTTGGTGCCTTTGCTTTTATTTTCAATATCACTACAGTTAATGTTTTCTTCAGATATATGTATGTTACGACATATTCATTAAATCAAAAGGATTCTTCCAAAAAATATCGGTAAATGTCTGAAAGATTTATGGGTTTATTGCGGTATTTCTTAAGTAGTTGAAAGCCTCTAGATAATGCCTACTATAGTACTATAGTAGGCATTATCTAGAGGCTTTCAACTTTTTTACCTATAGCTTCATCCACCTGAGGGGATTTGTCCCATACTTCCCCTTTTGTCCCTTATCCGCCGTGTTCCATTTTATCCGTTATTTACCGACAAAAATCTTATTGGGGTGGGTTATATCGTAAAGTTACGATTTTATGTAGAGGAGGATTTGTTTCTAATTCTTGAGGTTCTGTTTCAGTTATGATAATGTATTTTTCGTTTTTACTGAAACTCCTGAAGTCTTCAAATTTGTGTTTTTACATAGGTACGTATATAAGTGTTTTTACATAGGTACGTAAAATTTTTTTGTAAAAATTACATCTGGAAACAAAATGTCCTGTTCAAACTAAAATATTACAAAAATTCTTCTCTCGAACCATCGATAAACGTACAATAACATGAAAACATGAGCTTTGTAAATTTTATTACGATAAATAGCTTTTTTACACTAGACAGTTAGTTTAATTTGTAATGATATTGTATCGTTTTAAGCTATTACGTTTGCGCTGGTTGTACATAAGCAGTTATATATTGGACTGTGATAGGAGAAGAATGCTATATACCTACTTTTCTGTTATCAAAATATTAACAGGAAAAAAAAAAACAATAGTCACTTGGATAGGTCATTTTTTAAGCCACGCAGTGTCAATTTCTTTTTTATAATATGTTGTATGTTTCAGCATTTGATTTGTGCATTTTGTTCTTCACTGTCCATTAAATGTTTGTCCTAGTTTAAATGTAAATGTCACATAATTAAACAAATAATAATTATTTGCAACGTCAATGTTCATAACAGTAGTTTTCGTAAAAGTGTAATTTAATGATATTAGTTTACATACACGTGTTAACTTGAAATTGGATTATTTCAGCACGTGCTTCCTCAAAGAATTTCTGAGCGTAAACGCACGAGCCTTGAAGCCATGTAATAAAATTACGTTACACTTTTGCCGATCAGTAAAACTATTTTATCATTAGTTGTAAAATGATAATTTTGTTAATTACAATAATTTGTTCATAATTATGTAGATAAGTTAGGTAGGATTAACTAATAATGTTTAATTTTAGTTTGTAAATTGTAATAGAAATATAATTTTAATTGTAAAAAAATAATTTCGATATTAATTTTGTAGAAGTACATTCCGTAACGCAATTTTGGGTAGAAAAAGAAACGTAAATTATTCTGTCCGATACGATTACAGTAAATAAATAAGACTGCGTAAAAATTATGAAAAAAAAGAAGAATTGTTAGCCAATAAACGTTTCCGTTGTCTTCTGTAACCATTTTTCATTACTTAATTACATACTGGTATTATAGTTATTGTTTTTTAATGCCCCCGAGGATTGTATGAAAACGAACATGATGTGTGGATTCAACAAGTAGGTCCGTAACACAATAGGTACCTACCTATATAACTTCGATGAGTAATTGTTCAAATAATCTAAAGTAACAAGTACTACAAGTAGGTAAGTAACAGCCTATCTATTCTATAAAAATCTCACCGTGAAAACTTAGGTGAAGTGATCTGTCAATAGTGTCAATCCCTCAATTTCGTTTTTTATTTCCAGAGACTAATTTGACATTTCAAGTGATTAAATGTTTATTTTTACAATTTGAGGTTTGAAATTTGTATTATAAATAATACAGGTGCAACGGATATAATTTGCACCTGTTGTAGTATTAAAAAACGAACTGTAGTCGCGGAATGACAGCTTTACCTAAGGCTCTTTTCATTGAAGTTTTCACAGTGAGCTTTTTTTAGAATAGCAATAGCACCGTCGTCTCAAGGTGAAATTCATTGGAATGAGATAATAATATGGGAATCTTGGTCTTGGTCGCAACGGCAAACTAGCCGTAGGCCGAGCGTTGTGAGTGGCCGTCTAGTGTGCGAGATCCCTAACAGGAGGAGGAGAATATTTTATAATGGAAAATGGTGACATTTTTTAGTACTTAAGTAAGTATGTAAAGTGTGGTAAGTATCATAGAGCTATAGAAAGCTTGTAGAAAATAAATCTGTCCGTTATTTTTCTATAAATAAGTTGGGTAAGTTTACAGTTGGTTTTAGTTTACCCAATAGGTAAACTAAAAACCTGGAGAAGGCAGTTTAGCCAGACCAGAAAGCAGCTTGATAGACGGGGCCAAACATTAATAGCTATTTTAATGGACGAGACTTTCACATAATTATCACTGCAGTTTGGAGGTGATCGCCTCGTCAGACTTTTGGGCTTCCGATTGGCATGTTCAGTTAGTTGAGGCAGTCAATTCCTGTAGGTACTTAATTAAAACGTTTAAAAGCTAGTCTCGGTAACAATCAGGACAAGAAAAATAATCCAAATCGATTCATAAATGACGGAGTTGTGAGGTAACAAAAAAAAACGAATTGAGACCCTCCTCCTTTTTTTGTAGTCGGTTAAGAATGAAGATAAATTAGATGTATTTTTGACGGATTAAATTCGAATGCCAACGTTCTATATGGTTGTCCCTCAGATTTAACTGCAAAAGTTTTCAGTTAGTTAGACAGTAGGTATTTGTAATAAAACTGAAACACAAATACACGCCTTCCAAAGCCTACAAATTGTAGGTATATAATGTAAGGGGGAAATATTTTCAATTCAAATCACCGTAATATTTCCAACATCAAATAAAATCGTATCGTTGAGTAACATCACAGGTTTAGTCACGTGAACGTACCGTTAATCATTTTCTCGTTAACTTGATAACCAATCCTGGGTCGCATTTTTGATCGAAATTTTATGACAAATATTCAACCTTCTTTGATTTAGGCATATGCCCCACCATCGGCGATTAACGAGAAGCGAGTATAGCTAGCAACTAAAAATAAGTTGGCGAGCAACGAGCAACGAGTGCGCGATGGCAGTGAGCGAATGGCTCTCAGCGCGTGTTCTGTCCGCCAAGCGCGGGTAGGTAGCTGAGCGAGTACTCTTTTTTATAGCTCGTCTTGTCTGCGACAAACGAGTACACGCGGTGTGAACAGTTAGCGATCAACTCTTAGTCATCATCATCATCATCATCAGCCTATAGCAGTCCACTGCTGGACATAGGCCTCTCCAATTGCACGCCATTCAACTCGATTCTCGGCAGCTCTCATCCAGTTGCCAGCCACCCTGCGAAGATCGTCGCTCCACCTAGCCTGAGGGCGTCCTATCTTACGTTTTCCGATTCGCGGTCTCCACTCAAGAACACGTCTACCCCAACGGTCATCGGTTCTACGCTAAATCTCGCTAACTCTTAGTATATTTATGTATCTAAGACGTACAATCTTTTGTACGTTAGCGAGAAATTTGTTGATAGCTAGTCGCTTACTCGTAGGCTGTGGGACAGGTGCCTATACTTGGTTTGACCGAAAAAAGCTAAAGCCCTAAATACACGTTGGGTAAGCCTTTTTTTAATGTGTAGACATACAAAAATGTTTTTTTTAACGCACTTGTCTTTCAACGTGGAAAGACAAGTGCGCGTATACAGTGAAAGAAAACGACACTTATACTGGGGTAAATCCTTTTAATTATTAACACTTATAATAAAATTACACTTTTACAATTAACACACTTAGCCTGTACTGTACAGCTCGACAGTCCAAAACATCCTGCCCCAGCAAACAGTTTTCGATTTACTTAACAGCTCGTACCCCCGTTACAAAAGTGCGGCAAAGCAAACATATATAAAATGGTAACTATTTATTATAATATTCTATTATTGTTTTGTATTTGGATTCCAGTTAATTTCTACGTATTTAATTTTAACACAATATTTAAACAAAGTACCTATCATCTTTAAATTTATCGAACCAAATTACTGTTACTAGTCAAGTTGCGTACTAATAAAATCTTAAATAAACATTGACATAATATTATATATTGATTTATTTTGTAAATTGCTTACAACAGAGTGTTTCTTTTACAACACACACCACACACACATCATGTTTATATCTTTCCAACTCAATAAAACGCAGTCGCAATAGCCAATGCGGAATCTATCCCTGTGCACCCATATACCGAACACATAAAAGAACGTCATTGATATGACTTACATATGTGTATGTATAGTCTACCTATACATATGCATCCACTATGTATAGCTATGTGTACATAAGAGCCGCACCCTGAACAATAGACCTTGCTCACAGTATTGCGTTCCGTAGGATGAGAATTCCATTATTTCCATTAAGTATTGTGGGCATAGCGTCTATGTAATGAACGGTAAGTGGACGGGAACGGCCTGAGTGTAATGTAATTACAGAGTAAAAAAATACAATAGACGCTGATATATTTAGTAACCTATTCCGCTTGACTATTCTTCAAGAGTCATAAAAACCCTGTAAGAAATCGACTGGACGCAGAGTCTCTGCGTCCAGCGCTCGGTGTGGTAACACGTCGCGTTCTGGTTTGCAATTGGTCAATCGTCATCCTGAAGATGCCTCGTTGAGAGGTGAAACACGTGTCGATTTCTTACAGGGTTTTTATGACTCTTGAAGAATAGTCAAGCGGAATAGGTTACTAAATATATCAGCGTCTATTGTATTTTATAATGGATTTCCGCAAAGTCACGCCTGAATCAATTAACTATCGTAATTACAGAGTACCTAAGTAGCAGAGAGTTGACTATGGTTTCATGTGCCTAGATTGGTATTGGCTTCATGTAGATTGACATGTTATTATGTAAATTCATTGACAGCTATCCAGATGACGAAATATTTTATACGCTAATATTTGTATATTACGAGATGTAAATGAAAACAAGGAGTACCTATGTAAGGATCGTAGCAGGTGTCGTTCTGAAGTTTTTGCCAACCCCAATGGAAAGAATATTATGTATTGTTTGTAGTTTTGCTGAAAAGAAGCGGTTACGAACTCCCTAGCAAGAACTTTACCTGCCCAAGATACCGGTACACCCACGTGTGATCAGTCTGAAAGCGGACCTCTACAGCATAGAATTAAAAATTATATCTATGGTATCCTTATCCTTTTAAAATTATAAAACAAAGTCCTCCGCCGCGTCTGTCTGTCATCCTGTTCGCGATAAACTCAAAAACTACTGCCGATTTTCACGCTGTTTTCACCACTGGATAGAGTGGTTCTCGAGTAAGGTTTTACTATATAACAACCGACATACACGCGGGCGGAGCCGCCGGGCATCACCTAGTAACTTATAAAGTATTGAAAGAACATAACGCAAGTACCTACCTACGTGCAATATGTAAACTGTACTGACTGGAAAAGCAGCGCACGTTATTTTGGTAAAATGAACTAAATATAGACTGACTTTGGGATTCTTTGTACATATAACTTCCTGAGTATTCGAGGTTAAGTCCAGTTACTGTTATTAAATTGTGTAGTACTGTATAGTGCAACTACCTGTTACCGCGACTTCGTCTGCGTGTATTTTGTATTTCATCACTATTTAATGAGTCCAAATAACTAGTGAAAAGTAGCCTATGTCCTTCTCCGGGTCCCAGGCTACCTACCTATCTGTCAATTTTCACAACGATCGGTTCAGTGGTATAAAACAGTCATATAGACAGAGTTACTATAAGTGACTGACCGAGACCGCTGTACCGCGCCTTGGGAATGCGCTGTGAGTCGGGCAGCGTTGACGAATGAGCAGCGGATCGCCGTGAGCGTTGAAGAATGAGTGGCCTGCAATGATCCCCCGTCTCACCACGCACATACCTAAGGCGCGATCCCAGTCAAACTATAGTATGGAAGTAGGTGGTGGAATACTTCATCAGACTTGATCATCGACATTATTAATATGATTATAATATATGTAGGAAAGATATCGTATATAAAACTTTTGTAATCTTACGTACGTAAAACTTACTTTAACTTCATGTCACAAATGCTCCGCGCGGTGAAAGCGTCGTTTGGTCGTCTTGAGTCCAGCTATATATCTTTCAACACGAATGTTCCACGGACACTTTCACCTGGCTGCTAACATATTGATAATAACATATTTGCACCACGATTTTACAGTCTTTCTCAATTCAAAAGTTTTCCAATTTCAAAACACAATTTTCGGTAGGACTTTAACATCCATCGATTTAAGGTACAGTGTGTGTACAACCCCCCCTGTGAAGGAAAAGTTGCGGAGCCCCCCCCTTTTTGAGATATGATTTTTTTAATATTCTAACCTAACTTTCGAATTTTCTTGTATTGACATCGATTTAAAGGTCGGAAGAGTTAAGAGGTGACTAATAAAATGAAAGGGGAAGTAGCATAGTTATTACTACAAAAAATCTGTCAAAGAACAGCCTTCTAACCTAACCAACCATATCAGATCCACCCTAGAAGGATAAGCGATAATATATTACGAGCGATAATATGAAACGAGGCAAATCTCCGGGGCATGATGGGCTCAGTATTGAGCACTTGAAGCTCGCAGGTATCCATCTGCCGAGAGTCCTGTCTATGTTCTTCACAATGTGTATTAGACACGCGTACTTACCCACTAACCTGATGAAGACCATCGTAGTTCCCATTGTGAAGAATAGGACAGGTGACATCTCGGACAAAGGAAACTATCGTCCCATTTCCCTTGCGACAATAATTGCAAAAGTATTGGACGGTATGCTTGATTCTTACCTTAATGATTACATACAGTTTGGGTTTCGACCCGGACTTTCAACTGAAAGTGCAATTTTGAGTCTCAAGCATACAGTTCAATATTATATAGATCGTAAGACGCCGGTGTACGCCTTTTTCCTTGATCTCTCCAGGGCATTCGATCTTGTCTCGTATGATGTGCTCTGGAGGAAGATGGGAGACAGGGGTATACCTGCGGAAATATGTCAGCTTTTCCAGTATTGGTATGGTAACCAAACCAATCAGGTGAAATGGGACGGTTCACTCTCTGAGCCGTATGGGTTGGAGTGCGGGGTGAGACAGGGAGGTTTGACGTCTCCCAGGCTCTACAACCTCTACGTGGCTGAGCTCATAGCGGAACTCAGCAGCATGCGTGTCGGATGCAGCGTTGATGGGGTTAGCATTAACAACATCAGCTATGCGGATGACATGGTGCAGCTGGGTCCGTCGGCGGGGGCAATCAGAGAGCTTATTAAAACTTGTGAAGCCTACGCTGCCGCACATGGCTTAATATATAATGTTAAGAAATGTGAATACATGGTCTTTGAGGTCGGCGGCAAGTGCCGTGAGGACGGACCCGAGTTGGTCATGAACGGTTCAGTCATCAATAGGGTGACTACTTTTAAATACCTGGGCCATGTTCTTGCCGACGACCTTAAAGACGATGTAGATATTGAGAGGGAGCGTAGGGCTCTAGCGGTCCGGAGCAATATGCTGGCCCGTAGATTTGCACGGTGTACGGACCTAGTAAAAATTACACTTTTCAAGGCTTATTGCCAGAGTCTGTACACGGGCAATCTATGGGTCGGATATACCAAAAGATCGCTGGATGTCCTGCGCGTCCAATACAATAATGCTTTCAGGATATTGTTGGGACTGCCTCGCTACTGTAGTGCCTCGGGCATGTTTGCGCAAGCTCGTACGGACGGATTCCATGCCGTTCTACGCAAAAAAACAGCTTCACTTCTGAGGAGGGTGCGGGGCAATCACAACAGCATCCTGAGGACTGTAGGAGAGAGCTTTAGCTCTCAGATAATGAAGCAGTTTGTGGGGAGGGTGATAGGTACTAACACTAGATAGTAAGCTTTTGTATGTTACTAACACTATATGGATACTTTGGTCCGAAATAAAAGTATATAATATAATAATAATATAATATATATTTATATTATACCCAATCATACAATTTTGAAGAAGTCTTAGGTAACAACTGAAGCCTGGCCGCCTGCGCCTGAGTGGCTATGTGAAGTGGCAATACTGACTTTACTGACAATGACAACAAAATGGTTTCGTTTTACGTTTGGTTTCACATATCGGCAATATTCGGTAAATTATTATATAACACTAATCTAAATCAGTGAAATAAATATCAAATAATGAAATATGCATCAAAAGTATATAAATCACTAAATATAAGTATTTATTTCATAATTAATATGAAGTAAAACATTTTAGTGCGTTGACCTACCATAAAACGAAACGTTCAAGGCTAGACAAAATGTCAAAAGTGTCAAAATATTGCTCTAATTTTTACGATTTTGTTTTATTTTTTTCTCGTAAAGCATTTATCTCCGCAACTTAAAACTTTAAGTGGAGGCTTCTAATAATATGGTCTTTCTGTAAAAAAAATATGGACTCCCAACTCGATGGATGTTAAAGTAAAGCTTAGCCCAATTTTCTAAACTATGATACATGATAATGATATATGATAATGTAATCAGAGGTCCTAGACAAAGTGACATTCTATCAGCGATAACGTTGATGGAAAAGGCAAAATGTATAGACATAAGCTATCGAAAAGTTTATGTCAACCTGTTGAAAGTCGTTTTAATAATACGAAACGCTTTTGAAGCGATTGTCACTTGTCTAGACTCCCGACAATCTAAGAGGCAGGCATTTTGACAGCTATAAAAATGCAATGTGTAGCGATGAAAAAAAAAATGGTTTCTTATAAACTGATTCTCGAGACATATCGATTGAACATACTTAGAGAGTTTGTAATCGACGACTTATTTACATTGATTAAAACTGATTCTCAAGGCATAACGTTTTATTAGATGTACGAGAACGAAACGTCAAAACGGGATTCTTAGATTGTCGCGAGTTTAAGTGGCCCACAGGTAGGTATTAGAACCGAAAAGATGTAGGTAAGTTCCGGAAATATGGAAGGAAAGAGACCCAGCGGACGTAGCCCTGTACGATGGTCTGACCACGTGAAGCAACACTTAGACACCAAGATCTCCGACGCGTTACAAAAAGCCAAAAATCATCACAAATGGAGATCGTCAAAAAGTTTAGTCGGGCACATCACGACGCTCAGCAATGAGGAGGTACATTTCACAATTATTTGACAGAAGTAATTTGTGGAATAGTCTTGAAAATGATGTGTATTGTAATATAAAATATAAAAATATTTGAATTTTCGCAGAAGGCCTCTGCTGGAGGCCGTCTGCTCGTCTGCTATCACCGTTTACTCGCACTAGGACACTAATGAAGTATACCTAGAAACTGATGGCGTTGAAGTCGGTCCGATAGAAGTTGTGCGCTCAACGCACTTTCGGGGCCATGAATTTTATTAGAACTGCCGGTTGTAGACTCCCGGCGCGGCGATTCCGTGCTCTGTTCTATAATATAATAGACCTGAAATCGCGAAAAAAGAATCACCTGTTCCCTACATTTATGTTCGCATAACTCGTCAAAATGCAGCAGATTTTTTTTCGCGATTTCAGTGTTAGTTCCATAGTGAACGTTGCGTTGTTCATAATTATGAGTAGGTACAATGACCCCCTAGAAGGATAACAAATGAAATTTTACCCTGTATACATTATTTTTTAAATTTTTTGTTATCTTCGCAGGTCAGTCATTTTTTTAAATCGTTATTTCCGTATGGGTAAAAATAAAAAATGTTAAAATATCATTAAAATAATCTGATTTTATTCCATGTAACTTCATTAACTATCTCCAAGCATTATTGGCGTAACATACATAAGTAATAACTACACAACAATATAATTATTTTCTTTTACTCTATCAGCCGATTACAAAACCTTTGGTTACTAGCTTATTAGAAAATTTACATTTAATATTGGTGTTTCTACCTTGAGTATTTATTCTAGCTTTTGTCTGCGTTCAATCCTATGAATTTACAAATGAAAGCTGAATTTTGTTAAAAGAATTACAGCAAATACAAGAATTGATCAGAACATAATTTGAAAATATTTACAGTGCAAAGAAAAACAAATATGAAACGTCCAATCTATTACAAATACAGACAAAACTATTGAATTAATTTACGTAGATACAGATTTAATGAATGATGAATCCAAAAATGGGCCTCAAGCCAGGAATACACATGCCAGTGACTTGCACAGAAGTATGTGAGTAGGTCGCATTGCGTTATACTCTTAGCCATGTTACGAGTATAATTCAGAAATTGATGGAACAAAGTCGTGCAAGCTACTAGCATATTTTTGTGCAAGTAACTAGCATGTGTATTCCTAGATTTATTTCAAGAGGCTTGAAAACAGGTATGTAGACGAAAGCAAAGCCTTTACTGAATAAAGTCCAGTTTAAATTGTATAGGACTAGACTGTCACGTTTGCAAGCATTGTTTATACTTAAAAAGTTAATACAACGAAATTAAACTAAGATACAACAACGTAATGATTATCACATTATAAAGAAAATCATCTATGATGAATATTTACATAGCATAAGGCACAAATTATAAATTGGCTTTAAGCCGTTATAATGGAAGAGTGATCAAGCGAGCAATGACAAGAAGGACGGATTAAAGAAACTAAAAACAGGATGTGGTTTCATAATGATTAACAAAAATTCTAATTTGGCACTATTTTTGTAAGTAAGGAACAGAAATACCGTATTGGCTTTCACGTCGAAAGTTTCGACCCACCTATAAAGGGGTACACTATATTGAGATTAGGAATATAAAGTATATTGATAATAGGGAATATGCATATGATTCAAATATGGGTCAAATATTTTTTTTATAAACTATATTTCTTCAGAATTATGCCTCCATCAATATTTTTGAGTAAAATTTCTTTTTGACGGAGAATTTTTTTTTTAAAGTCCCAAATAACTGTGGGTAATTTAAATACTTGAAAAGCTAAGAGCGGATGTGACGTAACAATCCGGGATAACAATCAAAATGCCAATGTCAAGTCAATCAACAAGTGTCAAGTCAATGTCAAACGCTCCTACAAAAAGGAGTGTTTGACGTTGACTTGACAGTTGCTTATTTGTTTTCACGGACTGTGACGTCACCACACCAAGCGCGCCAAATGGAGGGCACTTAAATAGCCCGGATCGGTTGGATATTAAAAAAAAAAAAAATATTGTTTAAATTGCTTTTTTGCCGTCGAATTTTTTTAAACTATTATTTGACGATGTAAACTATCGAATAAAAATATTAAAAAAATACATGCATACTCCCTATTATTCTTTTTTTAATCAAGTATGTATACCAAGATTCTGCCAATACCTTAATTGTCATCGCCCGCTCCAGTCGCCCTAGGACCCATAATATATACATAATTGGCCCCAAAATAATGCTGTTGATAGAGATTTAAAATTATAGTTTCTATTACATCACACTTAATCGTTTCTCTATTAACTACTTTACTGATAGTTTCTACCCCAACATCCTTACTTCTATCTAGATATTATCTTAGAACTATAATTCACTAGAATAGAATAAAATGCCAGAGCTAAAACTATGTAAAATTGGGTAATTTTGAGGCCAGATCTAAGTTGATCCAGCAGTTCTGTGCAATGTGCCAGAAATATATACAAATAGAAGAAACGTATATTTTTTTATTTTTTAATATTTTTTTACTCTATACATAATTAATATTTGAATATATTATTTATCTCTAGCCTCGGACAGTCTTTCCGTACTATATATTGCTTCACAATCACAACTCTCATTCAGTATTGAATTTTGATTAATTTAAATGAACTATAAATGTAACTTAGTTTTAGTCTGACTACCAACGAAATGAAATTATACCTTAATCATTCTGGTCAACAGATTAATCGATCTTTTAACCCGAAAATAAAATCCAATATAAAAAGATAAACTCATTTGCACGGTTATTATTTTATCCTTAATGGTCTTGACAATTTATTAAATATGGCTTATTCAAAATTCACTCCATGGGCTCTTCAATTTTCTATAATTATGCTACTAATATTTCACTACATTCACTGGTGGTCAGACCATTCTAATCGCAGTTATACATTAAATAAGTTTTGTAAGCAACAGAGATCATACCGAATATGTCTAGGCTTCCAAATATTCGTAATCACACCATCGTCTATATATACAAAATAGAACGTCCCCTACAATATGTAGTATAGCGCACTTTTCGTACACATATTACAAGCTAGCGCGCTTATTTTTACAAAATTTAACCCTTTGGAATGATTGGTTATTGTTATTCTCCTATTTAATAGTAGTTTTAGATTTTGTATTGTCGTCTCCATTTGACGATATCCTGTTTCCAAGTCTAGTGACACACACAAGCGATCGAAATATTTTGTCGTTCTTTTAATAAATTAACTTGCGATGTAACTTAGTATTAATTATTTCACTTAAGAAATGTAGATACTAGCTTCTCAATAAACGCTTTTGCACAAATCACGACTTGTGAAACTGGATGCAACTGAACATTTTGGCAACTTGATACAATAACCAATACTGGGGCTCATAATACTACCCGTAGCTAACGGCTGTTTAAAAGTCACGCTTTTTTCTTCCCTTTACTTCCATTTTCTACGAATATTTCTTTGAAGTCTGTGAGAAGTATGTCGACGACATTGTTTTGTTGGATGCAATCGACGGCGATGTTGTGAGCTTGCTCCGGGGGAGCCCATAGGAGAGTAGGACCAAATACGATTGCTAGGTTTGCCGTGTGCATTCTGTTTTGCTCCTTGTGTTGTGTTACCCTGAAAAGATTTGACAAATTAGGATTTTTATACGCTGGGTTGATTTTAAATAGTAATTATATGTTTAATCTACTTTTCAAAAAACTAACTAATTCTTAGTTCTGTCTATCGTTACTCGATACTTCTTTACACACTCAATTGTTGTTTGTATGTTTCTTAGTATATTCTGCATCAATTGTTAATTAGTTATATTAGTATCTTGTTTTAAGCTACTGTTGGCTAAAACTTAAAAACTTACCTAAGCAGATGCTCTAATAAGTATTTGAGCGTTTCCCTGTTGCACTGTGGTAAGGCCTTCACGATCTCTTGGAACTCTTTGATTCTTGCTTCCTTGGGCTTTAGTGCTGAAATAAAAACAGAACTTAATAAGTTTTCCCTCTTAATTTTGCACTCGTAAGCTCATCCATTTTTTTGGTATTGAAGATACATTCAATTTTATATCTGCATGTTTGAGGTAGCCGAAATAGTTTTTAAAGGCCAACTAGAGTTTATTGTATTTTATAAAATAATAAAAAATGATTACGAAATGCGTATGTATAAACAACCAAGTAATTATTTCACTCGTGTTAAAATTTCTGGACATGCCCTGCCGGATCAACCCTCCCCTTCAACCCTTGTTGGCTTCAATATTAAATATTGAAGTGGCTTTCAGAGGACGGTATTAGATTTTGGGTATGTGCGTTATGATACGGCCGTAATCCTCAAGAGTATTTTTAAAATAAACTTAATTAAATGATAATTAATCATAAGGTATACTGTATCATGAATATTAATATTGAACGATAAAAATCAGAGTGTAGGATTAAGGTTCTAAACGGGTTCGATATTTTAGACCTTAGAAAAGAAGACGAACTAGGATATTGCAACAAAAACTCCTGCCCTACGACCACAGACGGACGGACAGGAGTTTTTACAGACTGCGTTACGTTCAACGGGAACACACACAGTGGAAAATGGTTAGTTTGATGATACAAATATACTTACAGCAGGCAGCTAATACTCTGTCGAACATGGTGCAGGGTATCAGCGGTTCCTTCAGCTCCCTGAAGAACAGTTTCAGTGAGCCTGTCAGCACGTGGATATCTGTGTTGTTTTCAATAACCGACATCTTGTTCTGGTCAACCTGGGCAAATAGAAGAAAAGATACTTGTAATGTGGATCGGGCATTACTAGGGAGTACTTCTGTTAGTTTCTCTGATTAAAGTAAACCTAAACCTAGTATTAAACCTTATCAATTAATTAATATTCAAATAGTACAAGTAAAAGTTAAAGCTAAAAATGTGTGAAGGATTCACACATTTAAAATAGTGCTGTGAAATCAGTAGCCACAAAAATGTATTGTCCTCTGAAATAAGGCATGTTATTAAATAACGCGGTTTCTAAATCAGTAGCATGATGGTTTTATTCATTATTATGTATCATGTCATCACAAGGAAGGATAATAATATAATCGTATTTACTTTCCTCTTTAACAGTTATTAATAAATCCTTGGTTTTAATTGTTATTATATCATAATATTTATACATCAAGATAAACAAAGCCAAATGTTTAAATCCTGGCTGACGGCTTAACGCAGAAGCACGCGTAGCCTGATACCTTCATCTTCAACTCTACGAAGACAAAGTGACATTTATTTTCTTCATTTTTGACATTACGCCGTAGAAATCTTTCAATGATCTATCATATTGTCTTTCGTTTCTTCTGTTTCTACGGGTCACTACGTGTGCGTCTTTCTGCTAGAATGTTCACGATGATTTATGGTGCAAGACTCACCTCTAATCGAATCTTCTGGACCTGGCTGAGGTTACCACTGGCTCGGTAGAGTCCATCTGTGCACATATTCTCATCACTCCTCTCGATCTCAGTGACACATGCCACCACGAACTCTGGCACCCGCGGGCTGGTGAGAGGACATACCTCATCCAGGTTTCGTCCGAATACAGGCTCGTCTGTTAAGAAATAAGTGGTTTGGTTAGATTTCAGTCATTGGCGGTTTATGTTAATTTTATTTTAGTGAATATTATAAACAGTGTTTATAATATTCATGTTTAAATTTTTTTTGAATTATCGGAAGTTTAATAATGAATTGGTATTTGGAAAATAACTATAACAATTTGATCGATCAAGTGTCCTCAGATTTATTATTAAAACCGTAGATGCGATATGTGGGCGTGCCAGGTATATCCTATTATATCATAGTGAACACGTAAATCTATTAACACATAGATAAATATTATACCCAAAAAAGAAACTGAAAAGGTTTTTTCAAAATAAACACTGAAAACATTTATATGGTACCCAAAAGATGTTCCTTTCGACGGTCACCAAGAACTAAAGAGTTCCAGAAGACATTCTCCTTCTTGTTTCCCAGTCATGTAGACATAATTGCAAATGGATAATCAAACCACCAATCAAAATTAAAGAAAAGAAAAAAGGACACTTAGTACTGATGCCAACGAAGGAATAGTTAATACTACAGCTGTGCACGTTTGCAAAGCTTATTTACACATAATTCTAGCTAAAATCAACCACAATGTTTACTTCGTAGGTAGGTAGTAGTCGGTATTAGAAGCCAAAAACAAAAACAGCGTACGTGTAACAAAGTCTTCAATTAACGATGATGATACATATATTCAAAAATCATCCTTTTTCGTCATAAGTATAAAACTTACATTAGGTTTTAATTAATGTGGTCTAGTATAAAACACAAGGGGTCATACAAGACATCTATAATCGTATGAAAACATGTTGTTTTTAATTTATAATGAAACGTCACGATTTGTCGATTGAATAAAAAAATGACAAACGTTTTGTTGTTGAAAACTTTTTACGTCTTATGTATATTTTTCTACGGGATTAAGCATATTCCCTATGCATAAGTAACTGATTGTGCAACACATAGAGTAAGGACAAACATTTGATACATATATTTTCCTTTCTACCCTAGCAAAATGTCCGAAGTTCAGGCGCACATAGGTAAAAAAATAAAACACCAAATAGATTTAATACAGCTAATTGTTATAATACATACGTGTGAAAAGAAATTTACAAAAATATATACATATTAAATGCAACTCTCCAAAAAAGCACTTACCTTTGGTAACAAATTAAGCACTGAAAAAATAACTATCAAGCAGTGCAATTAAGCCAACTGGAGGACTAAATAAACCCAAATATTATACAAACTTATTATAACACTCTGTTTAGTTCACTCCAAAGTTTCTAAAATTGTAACAGTAAAAATAGTCAGTTAACAATTCCAAATCACTTCTTCACCAATTATAGTATTAACTCCAAAAAGGATTTAATACCACTCCAAAAACTGTTAGCTCTTTACACCAAACCAAATCTACTTCTCTAAAACTACTGTCTACTCAGTGCCACTCAAACCGTCAAAGATCAAATTTCGAACCTTTGTAAATCCCTTTCTTCACAAGTTGCTCCATGGCAGGTCTTTTGGCGAAGAATTTTCTTAACCTACTCCTCACATGTGATTTCTGTATAGAAACTTCTGTCGAGTCGCTCAGATCTTCATTGCTGCTGCCTCCAGCTGAAATGTAGAATATTGAAGATGAAAACGAATTGTTAGTTAGTATAGGATGAAGAAATTGAAATGGTGAAGCAGGAGATAGATGGCTACATATTTTGAGCAGTATTCCTTTTCAACATTAGATTGATTTAAAAAAGTATATAAAACATACTTTCTAGATAATTAAATCCTTCAAAAGAATACCACACAACAAAATCGCATCAAATCTGGTAGGTAACTCAATGAGTATTGGTCACATTTCAATGTAATGTTGGTAGGTACGGTAAATTTTTCCTTTGATTATTTTCAGAACAAAAAACCAGAGTCGACATGATTATGTAACCTGAGGGTTTGCGAGATCGGTTACATGCTGCCAGTCAATGGCAATTGGCGGCTAGATGTCTAAAGCATTAGCGGTAGAAATGGCTACAAATGAGTAATTCGTTAACAAATCTTTTTGAATAGCTTCTTCAATGTCATTGGTTTGAATTCCATCTCAATTGTCAAGGATAGGAGTCTTTTCCAACGCCATTGCTTTATAATGGACAGTACAAAATTAAAGGTATCCCATACCACAGCAAGATAGTTTGGGTCCAAAGCCATAACCAGAGGTGGAATATAGTATAGTCTGTTCCGAAAGTATCTAATGAAAGTGTAAATAAACCCTGTGCAGGTTAATAAACTCTTACGCAATCACTCACTAAATTGAATAAAAGGTTTTAATAGTTCATCTCATAACTTTGTTAAACAATTTGTTGTTTGAATAACATTAATAGACTGTAATTGAAAAATATTCGACAAAAATTGAGGTTAAAAAATTAAACTCAATTGTCAAATAAAACATATATTTATGTTGATTTTAAAATTAGAATTCGGGTTTATGGTTTCAAATAATCAAATCAAAGCACTCAATTTGTAAGTGGCACTAGAAAATGGCATATACAGGTACGTTTCTGACCATTTGTTTCTATTTTAATCAGATACTTTTAGGACAGACCTTATGGATTAATATTTGATATACGCTGTTTAGGTTATGACACAAAAAGTATATTAAAAGAAGTTCATGGTAATGTACCTACCTAATTAACGACACATATGAGAATTTTAAATTCATATGTACAAAAAATATTAAGGTTTTTTGAGGTATCAATGAAGTAAGGGTTTAGTAACACGAGTTGGTCATACTTTCAGAGGCACTACTACAACGGAACGTGTAGCATCTGAAGAATGACTGGTGTAATACAACCAAAATGAAATAATTGATATAAATAAGGTTTTTAATAGTAATTATTGTAATCCCAATAATAAGCCACATAATGTTTTAACGAAAAGGATGATTTTTGAATCAGAAAAATATTAAAATGATACGGACGATACAAGTTAGGAACAGGCATTTGAGACAACACAAACTGAGGCCAAACCATTCGGAAGTATTAATTTTGATATCAATAATTTACCTTTTTCGCCTGTATCCTGAATTAACACCAAAAATAAAAAAAAATGGAACTCAACGAATGCTTTTGATTTATCTGTGATCGCTGACTGTGAGAAATTTTGACGCTGTTACGAAATCAATTCCAATAAGCACTAAACATTATCTGCAATTCTTTTTTCAGGCATTAATAAAAGAAATACATTCAAAACTATTGAAAAAACAGTAGAATTCGTCATGCCTGCTACAGATAAATTGATAGAAGCTTGTTATCAATCGTGTGATAAGATGGTAGATATCGGCAGTTAATTCACTGTCTTCTGTATTGCCGATCATACTATTCTGTATAGGTGTGTCTATTTTATTTTTTTGTACATCTTCCGCTGTGTCGTGGTGTCGCGGTGTCTAGTGATAACCGACAGATATAAGATCTTGTAGTGTAAAGATATGATTATCATCCTGCGATTACGTTGTTTATCGAGTTATTAGTGTTTATGAGTCATTGGGTTCTCCTCCTTCTGGTTCAATTTTGACTTGAATCAGCGTCATCATCATTATCTTGTCTTGACTTCTTCTTCCATACTTCTCTATTAATCGTCATCGCGATAGTCACCCTCTAGCGAGCCCCTATTTAGCTTAGCACTACTGATTATAAGCTCTTTAATTGCGTAATTCACTCCAATGATACTTACTTTCATAATGGTATATAGCAATGTAACCAAATCCAGTGTTTCATTGTTTGAAAGATTGGACTGGTCTACAACTACCTCTGCCTAAACCGTTAAAATATACATACCTACAACGTGCGGTAGGTACTGCGGTATAATTTGCAGGATCAGCCACTTTCAAATGATATTTATACGATCTGAAATCAGCGTTGAGATGTCTGCTAATGGGCCCCTGTAACTCCCTATATCGTTCCAACCTACCAATATTAGTTGACAGGGCAACAAAGCATAATACATAGTGGCGCATTATCGAATAATCACCACATTGGGTGATGAACCTTTTTAGGGTAACACCTAAATTCAACAAAAAGATAAAGCATAATATAATCTGATAAATGGAGATATATGCCTACATAAAACACTGTTGTTCGATACAATAAGGACACTTGTCGATGAAAATAACAACAATTTTATAGATTCTGATAATATTACAATGTGCCCGAAATCGCATGAGGACATTGCAATTAATAATATTACTATTTGTAATAAAACTACAGATTATAATGGTACATTACGTTTATGTGATCCAAATATTCTCAAGTCATGGTGCGATCCAAAATATTCTTTGAACTTATTCGTTTTTTCCGTAGGACTTTTCTTTGGTTTGTTCATCACTGGATCACTGGGCATTTTTTTATCTATATAGCGCACGAATGTATCTACTATTTTATGTTCCATTTCACTTTCAATAAGGTTCAAATTCACTTAGCACTTGACATTTTTTGAGTTTCAATTCCGCATTATTATTTTGCACTTGTTTTTTTCAATGAATCAATGTTGGGGACTTTGTATCAAGTCTGAATTCAACATAACAATAATGATATTTGTAACCTAGCAATGAAGATGACAATGGCTCATTATAGATTGTTGAACACTAAACGATTGGCGCAATTAGTGATTGTAGTTATCAATGTGAGCCATTATCAGATAGTGGGTACAGTCGGTGGAATATTGCGGATATGTACGTATTTCGATTAAAGTTCTGTGATAATGGGACATTTTGGGGTAAATCTACGAGTAGATTATTAAATTGATGTAATGTGTTCTTCCAGCATACATTATCTTGGTGTCTTTTTCTTTAGCCTTTCCTAAGTGTAGTAAATAGAGATGAAGAGAAAATTGCAGTAAAAAGAAGATAAATCGTGAATCATAATTTTATTGTGATCGCGTAAATCTCTTTGCTAATTGTTATGATTATGAGTCAAGATATTTGTCATGAGCTTTATTTTTTGATCGACGTAAATCTTCGCTATCTGTTCATACTTGTTTAGTATTGTTTCACAAGCTGATATGATGGTCACTCAAAGGCCTGTATTTGTTTGTTTTGCTGGTATTTTAGTAGAGTTTACCATGTAAACTCTACTTTTCCTAACATAGTGGTTGAATTTAGAAATTTTAAAGCAGGTTGGTCCTTAGTTCCGAATCAATCAAAATTCTTGAATGGAAAATTCATTAGTAGTTTGTCAAAACTACGAAAAATTTCTACCAGCCAGCTCATTATTAGCACCATAACATAGCATAGGTATTGAAGTTTTGTATGGGACAGTTGACAATTTTGTCGCGATTGACCGCCACAACCTTAAATATGACCACACCTTTCTAATACATGCTGTATTAGAAACTTAATTAACATAATAAACTTCAAATAATTAGGTACGTATATGCTATCGCAGACGCGTTACGCAGACTTACAGAAGTTTATTCTACCTAAAATAGAATTCATTAATAGTTTCTAATCTGACACAAATAATTGGATATTCCCAGTATACTACTGAGCATGAGTGTCTAAGACTAAAATTAAACATGACATCATAAATGAACGCAGTTTTGGCTTGAACTTTGGCAGCTGGATATCTTTCTAGAGTACCGAATACTAGAATGGTAGACTAATAATAAGTATAATTTATGTTTATTATGCAAACAATTATGATTATGACTCAGATTCACGTATAAGATTAAGCATTACGAAAAATCTAATCAGTATCCCTGACACGTAAAGAATTAAGTCTCGTGCAGAGTAGCGTGACTTGTCGCTTTCGTAGTTTTCTCAGAAACTGTTTTGATAAAAAAATATATAAATAAATATTATTAATAATTTATAAATATAATATCATATTCGTGGTATTCACACTATTATATTTTCCATAAAAATTAAAATAGTTAGGTACTTAAATAAAATAAAGTTGCTTTGTATTGTTTAGACCATGCAAGTCATTTGTTGCTTCAATTTTACTATATTGCACAGGCAAGAAACGTGCATCGTATAAATGGGGCTTAATTCGAGATAAAAATGATCTAATAAACACAAAAAAAAAACACTCATCTCATGTAGCAGCTCTGTAAGTAGAAAAACCTTTTCAGTTGGTTACTTTGCCAAATTATTGGTCAAATGATCACGGGCGTACTGTATTCGTACGTACTGCATCTAAGTTTCATATTTTTTGGCAGTTAGAGAGCTTGTCGTTCCCTAGAAAAGCGGTGGCTGCCACATAACGGGCGCAGCTGTCATGAAAATGATGGCAGCGGGGTTTGACTTTACGGTAAAAAACCCTCTATAAGAAAACACACCAACTTACTTTCATAAATAACGTTTCAGTGACGTCAATCGCTGGTAAATTGCGGTCGCTATGTGGCGGCGAAACCGTAGCCTAAAAAAGAGCTAACTAAAGAATTGTAATAAGTTTTACCTGCCGAAACACACCATGTTTAGTGCACGCTTATAATGAAACTTCACAAAGCTACCTACCTATCACTAAAAGTTATCACATTAATAACAGACATTATAAAAACGGCAAAAACACTGGCACAAAATATAACCCCAATATAATTTTATGGACGACCGAAAAGTCTGCTTCAAATCAATCCATCTTGAAGTAGCAGAGAAATCTTTCGCAGAACCGTATCAAATGCCTACATGTGTGTAAATGCATACAATTGCATACATTTAAATGTAAATGCATACCAATTAAGTTGGGGTCGGCTTCCAGTCTAACTGGATCCAGCTGAATACCAGTATTTTACATGGAGCGACTACCTATCGGACCTCCACAATCCAGTTACTCGGTAACACGATATCCCTTGGTAAGACTGGTCGTAAGATTGGTCGTCAGACTTTCGGGCTTCTGACTACGCATAACGACTGTCAAAGATCTACGAATGACAGCCGGGGCCGCAAAAACATTGCAGAACCGTATTGTCCAATAATAGGTATACAGGCTGTAAGGGTAAACAGTCTTGTCATTCAAACCATGGGTAGTTGACTTAAATATAAAAATAAATGACCGAACACAACAAAAAAAAAACGTCATTTTCATTAAAAGATTTTAAAAAGTTTCTATCCGACACCGTGCTCTCTAGCGAAACAGCTGACTGACTGAGGGAGGGGTCGCGCTCGCGGCCGGTCAGTTCACATCCCGTACCCCCCGCCCGTGTTGAGACGCAAGTTCGTTGTCCTAGCGCATAGGACAACGAACTTGCGGCTCTTGTGGTAAAATGTAGAAATAAAAAAAAGAAAAAAAAAGTTGTAATTTTCCATTGATTTTACGTTCTATAAATGAACAAACCACTGGTTGCAAGGATAACGGTGTTTACCCTAACACCCCGTATATTATTTTGCCGCAATTATTCTTTTTCTCCATTAAACGAACAAATTGCAACGGTAATGGAGAATGTCAACAGATATAGTTGTTTACTCATAATAGAACTTACAAGTAGATATGTTTGTTTTTACAGCGCAATGACATCACCTGTTTTAACTAGGCGATGTCATGTTTCCTCTCTGTGCGCTATCGATAAAAACTGTGCATTATGTACTGAATATATATCTGACAGATAATTTCTTTATTTATGAGTTTTAAAGTTCACATTCTTGGGAGCTGAGTGTCAGTAAGAGGTCTGCACACTAAGCAGCAAAATGATCGAGTATTTTTGTAGTAATAAATTGATAATGAACTAAATCACAACACGAATAAAGTTGAAAATAGTGTGCAAGAGATAACTCCCTGTGGTGTGCGCTAGGGCATATTTTCACTAAAAATATAACGGACTTTAAAGTAGGTAACCATTTTCAAGTCCAAATGTATCTGGATGGATCAGAAGCGGTATGTACCTAATATTGCACTAAATGAACAAATGCTTTAATACCTACTACCTAAAGCCGGTAAATTCATAAATAAATAAATAAAACGCTTACATGAATTCATCGGACTATAGCCATTACTTAAACACCCACACAATATTGTCATTTTACACACAAACTGTTAGATCATAATCAGCGCAAATCATAAAAAAATTAAAGTGTATCACAGCATAAACGAATGCAGTTAAACAACACTAACTAAGCCACAGATAAAAAAAATGCAGTCTAACAACACGTTTTAAAATATCACAACGGAATTCCTTTTACGAATATTTTCTCACGCAAGTTTTGACGAACTGTATTGCCACAACACTGAATGAACACTGTTTAAACTTTTACGTCAATCGTTCGAATAGTATTTATTTTAACAGCGAGTGTTCCTAACCCCGTGCTTGCTGCCAAGTAAATGAGGAAAATCTAAACAGCCAGTAACAGGCACCATTTACCGGGACGCGATGCGTCATCATCCAAGAAGTGGGTAAATAAAATAGTTAATTGTAAATGTGTGGTCGATTTGAATAATAAATATAATGCTGTTGGGTGCGCTTTTGTTACGTAAAATCATAAATTTTCTTTGCGTCACGACGTTTCCGAAAATCTTGTCTTACAAGATGACTTTCACAGTGGTTTAACCAATGGCATTGGTTTTTCCACGCTCAAAGATTTGCATCAGCAAAAAACCTGCATTTGAAATTATTTAAGTATAATAATGTTCCTTGTATCTTAGATGCAAGCTTTTGTTTAGTTTAAAATGAAAATCATAAGGGTTTACTTTACAATTATATTCAAACGGGTGAAAATAGAACAGGATTTGGACACTTGTAAGAATATGTGTTTTGCGAATTTGATCCTTATTAGTACTAAAAATGGCCAAATGACAGGTGTCAGGAACACATTCTCGCGACGGCCGGACTGTAGTCCAAACAAGATAGATACTAAGAATATGCTTTTTTTTTAGATACTTACAGTATTTTTTTTTTATGGAACGCATTTGGGATGAGGCTAAAACAAAACTAAATAGTTTATGTGTTATCAAATAAAATATCTACTTGCATCAATTATTGGCACCTAATGGCGATCGATTTCACCCTTTACATAAGGTGGAATAAAATAAAACTGTAATAGAAATATTGTGAGTATTTTTTTTTGTAATCAACGCCATCTTTTTTTTTCATTATGCAAATGTTTCAAGTTTTTTTGTTAAAATGTTGTCGATTTTACCTTACACAGAGAGGAGGCCCGAGTCCCAGCAGTGGGAACATTGAAGGCTGATCATTTAATGTTATGTACCTTTTTGTTTGTTCCTATTGGCGTGTCGGGCGGCTGGAGGGGTCCTGCCTAAGCTCTCCAGGTCTGTATTGCTGCTCTGAGAAAACGCTGGGGGCGGAGACTCTCCCGCCAGGCTGCATTGGTACTGCGAGAAACATATTCATCGTTAGTGCTTTGTCGTTGTAGCGTAAAAGGTGATAAATGAGGCAAAAAGATTGTGAAATTCAGTGGAAATTTTGCTCCATATTTTGCTCATAATCTAATAATCTTTATTTCATAAAAAAGAAACAACAACAAAAGTTTTATAATAATAGTGATTATTTATCTATGAATTTATGAATATCGGTTATCGGTGAATACATACTTTTGTGTTTAATGATAACGTTGTTTTGAATCGGATTTGCCAACTCAAACTGAATTGTGGGGGCAACAACATACAGTTAGAAACGCGATCTTGGGGATTCTTAGTACTTACCTACTTAGATAGACTATATAAAATGAAGTCAAGATTATATACTTACATAGAACAATTTAAACACATTATTTTGTCATATTACCCTAATATCACCTAATGGTTCATTACACAATTAATTTTCATTAATTGATTGTTTATTGTTTGAGTTAAATTCATATTTGTATTTGTATGTATTAATCTTATGTGTTTGTATCAAAAAATAGTTTAAAAAAATGTGTCTTAGTATAACAATATTGTTTTATTCTTACCAGATTATAAATAACGCCTCGAATGTGTCCGAGCCACTTCCTGGCTCCATCCTCGGTTTCATCCTGAATGAGGTACTGATCATATCCCACAATAAGCAGGATGGATCGCATGTACCTGGAAGTTAATTAGAATGTTAGTTTTTTTTTAGTTTTTATGTTAGTTTTGCTAATCGTGCCGACAAACTGCCGCGCAGTTTGGCAGGTTTATAAAATGTGTACAATGTTTGGTCCAAATAAATGTTTTTTTTTAATTTAAGTATTTTTTTTATTTTTATAATTTAACTATGGAAAATAGGTATAATCGTGTTAGAAAGAAAAAGAAAGAAAGATGACACGTTATTTGCGGTAAACATGACGCTTAGAAAGAACAAAACAAGTTAAATTAAATTTAAAATTTAAAAAACCCCCGACAAAAACAAAGCATCTAATAAACGACTTTTTTAAGCTAAGAACACTCTCGATCAAGTCACCTTTCAAACAAAACAAAAAGACAAAGTGACATTCTATCAGCGATAACGATTATGGAACAGGCAAAAATGTATAGGACTGACATAAGCTATCGAAAAGCTTATGATAATTCTGTTGAAAGTCGTTGTAGAAAAACGAAACGCTTTCGAAGCGATTGTCATTTGTCGAGGCCCTCTAGTCAGAGTATTTAAATATAGAGTTTGTTTTATGCCTTTTATGTTTTAATTCATTAAGGATAATGTAGAGAGTGGTGGTGGCCCAGTGCTATCCGACTTACGAGTTGTAGGTGGTAGGTTCGGACCCAGGCAGGCGTTTCACTTAGTGTAAATAATTTCATCACCACTGCTCTCAAAACGGTGAAGGAAAACATCGTGCGGAAACCGACATGTCCATCTACCAACCCGCAATGGGCCCGCGTGGTAGATAACAGCCCACTCTCTCTCGAAGAGAGGAGGCCTGTGTCCCAGCAGTGGGAACATTATAGGCTGATTATGCATAATGTAGAAAATCAGGCTTGTGTACCTTTTGGTGTGTTTCTGTATGCACTGCGCGGCGTGTGCGTTCCGCAGCGGCAGCACCAGCTCGGCGAGCGGCGCAGACGGACTGGGCGGCGTGCCCGGGGGACGAGATACTTTCTGCAATTATATATTTGGTTATTATAGTCTAACATACACAACATGCAGTGTATACTGCATAAAGGTAGGTACCCAATAAGAGCAGTGTTTTTGCTGAAAGTGACTTATGAGAGAGCTTGCTTGTTGCATACAATACGAAGGGCTACACTACAAGTCTTCGACATAGTTCATCATCATCATCGAGATGGTTAAATTGATTTAAATCAGGCATTTGATGTCTTTAGCTTAGAGGTTAGAGGTCAAAATAACCAAATTGTGGGCTCACAATCTAGCCATTACCTACCACTTTCACGTGATAGAGAATTAAAAAACAGTAACTTCAATACTGACTACTTCTACAGGGTGAAATCGAATTCATGGGCGTCCTCTTAAGGGGTCATTGTACGCATCATTATGCACAACTTTCACTACGGGACCAACCCTGAAATCGCGAAAAAAATCAGCTGCATTTTGACGAGGTATGCGAACATAAATGATGATCCCAAAAAAAAACAGTTATTCTTCCCTAAATTTACGTTCGCGTAAAGGTGGGTTTAGACCAAACGAACATAGAACCAGAACAAGAGCTAGAGCATTCTCTTGTTGATATTCTTGACATTTTAGTATGGAGAAACCACCGAAGGAATGTTTTGTCCCTGTTTACACAAAAAGAATTTGGTAGAGTGGGGGTAGAACGTGCATTCGCTCGCTTGGTCTAAATCGACCTTTAACTCTTCAAAATTTCAACTGATTATTTTTTCGCGATTTCAGGGTTAGTCCTATAATGAAAGTTGTTCATAATGATGGGTACAATGCCCTCATAAGAGGACGTCCATGATTAATGTGCCTACTTGAAATAAATTATTTGACTTTAACTTTGACTTTGACTTTCACCCTGTTTATTCACAATAGCACCCGGCGTATATATGAATGTTCTGTCTTCTAAGGAGATAAAATACTTACAGGAGCATAATACGTCCTCTGGTCCTTGTAGAAGACTAGTGCGGTGGGTGTGAGGACCATGTAGCAGTCTATCCAGTTCTTTTTGGTCTTCTTCGTGCCTTCCAGGAACTTGGTGCGTTTGATGGGACTCTCTAGAAGCACCTGTGGATAATGAATACATTGAATGAATGAATGATTTATTTGCCAGAAAATGGTAAATAACACGTCAGTCGTGTAAATAGTTCGTTTTTAATATTTAGTTTTATCAATTATTGTCCTTTAGGCGATTCATAACTAAGTAAATTTTTTCATGACTTATATTTTTATTTCTCAACACCTACGCAAAGTACTTGATGGATCCGTGGTTGTTTGCAATTCGAAGCCAAAAATTTGTTAAAAGACCAAAATGATAGATATATAAACACAGAACAAAACTATGTAGCTAATATTAAAGTTTTTTTTGGTGAGTTAATATCTAGTTAAAACAATAAATCTTTGTACATTATTTCACAATGTTCGATTTGTTACTGCTGATTTGTGGCTAAAAAGCTTGTGTTAGTGACGTCAAGCAAAAGATAAGTAAAACCATTGTACTTGTAAGATCCTGACCTCTGACGGTTGTTGCAGGGTCAACCTAGGCGCTGGTATGGGAGACTGCATCCGATTCTTAGTAGCCACCATCGACCTGGACTTCCTATTCCTGACATACGCCGGCTCTCTCTCCCGAATCTCCACATCTAAGCTGTCTCCAGACGAGGACGCCGGGAGCTGCAGATGACTCGGTCTTCTGGGGTTGATGAGCAGGTTTTCTGTCGAGCCACCTAGAAATTTAGATTATTTGAATTAGTATGATGACAATATAGTGAATTAGCTGCGCCCCGCGGTTTCACCCGCGTAAGTCTCGATCCCGTGGGAATATCGGGATAAAAAGTATCCTATGTCCTGTTCCATGTCATGGTCTACCCCTGTGCCAAATTTCATCCAAATTTGTTCAGCCCTTTTAGCGTGAAAGCGTAACAAACAAACTCACTTTCGCATTTATAATATTACTAGCTACGCCCCGCGGTTTCACCCGCGTAAGTCTCGATCCCGTGAGACTATCGAGATAAATACTATCCTATTTGTTAATCCAGGTTATAAACTATCTGTTTGCCAAATTTTATCCAAATCCATTCAGTCGTTTTTGTGTGATTGAGTAACAAACACACAAACTTTCACATGTATAATATTACTAGCTGTGCCCCGCGGTTTCACCCGCGTAAGTCTCGATCCCGTGGGAATATCGGGATCAAAAGTATCCTGTGTTAATCCAGGTTATAAACTATCTGTTTGCCAAATTACATCCAAATCCATTCAGCCGTTTTTGCGTGATTGAGTAACAAACATCCAAACATCCAAACACACAAACTTTCACATTTATAATATTATAGTAGGATAGTTAGGATAAAGCATCGGTTGGAAATTACGTGAGGCGGTTTTCATGGGGCTCCGACATTTTCACCACTTAACATTGCTTGCCGTACTGATTAGTATTTACTGCTTTCAGCAGTCCTTTCATGAGGGCCTAGACAAGTGACAATCGCTTCGAAAGCGTTTCGTATTTCTAAAACAACTTTCAACAGGATTGACATAAGCTTTTCGATAGCTTATGTCAGTCCTATACATTTTTGCCTTTTCCATCATCGTTATCGCTGATAGAATGTCACTTTGTCTAGGGCCTCAGGACTCTATCATTTACGAATTAAAAATAAATAAATTATTGTTTTATTTGCTGATATGACGCAGATTTTTTTAATGAACTACACGATGGTACCCCAAACCATAATATAAAATTAACTATTCAGCTAGCAGTATGGTTGTAGGACACTTACCCAATCTTTTGTTAATCCTGACAAAAGGCGGGCTGTCAGAACTAGCCTTGTTGTATCCAAGGTCGAGATCTGCACGGCATCTCTCCGACGTAGGGCTCCAGTTGTTGAGGTGCTCGTACCCGCGCCCGCGCAAGGAGCCCTGCTCTGGAATGTCCTCCTGGAATCATAGAATAATCGTGGTTATTTCTGTGTTCAGTGTAAATTGCATTATTATTTTAGCCCCATTTACACGATGCAAGTGTCCTGTGGCATGCAATAAAATTGTAGCTGCAAAGAACTTGCATCTGCATCGTCTACTTAACACTGTTTAGACGGTGCAAAATTTTATTGTTGCTACAACTGAAGGTATGCAACTGGCAATTAAATTGCACCGTATTTAACAGGCTTTATTGAAAAAAAAAACTTAAACGTCAAAACGCTAATCATTCTTAACTTTGAGTAGCGTTTATATTAAGAGGGTTAACGTAAAATCGCCACAAGGTGGGTGCCTGAGGATGGACGGCGCCGCCGAGGCCGGCCCAGGAAGAGATGGAGGGACGATCTAGACGCATACCGCAAGGGTTGGATCGAGGTGGCCCTAGAAAAGGATGTTTGGAAGGATTTGGGGGAGGCCTTTGCTCAGCAGTGGGACAGTATAGGCTAACAAAAAAAAAAAAAACGTAAAACATAAAACTGCTCTCAAAGCGGTGAAAGAAAGCATCTTTAGGAAGCCGGCAAGATTTAGAACCAATAATTCGAAGACAATCAGACATCCACCAAACCGTGTGGTTTGATGGATGTCTTATTGTCTTATAACGGGCTGTTATCCACCACGCACACAGGCCCTATGTGTATAGGGCCTGTGTGCGTGGTGGATACCAGCCCGTTTAGTTGTATTGGAGGGGATACTTCTATCTGAATTTAATATCCTAACTGTAAAGTAAGAACCGAGAGAGATTTTGTATAAACCAAACAAACAATATCGTTGTTAATAAAAAACAACTGGCTCGTTCATAGATATCCGTGGGCTTGTTGGTCTAGTGATCGCAAGTGCTACTGCTGAGTGAGCAGGCCTTGGGTTCGATTCCCAGGTAGGACAAAGTGTTATTGGGTTTTTCAATCTGGAACTTCTCAGTCCAGTCTTGATTTGTGCCCGGTTGATGGCAATAGGCTCGCCCCCTATTACATCGATGGGACTTGAACATAACTGGCGAAATGTGGGTGTCTAGGTACAACTCTGCCTAACCCTAGGGGCTTTAATACAGGCTTTTTTTTTTGATGTTGGGAAATCATCCTATGACTTCTCCCGCTCTGGGCGGAGCGGAAGGGCGTGTCAGACTTTTACCGACTAAAACCCACCCGTTCGTGTTCCTTCAGTTGCCTGTTGCCAAGGTCCCGGTATCTCTTTCGGACTAACCCGCAACCCTGGCAGGAGGGGGAATACAGGCTTGATGTTATTATTATGTTAATAAGGAAATAATAGGTAATAATTATATTTTAATGGTTGATTAGCTCTGTTAGCTTCGTAATTAAGGATAGGATAAAACAGATAATGTAAATGCTGTTATTGAAAACAAATCAAAATAGATAAATAATTAGGTACCCAAACCTTTTTCAGCGGACGACATCATGGTTATTTTAAACGTTTCCATTAATTTTACCTAATAACACCCGACCAGCACGGTTTATGAGCGAATATCAAATAAGGAAAAATAGTCGATGACAGCGTCCGGTCGCCACTCAGTTGATTTAGTATTTTATCTTGTCGGCCGGCAATATATCGGACTAATTAGAAACATGGCACAAATATATTTTGTTTATTTTCATAATATCAAATCTCGGAGCTCGTGGCTAAGTTATAACAGCCACACGGGTCGATCCCTCAGGTTATGCTACGCTTGCCGAAATTGGTCCGTTAATGGGTGACCATCTTTACATACCGAGACTCCTCCGTGCTTCGGAAGCACGTCAAGCCGTTGGTCCCGGCTGTCATGCGTGGATCTCTGACAGTCGTTAAGGGTCGTCAGAAGCCCAAAAGTCTGACAACCAGTTTAATCAAGGGGTACCTATCGTATTACCCAGTTACTGGGTTGTGGAGGTCAGATAGGCAGTCGCTCCATGTCAAACACATGTATTCAGCTGCATCCGGTTAGACTGGAAGCTGACCAACATATCTGCGTCTAATGATGGAGGTGGAGCGACGATCTTCCCAGGATGGTTGGTTGCATCTGGATGAGAGTTGTCGAAAATCGAGTTGAATAGCATGCGATAGGAGGAGGCCTATGTCCAGCAGTGGACTGCTTGAATTTGATGATAATTGCGATGATGATGCATCTAATGACCGGGATTTCGTAACTGTTCTCGCAAGCACTACTATAAAACGCTTCGAAAAGCTTTCTGAAACCACTTAGCTCCCTAAAGGGGACTGAACTTGGTTTGAGCATTTGGGATTTTATCAGCTTATCTTTTGAGTAAATGGGTAATAAATAAATAAATAGGTAAATAAATGTTTATTTTCTAGATTGTTTTACAAATGGTAATGGTTTTGTAATGGTGTGGCTCTGTCTCGCATAGGTTCACCGCATTATTTTGGCCGTTTTGCCATTATTTTGGCCGTTTTGCGTGGTGGTAGTGACGCATATTTTCCCCAAACTTTTCATTTTTGTGTTAGTCTTTTTTCTTTGCGTCATGTGTTACCGGAATTATACGTAATTTCTTTCTTTCTTTCTTTCTTGCTATGATGCTATCTAACATAATTATCCTGCTTCATTATTTTATTTCACTTAGTATTATTACGTCATAGATTACGTTCGCCAAACTTAAGAGCGTGCGTCATTGCGTAACATCCGTCGGGAGCAAGTTGGAAGTCTCGTGCGCTTATCAGTCTACGTCATACTGTAGTGCAGTTACTGGAACACTGTAATGCTGGTTGATGACAAAACTCTTGGAGGAGTTCCTCTCCTCAAGGAGTTCCATTGCTTCTAAATATTGAAGCAAAAGCAGGTATTAAGTACCTTAGCTTACAAAGGGAAAGATGCCATAACATAACGCCTTGTTTCCCCGAAGGGTTGGGCAGAGGTGTACACCCACATTTCCCCAGTTACATTTAAGTTCCATGTAATAGGGGGTAAGCCTATTGTCATCAACAGCAGGCGTAGCATGGCGCTTTCTATCTCTACGAAGAATAGATATAGCTTTTTCTATACAATGTGACAGTTCGTTTCTTCATTTTTGACATCCACCGTAGAAATCTTTCTACAATCTGTAATTTTGTCTTTCATTTATAACGATCTTTGTCTAGGTCTTTTTGTAGGTAGACTATTTCGGAAGAAAGTTTTCTATCCTTACTGTCAAAATCACACTGACAACCGATAAATCCAATGACAAAACAAAGAATTCTGAGTCGAATTATGTAAAAGAGGGAATTTCGTCAAAAGTGCAGTTGACTCTTTCTACTTTGCTGCCGTCTCGTACTGTCTACTGTCTACAGGAAACGTCATTTTTGTCTACTCTTCCGTCGACAAAACGGTGCTCATGCTACGTCTGCAGGGCACATATCCAGACTCCAGGATGCTACTGAAACTTTCCAGATGAAAAACCCAATAACACTTTGCCCGACCAGGAAATCGAACCCAGGACCTCATACTCTTGGGTTGCGGGTTAGTCCGAGGGTTGCGGGTTAGTCCGAAAGGGATACCGGGACCTTGGCAACAGGCAACTGAAGGAACACAGGGGTGGGTTTTAGTCAGTAAAAGTCTGACACGCCCATCCACACCACCCAGAGCGGGAGAAGTCTTTGGATGAATTCCAATCTCAAAAAAAAAAAATGACCTCATGCTCAGCAATAGCGCTTGCAACCATTAGACCAAGGAGGCAGTTGGTTTTTGGTTGGTGAGGTTTATAATCACGATGACACTTGGGTTATAATAAGTCATTACGAAACGCTTTACGTAGTTATTAAGCCACGCGGCCACTTATCAGCACGTGTTTATATTGGTCCTTCGAGTCGCATACGTTTTTAGTTCTGCTTCCAGCCAAATGAAATGCAAGTGAATAAAAATATTAAAAAGGAAGCGTCTGATATCCGTGTAACTAATAAGTATTTCCGAATCGTTGACTCCCGAACCGGAGTCGGAAATATTGGTTAGTGTAAGGTTAGAACCAGACAGCTGTTTTTAGGGTTTCGTACCTAAAGTCAACGGGACCTTAAGTCTCCGCTGTCCGTCCGGACCCTATTAATAAGATTCCGCTGTCTGTCTGTCCGTCTGTCACCAGGCTGTATCCCATGAACCGTGACAATTAGACAGTTGAAATTTTCACAGATGCGGATTTCTGTTGCCGTTATAACAACAAATACTAAAAAACAGAATAAAATAAGTATGGGGGCTCCCATACAACAAACGTGATTTTTTTTTGCCGTTTTATAGATAATATTATGGTACGGAACTCTTCGTGCGCGAGTCCGACTCGCACTTGGCCGGTTTTTCCTTTATGACAGACACTTAAAGTTCGTTTGCAAATACATCATAAACAAGACAGCTGAAAGCCTATGAATCATCATATCCTTATCAACGACAGTTCATTGATTCTTGTAATTATTTTCGTAAGTAGGTACATAATTACGTGTCTAAATAATAACGATCTAAAGTTAAGCTACGCTTGCCGGTTGGTTCGTGGATTGGTGACCATCTATTACATTCCTACCGAGACGGAAGAAAGCTTGACAGTCCTAACAGTTAGAAGCCCAAAAGTCGTGTTACCCAGTAACTTGGGTTTGGAGGTCACCTAGGTAGTCGCTCCATGTAAAACACTGATATACAGCTGCATTAGGTTAGACTGGAAGCTGACCCCAAGTCCCTAACATAGTTGGGAAAAGTATTCTTTAATGAATTACCTATGTTCTCATCTGTATTTTATGGTAAATAACTTAAATTAAAAGGATTGGCAGATTAATTGTAAATAATTACGAATATTATGTTACATTAACTACGTGATGATGACAAAGTAATATGACAGTTATTTGTTACAATATTTTGTTGTTAGTGACACATAGTATGGAAGCTATGAATCACGGTTACCCATCTAATTCGTGACCTCTTTATATGGTGTTGTGTTGAACTAGTAGCTAGCTGATTTGTAGGTAGGTACTTTAGTTTTGACATATACTTTGTGACACCATAATGTGAGGAGTATTAAAGTTTCACAAGTGGCGATTCGTTACTGTCGACCATCTTTTCGTATGGTTAGTGACTAACCTGGCGTCAGAGTTTTAAACCCGCCCATGGGCCTCTGACTTGGCTTCACATGCCGTCGAGAAATATCTCTCAGGCATGCCGTTTCCTCACGATGTTATCCTTTATATAATTATACAATACGCACATGAATACGAAAAGTTAGAGGTGCGTGGCTTGGTTTCGAACTCGAGACCCTATGACTTCGCCGTCTGACGGTCGCACCAATAGGCTATCACTGCTCTAAATAGTCCACCATAAAAATTGTTTAGAACCCTAAGTAGCCTAGTGTCTATGTGACAGCTACATAGTTTCAATCTTAATGAACATGTTGTCAAAAGTGGTTAAGGAATTATGAGCTTGACTATAAGTTTGGCACATCTGGAGCACTCACGTCCGCCACCTGGCTGACTGATTAGTCCCTATTTTTGCCAAACCATGGGCTTACTATCCACCAACCCGCACTGGACCCGCGTGGTCAATCACGGCCTACTCACAGAGAGGAGGCATCGTCTCATTACTCTGCTCTATGGGCTATTGGTACATAGTTCATAGCGATACATGAGAAGTGGAGAACACGACTATGTTTTAAATAGAGTTTCATGCATGGTTATAATTCTAATCAGATGTAGAGCAGAGTAAGAGCAGTGGTGGCCCAGTGGTAACGGCCACGTCTTACGAGTTGTAGGTCGTAGGTTCGAACCGTGACAGGCGCTTTAGTTTGTGTAAATTATTTCAACGCCACTGCTCTCAAAAGCAGCAGTCGGTGAAGGAAAACATCGTGAGGAAACCGGCATGTCCTAGAACCAAAAATTCGAAGACATGTGACATCTACCAACCCGCACTGGGCCCGCGTGGTGGACTACGGCCCACTCCCTCTCACAGAGAGGAGGCCTGTGTCCCAGCAGTGGGAACATTATAGGCTGATTATGCTTATGTAAGTGACTTGGTATTTCCTACGGACCGAGTGTCTTCTGATCAGAGGGTCCGATAAATGGCTGGAGATACTTGTATCGGCTTGTACTTGTAGGGTCTAACTGCTTATCAGACTATCATAGATACTCTATGAGTCTCTCCAAGCCAATTAGGATTAGTAGGAGGGAAGGTCACCCATCCTGCACGTTACCGCGTTAAATTGCTTAACCGCTTAGATTAACCGTACTACGCTGTAGCCACTCCTATAAAAACAACATTTACAATTTTTTATGTGAACAAATAATATTGAAACATTTACCTCTCGGAACCATGTCTTTCCTCTTTTCAGTTTAAACATATTATAACTCCGAAAAACTTTGTTTAACTTATAATTTCACACCACACCACTAGGCCACATATTTGTTTTATTGTCAATGTCCAATTAAACGTATAAATGTGTAAAATAAGGTAATATGTAAAGGAAAACGACAATAAATTCGTCTTGTTCGTAGAGCGAGTGACACACTGACTGCAGTTGTGTCATTGTAGCGATATTATTTAGTGATGGGCGTACGTCGATGGTTTTTGTCGATGTTTTTCCGCAAATGTGTCGATACTTTTCTCATGGTTGTCACACACTAGTTTTCAAAAGCCAATAATGTATTACAAACTGGATTAGTTCGTCAACAAGGAAACCCGTAATCATAACATGTTTCCTTAATGATACATATTTTAATAGTCCGAACAATAGTAAAATATTTAATAATAATATGTTGAATCTATAAATTCGTTGTCATGCTAAATATCCCTACGATATACTACACAAGAAAATCAACATGATCGTGGACGTACGCACATCGTGTATTCATTTTACTATAATATTTTCCCTACACATGTCATGTTCGTTCATTTGCCACAAGCACGGAGCAGACTGCTTGCGACATTAATAACGAAAGGGAATAAAATAAGGAAAATGAAAAATAAGTAATTAACTGGTTAGTGCTTTACGTATAACTATGAGTGTTTAAAATGAGTAACATTTGTAGTAAATTAAGTAAATAAAACATAAACAAAATGAATTTTATAATTATTTTATTTAATAAAATATAAACAAAATGAATTTTATAATTATTTTATTTAATAAAATATAAACAAAATGAATTATATAATTATTTTATTTAAAAAAAGAAATAATGACAATAAGTGTCAAAAGTAAAAAAACAGAACATGCGCATTAATAGCAAAACTGGCAGATTTCAAAAGTACTGCAAGATTCCAAAACTTTCAAAATCATGAGAAATGATGAACACATTCCTTGCAAACCAACCTTTAAAAAACTTAGCTAAACTCCATATCTCAACAACATAAAACAAAAAATAAATTAATTTGATGATTTTTTGTTGATGGTTCATTGACCGCAGTAATTGGAGTCACTCGAAATATAAGTTTATAAAAATCTGCTGTGTTTTTTGTGTATACTTTACAGACGGGATGGGTATCTGTACCCACCGCATCTGCGGAGTTAAGCTAGCTAATTTAAAATAACCCGGTATAGTCTACATTACCGGCCAAGTTCCGGCGAACGGAACAATGTATGTCGCATCACTAGTGCCCTCTTATCTCCGGCCGGTCGTCAATTCGATGTTAGGAAGTGTAATTGTTATCTTGCTTTATTACTCTGCACTGATTATAATTGTGTTGTCGGTTGCCGCACTAGTCAGTTCCAATGAGAGCTATAGTAGAACCACAGCCTAGCTGTGTAGCAGTTAATCACCGCAACTCCACTACGGAATGATGACAGAGGAGCAGGCAGATCTATCGTAATAATGACATTAGCAGCTTCGGATGTAACATTCAGACGTAGCGTTCTAATTTTAAACGTAAATACAACCGTATGTCATTCCATGTATGTGTTATTTGTATCGTACGATGACCCTGTCACATGTCCGATGGCGATGAACCACTGCATATTAACTACACTGTGGTACTAGAGCGTAACCTGAGACTTCAATCATCCCATATATTAGACGTGTATATGAGGATTTAGCCCAGTTAAATCAGTTACTTTGTATTCTCGCTACAGCCATATTTCCACATTTGGCGACCAGTCGTTCATAAGATTTCCGTAGAAAACTTGCCCTTATAATGTTGCCGTATTCGTAATTCTGCTTCCAAAACTACAGGAATTTCGTTAAAGTTCAGTATGCAAATTGTGTTTTTATAGACAGATGACGTTTTTACACCTTTGTTATGTAAACAAACCTTCAAGATTACGAGTAAACATAAGTGATGCAGAGCACGTGTGCACCAAGCATTACAGTACTAACATCGTTCGAAAGGTGCATCGGTGCAAGATTTACTGTGGAATTGACAGGTCATTGCTTGCAGACCACTTAGTCCATTTAACTCGGTTGATATTGTCGTTAATCATTTCATACTTTACGATGGTATTAGCTGCAGTTAAATTGGCAATTCTGCGCTGGGCAGGGCTTAATTGCTTCGAGTCTTGAAGTCCGTACTAGAAAAATATTGGAAAGAGCTTTTTGGATAATATATATCTGTGAAAGTTTGTAATCAACAAAAGTACTTTCAAAAGCGTGCTGATTGAAATAGCATAGAAAAGCTCTTTAAAAAAATCTAATGAGTAGCATGCTAAAATGTAAAAAAAATAGCTAAGATACTTTATTGGATTTAGAAATATCTTTAAGTTTTCGGACCATGAAGGTTCTATTTTTTTTTTTCTAATTTTATTCTCTGTGTAGGTTTATCTTTCAAAAACTACTTGAGCTAATGTAACTAATATTCAACGTCTTCCAGCCTCATTAAAATGCCTAATGGCACTTCACTGTATTGCATTAGTACCGTTCAAGAATACTATACGAGTTACGACGAGATACGTGCATTTGTTATTATGTTTTTAGTTTTGATTCCAACTTCAGTTCAACTGTTTTACGTTTATAGGAAGGCTCTGACAGCATTTCTCTATTGCTTGACATGTACTCGTATAGATTATCGATTAACCTGTTTCAAGAAAGCGTTTCCAAAATTTCGCCCACACCGATTTAAACGCTGAAGTTTGATTAGTCTAAAAACTGCAAAGGAGTATTCTATATCTGAAATTCTGAACATGGTCCTTCGAGCCGGATCACGGCCATCAATAGGCTAAAAATCCTCCTTTATAGAGGCCAGTATTAGAAACTACGAGTCTGCGTGCATTAGTAATTTTTATTTACCACCCAAAAAAAGTTCAGTTAAATGTTTGCCAACTGGTTGTAAAATTGAATGAAAGTTCCTCTGGGTCTTTGTCATATTAAAAGGAAAACCACGAAACCATAAATTGAACATCATAGGGAATTTATTTAGGCCATATCCGTTAGCTTGCGAGGTCATAAGGAGGTAAAAAAGCGCAAACCTAAAGCAATCAATTCAGTACTTCACGATAACCCGTTGCAAAAAGTTGTTCCACAAAGTCATCATCACAAGAAACTGTGCCAAAAAGCGAAAATCGAAAATGGACAAGATAAGATACCAGGATTTGGAACCACCTGTATACCTACATGAGCCAATCCCATTTAATATAAAAAGTGAAAATAAATCAGCATTGACGTCTGTTTTCATTGAAAACTGAAATCCATTTGAATTTCGCGAATGAATCGCTCGCATTGAATCGATACATTGACATGAAGAGCGCGCCGGATGCACGCCATTGGACAAGAACACGACGCCATGTTATATTAATACACTGGACAGATGAATTACAGAAATATAGATCGGAAAAGACCTAGAAAATGTGGGAGACTTGCAGTCTGAAATTATGGTGATAAACTGATAACACAGGTATGAGAGTTAACTAAAAAGTAACTTCGAAGTGCGCTAAAACTTTTAGAAGAACAAAGCTACCACTTTCAAAAATTAGCTTGCGTAGATATTACTGTAGGTTAAGAGTCTTAAGAGGGTTAAGGCTATACCACTGCTGTAAAGCTATCAAAGCTACAAACAAAAACACCGGCCAAGTGCGAGTCGGACTCGCACACGAAGGGTTCCGAACCAATAACTATAAAAACGGCAAAAAAATCAAGTTTTGTTGTATGGGAGCCCCTTAAAATATTTATTTTATTCTGTTTTTATTTGTTGTTATAGCGGCAACAGAAATACATCATCTGTGAAAATTTCAACTGTCTAACTATCACGGTTCATGAGATACAGCCTGGTGACAGACGGTGGAGTCTTAGTAATAGGGTCCCGTTTCACCCCTTGGGTACGGAACCCTAAAAATAAACACACAACCTATCTGAGACGTATAAGAAGATAAACAAAGCCTGCCCTTCAGGCTTTGGAAGCTTTTAACATTTCTGAAAGCTTATTAGCACAAGATTTGGAAACGTGAGGACAATGGTCTTTCCAAGCTGGTCCTACGGTTCTTCCCTACATTCTGCCCCGCCGCCATATTAGAACGGGTGAACAACACAATGTGTGCGCTTGCGCATAAATTTACAGCACGACAAGCAGTAATAGGACAAATTAACACAGACCTATGGTCCTGCGGTCCGCGCTGACTCAGGGCACGCTTTTATTTGGTTTGTTTGTGTTTGCTGGACAAGGAAAATAGTTTGGTACCTACCTAACCATCCTCTCTCGACTAAAAATAGTTTGGTACCTACCTAACCATCCTCTCTCGACTAAAAATAGTTTGGTACCTACCTAACCATCCTCTCTCGACTAAAAATAGTTTGGTACCTACCTAACCATCCTCTCTCGACTAAAAATAGTTTGGTACCTACCTAACCATCCTCTCTCGACTAAAAATAGTTTGGTACCTACCTAACCATCCTCTCTCGACTAAAAATAGTTTGGTACCTACCTAACCATCCTCTCTCGACTAAAAATAGTTTGGTACCTACCTAACCATCCTCTCTCGACTAAAAATAGTTTGGTACCTACCTAACCATCCTCTCTCGACTAAAAATAGTTTGGTACCTACCTAACCATCCTCTCTCGACTAAAAATAGTTTGGTACCTACCTAACCATCCTCTCTCGACTAAAAATAGTTTGGTACCTACCTAACAATCCTCCCTCGACACTATATTTTGTTAGGAATATCCTGGTAAATAAAACAGTTAATAACGCCCTCTAGTTTGTGTAACAGGAGGTCATTTCTTTAGGAGCCATTTTAACTATGTTGGAACTACAGTATACAGTACCTTTATTTCCAGATCTCATCAGCTATATAGAATTTTTGTCATCACAGAAATTGAGTACCTACCTAAACAAAACTTACAAGTCAGTTGGTTTACTTATCGGAAACTTGATTAGCTTTTAGTAACCATAGTAAGAAAGTCCCTTTCTTGTTTATTTCTTGCAGCAGGCGTAGCATGGCGCTTTCTATCTCTACGAAGAATGGACATAGCTTTTTCTATACAAAGTGACAGATCGTTTCTTCATTTTTGACATCCACCGTAGAAATCTTTCTACAATCTGTCATTTATCTTTCATTTCTAACGATCTTTGTCTCGGTATTTTTATATGTAGACTATTTCGGAAAAAAAGTGAAAAATAACTTTCGGAAGTCGGTGGCAAAAAACCAAAATTGAAAAGCAAAGACACCGACTTCCGAAAGTTATTTTTCACTTTTTTAGTGTTATTTTTTTGAAGTCGGTTGATTATTTTTTAGTAAAAAGTTTTTATAACCTTCATGGTTATTTAATATTTAACTGTAATTGCACAATATGTAGCAGCGATTGTAGACGTAGCGTTATCGGCACAGCACCTCTTATCGCTTTGAATATTAGCTAAATATACCTCGCTGTGGTCATGTGTTGTAATGTTTTGGAAGAGGGGACATTTTCCTTTGCTTTATGCATTCTTTTTGAATCAGCTTATATAAGTACACGGAACACATGGAGCAGACAAATATCTACTTAAGAATGCAATGGTATATATTCCTTTAGGTTCCACATCAATAAATCTGTTATTTTTTAAATACATGTCCAATGGGTTTAATATAATTATAAATTACCATCTTCCTAGCACGGCGGGCTGTGCTGGGGCGGCTGCTGCAGGTGCAGAAAACCTCAAACGGCGCAAATATAACAACCTTATTGGTAGCTATATTTTTGAGCCGTTTGGGGTTGAAACACTAGGGCCGTGGGGTCCGAGTGCTCATCGAGTATTTCGGGACATCGCCAAGCGGTTGGTCGACTCTTCACGTGACCAGAGGGCTGGTCAATTTCTAGGTCAAAGAATCAGCATTGCCATCCAACGTGGCAATGCTGCCAGCCTTTTGGGCACTTTTCCCACTGACAGCGATGCGGAAGAATTTTTTGACGCCCTATGAGCCCTACTTTCCATAATAATTTTTATTTTGCTTTGTATATAATTTTAGTGTTAGATTGTATATAAAAACATATGATTATTAAATTAAGTTAGAAGTTTAAAATTATAAAATTAAAAATATAGATTACCTAATAGTTTCCTTTCACATCCATCTTTTACTATTTTCACATTTCTAAGGAAATCAAGTTCTCAAAGAGTTAAGACCACTGCACTCGTTTGCAGTTCTTTATTTTTATTACAAGGCTCAACGATTCCAGATTGTAACTATACGGACCAATCCTTTAATTAATTTACGAAGATGTACAAAAACTTTTAATTTTGGTCCTTTCGGGCGGATGTACCTGTAAAAGTAGTGTTGGTCCTTTCAGGAGTCGTTTATGCACATAGCACATGAAATCACAATTATATTAGTTCCTTACCTCATGATATCCATGTCCAACAGGCTGGGCTCTTGGTCGGGGAGCCCTGAACTGTGTGATTCGAGGGATAACTAGAGGCGGCCTCTGGTCTCTGCTGTACACTGCACATTCTTCTGGCGTTATCCACTGTGGACAAAGACAGGTTCATGTTAGATAGAGTCAGAGAAAATTTTATACTAATTGTAAAGGTTTTTTTTTGTCCTAGCAGACGTATATTTATTATATATATGTATTGGAATCGATTATCGTTTACATTTCATAACCTAACCAATCTTAAACACGATATGCAATTTTAATAGATTCGTATTTTAAGAACTATTAGTTCAAACTCTTTCACGGCAATTGTTATACGAATGTTTTTCATTACGAAGTTGATGCAGATAAATTGTGCACACATTATGTAAAAGTCCAGGACCAGTTGCAGTCCATAGAGTAAACTCTCAGACATCACTTCGAAATTCGAATAGTATAGTAGTATAGTATAGGTGTGAAGCCGAGCTGCTTCAAAAACAAAAGAGTTCGTTTTGGAATTACATAGTGACAGTCACTTGAGTATGATTCGAAGTGAACTTGACAGTATAACTATTGCTCTGTGGTTTGTTGTTGTTCTGTTGTTTGTTGTTGTGTTACACTACAGACCTCCACGAACTGACAGTATAAAATTCGCAACAGGCAACAACATTCCTATCCATTAATACTGGATGCTAATTAATGGTGAAACACAATGATTTCCTTTCACGATCGTGTTACAGCTTGCACAGTGTTCCTTGTTGCACATCCTGCCGCGATGGCGCCACATGGGAATCAATGGAGGGCCAGTTAACACCAGTCTTTAAAGTACTTATGGCTACTCTCTTTGCATTATTTGAATGGATTACCCCTGTCCTGCATGATTGATGTCTATGCAGATTTGATTGCATCAGTATCAATCAAAATCTTAATTAGGTAGGTATATGTCATCGTTAAATATTTCAATTATTATTTTCTACAGTAAAATATCATAATTAGATTTGCCTTCCTTCAGAAACTTCTGCATCCTACCTCATAAGTTGATCTTTATGAGGTAGTCGTACTATATACCAGTAATGCTAAATTAGGGTTCTTAGTTGTGCATCGTTGTTTATATTGATTTTCTCTTCACGATTTTAGTTTTTCTTAATTGTAATGTAACTTGGTTTCTCCCAAATCATTTGGTAATTTATCTAGTTAGTTTATGATTGTAAATCTTCATCTATTCAACGTGTTTAGATTGCTAATTACGTAATAACTAGTCAGTAATCTGCTGCAACTACAAACACGAAATCATCAGTAAAATTATTTATTTTCACATACGTCTGCGGCTAAGTCACACTCTATTGAGTATCAATCATCTGAGTTATGTTTGTCGTTGTATCTTGAGTTCTTGAAACCTCCGCGGACGGTTGAGGTTATGAGCGAGAGATGGCGTTGATTGTCAACTAGAACATTAGAGATCAAGATCTCCCTTGCGATTAAGTAAAGTTAAAAGTATATTCTCAAAATTATGGAATCTATCCCCGTGGACCCAGTAATGGGTCCACCCACCGGGACCACGAGGAAATTTCATGACCCGTGGTCCCATGGCATCAGGGATTGTTCTCTGGACTTCTGACTATATCGATAGAAAATTAATTACAACCATGGAACCTTCCTATGATTAAATACAAATCTATAATATTGTTGTATGTCATACAGCAAGGCAGCAGCAAGGGTTTACCATAGTCTAGAGAGTTTAATCAAAAGACGTTAAGTTACTGGCCTGGCTAATATGATTCTACTAAATCTACTGGACATTAGCAACATTTCTGCCTATTTGACCTCATAAACTTAAGATGAGTGACTAACAATGGACCGGTCCATACGTAATACGTCCATTCCATACCTACTTTCTAAGAGTATTTCACGCGCGCCTATACAATTAGACAATAATGATCCTCTTTTACTACTCAAAGAGTCTCAACAATTTTGAACTCCTGACATTTAAACATTAAAAAGATATCAGGAAATGCCATCTTGCATAATACCGTCCATTACAGACGATTTTAAATGTATTACGAATAATACAATTATATTGTAATGTAAGTATCGTTAGCAAATGCTATAACGTTCCGTAATCAATGATTATGTATGGAAGGACCAATAAATCTTGAGCTACGGCGAACATAGGAACTACATTTGAAAGAGCTGATTTTCACCTTTTGCGTTGTAAGCAGCGCTAAAGTGAAGTTTCATAGTATACTGGTTTATGACATACTGTAAGTCAGTCTCGTTGGTTTCTGATTCGTAGAAATGTGCTTAGTAATTGTACCTGATTGCGTTACATAGTTATGGTTATGGCTGCCGATGCTGATCTATAGCTGAGAAATCGAAGTTGCTCTACTTATTTCGACATTCAAGACTTTTTTGCAGATAGAAACGATGAAGAAAAACATAACCGTTGAAAACGATAAAAAAAAATGTTTTAGACTAAACCCAAGAATTCGAAGACATGTTACATCCACCATGCAACCCGCACTGTTCTCGTGGTGGAGTTCGGAACAGGGGTCTCACAGAGAGGGCTTATGTCTCAACAATAAATAAATAAATTCTTTGGCATAAAAAAATGTGTACAAATAAAGTGAATCGCTGACTCCTGCCCTAAGTAAAAACTAAAAGCACATGTGTTACAGGAGCCAAAGCCAATAGGAACATTATAGGCTGATTATGCTTAAATGCTTTATCCATACTTAATCCATACTAATATTATAAATTCGAAAGTAACTCTGTCTGTCTGTCTATATGTTACGTTTTCACACCTAAACCACTGAACGGATTTCGATAAAATTTGGCAAGGAGCATCCTAGGGAAGGACATAGGCTACTTTTTAACGACATACCACGCGGGCGAAACCGCGGGCCGAAGCTAATTATTTTTAAAGTACTGAGGTATTCCTAAGAAAGGAGAGAGGTCCAAGTTAAGCCACAGAAACATTGCTAGACATTTCTACATAGTATCTCAGATATGGCCCATATGAACCAAAGAATTTATATAAATGCCATTCATCAAATTAGATCTTCAAGATAGTGATGAGCCGAGTTGATTGATTGACTGACTCGACATTATCTTTCAATCAACGCCGAAATGTTTAACGTGCTTTTAGTAAACAGTTTAAAGTAAACATAACCTATCTACAACGTACATAAAATACTAGTAGCACATATGTACTCTCTGACTAATAATAGGTATCTAGTAGCACGAGTATGAGTTAAAAACACGTGCGCTGGAAAAATATTTACGTCGAGCTAACTGTGTTGAAGAATTCCAGTCTTACTTTTAACACATAGTAAATAATAGTACCTAAGACATGAAGCATAATAATTCTTAGTAAGAATTAATTAACGGTAGAAGGATCGTTGGCAGACTAATAGCTAGGAGGTGAGTGGAAGACCTACAGAAGATCGCAGGGGAAGAGACCTGGATGAGACTCGCATACACCAGGGAAGCATGACACAAAGATAGGAGGCCTGTACTCAACAGTGGATGGAACAAGGCTGCCAATGACGATGAAATTTATTTTGTGTCGGAATTAGGTACGTCTACGTACGTATTTAATTATTGTATTGTTTTTTTCGATTCTATTCTGTAGATTATTCCAAAATCATTAAAAACTATTTTTATCAAAATTTATAAAATAGTTTCATTATATCATTCGCCATTCCCCACTCCCCACTCCCGTGATGCTGAGAACCATTTGGCTAAGTTTTAGCAACCCGTCCCTGCCTCGCACAGTTTTATACGATAAAATATCTAGATTTCTTTATTACTTTTATGTTTGTTTCATTTAAATATACAGCATGTAAGGGTAAACACTCTTGTCATTCAAACCATGGGTAGTTGACTTAAATATAAAAATAAATGACCGAACGCAACAAAAAAAAAACGTTATTTTCATTAAAAGATTTTAAAAAGTTTCTATCTGACACCGTGCTTGCTAGCAAAACAGCTGACTGACTAAGGGAGGGATCGCGCTCGCTGCCGGTCAGGTCACATCCCGTACCCCCAGCCCGTGTTGAGACGCAAGTTCGTTGCCCTAGCTCATAGGGCAACGAACTTGCGTCTTTTGTGGTAAAATTTAGATCTAAAAAATTAAAAAAAAAAGTTGTAATTTTCCATTGATTTTATGTTCTATAAATGAAACCAAACCACTGGTTGCAAGGATAACGGTGTTTACCCTAACACCCTGTATTGTACACATAACCCTGCATCAAATGTTAAAAGAACAACGAAACGTGACTTTAATTTATAAATAGGTTCAGATAGAAGATAGATAAATTACCCAGATAATAATAATAAAAAACTAACTTCCAACTTAACTAGATTTACAGTTTTAGTCAGATGTTAGTTGACCTTGGTACCACTTCCCATTCTAAAAGGAACCCGGATATTGGTATTCGAAACTGACCTATTGGCCGTAGGTTTCTTGTGACTCACTACTGATTGGGACAACGCCTCGTCTAGCAATGACGTCAGGGCAAGAAACCGCTGATCGTCACTTTTTTTTATTTGACTGTGACAGACTATGCACCGTCTAAACCGATGGCTATAGAAGCATGAATTTTTGCACACAAGAGATTCTTATTTAACGGTAATGAGCACAATGTAGCACGGAGTAAGGATTATTGAAAATTCGTCCTCTATGGACATTAAACAGGAAATGAAAGTTTGTATGGAAGTTTGATATTTGCCGATGGGAAATCCTATCCCACAAGGATTGTCAGAAAGAATATAGTGGGCAAGACAAAGATGGTGTCTGCAATCCCATTAAAATCCATGTCAATCCACAATTCATCTTTTATAGAATCTAAGTAACATTTACATGTTTAGGACTAAAACGTGTATTCACAATGTATTACTCAGGCAGGTAAATATGCAGTAATAAACAATGGAGAGGCCTTTGTCGCGCAATGCTTAGCTGATTAATTGAAATTAATTACCTGGATAAGACTTGCTTCTCTACTGGCACACAAAGCCTCTCGTTAGTTAAAGATCAATGGCGTAGCAGCTTCTGACTTTGCAAATCCAGTGGGTATAGCTAGGCTAGGTTAACCTTCGTTACATTATGGTCTTTGAACACACCTCTTTTAATTAAACTAAAATAAAACAAATATTTAAGGGCCGGTTATACAGCCAAATTACAAATTGGTTGGTTGTGATTTCTAGGATTCTTTTCAATATTTCTGTTCCGTCAGTACTTTTTTCTTCTAACAAAATCAAGTCATCAGTTACCATATCACCACTGTCATCATCACCATAATTATGACAATGCATCAGGGTTTTTCCATACTTCCATTTAATCTTACGTCTTTCCTTCCACGTCTACACCCACAGACATGAATCACTCAAATCATGAATGAGATGATGCGATTTCGGAACCGGTTAGATATAGTCTCCTTGACCCGAAACGTCAAGTTTGCGTTGGAGTTTGTTTACTGAATTCTAGTAGACAAAACCTGCTTGATGGTGTTATGTTTATGGTTGAAGTTATGAATGGTACTGTTTCATCTGTGGATGCTAATGAGATGTAGGCATGTGAGGTTATTGGTCTTGTACGATTTGGTAATAAAAAATTACGTTTAGAGTGCAAATACGAAGTTCAGCATTCAAAGCTATATTATATACAGTTGACATGAGCTGAAATGTCTAAAATGATAGAAATGTGGAATTCAAAAATAGTATCTAAAGGACCGGTGTTCCAATTTCGAAAGCATGTAACGAGATTAGTTCCAGAAAATGAGACTGCAGTAAAATTATCGAGAGCAAAGGGATGTCATAAAATATGAATGGACACAGTCTTATAGTATAATTCTGTATAGAATCATACTATAAGACTGTGTCTATAGTTAATAAAAACGCAACGAAAAATACTACTGCAACAATTGAGCCGATTGCAGAAAGAAAATGTCCAGAAGTAACACAAGTACATAAAACATGTTTCCGTCCACGTCGAACAGACCATGACTCTAATAGATAATGCTAAACAAATACATACAAAGTACAGTACCGGAGGACCACAATGTCAGACGGGAAATATTTAACATAATTATCAAGGAAAACATTAATTACAATCAAGAGAATAAATCATTTCTATCAGTTGTATCGCAAGCAATACACTTTAGTGTCTTTGCCATAGTGATCTCAGGAATCACTGTACTGGTTCGATTTGTATTTATTGCATTTGGAGACGCCGTTTAAGATTTAAATGGCTTCTTTTGCTTTGGTTTTAGAGCTATTTTAGGGTTTAAAACAATCGAGGTTAGTCTGACTATTTATAAATAAACTTTCAAGCGTCTCAGCTGACCCTTTATTTGTATTGAAGTAAAAGTCATCCTAAATCGAGAATGGGGAGTCTCATTTGCAGAGCACTGACTGTCTAGTAAGTCGTCTAAGCTGCAATAGAGTTGTTTCTAATTGAAGAAGAAAGCAAAGCATAGGAAAAGACTCCCGATAATTATGTAACGCCCCTAGATAATATTACCAAGAGGCATAAAGTTATCGGGAGTCACGCACAATGGTCCACCTTAGGGACTAAGTGTGGAAACCAAACCCCTAACAGACAACATAGTTATCGGGAGTCTTTTCCAGAAAACAGTGAAACATTTATTGATGTTATAACTAATATTTCTAAGATGCTTGCTCCAATCGAACTGAATTTGCTTATATAACTGCAGCAGATTAATTGTATAGAAGTAAGGCTCACTTGGCAGCTATATCTAAACCTGTAGACCCCTGACTGTATGGGAGGACTAAAAACACTGTTTTTCCATTCCATCGCCACAAAGTCTGATCCATTGTATATGCAATATATGCAAAACAGGACACGACAAAGCATAAATCTTGCAAATTAGTTGCATGCACTGATTTCGTTGACTTCAAGCAGTCTGGAGGACTAACTAATTTACGAGTAGGAACTCATTCATTATTTGCTATCATAGTATCATAAAGTATATCATAATAAAGCTGTTATTGTTTCTTCTAATTGACATTGCTGTCTCTGTCGCACTAAATAAGAATATGAATGAATTGATGATGCGGGCGATCAATTAGGTGTTAAGGAGAAGTATCATGTGATTGCTTTTCAAGGTGCTATGAAAATTGAAGCTAGTAATTATCTTATAAGTAGATGTGGCTGATAAGACGGATGCGAAAGATGCATCTCTTTTTGTTATAGAAAACAAAACACCATTTGATGTATGTTGTATGTCAGATACAAGTTAACATGACAGTACCAAAACTATAATTAAACAATCTCGTAAATCAGTTGCCTATTATTTTCTGCCTTTCACTTTTCAACCCGGTATGCTTTCCATTTTTAATACCCCTTAATAACATGATATCAAGAGTTGAACCACCTTATTGACCTTACAAGTCAACGCGAATGGAGCTCCCATTCATGAGTTTGATGCACTGTCCCTCTCTGACTAGACGTACGCGCAGCTTGCGAAACGAGACAGGAAATAAAGTCAATGAGAGTCAATTAACCATGATATTTAATTGGATTCGCTGTAGGATACCATTTTAGTCGTGTATTGTTAATTCAAGGAATGATTGGATGTGAGTGAAAAAGTTGATGGCGACCTGACTGTGGTGCTAACGATCCTGGCTCAAGTGTATTTCAATTGTAACAAAAAGCGAACGAATTATATCTTGTTTTGAAGAATGATGAAAAACTAGCCTCCGATACGTATTGTTTCTTGGGAGGTTCTCACTGAGTGTCAATGATAAGCTAGACAGTACAAATGCAATCGAAATCTCATTTATTTACCGCTGTGCACTGGAATAAATGAGCTGACGACTTTTACTATATATTTTCTGCCCACAGTACCTTTTAAATGTGATAAAATAACGCGGTCCTGAGTGGTTAACTCAAAAAATACGATCACACTTTTTTCATACAATTTAAATCAAATACACACTATACGTATCGTTACAGTTTTAATTGATTATGGAAACCACACCAAGTGTAAAGGATGAAGAACCATATCGATTCACACTAGTTGGCGTGTAATGTAACGCAGTGATACACGTTCAAATGATTCTTCATTATTTTTTGTCTCAAACTCAAACAATGGATTTAAAAAGACAAACGAAGAGAATTTCAGTGTTGCCATACGAGAGCACTTAGCTGCGCCTGAGATTATACAAACAATAGTATCTGTCAAAATATTGTTACTAACAAACGAATAGTGGAGTATTGTTAGAATGAAATGTAGGAATGATGACAGGGTTATGCGTTGTGTTGCTATAACTAGTGATTGTGGATTATGTATTATTGGTGCTTTTGTCTGTTTGTCAGTAATCCAGCAAGACTTGATGAAAAATTGAAGTTTAGTTAACAGTCTGTGAGGAGTCTGTAATTATGATAACGATGAAGAATAAGCAAGAACATCAGAAACAAACCGCTTGAAAGTAAAGAAATCTGTTTTACATTTTGACAAAACAAAAGCGTTTTTTGAGGCACAAAGATGATCGATGATCATAGTAAAAAAGAAAACAGGTGACTATCGTATTTAAGAGAAGACAAGAGACGGAGAGGTAGTCGTTCGATAAGATGATAATATTTAAGGAGGCTCTTTACCTAGCGGAGGAATCATAGATGCAAGGATTTAAGCATGGGAACTCATTAACCACCAAACATTTCCGCTAACCGCTTTAGGCAGATATTGATTCATAAAATTATAAATCTTTATTATTAGAATAGCATACCTAATTAATTTTAACATTTATTGGTATGGATGCAAAACATTTAATTTATCCTCGTTTTCAATTAATTTTAACAATGATGTAGTTATAAATATCCAGACAACATTGTATTATTTTCTATGGTAATTCCCTATGAGATAGTTATTTATTTTTACTGTTGGAAACCGCTTTATTGTAGAAAAGCATAGGTGGAGGAAAAAAGGATAATGTGCTCTCAATTTATATTGTTTCGCAGAAACTTGGGCTCCTTTTTAATCAATATTTTATTCATAATGTTAGTACTAAATTTTGAATTAAATATTAGGTAAGTATTACAACGCATGTTTTGATTACGTATTTTCCAATTCATAATAAGGTCTTGAATTATCCAGAACCCATTTTGCTGTAGTAAGTAAGGAAAGCATGCATGATGCTGTCATATGTAATATTAGCGTCAACAACGTAGCTGTTACAGAGGCACAAAAGTTAGAAAAAATAGATTCCGATATTCTGACACAAATACAAGCATAGACACAACATAAAACACGTGACAAAACCGATGAAAATAACAATAAAGGACTACAAAAGTTAAGGAAATATCATATAGGTAGCTACAGTGACAATAATTGACCACTAATTATAAACACACACAATATTATCCCTACCATCAAAACAAGACACTATAATAATTATGTTTAGAGACACGTTCCTGGAATTGAAACAAAATTCAATGAATTCATGATAATTTTTGTGGTTTCCTCTATACTTATCCTGAATTATAAATTTAGGTCCATAATATGCACTTTATTTTAAAGGTATTTGATTAATTCAAGAATCACATGACTCACAAAGGAGTAAAGGAGTGTTTCTTCGATACGTGAATTATCTATTTTATGGCTAATAGTGATGTCACCGTGTACTATTAGGTCATTTAGTGGCGCCGTCTTCATTAAATTCGGTGGCATTAGGTTTTTTTTTTTTCACTTCCATAATTCGTAATTTTATTTACTGAAGGTAGCATACTACCAGATCTCAACAAGTTGTCTGCTTTCATTCTTCACATCAGGCAACATACAACTACCCACATTAAATAAAATCGAAAAAGGATTTATTTAGGACTTATGACGTAGTAGGGTTGGTCCTTTGATCTTTTCGGAGTTGGGCTTGGATGGAAGTACAGTGAAAGATGAACTGGATCCAAAGCAACTCTGAAACTTGCAGAGGTAGTCCAAGTATGTGTTTTGTAGTGAATCAAATTAGAACATTTATCAAAAAACATCAAGCAAGAAAATGTCTTCCTACTCCATGTTTAGGTACCAGTTGTCAAAATCGATGATGAGGTTTCAAAATATACTATAAGGAACGGATATAAAATGATCTGTTTTTATGTAGATATGAAGCATGTTTTAACATCTTATGTTTCTGGAAGCCATATTTCACACCTTGTAGAATAAACATCGGCTTACGGGTGATAAAGATGAGCAGCATACTAAGTGTTGTCAGGTATAAAAATTACTAAAGATTCAACGTAAACAAATACCTTATAAATATTTGGTAAACCTTTTCTTAATAACTCTAGGCCTCTTCCGGGGTCAGTGAAATAATTCGCCAATGAATTGTTGGAATATATAATTTTCCTATATGATTAAAACCATTTGCGCTTCCTAGTTCATTAAAACTATTTCCGCTTGTATGAAATCCCAATGATCTTCTGCTCGATCCATCGATCCATATTCACATCAGGAAGAAAATATTTATGGAAATTCGCATTATCTGAGTTTTCGTCGTCATATTATGACAAACTTCAGTCTGTCAACATTCTGTTAAAAAGCTCTTTACTGGACTCCTCATTTTCGCAAGAAAGTATCAAGATTTCTATCTTTTATTTTGGCTAAGTTTGTATGATGATATCATTAACGCATTTGGATTTTGCTCAGTCGTTTCGTTAACTGGAGGACGGATTCCAATTTAGAAATTCTATTTGGATTTCTGACCATTATTGAACATGTGTCAATTGAGACTACAAGAATTTATATGCGGCAATTCCAATTTTTGATATCGAACAATTGAATTGAATTGCAATTAGTAGATAACTTTACACAGTATTTATTATTTATGTAAGTACCCAGGATTTGATAATATCTTGATTTAAAAGGGTGTCCTTGGAGTTTCTTACCCGTTCTTCTCCATGGAGATCTACGTTATGGAATAGGCAACGAGCTTGAACTTTCTGATTAACCGACTCCTTGGCAATTCAAAAGTGCCTGTAAATAGTTTAATTGAAATAAATGCTTTGAGTTTATTATGAACTCCTTTTTACTTGAACAGTTTATCTAACTGCTAAAGTCTGTATGTATTTGTATATCGTCAATGGCAGATAGCTCTCATGTATATAGGGGCTAGCTTATTTGGTACTGCTTTAGCTTTCTTATTCTGTTCTCAAGTTTTGTGGTTCCTACGATAGTTTCAAGTTTAATGCAGCGAGCTGCAAATATTTGTTCAGACAGTATCATTCCTATCATGTTTTGATGATTTGAAACCAACATCATCACACCTAACTAAAACACAATAACACACTACATTACTTTCTCAATTTACCTAGAATACATAATTACAGTTATCAGTACACAGCCGTGTCTCGTTTAGAGCGTTGCTAACTCGCAGCTAGTGTGATTCAGAGCCCTGCGCGAGTTGTATGTACTTGTTTACATTGCTGGCCCAAAAGAGCAACAACCTATATAACTGACCTTAGCCACTACCATTGGTGATTATTTGATGGTGTGAGAGAATCTCGATTAGATATTTACATTTGATGAAAGGATCATCAGTATGAACTTCTATCTGTACGCACTTTGACTTCAAATCATTCTTAATCACAAATATCTAATAATAAAAATAATCTTTTGTTTTTGTCCTTACTTTTATTTACATATCTCTCTTTTATTTATATCGCTTTCTCACTCTATTGTTCGGGTTTTAGTTTTTGAACTTACTTTTTTAATATCAATGCTATGGCTATTTAGACTGATTTTAGACATAAGTTTTTTTATGGTACCATGATGTCATTTGCAAATCACAAATATCTAATAATGTGCTTCTAAAGTTCATCATCATCTGCCTAGCCTTTTCCCATCTATGTTTGTGTTTCTAAAGTTAATGGATTCAATAAAATCTATGATGAAAATTAATCTTTTCAATCCTAAACTCGCATGAGAAACAGCATTCCCCAAATCATTTCGAGTTCCTATAGTAAGTTCCTGAGTTGTTTGTTCAAAGTATACAGGAAGTTACGGGCGTTAGTAGACGCGCGCGGAAGGAGTCATCAAATGCGTGTGCGCAGCATTGTGACTGGTTTGTTACCCTGTGGTAGAAGCGAACTGTTGATAGATAGATTGGGTACCTATATGTATATAGGTCATAGGTACCTATAAAACTATATATTGGGTATGAATATTGTAATAGACCATAGGGCTGTTTTTTTATGATTATAATATAGAAGGAATTAATGATTTTGTTATTAAAGTATGATTAAAGTGAAGTTAGTATATTATAGTAAAACGTACGTTATTTTTGGTTTAGCTGACACGGTGGTGCCGATTCTCTTGTCACAAATTCTCTAAACTAAACTAAAAATCACTAAAATTTAGTTTATATCTGTCAAACGACGAATTCCCATTCTGAAACAAGACTAAAGTGACACAACTTAACTATATTTTAGTTCGACAGCACTAAGATGGCACTGAGTTTTAATTTAGTGAAAATGCTATTCTGAATTTGACGTTTTAACCAAAATTTTTGTTCTATATCTAAAATCCTCTAACCAACTCGAACTATTTTTAATCACGATTAAAAATGTGTGGAATAAAATTAGATGTCATAAACTAAAATTCAAACCAACACCTCGAATTCAGTTGCAAAATGGTACCGTATCTTTTTTTTATTTTCTTTTGCTTATATCTCGAAAATGGTGTGTCCTATCGCAAAAATAATGAAAATGTTGACCCCCTTTGCAACCCGCAAACCCTTAATACTTAAAATGTTCATAATTTTATTTTTTAGTTTTTTTCCAAAAAGTGAAAAATTCCATAGAAAAATACGTCGAGACGGCGACATTGCGCGCCTCTCCGGCTCAAAAAAAAATCACGTGGTAGGCAAACAAGTAGGTACCAAGTGGAGTCACGATTGTCAAATTCGATTTTAGTTGTGTCAAAATAATTTTTAAATTTAGAGATTTTTTTTGGCAGAATAGCTCTAAGATTTTCATAATAAAAAGTAAGGAATTTTAGTGATAGCTTAGTTCGGTGTACAAGAGAATCGGTACCATTGTCTATTAAACCTAAAATAACTATAAGGCTTAACACGGACTTCTCCGATGGCCATTTTGGAAACGAGCAGGAAATGGCCAAAAATAAAATTTTATAAGTAACAAATGACAAACAGACATTTATGAGGTGTTTTAATTTCACCTACTTTATAACAAATTTTAAAAAACTTAGCCAGTGAAGAGTTAATAAAAAGCTAGGCCGTCTACAATAACCATTAACCCATTGAAATAGAAATTCTTTTTTTTCTCAAATCATAAGATTCTTCATTCATTGTTCTGCTGCCAGATACAGTCATTTATCTGGTATATATGCCATTGTAATGTTAATCGTGAGAATCAACGTTACAAAGAAGTATATTGTAGTTACATGATACGAAAGTGGGATTATGGAGTCTCATAAAACTACGTAACTTGTCATAATGTTAGTAATTAGTTGATAACATTAACAGGTAATGCGGTTGGGCATTCAACTAAAATCTAAGTTACCATAGGTATTATATAGGTTGGAAGTTGAAAATTTAAAGAGTTTCAATATTGCTGTTTGTCAGATATATATATTTACGCGACGAAATTGAAACTGAAAAAGTGAATTTCATTAATCTCGGTTTGAGAAAAAGCATGTTATTTACGTGCATATATTGAACTGATCTGCCTCTTTTCATTTGTGTATTAAATAAATAAATAAACTGATACCACTGAATAGATACCAACTTTAATATAATAAGTGATTGGCACTTCCAATATTGTTAGTGTTGCCCATTGCAGAATATTCAATGAAATTCATTCTACAGTCCTTTCACAGTTAGGTATTTTACCTCTGACAGCAGCAATCCAATAGCAACATTATTGTAACGACAATAAAAAACACTGTAATTTTCACAGACATGTCAGTGGCAGCAACCCAACAGGAACCTTATTGCAACGTCGTTAAAGATGACTGTGATTTTGACAGTGATGCAAAAGAAAGACTGTACACTACGACAATTTTTTCATAAACTCAACAGCAATCCATAAATAATTAATCAAGTTCTAATTTCAAAACACAGAAGCGAAACAGACAGTAACAATATTCTCAAAGAAAAAAAAACTAATGAAGAACCAAGCAGGTTTTAAAGTTCCAATACATACTCATTTCCATACTAACTCATTATCATTTAGTACCGATGCACGAAGCCCCTAATATATCTCATTAAAGAAACGTGAAAAGCCATATCAAACAAGGAAGTGACATTAACAGTGTATTATAATATACACAAAGGGTACATTTACATATCACTTAAGACCTCGATTTAGTATTCAAACGCTATTGTAAGGACTAGGCGTGTCCCTACCTAGGTGTGAGGAATGGCGCCACTGTCAGCGCACTGTCAGTGGGCAAAGAAACGTACAGTAGGTAATTTTAGGTCAGACGATTCGGTAAAAAAAACTTTGTAGATAGTTCCATTTTAGATAGGGACAAGCATTTTTTGCCAGTTTACAAATATCCATAATAATTCATCGCGGACACAGTTAAAATTAAGTGAAGCCAAAACTATTATCTAAGGCGTTGTACGTGAACGTGTCCTATCAGTCACATTTGACAAAATACAACATAGTTAACATAAAGTAAATTCCTCAATAGTTATGGTAATCATAAAAGTTTAAAAGACAATAAAATCGACAGCACAGTTATTTCATTCACAACTCATGCACGTTTTCGTTTCATTAGGCATTCTTGGCGTGGTCTTCGAAAACTTAACAAAAATGGTGGAGAATCACACTTAAAAACGTATAAGTAGGTACTCAATTCCATTGAGTATTATTTTGTTTTTTTAGTTTAGATAATTGATCAATGGCAAACCTTTACGTGCTGCTTCTCCTAAGAAAATCTACTGTTAGCTACATAATGAATATGTAAAGCCCAATACTACTGTTTCACTTTTTTTGCAGTTGCTTGCAATCTCTTGCAATTTTCCCAAATAATATAAAAAAATATTTAGCGTTCTTATGCCAATCGCTTAAGTTTTTAAATGTGTTGTGTTTAAATGCTCATAATGCTCATCCCACCATCTCCATAATGGTCTGCGGCAATGCCATTCAACTTCACTTAGATCATCACTGCCCTTGTCAACCCACCCATCCATTCGTTTCATTACCTCTCCTTTTGCATCATGCTTACTTAGTACATTATGTACACTTAGAGCTGCGGCAATGCCATTTCTTTCATTGAGATCATCGCTGTCCTTGTCACTCCATGCATTCATTCCTTCCATTGCTTATATCTCTCCTTCTGCGTCATGCTTGCCTAGTACATCCATGCATACCCGCTGACAGTCACACCCATCTCTACTTATACAAATTCCGTCCATGATTCGCAGTCCCGTGTCCATATTGGATACATTAGTTAGCTCCTTGCCGGGCGTCCGTCAGTCTGTGTGTTGGGGCTACGTGACCGTCGGCAGGCCTTTGCAACGCACATTGTGATTTTAATCAAGTGTCATTTGATTTAATATAGTTTTTGCTTTGAAATATTGCGTAAGAAAGCTTGGGCAGTTACATTTTTATTTGGGTAGGTTTCCTGCGTCGAATATGAAATAAAATGGTAGTAGATGTGGGTAAAAATTTTGACAATATGTAAACATAAGCCATGCGGTATCCAACAAATTCATATACAAAAATTAATTATCACCCTTGGGTGTTCTAAAAGTTGGTTCCCTCGTTATTGTTGACACTAAAAACCCTAAAGTGGTATCGTTCAAGCATGGTGATCATAGCAATAAGCCGTTCATTGCCTTCAATGGGAGGCCCAAGTTTAGCATCAGACGTTTTAGGGTTGATAATTATGTCGTAAAAAATACCACTTTAAGACCCAGTCGATAAAATAAAAAGATGCCGAGATCCTTCAAAGTTTAAAGGATTCAATCGAGGTAAAAAAAGTTCTGTCAAGGACCACAATCAGATTATCTAAACTTTTAAAATATTTCATCATGTCTTATCAGATCCACTTCAAATCGTTTAAGAAACCGTCCATACTTCCAAAGTATTAACAAAAAAAAACTGTCCCATATAAACTTTAGTCAGTCGTGTTTCGCCGACCACTCAACTTCATAAAGTTACACAATCAGTTTCATCTCAGCAATAACTCTGAATATTAGTATTCATGTTATTGCGACAATAATAAACAAAAACTAAAGGTTTTCTCAGAAGAGAAGACCCCAAACTTCGCAGGCGCAAGAAGAGTAAATAAAACGGTTCTTGAAATCGGTAATCAGCTGGAGCGATGGCAAAGCATGTGCAGTGCAAATGTCAAATAAAGATATGCACTTGACATAGATTAATTACTTAAGGCATTACGCGAAATGACTACTGGGTGATTTTTGTTGCAGTTTCAATGCAATGAACTTTTAAAGTCCCGTCCGCAAAGGAAAATTTAATTCATGAAATGCAACGAGCTGGCCGTGACCAAGGAACCACTGAGTTTATGACAGATTAATCTCAAAATTTCTAGCTTTATTGCTGTTTAATGAATTTAACTGAGCTAGAGACACTTGAAAATCTCTAAAATTATGATTGATATGATATTACACTAGATACTGAATGAAACCGAAGGAATTAGACAGATACATGTAATTCTAGGCTAAGAATATACAATTTTCAATCATAAAAATAATATTGTATCTTTTGCAAACATCAAATTTCATGATAATCAGACGAAAGAAAAACAAAAAACATGCTGAAAAATAACAAAGTTTTCTAGTTATTAGCATATTTCTATTCATAACATGATGTAAACGTCAAATGTTTCAACATAAATTAGAATAATTTGACTCTGTTTCAGTGATTTACAAAGTTGAATAGTTTTACGAAGCGATTCCGTAGAAAATTTGTTGGACTACATTCAGCTTCCACTAACAATGATAAAACATTCCGAGATCTACTCATGCCTAAGGAACTGCTTCTTTCTTCTTTTGTAGGGAGCCTGAAAGAATCAACATGATACTTACGAGTTATAAGTCGTGGGTTCCAAGTTTCCAACCCAGTCAGGCGCTTTACTTTATGTAATTTATCTCTTATCCACTGCTTTCAAAACGGTGAAGGAAAACATCGTGAGGAAACCATAAAATTGTACTAAAAGCAAAAATTCGAAGACCATTCCGCACTGGGTCCGCGTGGTGGATTATGGCCCACTCCATCTCATAGAGAGGACGCCTGGGTCCTAGCAGTGGGAACGGCTGAATGTTAATCATGGATACTACTTACGTAATTACGGTAAAGGGAAATAATAATACGGACTTACATAGTCTGAAAATTTGTATGTTACGCTCGCTTTGAGGCCTTTGCCCTGCAGTAGAAGAATAACATTATACTATACTAATATTATAACTTATTATTAAGTTAAAATAACAAATCAAAACACATGACTTTCCGTGACGCAAATATGACATCACTTCCTCTAACTAGTCCTACAAAACTATCACAGTGTCCACTCAATCACAAGAAGAATAACCACAAACCAAATAAATAGGCAATGGACATGACTAATAATTATTACTATTATTTACATAATAATACTATAAAAAATATTACAATGGGATCAAATCCTGTGTCATCGCATGATGTGACGTGACTTCACGTGACCAATAGATAAGTGAGCAAACAACATCCATTCAACTTTTATAAATGCTTTAAAAATCAATCTGCCTAGCCTTTTCCCAACTATGTTGCGGTCGGCTTCCAGTCTAACCAGATGCAGTTGAATACCAGTATTTTACATGGAGCGACTGCCTATGAGACTTCCATACTTCCACATGGTTGGCAGACTTTCGGGCTTCTGACGACCCGTAACGACTGTCAAAGATCCACGAATGACAGCCGGGACCAACGGCTTAACGCGCTTTCCGAGATACGGAGGAGCCTCGGTATGTTAAGATGGTCACTCATCCACTTTTTCTTACTATACTATTATACACTCTTCACTTTTCCATTCATTTAATATTTAGACCATAATTAAGTAACTAAGCCTAAATACCTTCAATCAATCATCAATTTAAAGATTCCTATAAGTTTCCTAAAGATTCCTATGAGTTTCCTATAAGCATTTTTTTAAATACTTCATTTAAAAAAATGCTTATAGGAAACTAGCCGGCCTTTTTGAAAATTCATTCTTTAGAAGCTGTATCTGTCTCTCTGCCTACAGAAAGTGATCTGTTTACATCTCGTTTACATTATTCAGATTAGGAAGCGAATATGCAGATTTCATGACGTCATGTGTCCCTAGAACTTATCAAATTGTAAATTTATTCCCGCGTCTGACGAAAGGCGTCAAAGAGTATGTCGTGAAATTCTGACGAACGAGGAATAATTTGTACGATGTCTGAAGAATTAATTGAGAAAACTTACTTTGGGGATAAGGAGAATGACTTACAAAGAGAGATATAATTCATTTAATTAAAGACCAACCAAGATTTTGGGCAATGTCAAAAGGAATTTTACTGATTGCCCTATAATTATAGTAACTGTTGATATGGAAAACCCAACAAAAATTGCACACAAAAGCATGGCTTAAAGAAGACGAAATGACAGACATGTAACAGAATTGCAAACATGAAAAGACTACCGCATATAGAAAAATTTACAAAATCCATGATTGTCATCATGGATTTTGTAAAACACTTGATTTTTTTGTAACTTACATTTTGAAACCAATTTCCACTAGATTTTAAGCCGGATTTACATTACGAAACTAGTTTCTCAAACTGATTTATTCATTGATAGTTTCAATGTCAATTATCAATATAATCACACGTAAAATTAACAATGAATACCTGAGTTTGCACAACATAATATACGATAACCTATAAAACGATGAAATCAGATAGTCATCTGTTTTTAAGGGAATCCAAACAAATGACTGCCTATGTAAAATGAATATCAGTCACACATTACACCGGCTAGTCCCCTACCAGATGCCAACGCGACCTGAATGCGAGATAAGTAGTGGCGTGTTCATGTTTTACTATGTTAGTTTCACTAGAAAAGGGCCTGGCTTTTAATTAAGCTAAAATCTACAAATCTAAAATCCACAAACATAAAGCATAATTACTATACAGTTACTATTACCAAGTCGCCTCAACCGACGAAATATTTGCAAGATAAACACTTTTGAGAAGCCAACCGATTTAATCTCACAGTATGTTATTGTGATAGTAGAAACGAATGATCAAACAGCCCATCCTCTGACTCTGAGTGAGTCACAAAGGCGATGAGTTTAATCTGGCATTAAAAACATTTGACTACTCCCACGGTTCTAAAATATCTACTACTAGCTGTGCCCCGCGGTTTCACCCGCGTAAGTCTCGATCCCGTGGGAATATTGGGATAAAAAGTGTTAATCCAGGTTATAAACTATCTATTTGCCAAATTTCATCCAAATCCATTCAGCCGTTTTTGCGTGATTGAGTAACAAACATCCAAACACACAAACTTTCACATTTGAAATATTAGTAGGATTACCACAAGGTAGCTGTTCAATTTATCTGCATTGTATTGAAACGCAATTTTGAATCACCGTTGTTTGAAAATGTAGCTTTGAGTTATTATTAATAAAATTGTTTTTGTAAATAAACTAGGTACATATATACAGATCTTCTTTCAGACATTTTATTTCCACAACATTTATCGATAATAAATAAAATTGTAGTTTTCGGGTGTGTTTTCCACTGAAGCGGAGACGACGCTACCTGCAGGAATTAACCAATCGCCATGGTTGAAATAGTGGAAACGCATCCTTATGTCTGTCTATTCCCGCTACTCAATCAAGCGCATGTCAGCTATTTAAAGCCTTACCGTTATTGACAACCAGGGAAGCGTAAACTGTGATCGAAACATTTGACCTTTAGATCCGCTCCCTTTTACCTGTGGACCTTTTCAGGAAAGCTCACCCTCGATAGATTAATTGGGTCGATGGCGATGCATATATGGCGAAAGGCTTCGTCAAGCGTTTCACAAGATACTTAAATGGATCAAAGCGAATGGCGAAATAGTTACCCAACTTCCTGGATTAGATTTGATGCGGAGGTCCTGCGCATAATTTGAAAACGACCTTTTAATCTTATATGGCATAACTGGGAAATAGAGACCTTTTAGCAACGGATCCAAATAACGAAGAGAATTCTTTTATGCATTTTTTTTAAGTATTTTGTGGGTACATAAATAAATAATCCATACTAATATTATACATTCGAAGTAACTCTATCTGTCTTAATGTTACCTTTTTACCCCTAAACTACTGAACGGATTTCAACATAATTTGGCAAGGAGATAGATGGCATCCTGGGGAAGGACATAGGGTACTTTTTATCGACATATCACGCGGGCGCAGCCGCGGGCGGAAGCTAGTAAGATATAAATCAAATCAAAAGTCATTTATTCAAACTAGGCTGTGGCAGACAGACTTTTTCAACGTCAAAATGCGCACTTCCCCACTTCCTAGTGCCTAGCTGGCAAGAAGAAGTGGCGCAACAAACTACCCCGCAGAATACTCGTTAGCCAAACTAAGGCGTCTGATTGGCTAAACAAAAAGATAGGTACACCACAATTAATCACACCACAGCCTTAACTAACCATCATTTTGCTTACAAATGAATACTAAGTGCAATGACGTCCACAAAGCTGACGTCAGCCATACTAATACTTTGCAATAATTATACCAATAAGAGTCTTGCATGTAGGTGGGTATTAGTAGTCAATAGTCGTTCAACATGAGCTTCCTGTCCTTGGGCACTCATGACCAATCAGTCGGAACCTTGTTGCCGTAACGCGGTATATGGCAAGCAATTACTACTTGATAGATTTACGATACTGCAGTGCAACCAAATTGCCTAGGGCCGGGCGGAGAATTGATATTTATTTTAATTTAAAAAGAGAATGACCAATTCCCGTAAATAAAACGTTCAAGATGTAGTCGAAATCTCATCTCAGCGACAACAATGTCAAAACATTGTCAAAAATTTATGGAAATTAGAGGTAAATATAAGAAGGTATAACTTTTGCTTTTTCCAAGTGTCAAGATGAAAAATTATCAATTTATAAGATTTGTAGTAAAATTAAGATTCCTTTTTTTGTTTTTAACGTTTCTAATTTGCTATTTCTGCTACCTACGAGAGCTTTCTTCTCGACTTTTTTTTTTACTTTTAATACAGACTACTTTCCACATGCCAAATAATAAAACAAAAAATAAAGAAACACCTTTGAGATATTTGACGTCTAGCAACCCTTTTTTTAACACTGCAGCTTTCAGGGTTGCCACTTAAAAACGTATAGTTACTCGATAAAAACGAAGCAGTAATGTAATAAGTCAATAATTAAAGCACAAATAACGCCACCTCATAAGTATAATTAATGTTAATACTTGTATACAAGGAATTGCAACAAACTGCTCATTTATCGACCAACGACTTGTGTACGTACGTATGTACATTTTTTTCATATTTTTTTCTTCCTTTTCTTGCCAACGGTTGTTCATTGGATTGTGAACAGTTTCTACCTAATCAACAATGTAAATGAGTTCAAATCGCTGACTAGAAGCCTGTAATGAGTTATGTTGTTGACTTTTAATGACATTAAGAATAAGAATAAGAATAAGAATAATTTTATTTGTTCCAAAATATACAGACATAAAATAATAATATGGTGATACACTATTTAATTCTATGTTCAGATATTGAAACATCTGTGTCTGAACTAGATATAAAATATCTGTATTTCAGACATCAGCGCTCTTCCCGTAGGCGACACTTAAAAATTAATTAAATTGTTTGACCTCTATACACATCTATAATAGATTGGATAGAACATTATAATAATAAAATAAAAGAAAGTGACAAATATAGAAATACAATCTTAAAAATTAGATGTATTTGTGATGGCCTCCGGTGAGTAGAGTGTAAATGAGTGTATGTGTGTTGGAGGGTGAGTATTATTGTAAGCTATTTTACGATCGACAATAGGTTTTCGGTCTCAGTGTAATTTAGCTTACGAATGCGGTCCACTACCGTAATTTTACATTTGCTCCTATTTAAGGGATATATCTCTATAAGCTTATTTACTCTTTCATACAGAAAAGAGCCCAGGAAACAATAGTGCTTTCGAACGTATGGGTGTTTAAAGGTCGGTAGATCGGTGTGCGTAATGACCTTTCGTCTGCGCTTAGATATATAAGAGGACTTGTCATATTTAGTATGTTTATGATGTCTCAAGACTGCGTGCAGGATAAAGAGCTGCCGGACAGTAAGGACTTCACACGACTGGTACAAAAGGTATGTTGGGAACAGATAGGGTCGGAAGGTGCTGACTTTGAGTACTGCTCTTTGTGCAACTTCCAAAGGTTTGAGTATAGTTTGTGACGTGCCTCCCCATACAGAAATACAATACTGCAACACTGATTGACCAAGCGCTAGGTACACTTGCTTAATCAATTGAGGTTCAGCTGCAGTTCTTAGATTTTTGAAAACGAATATTAGTTTTCTTACCCTAGAAGTAACCATGTCTATATGAGGTCGAAAAGATAGATTATTGTCAATAATTACTCCTAAATATTTTACTTTTTTTGCTTTACTTAAGGCAGGGCAAGAACAGCTTACATCATTACAGCAATTGTGTGCTATTATGGAGAGACTTGAGGGTAAGGGATTACAATTTCGCATAGAAAAGGTGAGATATTGCGTTTTACCTGCATTTAAAGTAAGAATATTTTTTTGCAGCCAGTGGCTTACTATATTAAGTCCATGCTGTGCACTCCTATAGACATTTTCCCAAGTATCAGCAGAAAACAGAAGCACCGTATCGTCTGCGTACGATATTATTTTACCTCCATCAAGATTTAGGTCACAAAGGTCATTTAAATAGATGAGAAATAGACTTGGTCCCAAAATACTACCCTGTGGGACACCGAAGGAGACAGGTAAGTCAGTGCTTGTGTTATCACCTATTTTCACACATTGTGTCCGATTAGAAAGATAGTCTGTAAATATTTTGAGTTGGTCTCCTCTAATACCTATTTGTTCCATTTTTTGTAGAAGCAATGGCACAGAGACCGTGTCAAAGGCTTTGGCCAAGTCCAAGAATATGCCAATAGTCTTTTTGCCCGCATCCAAATTTCCCACCACATAATCAACAAGTTCATGGGCTGCATCACTAGTCGACTTGCGAGCTCGGAAACCAAATTGGTTGTTAGAAAGATGGTTATTGGTTTCTAGGTAGTTTATGAGTCTTTTATTGAGGATGCGTTCAAGGAGCTTGGAGATAGAGGGCAAAATAGAAATGGGCCTATAATTGGTGACGCGGACTTTATCTCCCGATTTATATATCGGATGCACCACTGACTTCTTTAGGACTGTAGGAAAAACACCTTGCTTTAAGCAAGCATTAAAAATATGTGTTAGAAGGGGCACAAGTACGTGTTTATTGTCCTTAAGAAGGCTATTTGGTATGGAGTCCCAACCAACGGAACAGACATTTTTCAGACCCATGATCAAATTTTCTACCTCCACCTCATCTGTGTCCAATAAGGCTAGAGATTTTACACAATGGTTTTGGTTTTTTGTTGTAAAATTTAGGTGCTCCGGATTAGCACAATTTACAGTACTATCAGCCAAGTCCTTGCCTACATTGACAAAGAACTCGTTCACTTTTCCCATCGATTCCCTTGCGTTGGATGTATTAATTAATTCTGTCGGGGTATTTTTAGTATTTTTAGTATTCGTTATAATTTTTATTGCATCCCATATTTTTTTGTTATTAGTGCCCGCAGTTTTTAATAGGTTCTTTTCGTATGACATTTTAATTTTCTTTAGTAGACGGTTACAGAAGTTTCGGTACCTTGTGTAGATTATTTTAAGTGTGTTGTTTTCAGGTGATTTTCTTAACTTTGTATGTAATCTGTCCCTGTGTCTCATGCAACGAATCAGTCCTGGGGTTATCCATGGTTTAATAACTTTATTACGTTTCGATAATTTTAGTACGGTAGTGTTTGCTGCAATTTCATTCCGAATAGTTGTTATGAATAATTCCATGGCAATATTTGGGTCAGATGTGGAGTAGACCGGTAGCCAATCAATTTGGGATAGCTCACATTGATGGTAATACCAGTTTATTTACCAAAGAGATAAGAATTACGGAGAATTTGTTGCTAAGAATCATTCGTTGGAATTTTGTAATGTGATTAACTGAACACACTTGTTTGGTTATATTACCTAAATGGTAGGTTTCGCAGAAAAATTATGTTTTCTTGACCGAAATAAGAACTTGACTAAAAGCCTCTACCGATAAAATATCAATTACGCATCATGTTAATAGGCTTCTATCAAGTAGGTACTTAAGTATAAAAAATATAGGTACTCTTTTAAACTTTATGATGTTTTACCTACAAGATTCTTATATGGAGAAGGAAAGCGATGTTGCCATCTAAGTTAAGGTGCCAATCGGAAAGTCACGTAACAAAATTGTCGTGTGACATTATTCACACTAATTTAAGAATCACAATAAAATCGTAAGGCATTAAAATATTTCATACTGTTTTTACGTCACTAGTTAAATAAAGTTTCAGTCACGAAAACTTTAGAGGACACACGGAAAACGTAATACCTACCTAAATTATTTCGTGACTTCGTGTAACAGTTCTAACAAGACATTCTATTTGTTAATATTTCATAACTTTAGAATGAAATATTGGCTTAAAAATATTGGTTTCTAAATAAAATTGCATTTAGCATTTGGCGCACTAAAGATTCGATCACACGGAACGAAATATTCCCGCTTTTTCAAGTACCTAGTCGATATCAATTCTGACTTAGTTGCAGTGATTGAAGTAGTAGAAAGTAGCTACCACACATTTCCCTGTCCCAAAAAAATTACTCCCTGAACTAAATTTTGTTTTTAGATCGTGCCGATTATTGACATCTGTCAAAAATCTCCTCGACTACATGTTTTCGATGACGTAGGTAGACTCGCAACAATCTAAGAAGTCCGTTTTGACAGCGCGAGTGTAGATCTGCATATCTTTAAGTGTACCTACCTAGTATTTTAAAAATACCTGGTATTTTTGAGAATACTTCATGGAGACTTATAAAATACGGGGACTAGTGTTTTAAATGCTATAGTCTAAAAAGCTCAGCCTACCTATCAACAGTCTTAAAGTGAAGCACTATATTTAGATCAATTGAATACTTTCGACGCGGACATGACATATATTCCGTCCTGTCTGGATGTGTGATTGACATTTAGTGACCCCGCTAATTAGTGCATTTAGACTTTGATCTATGTTACATGTACCGAATGGGTGAGAGAGTTTCACTTTCGTAAAATAAGTAGATTATGTAGATACTTAATCTAAACATTGAAGGATTTTACGCGCAAAGTATACTTTGTAATAAGTGCTTCCAGGAAAAGACAAAAATAGAGGAATTCTTCAAAAATATTGTACCAAGCAGCCGCATTGTTCTAAATTACTTAGGTATTGTAGTAAAATAACGTGAGTACAGAGAAAACTGAATTGCCTCCCATTTTTATTAAAATCGTAATACAGTATCGATCAAGAGACGTTGAAATACAATCATCACAAGAACATTAACACAAATTAATAAAACATTATTTTCGAAGGTTACAACACTTACAATCACTACAATATTCTGACAGTGTAGTCTAGGTTGCCTAAGATTTAAATTCCGAAGCATGTCAAAAGTTTTTGCCTTCATTGGTGCATTGGCACTTAGGCGTTTTTGCCCCAACACTTGGGCAAGTGAGCTCGCGTGCAAAACATTGCAATATGCGCTCTACTGGTCAATAAGGCTTATGATAATTGATTTATATGTATTTGTTACGAAATTGAAGCAATAAAAACTTGTGTTATTGAGTCCAAATCTTTGACAATATGTTGACATATCTGGGGCGGCCTATTGTGGTATAACTTGTTGATGCTTTTAGGGGAATACCCCAAAGTTGTTTGAACTTGAATACCTATTATAAACTGTTCAGGAAGGAACATTAGAATTTATTAATATTCAAGAATAATAAAGAGAATTTAATTAATACGAGATGACTTAGACTCTTTGCAGATCAGCCCTGTTTTGCAGTGAGTGTTACAATAACAACGTCTTACTTTTCGCAAATAAATGGGTATTTTTAAGTAATTACTAAAATATCCTACTCTACCTACTTATTAGTAGGTTTATTTATAACTAGCTGACCTGACAGACGTTGTGCGGTCCAAACAATACTTCATACTTGACATACGAATTTTATTTTTTGTGAAACTCTAATTTTTCTTTCCATAAAAACCAAATTCGGAATTGAAACGAACATTTTAAAGCATGAAATAGCCAAATATGTCCAGCCGTTTTCAAGTGATGCGCTTAACGAACAGCTTTTCATTTTTGTTTATATCTATAGATAATAGATTATTTCAAATCGTTACTCAGGCTTTCATTTATAAACATCGTAATTATATTGATATAACTGATAAAGTAGAGTACCACAAATCGTCATCACAAGATTAAGCTCATTAGGGTAATTATCGACAATAAAGTAATGACTGTAATGAGTATACAATAAAAGCAATTTACCGTAGCTAAGTATAGCTACCTGAACTAACAACTTATAGGTAAACGCTAATGAGGAAGACGTAAGTTTCTGAGAAAACGATAGGTAAAATTTAACTTTTAGGGATTAACATCTTTCTTTTAGTTTTGAACCGACTTCCAAAAAACCAAAGGCAGCGAATTCCGAAAACGAAGTATTTTTTCGGTTTTATGAAAGAAAGAAGAAGTCTTGTTTATTGGATGTCAGTTGTTTATTGGTAAAAAGGTTAATTTTCTTAGTAGCAGCCCGTTGTCTGGAATTCTGCCCCGTGGCGGTTAGTTGCAATAGGCTCGCTCCCTATTAAATGGGACTTAAACTTAGCTGACGAGATGTGGGTTGCGTGGAACACCTCTGCTTTTATGGAGAATACAGGTTGGATTATGTAACGTGTTCTCTTGTTTTATTTAGTAAATAGCACATCCTCTAACAGTTTATTTGTATTTTCTAAAACAATCAGTGTGAAGTAAAACATTATGAAATCTTAACCCTTGTTTTGGGCGGTCGGTCGTGTAAAATGTTTTTGAGGAGAGAACTCACGAAATTAGTAGATAAGCCGTTTTTGAGAATGTGAATGGACATACTTCTTAGAAGTTAACAAGGACAGAAATCGTTTTACAACATGTAGACATGTTATTTACAAGTTTGAATGTAGGTAAGCTTTGTAAATGAGATTGTTGCAATGAGTAGATAGTAAAATGTAGAGTAAGTACGAAAGTATCGACACCCAAATTTAAAAAAAAAATTTTAACTTGGAGCCAGAATGATTTTATCACCGCAACGCAAAAAAAATCCTAATGTTTCCATTGACAAACTGATAAAAACAGCATAAGTAAACTTTTACCCAAATATTTTTGGTAATTATTATCCACATCAGAGATCTTTAACGAATTTTAGCGGCATTGCGCGCTGAATGCGTTTGATTAAATCAGCACCGCAAATTCGCTTTTAGCACTAAAGAACTTCAGGTAACTAATTAAACTGGTTAGGTTACACTTTAAAACGACCTTGAGGTTTAAGAGTGGCACTTAACCCTAACGAGATAAATTCCTGATTAAATTAATTAGGTGCTAAGCGACGCCTATACGCACACAAAACACAGACACGAAAAAAACATAGTTGTACAAAAATGTCAAAAGTTATGTTGACTTAACAAAAAAATATCATGACAAAACCTCAGGCCAATAGTACAGAGCTCAAAACTGAGAAGATAATTTAAAAGGACCAAGTGCAAGTTCCTGTGACAGTCATAAAAGGTGATCAGGATAAAAATGCTAAGTACGAAATAATTTTGCTAAGTAGAGCAACAAATCCAATTAGATTTCTTTCTTTCGACTTCTATGTAGTTTTTGGCGTATACAATGCAGGATGACGTAGGTAACCTACTCATTAATTAGTAATAGGTACTAAATGACTATTACTATTCAACTAATTGTTGCTCTACACAACATTCCTACATACTAGTTCAAAGGTTTTATCAATACATACAGACTTACAAACCTATAACTATGTACGAGAGGTAAACAAACTCCGGGCCGATATTAATGCCACGTGCAACTGCCAACGATGTTTGGTTTAGATAGGAATATGCACTAAACGGACATGTTTGTAGTACATTCAGCCAGTCCATATGCTCTGTAACCCATTTTGTTCATGGAAACGGAAGAATATGCAGTTATCAGCTGGTTTGGGAGCTGTCAAATTGTTCATGTGGGGCATATTGGCATATTAAATTGCACGATCTTTTCAATCTTTTTTAGGTTCTCTTTTGTTAGTTTTTCACTGAAAAAGTATTGGCATATTAACGGCCAGTTTCTTCATCAAAAGTAATTTAACGTCAAAAAGTGAAAGAAACGTGGAAAGAGTCGAAAAAAAAATTCTTTGTGACGTTGCTTTGGCTGTTACTTTTGATGAAGGAACTGGCCGTAAGTGCAGATTTCACCGATGAAACTGTACGCAATCATCACAATCTAAAACGAGTTCAAGAGCTGTCACTGCTGTCAGTATCAAAAATTGTTGTGGAATATTGACACTCACAGCTTTTGAAAGCGTTCAATTTCATTGGTGAAATTTGCCCTAAGTTGCCTGTGTAGACGAGGAGACTTCGAAATATTGTTTTTATCAGCAACATTTAGTTTTTCACTAACTGCGTAACACAGTTTTTATTTCTAGAATCGTTGCATATGATTGAGAACTTATCTTAAAACTTTAATGTAATCATGCCAATAAAGATCATTTGATAAACAACCATCACCAGCTGGTAATAGACGCATAGAATTGCTAATTAAGGGATTTAGTCGTTGAACTCACAGATTGTTTTTGATTAATAATGAAATTATGCATAAAATATATGTCTCCACTCATTTCGCTTTCCAACTTTGAGTCAAACATCAAAATTCAAATAAAGAATGGTCCATTGAACAATTGGACAACAATAGCCCCGTAAAAGCTAACAATGATACAATATGACAGTATAACGCGTCTTAGGATATGACATCATGACAGGCAAGCTCGTTTAATTTTAACTCTCATCGCGACAAAGCTTAGCTGAAGTTTTGAGTACATAAAATGGTAAAGGATGGAGAGTAAAATGGGAAGTGACGTATAATGACTGTGAATGCACTTCACGGTACTAATCTAAATGGATTTTTGTAGTGCTTTCAAAGGGCAATAAACAGTGTTATTGTGTTGTTTTGACACGGCTCTTAAGACAGGTAATATAATTATTAAAAGATTATATATGCCAAAATTCTGAGGTTTTACCCATAGACTTAGAGGAGACTCTAAGGCATGATAATTTATTTTATGGCAGTAATGAGTCCCTAATTCTTCATTTTGGCACGTTTCATGACAGGTAACACAATAAAAAGTTTTATTTTTCTACATTCCGATGTTCACCCATAGACTCTCCTATAAGACTTGAAAATACTTTTTATAGTAGGATTTGAGATCCACAGACCCTCGTAGGAAAGAAAAGAAAATTAAGTTACTTCAATGTTGTTTTAGCTCGACATAACTGAAGCCAGCTAATACAGTTATTAGAAGAATATGTTGTCATTACAGATATTAATTTGCCAGTAATTGTAAAACAAAGCTTAAGTCGTGATAACTCTTTTACTACTTAATTATTCGAGTAAATGAGCCGGTTAATTCAAATGACTGAAAAATTGCGAGCATTTTAAATTTCATTTGTTTAAAACGTCAGCTATTTACATTTTTGTGTAAATAATATTATGTTGCTATCAACTGTGCTAAACTGGTATCTTCGAGTTCAATTTAAAGCCAATTTTTATCTGAAGCTACGCAAATGACACGAAGTTTGTTTGGCAAAAATATGATAAAAAATTTAAGAATAATATCCGTCTCTCACATTATTCGTTCCAGATCTAAGTGTATATTTCACTGTTAAATAAACTCCGATGATTATAAAATCTGTTAATTCTATGATCCAAAATTATTAAGCCAGGATTAAGGACGAGAGATTCAAATTTCAAGTAAAATTAAGGTCCTGAGATTTGGAAACAAAATCTCACAAACCATTTAGCATCAATGTTCTCAGTCACACTGCGTAAGAGTCACATCCGTTGGTCCACGGCCTTGCAAGAGACGTTTATTAATCTATTCAGGAGCACTTGGATCAAGATGAATGGAACCCACGCCATTCATCATAATGTAACTGAGTCCGGGGAGGCTAGAATTAGCATGGAGTGTCTTACGTCAGAATTCCGATCCTTAGACTCTGTTGTAAATTGGATTGTCTCGAGGGTCGATAGAAATGATGGAAAATACTCAAAAGAAATTATACAAAGGAATTCAAGTTGGTTTATGCTTTTTATGACATTTATATTGTATTGCAGTACCATTATAATTTATGCAATAGCAGGAATCTCTATTCTATAGTCATCCATTGCTCATAATTATTCATTTTCATTTTCAATTAATTGCTTACAATCAAAGAATTTAATCGTATACGCTTGAATGTTTTATGATTCATCTAGAAAACAACAAGCTTGTCTATGGCATGGACCTATGCGCATTATTATTTGTTTGGTATGCTAATAATTTCTCCTTGGATTCTATAAAACCTAATATGTATGTCTTGGTCGAGTTCTATATCATTAATTACTTACCCTCTTATTCGTAACGTTTCTTAAAGTTAAACAGTCGTATAAACGCCGAAAATGTATGATGAAACAGTTGCTAATTTAACTTAACTTTATGCAGCGTTTATGAATAAGGTGGTTAGATTTCTACTAAAGTTTGGTCTTCGGTCGGGACCCAAATATCTTTAATTCTTTGCATCGTAGCTTACGACAAACTTGGTCGTCCTGCCATCTTTGCAATGTTGAAGTGGTTCCACTTTTTTGGTCTATCTTGCATTTGGATCGAGTGGAAATAACTTAAGATGGAATTCCACACATATTTTCTTTATTGCTTATTTGGTTTGGTAGTAGAAATACATGGCAAATAGATTTTGTAATGGAAATAGGGTACTTATATCTATATATCCTGACCGTAGGCCATGTCTTACTTTTTTTGGAAAAACCATTTCCTCATTTTTTATAATAATATGATTAAAATTCCTGTATATAGTCGTTATTGTAATTACTTATTAAACAACATTATGATGTCTTAGTCATTATAGTTAAATAGAAATTAAAAGCATTAATTAATAAGGCTGACGCATTGTTTACATAATTTTATCCTACTTGTAATATCAACATATGACTGTTGTTAGGTAGATCCTCCGACTGATGAATATTGTCTTCACCAGTACAATGACTGAGTCAAGCCCCTGTATTTTAATGCTTATCAAAATCATTGTTTAGTTACATACTCATTTTAATTTAAACATTACTCAAGCAAGGAGAAATTGCCTTCGTATGTTCAACATTTCGAAATTCTACTTTAGCGTCTTCGAAATAAGCTTGACTCTTCTTTATCCACCACCTTTCGTCCTTTTATAAATGTTTGTTCCTGAACAATAAATTATTCAAGGTATGTTGACGTTTCAAGACTTCCCATGATCTTTCTTTCACATCCTGTCTTAAATCGGTTTCAAGATAGTTACATAAATAAACGGGTTTTCATTGATACGGAAGCCCATCCATTGCGGACTATAAAAACTGACCAGCAAACAAATAAAACAGTTCATTGGCGTAAAATACGGATCATTCTAACTTTATTGTGTTTTCTTGACACATATTCAGGTACTTTAAAATGCTCTAAAATATTTGTGAACTGTCTTAAATCATCATTGTTATCTTTTATTGCTTTTAGAATACTTTGAATTTCAATTGGATTAACAAGTTTCGTTGAGGCCTTTTGAACACTATTCTTTGAATTTCTTATTATGTTATGTTCCGTTTCATTATCCATCTTATTCTTTGAAGTGATTGAGTAACAAAACCCGAACAGGCTTGCAAAATTTACGTAGGTTAGTTTCCGATTTCAGTAAACATCAAAACCATGTTAACTACCGTTTTATACTGCTGTTATATTTATTCCAAGACGCGAACTATTACTTGTTTATTTTTTATATCTGACGCAACGAGGAGCGTTCCAATAAGAAATGCTGTGTGTTTATATATTAAATTTTCAGTCTTCAATCATAAATATCGCACATAGCTTGATCTGAGTTATGTTTGTGTTGAAAAATTTGTTGTTTTATAAACAGTCCGTCTATAGGCTTGGAAAGAATAATACTAAGCAATGATTTGCATTCATGAGATCACTATTACTTTCCTCCTAAGGAAAGTTTTGAAGTAAATAAACTTTATGTTGACTAGGGATTAGGGATATTACTTTTTCCAGATATTTTCAAGACTTTCCTACTACATATCTGAATGTTATTACTCAATCTATACTAATATTATATAGAGAATGATTTGTATATTTGTTTGTAATGAATAACTCAAAAACGAATGGACCGAATTTAAAAAATCTTCCACCAGTGTAGAATGCTGTATTATCACTGAATAACATAGGCTATAATTTATAAAGATATAATGCGGGCGAAGTCGCTGGCGGAGCTAATCACTCATAAATGCCTTGGCAGATTCGGATAAAACTTGCCAAACGCATACACCGTGTTCTAGATTAACACAAAGAGTACTTTTTATTTCAGTAGGTACATGAAGTAATAGAGTACTCTTTACCTCCGTACATGAAGAAATTCTTCTAGGAAACGAGTGAAACCGCAGACACCAGCTAGCATTAACCCTTGTTTATTTCTTGAATCATAATATTATGGTCTGTGCGCTAAAAATAGTGCATCGTACCCCTAATGATGAATCGTGAGGGATTATATCCGACAGGATGGGCACCCGTTACCTGTGTTCTGATGAAATTAAATTCCGCAAACAAACTTGATTTTATAAGAGTTATCGAGTACAAACGGAAACTGCAAAGTCTTAAGAAACCTGCCATTTATAAAGGAATTTATCAAGTGCGCAGCCTGTCCCTTTATCCAAAGCCGATCTTATTTCGATTCAAATGCGGAATTAAAACAACACAGCCTTAATTTACGTTCTAATTTAAGCTCAAACGGAACATTCGAGCACGCGAGGACCTATTCCTTCACACTCAAGGATAGCCTTTCTATACAATTGACGAGCTTATTAACATTTAATGAATAAACACTTACTTCGTCTTCCTCGTCGTCGTTAAAGAACGGATCCAGTAGTAGGTTCTTCCAATAAATAACATCCGGAGGTATCGCGTACGCGTCGTGGTCTCTCAAATTCGCGTACAAGGGACTGTCTCTACCAACACCTTCCGAACTAGCACTGATAGAACAACTTTCCACTTCAACACTACCACCGCAAGAACATCCCTCATCAGTATAACTATATCCATACTCGATCTCCTCGTAGATATTCTCGTCGGTGATCGCGTCCCGCACTGGCTCGTAGCCGTCGTCCGTCGGCTTGTCGGGCGTCATTGCTACTGAGCCACTGTCAACACACCTGTCCTTACATTCTCCCACCTCGTGAAGCGAGTACACTGAATACCGAGCAGGTATAAAATCGCTCGCCGTGTCGAACGAAAGACGCGATACTGTAGCGTGGTTCTGCGATAAAACGCGACGTAATATTTCGTCGGAATTGTGAAAGCCCGTCGAGTGGGCCCACACAGCAGCGTAAGGGTTAACTTCGTTGTCGTCTGTACTACACTCTTTGTAACTCCAGCACGTGCTCTCTGAGTCACTCGACGATTCACTCTCGTGGTCAGTAATTCGATTTGATTCCATATCTGAAATGGAATTGTCGCACACCGATTTTAAACGAGCCCGCCGCGGTGGTACCGGTGTACCGATGCCCTTGTCGAAGATTGTGTTTATGTTATTATTCACTTTGACACTAGACGGTGTGCTCGTCACGAAAGAGACGTCCGATAGGGTCGATTCACATTCACTCTCACTGTGTTTTGTTTGTTTTTCTTCGGTCATGCGTTCCAAACATTCGTCGAATATGTTAAGAATGCTGAGGGATACTTCTTTCTCCGAGGGCGCCAGGTGGCGCTGGTACTCATCGAGCTTGTAGATCTCCTTGCCGAGCTGCGACAGTATCTCGTCAAACTTGCTGTCAGGTGTATCTGGTTCGGGCTCGGGCGGTGTGACTGTGATTAGAGGATCGTACTCCTCGATCGCCAGCCGTATTGTCGTAAGCCATTCGATAATCGGCTGCGCTGTCTCGGAGCGCAGTGTGTCCGCGACTGCGTTCGGAATCCAACTTGCTAGTTCACACATTTTACCGCCGCTGCACGATAACCGGTGTATGAATCAACACGCGGGATTCCGCGAAACTAAGCTTTGACGTCTCCATAGCTGTGTAGAGCGCGCGTACGATATCGACGACATTTGCACTCGACCGCGATCGCTTATCATTATTTTCCTAATTATACACAACGAACGCATATTTGACCTTTGTTTGATAGCTGACTATTTTTGCTACTCTTATTTTTGGTGAGACATCACTGTATTTCTAATATATTCTCATGTCACAGCACTAAAGGGTTTAAAAAAAAATACGAAAAAATTTTAGGCGGTAATTTTGACACTGACAGTTGTATAAGTTCGCGCGCTTTTTTATTATTTTTAATTTTTTAAATGTTGAGCGGAAGCGTCCGCGCGCGGCACGTCCACCACGATAGTGGTGCGCCGTCCGGCAATTAATTGGATGCGTTCATTCTGCGCTCGAGTCTGTGTGACCGATATTCTACGTTATTTCTGTGGCAGCTGGAGCATGCGTGGCGCAACCACACTAAAACTAAATGCAATGTGCATTAGATAAGACAGATCAGGCGCCGAGACATATACATATTTATTGCTATATTTAATTGTAGTGATACGGGCCATAAAGTCGTGTGCATTGGCCAATAAACTTCGAGTAAGTAAGATTGTATAGACCGTTGGAGGGCAAAACAATTTAAATTCATTACCATGTGTGTTCCTGTTCGAGCTTGGAGCAATATTTGTTTAAATTTAAATGTATCTATCGGTTTTGCTCGATATTTTCCTGTACTGAACTTGGGAACGCCAAATGCGTCTAATTGTTTTTACGCTACTTTAGACCATATTCTCTAACTTATAAGGATCATAACAGGAGCGCGGTGTTAAATCCTACGAACAGGATAATCGTGAAGTGCGATTGAATAATGAATTCTATGGAAACTGTAACATGTGTCCTAGATTTGTGAACATTCCTGAAATACTCTAAGTGTACCGGAACTCCTTTCCTTTGTTTGTTATAACTTATAAGTAATGCAAGTTGCATCTTGCAACGTCTGCAGACGTCATACGAGTGACTAAGCAATAAGCATGACACAAACTATTTTTTTACTCCTTGAAACTTAAGGTATGTACAGTCGACAAAGTTCACGATTGACAAATCAAACTTATTATGATTACTTATTAGGTACACAGAACAGTAAAAGAGGTACCTCTTTTACTGTTCTGTGTACCTAATAATTTCTGTGATTAGGTACTACTAACGGCCAGTTTCTTCATCAAAAGTAACAGCCAAAGGTAGTATTATAATATCTGTGGCCAAAGTAACAGTTAACTGTTCTTCCGCGCTGTTGGATTTATAACCCTCGCCTCAGCGCCGAGGATTGAAAATACAACAGTGCAAAAGAACAGTTGACTGTTAATGTTGATGAAGAAACTGGCCGTAAGAGCATTATGGTGAAAAGTGGTCAACCAGCAACTTTGTCCAGTGTCGACTTTGTCAACTTTGTCGGGCCCTATCAGAATACCAGCGCTGCGGTATTTATTTATTTAAATATCGCAGCATTATGCTGAGGTAGGAGCCTTTTTGGCCTCGCACAGGTAGCCTAAGTATTTTTGTTAGTTTTAATTTTTCTTTTAATTTAATTTAGTACCTACTTACTTTATATTACTGATTGTTTTTCCTGTGCGTGTCCCAAATAAAATATTTTTCTTTCTTTCTTTCTTTCTTTCAGTGTACCTTAATAATGTCAAGAGGTTGAACAAAAGCATCATCGCTCTTAAGCTGCGATCACCATTAATTTGCTATAAGTACATGGTGATTATGGCAAATCTTTACGAATCTACTGTAGAGTTTTAGAGCTTCATGAAAAACTTCATATTAAAAAAAACACATGTACTTTTTTAGTTTGTCACAGGCATTACTGACAACGGTGCAGGAAAAACATCGTGAGGAAACGTGAACTTTTATGTAGATAAGTCTGAAATTGCCAACCCGTCTTGAGCGGAGCTGGTGATCAATGGTCATGCCTTCTTGAATGAGAAGAGGCCATTGACTTGCAGTGGGACAGTAATAGGCTGGTATTATTATTTCATTTTCTATACATATTATTTATTTATATAGGTACTTACTTACTTACTTTATTTTACACCATAAAAATTTAATTACCTTATCGCCTAACACTTTTTAAATATTACTATTAAAAACATTTTTTTTTATAGTTGCCGACCGGCATCAGGGTCAGGGTTCAAGCTATGGGTGGTCAGGGCTCCACAGAGAGGAACCTCCTCACTATGCGTGCCGCTGGTTTCTGATTTTTATTCAAAAAACTTGTATTCAAGTAGCAGCTATTTTCTGGCTTTTATGCTTTCAGATCTAAAATAAACCCAGTTTGAAATACCCTCTTAAATGTTAAGAAGCTATCAAGATACATACTATTAAAATGAAGATACACCTTTGTTTCGCAATACTAAACTACATCAAACGTCTTTTATGGGCGTAGTTTTCCTCAAAATTCACTTTGAATGTGGTCGCAGGCGCAACCCACAGAAGCTAGGATGACTACACTTCGCGTAAGTAACGGACTTGACACAAATATTGAGTTGAGAATGACCACAGTAGGTAAGAATAGTATTCATTTGTATTATAGTTGAAATCTATTTAATAAAAATATTTTAATTAGTTGTTTCTTTGCATTTCAGTTTTGGTTTTATTTTTTGTCTCTTTCGTAGGTATACTTAGACAGAAATCTTAGTTATTTTTTACCCGACTACGGCGAAGAAAAAAGGAGGGTTATGATTTTGACCGGTATGTATGTATGTATGTATGTATGTTTGTTCATCTGTTCCCTCCTATCTTCCAAACCACTTATCACAATTTGACAAATGAGGTATCGTTAGAAGCGTCGTGATTGTCCGTTGGTTATAGGCTATGTGAAGTCACATTAAATTAAAAATGGCGCCCTCTAGAGGAGATAAAGTGAGGAACTTAAAAAAAAAGATAATCTTACCATGTTGGGTATCAAATGAAAGGGCTTAATGAGCATATTTCAAAAATATATATATAATAACCCCAAAAGAATTAAAAAAAAAATCAAGTAATAAAAACTAAAACCCAACTACGACTTAAAAGGTATAAACAAGACACCACAGACAGACAAATTAAAAATCCGGAGTCACACGTAATCTGTTCGATTTATGTGTAACTCCGGATTTTTTTTTTTATAACACGTGTGACTCCGGATTTTTAATTTGTCTGCCTGTGGTGTCTTGTTTATACCTTTTAAGTCGTAGTTGGGTTTTAGTTTTTATTATATATTAGACAGGAAACCCTTAAAATAAAATTCATCCTTAAAATAATGATTTAACCATCGTTCGTCTTTATTAGGCAAAACTAAAAATAAAATCTAAGCTTATTTACTTTATCGACTAACCTACAATTCATGGCCTACAATGTAACCTTTAAAAGGCTTCCAGATTATTACTAAAACTAATCCAAATAACCAACATCTGGCTAGACTGGATGCTAACCCTGACACACTTGAAAAAGGTTAGTTCGATGATCTTCCTTGACTTTTATTACCGTGGGATAGCAAACAGTTATGCATTCTATGGTTTTTAGTCTTCGAAATGTTGTTACTACTGACTGAAATTATTTATGACTAGCTTCCGCCCGAAAAGGTAACATACAGACAGACAGACAGACCGACAGACAGAGTTATTTTCGAATATATAATATTAGTATGGACTGGTAGTCACAATCGCCAGACAAAAAAAAAACTAGGTCTAAATTCAAATATTTTTGCCAGAAATTGGTATCGTGATGATAATGGCACAAAAATGCGTACAGTAAGCCGCACGTTTATGTGGTAACAAATCAGAAACCATACGCCAACGCCAGCTCAACTGCTCGAGATCACAAAACTTTTTACAAAAAAAACTTAAAAAACACAACCGAGTTCCAAAAAAAACATTAAAAAGTGAACAATAACTTTAATTACGTCAATGGCAAAAACAAAAATTCAAAATCAAAGACACCGAATTCCGAAATTAAAGTTATTTTTCACGTTTTAGTGTTTTTTTTTTTAAGTCCGTTGTTTTTTTGTAAAAAGTTTTCGCTGTCTTGTAAACGATCATATTGTGAAAACGTTCATTGTTTTACAGGATGAAATCTAACACGGAAGAAACATCTCATGCATTACTTAGCTGTTGATCTGAAATCAATTATTATGTAATAAAGTGAACATGCGATATGACAATTATATCAGTATTGGACAATCACTTTCCATTTTTTACCCAACTACGGCAAATCTAAACGTAAAGCCGTGGTCGCATGCCATGTGGGAGCCAGAAGACCTACAAATTAAGACCTATTAATAAATTATAAACCTATTAAATTATTATAATGGCATATGACGACGGCTTTACCTTGACCATTTTTGTACCCATATCTGGATTTCTGTCTGAAATATTTTCTTGTTCACTTTTATTTTTCCATAGTCGGGTTACAGTTTTTTAAATTATTTTTTTAATTTTCATAAATGAAAATTGAATTTAAAAAATAATGAATAAGTAAGCAATACGGTAGGGATGGCGTTGGAGTATGCAGGGTTGCGTAACACACTAACAATTGCAATGCCTTTAAATTGCCTTTTGACAATTCGACAACATTCACAATGTCGAGCAGTGAATTTTTCAAACTAACAAAACAATGGTTTGGAATTTCATAAAAAATGCTTCGGATTGTGAAAAAAAGTGTGTTATGCAATTGGCGTACCGGTTTTTTTCAAGCATATTATTATATATTTATAAGCGCGCAAAAATACGCTTTGGTTAGGACGCGGTCAAGATTCAAAAGTTTTTTTCTCGTAAGTTGAATGGATATTTTATGATGTAACGAACATAGTATTTTCATAACTATACTAATATGAAATAGTATTTTTCTTAAACTCGTATTTATTATTTCATGAGAAAAACGCTTTTGAATTTTGCGTAACTCTAAGCTCGTGATTGTACTTAATCTACAAGAAAAAAAAACATTTCAGTTGTTTTTATTGTATTAAATAAAGGAATTATATTTCGATGTGTTGTTATGGATTACGCGTTCATACAAAGTTAGTGACTTTATCCCGACACTCAAAATCGAATGGTCACTCCAAAGCTGAATGAACAAAGTTAACTGCATCACAAAGCCCATTCATGTGGAATACTAATATAACACCTCTTACTTCACTATCAACTTTATCATCTTCGTGCTAGAGTGTGATTTTATTTGGCAAGAATTATGATAGCCCACACCTTGCAACGTAATATCAACTTTCGATACTAGAATTTAAGGTGCAATGTTAATTGGCAGGTGTTATGAGAATGGCCACTGTTTCAGGAGTTCGCATGTGCATGTCAAGATGCTGTGATGAGGTACTGACCAGTTTGGTAATGCTTTCATTTCCTCAGAGGAAATCAGGACCAAAATAAGTTTGAAAGTAGGTGATGCTTAATCATGTTGATGAAAAACCTTGTACCTATCTAAGTTTTAAAATAACAAATAAATTGGTTGTAGTAATTTTTATCTAAAGCTAAAAGGTTAATAAGAAGCTCCTAATGCTGAGTAACAATGTTTTTTTATTAAAGAAAATATATAAGTACCTACTTTTGCTACTTATCACATCTAGAGCTGTCACAAAATCTACCTATGAGAAAAAAAACCTTCAGTGGTAGGTAATAATTAGAGGTACCTAGCATGGCATGACTTCCTACGCAGAAACAGACTTTTAGGGATCTCGTGCACTAGACGGCCAAGACAACACGTACAATGACCCCTTTTCGGGTGTAGCATAAATAAATAAAAAAAATTGTATATGTAGTTTACCTAGTTGCAGTCGTGTCGTGGTTTTGGCATGGTATGCTAGCGATAAGTGCAGTAAGTTCTTATGCAAAACGCACTTACTGCACTTATCGTAGCGATAAGTGCAGTAATATAAACCGATACGAATCGTGTACTTAGTCGTAATGGCCAACTAGCCGCACACCTTACAATACAACTTTACTTGCATAGATTAAAGCAACTGTGTGGCATAACCAGGCAGCTCATCTAATGCTAATTATTGGTTACTGCTGCCTATGAACAGACTGCCTAAGAAATAAGTAAAAATAAAAGCTAACTTAAAAGTTAAACATTATTAAACTTCAGTTCTAAACGGTTCTGTTTGCGTAAATCTTTAGCAGTGAGCGTTTCAAGCAGTTAACAGTTGAACTTTCAATTTAAGTTAGTTCAAGAGTAAAACAATAAATATCATTGTTAAACTCTACCAACATTTACTGACCAATTTTATTAATGCCGCCATTTTGTGTTCACTTTTGTGCAGGAAAATTGACGCAAAAGTTGAATTTAAATGTAGAAGATTTTCTTATAAGAACACTCAGTCAAGTACCTACCTACATAAATTAAGGTCAATATACATGTTTTGTTTTTAAATACGAAACTTGTGTCGAAAGAAAATTGTGACAAAATAATCTATGGAACGATATACACCCCTTTGCAAAAAAACGGGCGGTTTTGATTTTTGTACATTATTGGTAATCATTTAGTTGTAAAGAGGTTTTAATAGCCAAACTATGTTACTGACACTTAATAAAGAGTCTGGGTAAGAAAAAAAGTTAATTCCAAATTCGAAACTTTTGTTTAAAAACAATAATAACCCCGTTTTCCGTTTGTGTCTTTAACTAACATTTTGCAGGTTTGTGGATAGAAGGTTATCCTGGCAACTAAAACTAACTTCTCGTTATTTTTAGTAGAATAATTTATGTTTGTCGCATAATCCAGCCTTATTGTGTCTTAAAAGTGATATCTTTGTGTCGATTGTAATGGCAGAAAAATCAATAAGAGCTAGTAAAATTGTAGCGCTGCTGGAAGAGAGGTGTAGCCAAAAAACTATATTCTTATTGATTATAACAAATTACTAGTCATTTATGCTAATGACATAATAAAAATATTAATATTATCCATACAAAAGCCAATGACTGTTATGGTGCCCGTTTTTTTTGCAAAGGGGTGTATTTTATTTGCTCTGACATACCTATTTAAACTATGATATACAATACAAGGTGGATGTTTACTTTAAGTACACGAACGAGAAAAATAATGATACTAGATAATTATAAGACTATGGGACCAATCCTGAAAACGCGAAAAAAATCAGCTGTTCCAGCCGGCATTAAAAGTCTTTCTGTCACAAAGAGACAGCAAGTGACTTAGCAGCGCTAAATTTGACTAGCGTTTCAGTACTCGATCGATAGTCTATTAAACTAATCTGCGTATTTATCTAGGCCCGTTTAACAAGAGTTAAACACTAATCAAACTCATGTAATTAAAACTTAGTTTATTAGTTGTTCATTTTTCAATTTCCTGTGGATAAAGTACTTATTGCTCTTTCTAATCGGAAAACTTGTCTAGTATTAATCGTGGCTTTTATAGGAAAACGTTAAGAAAGTAAGTATCGATAATATAAATAACTAGACCGACATACCTTGTATCTTCGATATAAAGTATCCGAATGCTAACTATTCTAACTAATATAATGCGAAAGTTTGTTTGCTTTTTACGGTTCCACGCTAAAACGGCTGAACAGATTTGGATGAAATTTGGCACATGGGAAGACCATGACCTGGATTGAAGAAGGATACTTTTTATACCGACATTCCCACGGGATCGAGACTTATGCGGGTGAAACCGCGGGGCGCAGCTAGTGCAGAGTAAAATACCAATTTAAAATCCAGTAGCTAGGTACTGACCTACTGGATCTAAATAATTGGTATTTCATTCTGTGTAATTTTAACTGCCATAATGACGAAGAGGGTATAAAAGTACATAGTGGAAAAGGGACAGCCATTTTCCGTACCTACTGGATTTTTCACTGGAAAGACGGTGCAACCTCAAATTCTCAACTCATTTTTTCAAAACTACTGAATGATCGCAACCATCAAAATATTTGATAATCTGACACATACATCAAGATCCCTACGACCACGACATCCGTAACCGATTGTCAAACGACCATCAATTATGGTATTTATGGGACAATCAAAATCCTAACAGTGTTACAGTCGACTGACGATGAATAGCTCATCAAAATGAATAAGATTTCAGAAAATATCTCAACGTATAAACATACCTAGCCCTATATCCATAGGAATAGTATAAACTTTTTACGCCATAACAGCTGAACAGAGATTTCAATGGAATTTGGCATACCGTCAGGTAAACCACGACCATAGAGAGAATTTCTTATATCTATGGTTAGGACGTAGGATATTTTTTTTTTATCCCGGTAGCATTTCCCGTGGGATAATTCCGACCTCCACGCGGGTGAAGCCGAGGGGAAAATCTGTCGATCTATTCTGTAAACAACTCACCGTGAAAACTTAGGTGAAGTGAACTGTCAATCCCTAGCGTCAGATGGAGTGACAGCTCACTTCACCAAAGTTTTCATGGTTACATTTTTACAGACTACCAGTACTGGGGGCTTAAAACGGTCACTTTAGCAGAAACTTTATAAATATTATGAATCATCGTATAACGTCACAAACTGACAATTCATAATATGATCTGCGTGTAATTCCTATTACGAAATAATTCATCTGTTTGACAGTTTTCTATGGAGATTCGTAAAATGGTCAACACATGGATTGCTTATGTGTCAAATTTGAGGTATTGCTAATGACAGCTGGGATTCAGGAAATGAAGTAAAATCTCCAAACAATACTCACATGAAACATAATATCCCACCACATTTTAATCCACAGATGTGTCCAAAAACGACATGATCTTCTAATTGGGCTATATTGGATGCAATTAGCTACTGAGTGCTGGCGAGCCTAAATTGCCTGAATTGGTGCCTCGACCGGGCGACTGGACGGAACAGCTGTCTGAAGTATTCAAGAGCACACTTTATACATTGCTTTGTTATCGCTTTGACAGTTGTTAAGAGGGCTCTTGGGAGAGTGTGAATATGTCAAAGTAGCTCTTACTGGAAATACAGGGTTAAAATAAATTTGCTAGCGAAACACCAGTCGTCGTGACGGGTATCGACATCTAAATATGTTAAACAAAAAATAAACAGGTATTTTTGGTATGTCATGTTTAGATGTCGATACCCATCTTGTATGGAGTTTTGTTAGTAAATTTAATTTGATATTGTGTAGTTCTTATGGGCTCTGGATACAAGGTCAATAATAGTCGGTTCAGTGACTCAGTTCAGCGACTTGTACTGTTGACTGACGCGTAGGTCACATCATCATCTACAATGACTGAACTCAGGGCCTAGCCAAGTGACAATCGCTTGCAAAGCGTTACGTATTTCTACAACGACTTTCAACAGGATTGACATAAGCTTTTCGATAGCTAATGTCAGTTCTATACATTTTTGCCTTTTCTATCATCGTTATCGCTGATAGAATGTCACTTTATCTAGAGCCTGGGCCCATCCCCAGACCCTTCGGGAAAACAAGGCGTGACTGAACTGGCCACTGCTGATTCGCGAACTGACCTCATGTCCAGGACCCATTAGGATAAAAACTAATAGGATGCATGTATTCATCTCTGGGAATGCCAGGAGAGAACACCAAGCTTCGGGCAACAGCATCCGTATGCCGTGTTTTGATAAGTGATAACGCGTGTACCACGAATATTATGCGGGTTTTCCTCATGATAGTATGGAAATCGATGAATTCGGGCATTGTAAAAACACACTTTAATAAAGTACATACATAAGAGAAGTCAAGTGTAAGTAAGGGAGCCTTGCACACTTTCAACAAACAGCAGCAGTCCGCGTAGCATGACCACCGTAGAAACGGGTTTTGTTGATGGAAGAATAGACAAAATGAAAGATAGTATCTGTCATTTTGTCTACTCTTCTGTTGACAAAACCCGTGCTGCTGTGATTCGCTGAAACATTACACTATCAGGTCAAAATGTCTATCTATCGATTTAGGCCTTAATATCCCACTGCTGGGCAAAGGCATACCTTTCCCTTTTCCATTCACGTCAGTACACTGCCATTGTGGGCCATTCCTTTCGGGTAGGAGTCAAGTTCGTCCCTCCATCTTCGTCTCGATCTGCGATCCGCGATATCGTCTAGATTAATGGGACCCAAACATCTGTGGTTCTTTAAGCCCACAGCTCATCTGACATACGGTGCAGACATGTCCGGTTCAGTCCCACTTAAGATTGTCAAAATCTATGTAGGTGAATAAAATTTCTCCAATGAAACCTCAGACCAGAATTGGTCTGAGAATGAAACTGGAACGATCATGAAACAGTTAATTGAGCCCCACGCGGACGAAGTCGTAGGCTAAGCTAGTGAAAAATATGACTAAGCCCTCAATTTAATCAATCCCAAAGTACTAGTGTTAAGTAGGTACCCAATTAAAGTGGTTGCTAGTCCAAGCCAAGCTTTTTATGTGCTCACCATTAATGAATCAATTCGATAGCTCGTAAATATTTTATTAGGATCCTGTACGCTCATAAAATGGACGAATTTAGACAAATATAATACACAATTCGTTGCTCGCGACTTCGTCTGCGATTCAGGATGAAAGGTAGTCTATGTCCTTTTCCAAGTCTGGTCTAGCCATGTGCCAAATTGCACCCAAATCCGTTCAGCTGTTTAGTGTGAAAGCGTAACAACCAAACTCACTTTTACGCCGTCTTGTCGTATAAGTAAGGGCTTGTCGTAAAAAAGCCCTTACTTATACGACAAGATGGCGGCGTACTTATTAGTTGCGATTTCAGCCGTGCGCAGCCTTATGTATCTTGCGAGTAGATTACATACATATTGCGGTCAAAGAAAATCATTAACAATTCATTCAAGGTTGGCTCAGTGGCAAGCAAAAACATATAAGTTAGTAATTACGGTATTTCCGTGCAATCTGATATGCAAGTCTAGAAAGCATATGTATGTAATTTGCTTTTTATATTATCAACAGTGTTCACTGTTCATCTACGATGCATATCATAATGATGGTGGTGGTTCGATTCCCGGGTAAGGTATACATATTGATAGGCGCACTACGCGTTGCCGTCGTGTTCTGTTTCTCAGACACGCATCATCTGTTTTTTTATTGTAGGTATATTATTTGTATGAATAAATAAAGTGTTCTGAAGCCCTAGACAAAGTGACATTCTATCAGCGATAACGCTGATGGAAAAGGCAAAAATGTATAGGACTGATATAATTAAGCTATCGAAAAGCTTATGTCAATTCTGTTGAAAGTCGTTGTAGAAATACAAAACGATTCTGAAGCGATTGTCACTTGTCTAGGCCCTCTGGATAAGTACCTTTTATTGCCAAAAAGTACCTATGAACTCGAGAACTTAGGCTAAGTTTTATGATTATTATGCTTAAAGTTGATTTTTTGATATAATCATCATAAAATAAATTGACCTGCATAGAATGCAACGACATTTTATAATTACTAAAGGGTTACCTACATAGGGGTGTTACCTTTTTGATTGATTCGAAATGATATCACATTATTCGTTTCGCCCGCATGATATAGTATCAAAACATGAGAGTTATTATTTTTATCACTATAGGGGTGCAAATTAAAACATTAGATATTATGGCTTAATTTGTAGAAAAATAAGGGCGAGGATACTTTTACTTGATAATATATTGATTATTACGTCACTGAATGAACATGTAGAAAGTGTTTAAGGTTGATGCGCTAGGGTAGCCCGCGAAATTCAAATTTTCTTAGGTTTTTTGCAAATTGCAAGTCAGTATCAGGTTGTATGTTGATCTAAATATTATTAGCGCTCGTAACAAATATGGATTTACTGAATTATAAACATTAAAATCAGCAATACAACTCACTACGTTCATGAAAGTGCCAAATGTCATGATTTTATGAAATAGTCATTCAATACACTTTCGCGGGCCACCCTAGCGCATCCCCCTTAACATCAAGTAATGCGCTTCCAAAAATGGAATGACGAAAATGTGCATTAGTGTCATTTTAATATTTTCAGCTCTTACCAGTATTTCAGGATAGGCGTCATTAGTGACTGAACAAAGTGAACAGCATAGCAACAGATGATGACTTACCTGAAAAAAAGAAGAAATAGAACTAAAGTTTTTTTATAAGGATCATTAATTTTACGGCGAGCTAGAAAACGGCTCTGAGCCAATGCTTAGATTTAACCTAAACTATATAGTTTAGGTTCTTACATTACTTATATGTAGGATTTTTCAAGAAAATGGATCCTCCTTTGCGCTCATCATAAAGTAGTATCAGACCTGGGGGTCAGAAATGGAGCTATACGTCCTGTAGAGCTTCATCTCTTTCATACACTGCAGTAATATTAAAATAATACTGCTGTAAGCGGTGGTGGTAGGCCCCCAGGAGTCCTTTATTCGTGAATTCACATTTAGAATGTCACCAGTCGATTTCCATTTTGAATGTGACATCGAAAACTGCATATCCATTAGATACAACTTTCAATGATATGTTATACTTTGAATACTTATGATAATTAAATTTTTTATCAATGTTTATGTTTAAAAAAATAAAATAAAACTGTCTTTTACAAAATGAGAAGAACATTATGTTTACTTTGTAAAACCGGCTTCAAGTTAATGCGACATTCAGAGATAACCAATGACCTGGTCGTTATTAAAATCATAAGATGCAAATATAACATGTTTCCTGAATGTTATTTCAAGGACTTTTGCGTTAAATATCAACTACAGTAAGCAACATAATAAAATTAGCTAAATTGTTTTTCACCTACAGTTCCTTTTTTGTTCAGTTCCATAATGACGACATTTGCGATCGATAGTCTTATTTGTATCCAATAATGTATTCGTCTCCTACAAGGCACAAAAAGTGACATCATTCAGTGAGCTTCAATATCTTCTAATGAGCCACTAATAAGGAATTTATTTCCTTTAATTTTACGTTATTTTTTTTAAATAAGAATGGTCGTACTGGCCAGTACCATTGACTGAAAAATCATGCCTTCATTTCAGTCAATGTCACTGTCACAAAAAACAAAATGGTCGATAAAGTCCGGTTGAAAGTTAGCCATGTGGTTAGCTGACTACTCACAATAATTCTTTCTTTTGTGAGTTTTTCAATTTCCATTTAGGAAGATCACGCTGCTTTCGCAGATGGGCTTTCGCAGATGGGCTTTCGCAGATTTAGGTACATTGTATTTGGGTCGAGTTATCCTTTGATCCACCAAGGAGTCGAAATCGAGGCCTTACGCTTATCTTTTCATCATCAGCTGTCTAGTTTCCTTGAGTTTTCCAGTTCACAAATTATTCTAAACCTGGTACCAGTTGGCATGACTTTGACTATCTTAGAATCCCTCAAAGTTCTGAGGCCCTAGACAAAGTGACATTCTATCATCGATAATGATGATCGAGAAGGCAAAAATGTACAGGACTGACATAAGCTATCGAAAAGCTTATGTCAATCTTTTTGAAAGTCGTTGTTGAAATGTCTAAGCCCTCTGCTTACTACGTTTTAAGTCCCAAACTTCTAACCGTAAACCGTCTACAGTCGTCCATATGTTACAAAATATGAATAAACATTAAACATTCTTCCGTATTACCATAACACCAATGAATGGAACCAATGAATCTATCAGATGCTCTATTTGTGTTTAAAATATAACTATTATTAGTCCACGTCCGCTGTTGGGCACGTGTTAATATAATTTATGGGTTTTATCCCCCATAGAACATGGGAATCGATCGGTAGGGATGCCGTGAGGATGTGGCGATAGTCGACTATTTGGGTGGCCGACGAAATGCTTGAAATGATTTATATTTCCTTGTAAATATTAGTTATATCTTAAACAATTGATTTGATGAGTTTATTTATTTTGCATTTTTAATACTTAGGTACGCATTCTGCTAAGTAAATTATTTTCATTTTGTATAAAATACAAAACATTTCGACAGAAGATTTATTTATGCGCCAATAACACAATATTATGTTACTTTTATATTTAGACTGAATAATGGTTTATTTTTTACTCAAAATAAGGACAATAAGTCAATAAACTTGTTTATCTCAAAATACACTGTAACAATAGTTTTATTGAAAAGTACCGATAAAAGTAGTCGTCAGCGCCATCTAGCTACGCTACAACGAACTACGCGCAAGTTGAAACATTAACGCTTTAGTACAAATGGCTGTGATGGTTTAGTTAAAACCCGACCAAACTAGATGGCGCTAGCAGTCCTTTGACTGCTTGCTACAGGAATCATGCTTTCGGTGGGAATATTAAAACTTTTCACACGAACTCTGAACAATAGTGTAAAATTAATTATTACTAAACCACTATTATACCCTAAAAATCAAAGTAACTATATCATTTTATGAATAAGTACCTACTTTATTGAGAACAAAGCAGTAGGTACCTACTAGACTCATAGTTTATGTTTTTTTTTAGTCTAAACACCCATCACCATCGGCACAGGTTCAAATGTCTCAGCCAAAGTCCAAATTCAAGGACTGCAATTATTTTACAACACACACAAAAGCCTACAAAAAAAACTCTAATTTCCTCAAACAATAATCTAATAGCCCAATATTACATGCATTAGTAAGAAACCACTCGCAAATCGACCTTCACGAGCACATTTCCGGCAAAAAAACTTCAATAAGTTTCATTTTGACAAGCTATAACTCTTCATAAAGATATAGAAGGAACTTAGGAACCTCCTTTGATATCACGAATACAAATGGCCATGTCTGATGAATGAGTCCCATTCATCAGTTAAATAGACGCATTTAGTACTTTCTCTGGCCTCAAAACTTAGTCCTTTCTAAGAAATAAATCATCGACCTTGCTAGGTCAAAGCCTGTACAATGGCCGATCTAACGTTCCGGTGCGCAGGCGCAAGCAAACCGTGATTTATGAAATTGTGGTTGCGCAACAGACGCTTGTAATTGGATCTGTGCGATGATTGGTTTGGTTAATATAGTGTGATATTCACATGCTTGTCTGCTTTCTCTGTTGATGTAATATATGTATGTAGGTGTATTAAAAGGTCAGAAACCGTGTTTTATGTTTGTGAAGAAAAATACTTTGTTTAAGTAGGTATAAGGTTCTCTTGCTGTGGTCTAAAACGGAACTAACGCCGCCATCTTGTTTTGTCACTACAATTTCTGTCTATACAACCAACAACGCCCCCCTGTCAATGTCATTCAGGCGCCAAATTATCGAAATAATGTAACACGAATTATGTGGATTTAATAGAAATACAACATCCTAATCCTAACTAATTATAAATGCGAAAGTGAGTTTTTTATTACACTTTCACGCTAAAACGGCTGAACAGATTTGGACAAAATTTCGCACAAGGGTAGACCCTAACCTGGAGAAGGACATAGGGTTACTTTTACTCCTGAATCGCTGACAAAATGGCGGGCAATAGCTAGTTATATAAGCATTATTTTCATGTGGGTAGTAACCAGTTTTTATGGACATCCTATATGGTATGTGGTGCTAGGCATCAACTATCAGTATCGGACAGGCTACCCACAGGCGCCACCCACGCAAATCCTACTAATCTAGGAACAACAAAAACATCATTAATATTTTTAATTAATTAATAAAACAGTCCGCGGACACTTGATACGTCTAAAAATTACATTCGCTACCAGTAGAGCTTTACAATTCAGAGATTTTTCTAGCATAGACTTCAATGGACTTCGTCTGCTAAAATGAAACAACCCACAATCTTTGATTATTCATGCGTCAAATGAATCCAATATTTCCAATCTATTCATATCCATCAAAATCAGTCCCTTTTACATCCAAAACTTAGACTTAGAATAGATTTATAAAGCTATCCAAAATTATTATATTTAATTACTGCGGAAAATGGGAATTTTGATGTGGGTTGGTTTGTTTTGGCAGAACTAAGCTCAATTGTTGCTTCTAGCTACCTATTTACAAGAGAGAGTACACTTGCAGAGTAGGTACAGGAACTTAGACCCTATGCAACTAAAGCTAATCTACCTACGTGAAATACATATTACACATTATTATTTAACTATAAGAGGTGCCTTAAACCATTGAACTGACTACCTAACTTTTACTACGGCAACGACTTAAAAATCCCGAAAAAAAAAATCTGCTGTTCCAACAGTAGGTTAACTTTAATAAGGAACAGCAGATTTTTATTTCGCGATTTCAAACTTGGTCCCATTAAAAAAGTTATTCAGTTCGATGGTCTAAAGCACCTCTTTTTGTAAAGTTAATTTTTTAACACATTTTACCCGTACCTACTGGGCGAGGAATAGTCCGATCTATTCCAAAATTCACTATCCGCAACATTTTCACGTAGGTAACAGCAGAGAAATAACAAGCATAGACATCGGGGATTTTAAAGAAATCTTAAGTGAACCAAACATTCGTGTGACCTACAGAAATATGTTCAAATCAGGAGTTAGCATTGTTTGCGTACGTGATTTGTGTGACTAATGGTAGGCGCCGAAGATGATGCAGAGAATTTTAAAGTGGAGCTCAGAATGATAACGCGACGACCATGTTGGCGATCTTACAGTCTAACCAAAGATGAGAAAAGATATCTATCTACATTTAAGGGCGCACCCTACCTCAAATTGCTTAGCATGATCCTCGGTTATGCCAAAAATACTGTAGCATTAATTTTGAAACAAATATATGTTAAAGTTGAGGATTGATGCTAGGTTCCTATGTTTGGCGAAAACACGAAATTCATAAAATTTTCTCCATATAAAAAAAATCCAAAGTTTCCTCTAAACAGAACTATAAACAGCTGGTATTAAAAAAATACTTCAAATTAGATCATGAAACTTTGCATAATAGCTGAACTATCTTTAAAGTAGGTCTTACGCTTATTTTTTTAATTAACATTATTTTCACCGTAAAAAGCAATTACCTAAACTTTTCGACGCTTTAGAGCCGCTAGCGCCCTACTCAGTCTCGTTCTCACTCAGGTCGTGAGTAGTATGGTGCGCCCTTAAGGTCTACCTACCAAAAGAAACCGAATGGGCTTCATTTATGGTAAACTAGCTTCCGCCCGCGGCTTCGCCCGCGTGGTATGTCGATAAAAAGTAGCCTGCTATGTAAAGGACATAGCAGGCTACTTTTTATCGATATACCACGCGGGCGAAGCCGCGGGCGGAAGCTCATGCTCATGCTCTTGACTATCTGTGTACCATCGGTACGGTAGGTTTGGCGTGAAAGCGCGACAGACAGACAGAGTTACTTTCGCATTTATAGTATTAGTAAGGAGGAGCTCGTGGCTAAGTAATAAAAACCGCACGGGTCAATCCGTCAGGATAAGCACACTTGCCCGGGTTGGTCCGTGGATGGGTGACCATCCTTACATATCGAGACTCCTCCGTGCCTCGGAAAGCTCGTTAAGCCGTTGGTTGGTCCCGGTTGTCATTCGTTGATCCTTGACAATCGTTACGGGTCGTCAGAAGCCCGAAAGTCTGACAACCAGTCTTACCAAGGGGTATCGTATCACGCAGTTACTGGGTTGTGGAGGTCAGATCAGATAGGCAGTCGCTCTATGTAAAATATTGGTATTCAGCTGCATCCGGTTAGACTGGAAGCCGACCCCAATATAGTTAGGAAAAGGCTAGGCTGATTGATTGAATAAGAATCACATACCTATGAATGTTTCATCTTCTTAAAAGCTTCTGGTTCTAAAGTTAATAAGATTCTACAGAGCTCGTTTGGCCGGCCTTGTGTCGCGGCCTTGGCTTCTGCTTTCCAGCTGGTTGGATCGCAAGGATGTCAGAAGGTCACACGCTTGGCACCGAAAGCAAAACCGGTAGTTATCGGTTCTTAATCGATTAGTCACTGTTGTTTTGGTGGCTTTTAAAAAGTTAAATCAATTAATTTACAAAAATAATGCTGACATTTGACATATACGGGGTAAAAATGACCCCGGTGTTTGAAAGTCTGACCTACACTGAGAATAATAAATCTGTTGTCAGACATATTTTTAGTAACACAAGCCAATCATTGGACAACGACGGGTTACATATACATTGTAATGGTGAATCAATTTTCATGCCTCCCCCTTAAGACCTAAGACAAATATTTTTAGGGTTCCGTACCCTAAGGGTAAAACGGGACCCTATTACTAAGGCTCCGCTGTCTGTCCGTCTGTCACCAGGCTGTATCTCATGAACCGTGATGTATATCTGTTGCCGCTATAACAACAAATATTAAAAACCAGAATAAAATAAATATTTAAGGGGGCTCCCATTCAACAAACGTGATTTTTTTGCTCGTTTTTGTTCGATATTGAAAACGACAACAGGTAGACGCTTGAAATATTCACAGAATATTTAGTTACATATTCACTCTAAAAATAAATAATTAAATTAAAATAAAACAAATATTTAAGGGGGGCATACAACAAACGTGATTTTTTTGCCGTTTTTATTGATAATGGTACGGAACCCTTCGTGCGCGAGTCCGACTCGCACTTTCGGATAGCTCACTCTTTGCTCATGACATAGAGACGTGCCTTAAAGAATATGAATTAAATTATCTAGACTAATTAAAGAGTTATGCAACAACGCGAAATTTCGCGGGTATTCTATTTAAATATAATTGTATAATTAGGTAATTTATAGGTTTTGAGAAACCGTGGGAAAGGACGTTACTACCCTTGCGGAAATACTACTAATAATAGGTAGGTAATCATATTATTATGTAAAAGTTTCAAAATTTGTTAGTTTGTATGCTTGTTACTCCATCACGGTTGAACGGCTGGACGGATTTGGATGAATCGTAGTTGATACACAGGTAGATCATGACCTAGATTATTTATTATGAATTGTAGGATGCTTTTAATTTAAGTAAAAAAATCAAGTAATAAAAACTAAAACCCAACTACGACTTAAAAGGTATAAACAAGACACCACAGACAGACAAATTAAAAATCCGGAGTCACACGTGCATAAATCGAACAGATTACGAGTGACTCCGGATTTTTAATTTGGGGTTATAATATATATATTTTTGAAATGTGCTCATTAAGCCCTTTCATTTGATACCCAACATGGTACGATTAAATCATATTTTTTTTGAGTTCCTCACTTTATTTCCTCTAGAGGGCGCCATTTTTAATTTAATGTGACTTTACATAGCCTATAACCAGCGGACACGACGCTTCTAACGATACCTCATTTTTCAAATTGTGATAAGTGGTTTGGAAGATAGGAGGGAACAGATGAACATACATACATACATACATACCGGTCAAAATCATAACCCTCCTTTTTTCTTCGCCGTAGTCGGGTAAAAAGTAAAGGTATAAATTTCCCTAAGATGGGAGTGTCAGTCAACGGCTAGTTTAATAAGTTATCTACATTAGTTTTAAAACCTCCACAAAGGCGACAAAGTTACCATAAGATGCAGTCATGTGTATCGTTACGGTCAATGGCCTACCTAAAAGCCTCGCTTATATAATATTGAGTTTATTTTTGGACTTCGTCTTAAGTAGGTATAAGGTAATATGGATAAGCAGGAGTAAGCAACTCCTGCCAGGGTTGCGGGAAAGTCCGAAATACCGGGACCATACCGGCCAATGAAGGAACACGGGTGGGTTTTAGTCAGTAAAAGTCTGACACGCCCTCCCGCTCCGCCCAGAGCGGGAGAAGCCATTTGATGAATTCCCACCTTAAAAAAAAAAGAGGAGTAAGCAACTGAAATGCAGATGCGCGGGATTCCCAGATCCCGAGGAATTTTATTCAAAAATATAAACAAATCCAACTCAACAGATGGCTGAATTATGCAGCTGTAAACTGATAAATACGACGCGGGATTAAACCTATTCATAACTTTAGCTGTACTTTTAGCAAGATGGCATTATCTTTGTACATAGTTCTATACTTAAAGTACACTAGCACCATTGCTCTACATTTCGGTAAATTTTCTTTCTCCGTACCACCATTGCACCACCGTACAATATTTAGCGCTGAAAAAAAAACCGTTTCATGTATACCCCTTTAATTTTTAACTTGATTTTAATTTTATTATTTGTAGCGGCAATAGAAATACACATTTTCACAAATACAATCTGTGAAAACTGTCTTCTTAGTAAACGGTTCATTAGATACAGCTCGCTAAAAGACAGGATAGCGGAATTGGCGGGTGCCAAACGGAACTTAAGCCGCTGCTTCGGATACGGAACCCTAAAAACTAGGTGCTTAACTTAGTTTACGATTGCCATTAAAGGTAATGGCTATTGTTCATTAAGTCCTAAACGCGCTTAACTGGAAAGTTTAATTAAAGGCTAAGATTAACTACAACTACGTTGTCACGTGCACATCCATGACAAAATAAGCCAAGATTGGCCATGGTCACCATGTCATCAACCAACAGACACCAAACATCGTCACCTGCTTTGACCAAGGACTGTGACCCATGAAACCTTATCTTCTTCTTTTTGTATGATAAGTGACTAACCTAACCTAACCTTTTTTTTTTTTTTTCCGGGTGGAAAATCCTCATGGATGTCCTCCGCCCTGGGGCGGGCGGAGGGGTCTGTCAGACTCTTACTGACTAAAAACCACCACGGTGTTCCGACCCACACCTACGCCGGGGGTCACGGGAACGTAAAAAATCTTCCGCAACCCCCGACTGAACCTAACCTAACCTGGTGTCAGAGTTTTAAAGCCGCCTATGGGCCTCTGACTTGGCTTCACATACCGTCGAGAAACATCTCTCAGCCAAGCCGGATTCCTCACGATGTTTTCCTTCACAATTTTTTAAACAAGTGATAATCATATAATACACACATGAATCAGAAAAGTCAGAGGTCTTAGGTTCGAACTAGAAACCTATTACTTGGCAGTCGGTCACACCACTAAGGCTATCATTGCTCTCATGAAACCTAATATTGACGATACCTGCGTAAAAATTGCACTTCATTTTTTATTATATTTATAGAATGGAAACCTATTTTAAATATCCAGCAGGAGAAGAGGGACTCATCGTGTAGAATGATCGGAGGCCCTAGACAAAGTGACATTCTATCAGCGATAACGATGATGGAAAAGGCAAAAATGTATAGGACTGACATATTTAAACTATCGAAAAGGTTATGTCAATCCTGTTGAAAGTCGTTGTAAAAATACGAAACGCTTTCTAAGCGATTGTCACTTGTCTAGGCCCTCAGGTTTGACTTCATTGACAAAATACTGGACACATTTTTCGAGACAGCTCAAAGCGGTTGGTCCACTCGTCACGTGACCAGAGGGCTCGCCTATTTTTTTTAGCCAAAAGACGCAGCATTGACATACAACGTGGCAATACTGCCAGCCTTTTGGGCACTTTTCCTGCTGACTGAGGGCAGCCGCCCTATGATTATTTCCACTCCTTTTTTTAAACAGGTACATATTAATAGTTGGTAGTATTATTTTAATACTGTTAGTATATTATGTTATGTAAATATTATCTTACTTGGTACTCGAATCTATATTTAAGAATATTAGATAGCAATTCGACACGAACTACAGTTTTTCTGATGTATGAAATCCTGAAACAATTTCAGTATAACAGAAAAAGCTCAACTTTCTCATTTAACACGAATAAAATGGAACTTCTCAAAATAAAAGTCCGTTTGAGACGCCATTGATTTTGGTTCTAATTCGGAAACTAGTGGCTGTCTATTTGGTACGGCGCCAAACTGTCTGTCCCAAATACTTGCCGGTTATTTCTACCCTAACAACTTTATCTTGAAAACATTCAATAAAAACTAACCTTAAAACGAAGGACTATATAGTCTAGAATAGCATATCAGCAGTGCACAATTCCACAGTGTAATATAGCAAATGAATATATACTCTATCTTTCAGGCAATACAATTTAAAATCGCTTAAACATACGCTTCTATGCAGTTACAATTATAAGACACAGCAAAAAGGACTTTATGATACACGAAATAAGATTTGAAATGAGCATGAAAGTGAGAAAGTTGAAATAGTTTTGACATTTCAAAATTAGTGCTGTACGACTGAAAATACGGTCAGAGATATATTTGGAAATGCCAAAAGTTTAATGATTTATGAAATAAACTGCTGGTATTATATCGAATCATGTTATTACCTACCTACTGCCGAGATGAGCAACAATTTGTAATGTTGCTATGAATTTGCACTAACATTTTAGAGCTACACTTTATCAGAGTTATAAAATGAAATCTAGCATCGTTTCATTTGAGCCTTTTATACAAAACTGCAGACTTTACGACTGCCATTATTTCGTACCCACAGGGAATAACTTCATTATGATTTTACAGGCTTTTAACTAGTTAGGTATAACACCAACATCAAACACGACTGAGGAGCTCGTGGCTAAGTAATAACAGCCGCTCGGGTCGATCCGTCAGGTTAAGCTACGCTTACCGGGGTTGGTCCGTGGATGGGTGACCATCTTTACATACCGAGACTCCTCCGTGCCTCGGAAAGCACGTTAAGCCGTTGGTCCCGGCAGTCATTTGTGGATCTTTGACAGTCGTTACGGGTCGTCAGAAGCTCGAAAGTCTGACAACCAGTCTTACCAAGGGGTATCGCATTCCCCAGTTACTGGGTTGTGGAGGTCAGATAGGCAGTCGCTCCATGTAAAATACTGGTATTCAGCTGCATCCGGTTAGACTGGAAGCCGACCCCAACATAGTTGGGAAAAGGCTAGGCAGATGATGATCAAATTTCACGACTATAGAGAAAAGACAAAATATCGCGACAAATATCCAACCAACGCTATAATATCCAGCGGTATAATATCGTGGACGTCCACGGCATCACGAAACACCGGGAAGTAAAATGTGTGGAAGCGTTATGAAAGAAATAAAGAGAAATATTTTATTTGGAAAACGCACGATATACAAAACAGCATTTATAGATTTTTTTCTTTTAGCTATTAAAAAAGAAAAGACGTCATTCTTCATGTTTTTCAACACATTCTTAACTGCGATTGGCGATGTATGATGGGCTATTTAAGCTTGAGGGATGCTACGATATTGATAAACTTGCAGAGATATAAAGACTAACCAATAGGCAGCCCAGCAGTAGTGAGTAGACCCAGCACGCGCAGAAACGGAATAAAACGAAAAGACAAAAATTCAGATTGTAGCAAGATTTCTACGGCGCGATGTAAAAAAAATAAGAAGAGAAATGTGACTTTGTATAGAAAGAGATTATCTCTATTCTTGGTCCTTTGTAATTTATTTTTTAGCTATTTTTTTTTCTAGATTAGATTAGACACTACGCAAGGTGGGTGTCACTCGTGGAGGCACTTTAATTGTATCCAAATTCAAGACCCCAGATAATATCTCGACCCGATCGACAGAACCTGACCGACCTGATAGTATCTAGCCATAAGGAATCGTAAATCAACTCATTTCTCACCAATTCCAACAACAATAACACAACTTTGTTTCCGCTTACAATGTACGGTACGCAAAACGGATTAGCAATTAATAAACAAATGCATTGTTTATCAAAAGCGCCGTTATATTCGAGTTTATCTGCGCCCACGCCACGCAGACAGACAGACAGACGCTGGGAAGTAGGACAACGATAACTTTGCATTAATTTACCGCCAGTCAATGCAGATTGATAAAATAGCCGTTATTACACGTGACCTGATAATTAATTGTGTGAAAAAACATAGCTTGTCTGTATGTACATATCGTCACGCCTTTATTCCCCAAAAGAGTCGGCAGAAGTGTACCCATAGATATCCGGGTGTACCCATAGTACACTCACATTTCGCCAGTTTTGTGAAAGTCCCATGTAATAAGGGGCAAGCCTGTTGCTAACAATCGGACACTACTTCTGATAAATCCCTGATGGAAAAAGTGTCAACTGTCTCCAGCTTAGCAACGGTTTAGCAACATTTAAAATATGTACAATTAGGCGTTGAGGGTATCATGAACAATATAAGGATGGCACTGAGAAGTACTCTCACAGCAGACATTCGGCATAAATTTCAAGGAAAGGGTATGCATAAAAGCATGCAATATATTTAACTAGCGCCCGCGTGCTAGGTCCATAAAAAGCAGCCTATGTCCTATTCCAGGACATGGTCTACCCCTACATCCAAATCCGTTCAGCCGTTTTAGCGTAAAAGCGTAGCAAACAAACAATATAATATCGCATTTATAATATTAGTTAGGATAGTTAGGATTAACCTGTATTGGTTATAATCGGTAAAATATCCAAACTCCATGCCAAAACTAAGAATTTTCCAACAGAAAATCAAGTCTTTTGTCGACCTTGTGCCGTCGCACTTTACAGTTTTCTATTTCACAAAGTGCCTCTCCAACAAATGAAGGTCGCCAATCAGCTTTGTGTTTCTCTTTGTAAGCAAAACACTATGACCACTTCTAGTTCTTCATCCAGTGCCTATTTTGTATCTTCTCTAGAACATACTTGGTTTATTTGAAGAGCAATGAAATGTTCATGATCAGAACAGGTTTTTAGTTATGTGAAAATATATAAAAAACACGAGGTAGAAATTAATTTAAAACAGCCAAATCGAGGAAAAGATATGGCGGCAATAAGTGGCTATACACAGAATTTGTTGAGGTGCAACTTGTTAGTTATGTCTCACACATCTTAAGTACCTGTATGCCGAAAGTCCAAAGCAACTATAGGTATTACACCAATTCGTCCGGAATCCAGTTGAAACGCCGACATTTTTAGGATGCCACCCAGACAGCGCGCCAAGCGCCCCACTGACCTTTACATTACTACTATCAATTGTATTGCACGTAATATCTATGTGAATGGTATTTCCTTCATTATTATTTCTTTTTATTTCAAATTCGTTGTTTTGGGAGTATGTTTTTGGAACTGCCCCTTTTTTGAATAAGTGTGTAGTTAGTATGATTGAGATGGTAGGCAAGCCTTTGAAGCTACGGGAAATGGTATAAGACATTAGGTATTTGTAATCTTTTTAAGGTTGGATAATTATCAATGAATCTACTTTTCAGCCTCATTTTAAAAGACTTTAAATTTTCTACGATATTTCAGTTCTCACCAGTTTTTCAGGAAATGTGATTGGTTGGGAGTCATTGGTGACTTACCTGAAAAAATATAATAAAAAGAATTAGCATTGGAATAAAATTCAGATATGAAAATCAAAATCACCCAAACAGAACCGTATAACCATCGGAAACTAATCAAAAGCGCATACAAATACACAAGTGAAGAGAAAGTCGACCACGAACCCATGATGTAGGCTATCAATTAAAACCTGTATTATTCACTATAGTACGTATATTTTGTTACATGTTGCCTAACGGGATTCTCGCGACGAGACCAACCTGTTTGGAAGCAAGGTGTAATGTTTAGACGAAGTATGTGGTACATACAATGATATATCAAACTATACATTTCCAATATATGTACTGACCTCTCATACTAAAGGCCTTTACAATAGAATATGGTTTATTGTTGCTGCAGGTGGTTAACAAATCCTGCCAGTGTTAGGAGAAAGTCTAAAAGGGATACCGGGACCTTGGCAATAGGTAACTGAAGGAACACGGGTGGGTTTTAGTCAATAAAAGTCTGGCACGCGAGAAGCTATTTGATGATATCCCACACTCAAAAAAAAAAAAAAGGTGGTTAACAAATAAAGTTGGTCATTATAAAGTCAGAAGAATCTAAGATGTACAAAAATAAGAAGAAAATTCTGAGATGGATAGGATATACAGAAACCTAAACTATGCACTTACAAGAACTAAAATACAATAGACGCTGATATATTTGGTAACCTATTCCGCTTGACTTGAGTCAAGCGGAATAGGTTACTAAATATATCAGCGTCCATTGTATTTTATAATGGATTTCCGCAAAGTCACGCCTGAATCAATTAACTATCTTACAAGAACTATTCTAAGTAATATAGGGAAATATATAAATACATTTATGGTACACATACATTATTAAAAAATACAGTTGGTAAATGTCTTCAAATATTCATTAATTGAGTAATAACATTTATGTAATAGTAAAATTCGGTGTTGTTTTTTAAATATAAGACTATTATTTGTTTTTCACAATTGTTATACTGGAATAAATTATTTGATATGCCGTCGTGTCTACTGTCTACGAAGGTATGCGTATTAAAGTAGACCTCTAATACGCTGGTGGAAGTTTTAGTTATAATGATAATGAACTGTGGACCCAACTTAAGCTTTTAGTTGGTTCCGTAGGGGATTACCCTTGGATCTAGGGTTGGTTCCCTTGAGAATCTGTCTAGGATCACTGTAAAAGCATAGTGGGAGGTTAATGGGTACTTTGGGGATGAACATATTATTATTCATGTTTTAGTAAATCGTCGTTCTTTTTCGAGTGTATGATTTTACTAGGCTCTAAAATTCCGATTACTACTCGATACGAACTTGAAGTACAATTAAATGACATTCCTTCATCTTTATATCTAAATCTAAATCATCATCAACTGCCTAGCCTTTTCCCAACTATGTTAGGGTCGGCTTCCAGTCTAGCCGGATGCAGTTGAATACCAGTGTTCTACATGGAACGACTGCCTATCTGACCTCCACAACCCAGTAACTGGGTAATACGATACCCCTTGGTAAGACTGGTTGTCAGACTTTCGAGCTTCTGACGACCCGTAACGACTGTCAAAGATCCACAAATGACAACCGGGATCAACGGCTTAACGTGCTTTCCGAGGCACGGAGGAGTCTCGGTATGTAAAGATGGTCACCCATCCACGGACCAACCCCGGCAAGCGTAGCTTAACCTGATGGATCGACCCGTACGGCTGTTATTACTTAGCCACGAGCTCGTCGAGCTATATCTAAATCTAAATATATTCCTATATTATAATCATTTCTTAAGAACAGATCATCTTCAACAACTTCAATTAAAATACCTTTATAGCCTTCTTCATCCAAGTAACTAGCACCACTTAGCAGTCTAAAAGCATCTAGATTTTCCAACGTACCTAATTGTTCTTCCATGACCTAATTATATAATTACGAGTCGGCGACGATCGTTCAATTACCGTTAACAAACAATTGTTTTGCAACTGTCTCGGTCAGTTGCTAAGAGGCTTTCATGTCAACCGGCAGTTAGGATAATTGTTGTCGTGACAGCATTGCTAAACATTATGCAGTTAGCAGTAATAGCTAAACTGTTATCTAAGAATGTTCTTAGTCTCATGAGGCAAAAACATAAGAAAAAATTGTATTATGTCAAAGATTATGGTTAAGAAACATCTGAAGTCATACATTCAGCAATATAGAGGCGTTTAAAAGGATGATGAGAGACAGCGGATATGATGATGAGTGACAAATGCACAAGGAGATAGGGCTGACGTACAACCAAAACATCAATATAAGCCACAAATACTGCATATATTCTTCTACGTCTTATAATGGTTGTCTCAGCTTCAGTTTATACATAAGCAACAAGCTAAGTAATAAGGCACAAGCACGTCATTTACAAAATCTAACATCACTTTTTCACTAATCTACGATTACACCCTCATTACATCCATGGCTCTTGTTCAGTTTTATTTTCTCTCCCATTACGTAGACTTCCTTCCCACTTGTCTTGGCTGTGCCTCCTTAGTTCAGTTCAGTTTCTTAATGAGGTCATTTCATACTGCAGCATTCATCTAAGTTTAAATAAGACTTTATATCTATGTCACTTGAATGTGGTTCATTACAATATATAAAATCAACTCACGTACCTACATACGTCTTTGCGTATTATCTCTAAAGTGTAGAATGTCTCTGTATTCTTTATTCTCAGATCTTCTGTAATCACAGTTTCTAGAAATAAATTAAATGTAACTCTCCGAAGAATTCTCTGAGATAATAAGTCTTTACCTATGAAATTGCCGTTCTGCAGTACTGGCCATTTCAAATCAAAATAATTTTTGTTTGGCTAAGAATTCTAATTTCAAATTAATTTTATTTAAAAAACATGGAATTCTTTTTTCAAAAGAAGTCATTTGTTTAATGATAAGTGCCTGTTACATTTTCATCGCATTTCAATCTTTTTCGTCATCATGGATACGTTAAAAATTCGAGTAATTATGGAATATGAGTACCGTCGTGGCAGCAACGCGGCACAAGCGGCACGCAACATCAACGACGTTTACGGAGCTAACACTACAAACCAACGCACCACCTGTTATTGGTTTGCTCGCTTCCGTTCTGGAAATTTCAACCTGAAAAATGAACCTCGCGGTCGTCCGAAGACTTTGGTCGACGATGACGAATTAAAGGCGATTGTGGAAGCTGATGATACACAATCTACGGCTGAATTAGCAGCAGCTTTCCACGTTAGCGTCAAAACAATATTGGTCCATTTGCGTCAAATTGGCAAGGTAAAAAAGCTTGACAAATGGGTGCCCCACGAACTCAATGATCGCCAGCGCGAAGTACGCGTCGAGGCGTGCCTTGCACTGCTCAACAGACACACAAATGAAGGAATTTTGAACCGCATTGTTACCTGCGATGAAAAATGGATTCTGTTTGATAACCGCAAGCGCTCAGCAAGTTGGTTGGATCCTGGTTCAGTACCTAAACAATGCTCTAAACGAAAACTTACCCCTAGAAAAGTGATGGTCACTGTTTGGTGGTCTAGCGCCGGTGTGATTCATCACAGCTTCTTACCAAACGGGGTGAGCATTACTGCAGATGTGTACTGTGAAGAACTGAACACAATGATGGAGAAGCTGGCACATCTCCAACCAGCATTGGTCAATCGCTCGTCTCCGCTGCTCCTGCACGACAACGCGCGACCTCATACTGCACAGCAGACGGTCTCCAAGTTGCAAGAACTGGGGTTGGAAGCTCTCCGTCATCCGCCCTACTCACCAGACCTTGCGCCTACAGACTACTACTTTTTCCAGAATTTGGATAACTTCTTGGCGGGAAAAAAATTCAATACCCGAGAGGCAGTACAAAATGCCTTTGAAGAATTTGTTGCCTCCCGTCCAGCTGATTTCTTTAAGAAGGGCATCAATAAACTGACACAGCGTTAGCAAAGATGCATTGATTGCATGGGTGATTACTTCGATTAATGCAAATAAAACATACCTACATGAAAAAAATTCGTTTAAATTTTTTCATACAAAACGGCAATTTCATAGGTAAAGACCATGTTGGGTACAGTAAGTAGTGTTTTGAAGTAGTCAAATAGAATTAATTAGTGTTATGTCTTACGTCTAGAACTAGACTTTTTTGTATCGCATTATTTCGAGCAATTTGCTCATCGCCAAATACGGCACATACCTACTCGTGCTTTACATAATATTTCGCTCTCTTTCTTTCCTTTTATTAAGATCTTGCATAATTAGTTTAAACTTCCAACACTTTTTTAAATGAGCTGGGCTCCTGCTGGCTTAAAATCGAGAGAAGTGGAAAGAGTGAAGCGAGTTCTTTGCCCTACAGTGGGATATCACAGGCATTTTAACACTAGTAGCAACTCGAAATAACTAGTTTATTAATATTCATCACTCATTTTCATCATCACCTTCCGCTAGGGCGTGCAAAACCGGAAAGACTTCAAAATTCGAAAAAATCCGAAATTCAAAAGGTTTTGAATTTCGGTTTTCAAGGCCCAAAACCGGAAACCGGTGCTAGCTACGGTTTCGGCTACATTTTTATAGTTTTTGTATAGTAGAATTTTAGCAAGAAAACAATATTCTTAGATACCCACAAAATCTACAAATAAAACAAATTTTAGCATATGCTTTTTTTAATCAACCATTTATGCGTACCAATTCGCGACCCATCCAGCGCAGCCCACCTCCGGGCACCAAATTCCTTTGGCGATGTCCGGGCTCACCTGAGACATCGCCACCTCTCATGAGGGCCGTGTAATGCGATGACGATAGACTCCCCGATCTATCACCCGCTGGTACCTCCTAGGGCGGCATCAGATCGCCATGGCGCCTCCTCCGCCGCCCTGTACTCCTGCGACGAATCGCGTCAGCGAGGGAGTCTTCCTCCCTGACGCGCTCCGCCGCCGAGGGGACGCCGCGAGGACTTCATCTCGCAGAAGGACGCTACTGCCTCCCATGCTCCCCTGCTGTCGGCCATGGCCTTGGCCACGGCCGGCAAGGAGAGGTCTGCCCCGATTGCTGCTGCGAGAGCACGGCGCTGCACCACCCAAGCAGGACAATGCTCGATGGTGTGAAGCGCCGTGTCCTCGCTGCAGCCGCACTGGTGACACACAGGAGTCGCCACCGAAGGACAACGACCTTTGTCGCTTCCGTGTCTACTCTTCCAGGATCGGCTGGATGGCCCCCACGGCCCAGTGACCAGCACTGGGCGTCTCCACCCTCACCCTCCATTCGCTCAACGTTCCATACGCTGAGCTTCCCTACGCCATCTCTTAACCACTTCAGGCGGCGGGCGTCTGCCACTCTCCGCCTGCTGGTCTGCCCCACATCGGTAAACTACGGCGACCACCTGCGCCTCCAGATCCCACGGGAGTGTACCCGCGAGGGCGCACGCCGCTTCCGCTGATACTGTGCGGTATCCGTGTATGACCTTGACTACCATGACTCTGTGTCCCCCGCAGTAGAGCCTTGTTCTAGGCAGGCAGGAATTCCGCCCACACCGGAGCCACGTAGAGCGCCATCGAACGAACGACCCCCCTGTTTAGCCATCATCAAACTACGTTCGGTCCGCCTAGGTTCGGCAACTGCCGGCTGATGGCGGTCGCCGTGCCGATTAGCTTCCACGCAAGCTGAGCAAAGTGCTCGCCGAAGTTCCACCTCCAAAACAAAAACCAGGCCCAAGTATTTCATGCTTGCCCGCACCGCTATTGTTGCACCACAAATGGTGAGGTGTGTGATAGCCGGTGGCCGGCGTCTGGGCGCATGAAATACCAGGGCCTCCGTCTTTTCCAGCACCACCCTGAGGCCCAGTGCCCCGATTCGCCCCACAAAGAGGACGCGCCCTCGACAGCTGAGCGTGCACCTTCTTAACCCCGGGCCGTGACTAGATTGTCATCAGCGTACTATGACGCCCTGCCCGGGGGAGAACAACCAGCGCAAGGACCTGTAGTCGTAGCTTACGTACGGGGGTCGCGGAGGAAGGAGTGTAAGTGGATATAGGTTGCGTTCGGATATATTTGATGACTCTAAATAGAATATTTCTTGAGTGCGTTCGAAAAAAGTTGATTTAAATCAAAATGTAATTCAATAACGGGAAAACCGGAGGCAACTCCGGTTTTGTCTCTCAACCCCGGTTTTAAAAAATCGGTAAATTTTATCCGGTTTCCGGTTTTTAGCAAAACCGGAAAACCGGGTTTGCACGCCCTACCTTCCGCAAAACCCGACCCAGTCCGACCACCTCACCAGCCAGTAATGAGATTACCCGTTTATTCACTAGTTTATTAACAACAAGGCCGATCGGCGATCACCGTTAGCTATTATTGCTTTCGCGCCAATGTAATTGTGGAGCAAAGGTCATTCAGTACAGCTACCGAGAAAATTGTGGCAAGACAGCCAATCAGAGGAGTTTGGAGATCTATTTGAATACCGAATGAAAATAAAATCGTACGTACTAATTTTGATGTTAGGTAGGTACACACTATATAAAGCCTGTGCCCAGGATAGTTCCTCAGCGATCCTCCATTTATTTATTTAGTTAAATCATAATTATAACACCTTTAGAGACCCATTCCAAGGCAACATTAAGAAATGAGAGAGTTTGTTGGTATAACTTCTCTTAGCTCCAGAAAGCGCATGTGGCTTGAAGAGTTTCGCTGCATCATCATCTGCCTAGTTGGGGACGGCTAGCAGTCTAGCCGGATGCAACATAATACCAGTATTCATTTAGAGTCGCACTGCAAGATGACCTAATATCCTAAGTACTATTAAATTCTATTCTATTCTACAAGTAAAATGGAATCTTGAATCTTGGTCACTTCATTAAGTCGATTTTATTTTAAAAGACAAGTGTGTGTTATGCTATCAATGCTATAAAATCTGATAACCAAATCTGGAGTCGTATTATTTTTTCCTTCCTCCCATACGACTAACAATGTAAGCCATCAATCATCCTATCCATATGAGGGCAGTGTTAAAACATCGTATCTTCAACATTCCATACATGTAGCATTAGAAACATGATGACCATAGACAGATTTGAATTTATGATCAAGATTTAGAGTCAATGATCGCTTTTGGTATGAAAGAGTACCGATTTTTGTATGTAGGTACAATCGCGAGCATATCTAACTAATATTATAAACGCGAAAGGTTGCAGGTATGGATGGATTGATGTTTGTTACTCTTTCAAGTAAAAAATCAAGTAATAAAAACGAAAACCCAACTACGACTTAAAAGGTATAAACAAGACACAGACAGACAATTTAAAAATCCAGAGTCACACGTGTTAGGGCATAAATCGAACAGATTACGTGTGACTCGGGTTTTTAATTTGTCTGTCTGTGGTGTCTTGTTTATACCTTTTAAGTCGTAGTCGGGTTTTAGTTTTTATTACTTGATTTTTTTTTTAATTCTTTTGGGGTTATAATACACCCCTTTGCAACTGTTCCACCGAACCGCACTTATCAAAATTTTGTTTCAGTGCTATTAGTAGACGTGCTCAAGTGCGGTTGGGAGAAGTGCCGTTCAACAGTGCTAAAAGTGGAAACCCTCAAAAAAACGGGCGGTTTTGATTGTTGTACATTATTGGTAATCATTTAGTTGTAAAGAGGTTTTAATAGCCAAACATGTTACTGGCACTTAATAAAGAGTCTAGGTATGAAAAAAAGTTAATTCCAAATTCGAAACTTTTGTTTAAAAACAATAATAATCTCGTTTTCCGTTTCTGACTTTTACTAAAATTTTGCAGGTTTGCGGTTAGAAGGTTATCCTGGCAACTAAAACTAACTTCTCGTTATTTTTAGTAGAATAATTTATGTTTGTCGCATAATCCAGCCTTAATGTGACTTAAAAATGATATCTTTGTGTCGATTGTAATGGCACAAAAAGCAATAAGAGCTAGTAAACTTGTAGCGCTGCTGGAAGAGGGCTTTTATTTTTTTGGGTGGGAAATCATCAAATGACTTCTCCCGCTCTGGGCGGAGCGGAAGGGCGTGTCAGACTCTTACTGACTGGTGCTGGAAGAGGGCTGTAGCCTAAAAACTATATTCTTAATGATTATAACAAAATTACTAGTCATTTATGCTAATGATATAGTAAAAATATTAATATTATCCATACAAAAGCAAATGACTGTTACGGTGCCCGTTTTTTTTGCAAAGGGGTGTATATATCTGTGGCCCTAGTGAAAAGGGATCTAAGTCCAAAAATGCAACTTTACAGGAGACGCCAAAAACACTCCGCGCGCTTCAAATTGCGTGTTTGACCTCGTGTGACATTTAAACCGCTACCAATGAAATACATGTGAAGTTTTTTATAGGTAAACAATTTATGCTCTTTATTATTATTGAGTTATTTTTATTTAATGTTATTAGTTTTTAAGATAATGACTTATACTAACCACAAAATGAATTCATTTAGGGTATAATATAAGTTATACCCCTTCTTCCATAATGTTAAATGTTAATTCATACAAGTGAAAATGAATACACATTTGGAATGATTATGTTCATACTAATCTCAACAGTGTTCCTTTGATTTTTCCCTTTATTTTAGTGAAAACGGATTTATGTCTAATAATATCACATTACTCACTAAACCATTTTTAAGAACCAGGTCTTGTTGTATTGATAAACACGAACCAAGTAAAAACGTGGGTAATTTATGTTAATTTAGATTAAAAAACACAAAATATATTTGAAAAAATTCGTTTAAAAGAATACAAAAGTACTTGAAACCGACTTTTGTAGTTTTTTTTGGTGTCAGTTGGACCCTTTTACACAAGGTAACTTCTTTATTTTTAGAGATAGCTTAGATCCGTTTACACCAAACGATAGAGCATTTTTCTCTGATCACTTCTGTATACTTAACTCATTTTCCACAAAATCGGACTTATACCCCTTTTCACTAGGGCCACAGATATATTCTTGAAATGTACTCATTAAGCCCTTTCATTTGATACCCAACATGGTACGATAAAACCATATTTTTTTTTAAGTTCCTCACTTTATGTCCTCTAGAGGGCGCCATTTTTAATTTAATGTGACTTCACATGGCCTATAACCAGCAGACAATCACGACGCTTCTAACGATACCTCATTTGTCAAATTGTGATAAGTGGTTTGGAAGATAGGAGGGAACAGATGAACCTACATACATACATACCGGTCAAAATCATAACCCTCCTTTTTCTTCGCCGCAGTCGGGTAAAAACGGCTGAATGGATTCGGATGAAATTTGGCAAACAGATAGTTTATAACCTGGATTAACACATAGGATACTTTTTATCCCGATATTTCCACGGGATCGAGACTTACGCGGGTGAAACCGCGAGGCGCGACTAGTATTACTAAGAAGTTATAATAACAGATTTCATGATTCATCCATTAATATCAGAATCTGTCTGTCTGTCTGTGTGGAAGGCATATACAAGTAACTGGTCGATTAAACCCGGTGTTGTCTGCGATAATCATATTTATGTAGATACAAACAAGACATTGAAAAGATACCACGCCATCTTTAAACTTGCAATTTGATCGTTGTTAAGCGGTTTTGCAAGCATACCGGTTGTTTGAATAAAAATAATATTGAAGACAAAAATTAATTTGGAGATGATATTGACACAAAAGCTTTTCAAAAGGGTCGGCGAGTGTTGTCAAATATTAATTATTAATTCCTTCATTTCTTTAGCGGATGATTATAAATATACAATATTCCAAAGTAAAATCAGGGTAATTAATTGTAAAAAAAAATGGGCTACCAACTTAAATTGTCCGTGTATTCAATAATAACTCTCATTCTTTGAAAGTTGTATAAATTGGTTTATAACACGGGACTTTGACGTAGGGTGTCAATTTGTATAAAACATAATATTTCCACTAAACATTCCAAAATAGAATCATAATAATATTTATGTCTATGAAGTTCCTCCTACATTGAGATCCCAAAATAAGGGTCGGAAATAGTTGAAATGGGCTAACGAGAGGGTGGGGGCGATCCATCATCCCCCAAACGGCGACCACTTACAACAGGGAGGGAGGGTGTTGCCAACTGCAGAAATAAAGTGTGTGAAAATATCGCTGTCAAATTGTGTTACCAGGTTTTATTGGGTGAAGCTTCAGAAGATTGTAGTGATGTTATTACATTCTTCAAAATAGGTAATGTTTCATCATAATGTAACCTTTGTAATTTCCCTAAAATCTGTCAAAAAAGAGGAATTACAAAAACCTGCTTGGGAAACAAAATGATCACAGTAATATAATGCTATGACTTGAGCGGTATAAGACACTCATCTTTAAATACACTTTCAATAAAATGATAAAGAACTTGTGTTCCAGATTTTGGTGTTACCAACAAAAAATAAATCAATCAATCAATCTGCCTAGCCTTGTTGAGTTCGGCTTCCAGTCTAACCGGTTGCAGCTAAATACCAAGAGTCCGAAAGTCTGACAATGATCCACGAATGACAGTCGGGACTTAACGTGCTTTCCGAGGCACAGAGGAGTCTCCGTATGTAAAGATGGTCACCCATCCACTGAACAACCCCGGCAAGCGTAGCTTAACTAGCACCATCCTTTTTTCGCAGTGCAATAATGATGGCATTAATACTTCATAGTCCAGATCAGTATTGTTGGACAATACAGAGGAAGTAGTCATTATTGCTACAGTTTTAAATGTGTTTGAGATGTTTTTTTAGTGAACTGGTAAAATCATTAATAATCAAGTCAAATAAGAAAGGATACAGACCAAATTATTTATGAATTACATAATACGAGTCAAATCACGAGCGCGCTTCATGTGACTTTTATGTAAAGCGGCCTAAGGTTTAAATTGCAATAGTTGATTGACGGGCGTTCGTGAAATGTGACATATAAACCGTCATTGTGGCTTTTTACTCGACTACGGCAGAAGCTTATGACATTTAACACCAATTTTCCTTATAACTCTTTCATGGTTTGGATGATAAATTGGGTCATATCCTGTTTCATCATCCAACTTCCTCTTTTGGAAGTAAATCAAATTGGCAATTGAATGAGGAACTTAATTTGCTAACCACACCATTTAAAAGACTGAACATGGTGCATAATAATATACTTATAGGTACCTACTGTAAGAAGCAAAATAAATTTAATGTCGTCTGTTGGCGAAAGGTAGATTTTTCTTCATAAAAAAACGCATTGAATAACGCGTCGATACTTGCAAGCAAAATTACATACGCTAAGCAAAACTCCACAGATAACACACTTGTCTAAACATTTATATCCAGTTTTTGCTCCCTTCAAATGCAATTTCACCTCCAAATACAAAACAAGCCTCGAAGAAACTACACACCTTGCCAACCTAATAACAATATCTTTCACTGCCCGTATTACACGTTCATTTAAACTAAACGCTTACATGGCTCTATTTTTGGCAACACAGACCTCTCGGGGGCTGTGGTAAGAGCCACCCCCTCTCGGAACGGGAGGTTCGGAGAGGGGGTGGATGCTGCAACGCGCCAAGGTCACCCCGTCCTTGACATTTAGCGGGTCGCCGAGGAAATCCCCCTACAGCTGTGTATAGTACATACCTACATGTCTGATGCAGCGCGTTGTAATAATATTCTGAAGGTTTTTTAGAAAGGTAGTTTTAGAAAGTGTCCCTGAAACGATTTGGTTAGTAAATTCTCAACGAAAAGATTGTTACTAAGAATAATTAATTAAAATGTGTAATAAGTTAAATCTTTAAGCCAGAGGGTATTCTGAGAGAGTCTTTGAACAAGACTTGAAAAGTTGCGTTTATTTAATTAATTATGACAAATCTTAATTAAATAAAATATAAAATGTAACAGTTAAATAAATATTATTTAATGTAAAAGTATGTAAAGGAAAAGATAAAAACAAACCGAAAAGCTCATTGGTCATCAAAAAATTCTAGAAGTGTTGTGAAGTTCTACTTCACATACGTGATAAGTAAAGATGATTTCATGATTTAAAAAATCATGCAGCAGTAGCGCTTGCGATTGCGACAACTAGACCAACGAGGCAGTCGAGTTTATTTAATAAGTACTTACAAATTCCATGATTGAATAGAGTACTTACTAATCCTACAATTTAATACAACTGAGTCAGAAATACTAAAAAGAGCCACCTTCCACGTATTCCATCCTCAACAAAAAACCAGTCTACAAAATTCGCAACTTTTTCTAACCCGCCTGTCGATCAGCATCGGCGCACTAGGAAGCGCACGCGCACAGCATAAGGTCATCACACTCATTTAACTGGTAATAGACACGTTACTCATCGCTTCGTACAACGCACACAATACTTTATTACGGTAGACTTTAATTGCTGGGATGCCCCTGGTGTTATTTCGTGTTTAGGATCAGATTTAGTTACTTAGTTCTATAATTGTTTTATTCAATAGGTCCTAAAGCTATCACTGCCTGCAAAACCGAAACAGGAAAATCTACTGTAAAATCGGGGAGTCGTGCTGTACACATATCTTTTTTTTTTGTAGTATGGGAAATCATCAAATAACTTGGGCGCGTCAGACTGACTAAAACCCATCCGTGTTCTGAGGGCCCCGGTATCCCTTTCAGACTTTTCGGCAACCCTGGCAGGTATCGGTCCTAGCGGACCCCGCCAATTGTGCTGACATCTCTCTGAGGCACGCGTGGAACACAACGGGCCGCGCCGTCGACCCGGGCCTGATCCTTATCGGACGGCGAGCTACCCATTACTCGCCGCCCGCAAGTACACATCTCTATGGTTGTGATCTATCTTCCACTCTATTTATGGGGTAAGTCTCCCATGAGCCTCCCATGGGGGTCAGGTTTCCTCGTTTTCCGATACAGTTCCGTTTATTCAGGTCCTCTTCGAAGACTTCGCTCCCTTTGAGGTCTTGAGATTCTGCTCATACCTACTCAACAAAATTGTTGAAATTATACATTACCAATAGGAGCTACTGCCCGTCCCGTGATAGCCATCGAAGACAGCCATAATCCCATTGTTATGACACGCACACATACACAATTTACAGAATTTAGTCTTTGCTTTACCCAAATCCAATAATAAAAAAAAACAATATTAACTTTGTGGAGGTTCACAAAGTCATTCGCTATTTTTAACTTACTCACACAGTTCATAAACTCTAGGTATTCATTAATCCAACAAAAGAAATCTGTAACCGAATTAATCGTATAACAGCTTTAGATAAAGCTGACTAAGTACCGAAAAGGTTAGAACAATGCAAAGGCCTGCCCGCAAAACTGATTAATGAAGGCTCAGTAGATGTTCGGATAAAGATAGGGCTATCGATTTGTGATAAATTAAAGACTGAACGTGTAGGAGGGAGCGAGAGATAGAATCTTTATACTGTGTTATCGTAATGAACTTATGATAGCATGAATTTCAGATCACTTAGTTAAGAGATCGGTAAGCGGGTACCAGAAATACTGTAAAACCTTAATTTAATTTAATAGAGGCTTAAGATTTTAGGACAAAGGTGGTCCTGTCTCGACGGGACGGCAGCAGGCTGTGGATGTAAAGCTGTGTCGCAAACTATGCTCCACCTCCTACCCTTGCCTTTGTGCCTCAAAAAATGCAGCAGCCAAAGTGACCTCCGCGCTGCAACATACGCGACTACTCTGTGGATGTGGCGAAATTTTGGGCCAACATAATTGATAGAAACTGTCGTGCCATCGACATGAAGAAGATGACAATTTTGACAGATAATGTAACTCCAGTGGATTGTTACTCTACTGTTATAAATAACAAGTGAGATGAACACAATGCTCAGACAAAAGCATTAAAAACCAACTTTAGTGCAAGGCATTTGCAAACACTCATAAAAATCTAATCTCCTAGACAGCAGTAAAAGAGAAATTTTAAATAAACAATAAGAAATTCCCATAGAAAGTGTTTACAAAATGAAACTTGAACAAAAGACTTATCCATCTATATAATAATAACTGTTATTAACATTATCAAGATCAAGTTGGACGCATGTATTATATAACAAACCGGTTGGTTCAACTCTAGTTATCACCAAGGTTTCAATATTCAATAACTTGTCTTTTAACTGTAGTTAGCGCTTTGGCTACGGTAACAGTTATCAGCATTTAACCGTGTCCACCTTGTATGGGAGACAGGTTTTTCTGTATTTATTGTAACACCATTTTATGCATAAATACATAAGATTAATGATACGCATAGATCAAAGAAGGATGTGACTGGAACATATTGTTTCCAAAGAATTCTCTAGCGGATTTACAGTAAGAAGAAAGAAAGGAAGAAAATACATTTATTCAACACAGACTAAAAGGCACACAATTTACATAATATACAGCAGACAAAATAAAATAAGGAAACAAATAAAAAGACTGTAAAGTACAGTAGTAATAGCAAGACAGTTAGGAAACTACAAGGCTAAGGTAAATGAAAAAAAAATCATGAAAAACCACGAAGAACATCAAAGTAACATTAATTGTTTTTTTAAGTAAGATGCAAATAGCAACGGACCGCATAATTTAAACAATTCTATACTAACCAGCCCAAAATTCACAAGATTTCCTCGAAGTGCAATGAGTTTTTAAAACATTATTCAACGGCCGCGACTCTAAAAACCAGCTGGCAAAGCGGCAGTCTTACACAGCATGACACGAAATTTTCGGTGAAATTCAAAACCGCAAACCACTGATGTAACTGCATACAATAGATATTTTTCGGTACATTTAACCACCATAAAAACGGGAAACTACTGTTTTATTTAGAATTTTTACAGCACTCGAATATAATCTCTATTCTGTCGACGAAAATACCTATAATCGCGTGTGATTCCTTTGTAAAAATGGCACGTCTCATGCATAATTGTAGCAGCATTTTAATAAGAAGGTGTTATGAAATGTAGTTAAGTGTAATTAATGCGTCGATTACGAAAATTCTTGAACATTATGCGTAAAGCAATCGTCTTTTTGTTACGCATATTATAGTGTGGTCACAGTTGTGCTAAACACCGATTTTTTCATTGCGGTCATGTTCTACAAATAGACGACCCTATTGTCTCCTATATCGTAAGACACAACTCATACGGCCAAGGACTTTCCATATGAATTAAGGCATTACCAGTAAGAGTTACCAGCAAAATTACAAATAGGAAGAAGATTCCAAGATGCCGAAAAGAGGAGAAAGATGGATGAATTATATGAAAGATGATTTGACTAAGAAATAAGTGAATTCGAAGATAATAAATAGCTAACAGAAGTATGGAAGAAAAATACGTATTCCACTGAATTCAAACAAAACGAGCATAATGACTCCCAGTTGCCTAAAACCGAAGAAAATGTAGGAAACTTTGCATTCACTTCCAACATAGCTAATAAACTCGACTGTCTCACATTACCCAACGCCAATATGGAGTACATTTATATACTATCTACGATAATGGTTTCCAAGATTGAACAGACGAGATTGGCCAACGAAGCGTCTTTATCTCATTATGTGATGTTACCTCAGAACACGTGCACTGAAAATGACATATCAGGCATTGTTTTCTTTTTAACTTCATGTTTTGTCTTAATTTATCACAACATCGGATAACACACCGATCGGATATTTTACCCTCACACAGCTTCTAAAATTCCTTTTGGTTTTAAACACCACGCACGACTGCTGATTTTAAATGCAAATTAAATGAAGGTTTCATTTAAATACTTGCGAATTCAACAGGTCTTGTATTCTACTGTTCTTCACCTTCATTATTTTGCTATGCTTCCCAACAAAATCCATGGATGCCAAAATTAAATTCATGGTGAGTCTTTCTCAACCATAATCTTCCACCATTCCTTATCATCTTTAAATCAACTCTTTTAAAATCCAATTTAGAAATTAGCTAGCTCAATTTTACTGACAGATTGAATACAGATCTTTTGTTAATTCTAAATTCATGTCTGAGAATCATTCGAGCATACGGGTTTGAATAATCTTTGTAGCCTTATTGGCCAATACAATCAATTATACATGAATTGGCATAATAAATGTTAAAAGTAGCAATATAATAAAAATAATACGTGTATTATGTATATTGTATAGACAGTGTGGTGCAATATGGAGCGCGGGATTTAAAGAGCGAGTGAACGGACGGCCTCGAGAGTGTTGGATAATGCACTAATAAATTGAATTGAAGCTGCAGAGAATTTGATATATATGAAGGTATATGTGGGTTCTGATGAAGAATAATAAGAGCAGGAGGGCAATGAAAAGATGAATGAATCATATAGATGATGATTTGAATAGTGAAGAATTGAATGCTCAGATGAGAGGTGATATAGATGTTGGAAGGATGAAGTGGTTGTGATGTGATGGTGGGTGAACACTTTCGCGGACACTGAATGAGACACAATTGAAGTTTTATTCGGACAAGGAAAATAGAATAGAATGATGATGATGATAATGATATAATCGTTGAAGATGCCGAGCGTAGTAGTACAAAAAGAGAAATAACGAAAAGGCTTGTTATCCAGCATCCTATGGTCGACTTCAATACCGACACTTACAAAGCCTTTCTAATCAAATCTTTATTGAAACGAATCGTTTTTTTAGACTTCCGTGTTTATATTAATAAGATAATAAAAAAACTTGTTGCTGAATAGGTCCATGCCCTTTTTCTTTAGACTTTAGTGGTTAGACATTGCAAAATCTATGAGTGGGCAACAACATTGTGTAGGTACTGATAAAATCTCCCTCTGATTACCAATCAGTCTGCCAAGCGTGGTGACTAGCCTTATCCCCCTTAGATCGTTAGCTGTCCATATACCTATATCTACAAGGTATATATACCCACTTAGATTTTGTTTAAAAAAGTAAGCTTTTATAAGATGTGCAGACGACAATCCTATCTCTTTTCTTTCTTATCTTTGGAAGAACCTCCTTCGTTCAAAGAGAAGTTAAATTGAAAGGAAATTGTGTACAGTGCGTTCGTTATAACTTGTCTCGTGACGCGATTGGTAGCACTGTTTTGTCAGTCGCCATTTTGATCTCTATTAGAATGGAAACTAAGCTTGGCAAGCAATGTTGCCAACATGGTGCAAGGGATAAGTTATAGTGAACAGTCTGTAGTTTTTTCTATTTTTGGAAATGAAAGTCCTATCAAAGGATAGACGTGTGGTAGATAGACTGATATACCAATACATGAAATGAAATAAAATGAAATTATTTATTCTGTGAATAGGATATTGGAATCACTTTTACTCGTCATATTAAAATAAGCTAAATGAGGTCGGCGTTTGCTATCTGACTACTCTGAGAAGAAAGGCCGAAACAAACTCAGAGGTTGCAGTCTTTTTTAAAGTCTAGACATAATCTTGGTCAGCCCATAAGAGGACCATGTAGATTAGCGTCTGAAATGGTTTTTTGAGGAAAGAAACACAACGATTTGAGTGGACCTGTCCAGTCAGTGCAAGCATTTGTCAGTAATAGTGGAGCACAAATCAGAACTTAATTTCTTTGTTAGTCTTTCAATGTTTTCTCACGATTATCTCAAGTGATCCCGTTTTTCAGGAAATAGCTAATAGTTTAAACATTAACCTAACATTAATAATGAATAATGAATCTAGGCAAGATTTCTAACAGGCATCCGTCCGTTAAAGGAAGTTAGTGAGCGCCGATTGTAGCGAAGAGGAAAGCATTAACTAATTATATAACTTTAAATAAATGATATGATTTACTAAATATTTACATAATTTAATGCTACCTTCTTATCTTTGCAGGATATTATTAAATTTACATAGACACAACACGGACATGGATTTATTCAGCACCCAACCTAAGCCAACAAATCCGTAAGAAGTGGCATTCATCATGAATTTAAAAATCTTACCAAATCTCACAGATAAAGTTCAGAAAATCTATTTCCCGCCTGCCTGAAGACCCAGCAAGTTCTATCAAAATTATATAATATCCATCATCATCATCATCATCATTTCAGCCGAAAGACGTCCAGTGTTGGACATAGACCTCGCCCAAGCACCGCCACTTCAATTGGTTCTGTGCTTTTGGCATCCATAGATTTTGTATGTAGCTTAGAATAATAACGCAGTAGTTTAGTAGATTTTGTCAAATCTGAGACCAAATTCGATAGAATCCGTCACCATCGCTTGTTGCATGTCCATGTTATTGTTAATAAGCTCCATAGACCATAGCTATAAACTTCAAAGCAACCCACCCAACACACACTGAAACAGTATACATTTTTGTTTACGGAAATGCAAAACGAGACATTCCTTTCCATAAAAAATCGTCGTAAACTACTCCATTCATCTCTTTCTTTCCCTTCAAAACGCTGGAGTTCGAGCGAGACAAATACATTTGCGGCAGCTGAACAACCAAACTGTGGAAGTCGTTTGTGGCGCTTGCGACGTGAAAGTAAACACGTTGGTTAGTTTTTATAACGTGCGTAGACGCAGTCTGGCTTATTGTTTTGACGCAAATTAGCTTCACGTCAGTAAATGTTTTTAAGTTTAATTTTAGTAGTAAAATATCATGAGTAGCAACTATTTATTATTTTCACAGGCCTAGTGATTTTGAATAAGGAACATGTTATATCATACGCTTGGTTTTCGTCTGTCGCCACCCGATAAAACTAAACAAGGGAAGAGTTTATGATAGGTATCAGCAGGTCTGGCAGACCCAGGCTGTGCCCTGATCCTAAAGTCATTAAATAATACATATTTCACACGTGCTACCATTCCTTCATTCTAAGAAAACACTAAACTGAAATATTTACGAAAGAAAATATAGGTGAAATGTTTTGCCCACGATCGGTAAGACACTAGATAAGGAACATCTACGTACAGTCACGGACTTTAATTGATGAGCCACCTGGTACTGTTCGCATTTTAGCCGTGAAATGCAAATCGGGTTTATTCGGTTCCCGACACGCAAAGTCATATGTCTTCGTATTAGAAGAAGAAAATTATATTTCATATCTTTACCGGTTGGCTAACCTGAGAGCAGAACTACAAACTTGACAGCAGTGACTACTCAAAGTTAACCAATTGCAGGTTTAGCAACAGTAACCTAGCAACGATAAACAATTGTTGCTAGGTTACTGCTGCATAGTAACGTTAGCGTACGGAGAAATTCTCTGACATCGATATTTCAACTGTCACTGACTTCAGTTAAGTTTTCAAAATTATTGAGTTAATGAGCTATGATTCAAAGGAGATCAGTATCAAATAGATTGGATAAACTTAATGCAACATTGTATTTATTTTTATCACTAAGAACTTATTAGTCAACCTCTATGGATAAGACTATTTCCGATTAAAAGTAATTTATTTGTCATCTTGATATTTCAACTGTCACTGTCTTCAGTTATGTTTTCATAATTATCGAGCTAATGAGCTATGATTCAAAGGAGGTCGGTATCAAATAGATTGGATAAACTTAACGCAACATTGTATTTATTTTTATCATTGAGAACTTTTTAGTCAACCTCTATGGATATTTCCGATTAAAAGTAATTTATTTGTCATCTTGATATTTCAACTGTCACTGTCTTCAGTTATGTTTTCATAATTATCGAGTTAATGAGCTATGATTCAAAGGAGGTCGGTATCAAATAGATTGGATAAACTTAACGCAACATTGTATTTATTTTTATCATTGAGAACTTATTAGTCAACCTCTATGGATATTTCCGATTAAAAGTAATTTATTTGTCATCTTGTTTAGGAGCTTGCGAATTGAGTTCGTGTTTAATCGTGTAATCTCGTGAATGTATGAAAGTAAACAAGATGACAAATAAATTACTTTTAATCGGAAATATCCATAGAGGTTAACTAATAAAGTCAACCTCTATGTATATTTCCGATTAAAAGTAATTTATTTGTCATCTTGTTTACGAGCGTGCGATTTGAGTTCGTGTTTAATCGTGTAATCTCGTGAATGTATGAAACTGCAAAATTGAAAAGTTTGAAGGTGGCTCATCAATTAAAGTCCGTGACTGTACCTAGGTAAATATGGCACAGTGCCAAACAAATTATATAGTAACAGTTCATTCGTTGTGCTATACTTGCAAACACAAAGCTAGCAATGTCTGCGAAGTACTAAAAGCATATCCATAACCTTCTCACAAATTCTTTAATTTTTCTGTAATTCTAAAGAAAATCAATCTGCCTAGCCTTTTCCCAACTATGTTGGGGTCGTCTTCTACTCTAAGTGGATGGCAGCTGCATACCAGCATTTTACATGAAGTGACTGCCTATATGACCTCCACAACTCAGTAACTGGGTAATACGGTAACACGGGTTGTCAGACTTTTGGGCTTCTGACTCCCCGTAACGACTGTTAAAGATCTACGAATGACAGCCGGGACCAACGGCTTTCCGAAGCACGGTGGCTTATCGTGCGTGCCGAGATACGGAGACCAGAGGAGTCTCGATATGTTCTGTTATTCAAAAGAGTGGGTGGCCAATTCTCCGCAGGAAATGCCACAATAACAAAGTACAGTAGTAGTAACATTAGCATCTATATCGAACACATGATTAAGTAAGTACATAGGACAGGTATTGTCCATTGTTCAAGCCTGATCACCCGTCGATTTATACCGTCTTGCTCAAGTTACGTTATAACGTATTCATTTAATTAAACTTGACTCTATTGTTACTTGGCGACTGTTTGGCACCGATCCTACAATTCTTCTGCTTGATTTTTTATTAATATTTGGCAGTGTGTGGTCTCCGCAAGGAACAGGGGAACTCCCTTAGCAGAATCATCGAGTAAAGAATATTGTCGAGCAGTCAATCCAACTCCTGCTTTTGCTTTGTTGCTTTTTAAGGAGTTCTGTAAGCTCTGTGGTATCAGTATCCTCTTGGGTGATAATGTAAATAATAAATAAATAAAATGCAAAACTATTGATGGTTGTACTGATATCCCTGATCAAGACAAGTCTGATAATGATGTGACGAACTTTTGCAAAGAAATTATAAAGGCAAGGCGGGCTCAAGATGTTATCAACTAATAGCCAAGATCTGACAAACAGGCAGGTTCTACGTCATACTTTTAACAAGTGACGCAAAGTGGTAGAAGGAAATAATAAAAGAGATTCGATCATATCCTGTGTTATTGCTGCAGATAGACGCAAATAGACGACTGTATCTATGTATACATGTATATATGCCGATTATAACCAGATAGACGTGAATAGGAGACTATATCTACAGAGACGCGGGGTCGAACAAAATAGATAGGAGGTACAGAAGGTCGGCTCCATACGTCGAGCGAAAATGCACGTATGCATAGACACGGGTCACGTACAGCGAATACAACTGCACTCGGAATTTGTTTCAGATTGACGTACAGTACGCCCACGTCAGTGGTATCACTTTGATATTGAGCTGGCCTAGGTTAGTACGATAAGAAGCAGGAAAATTAGGGCCTCACTAAGACACCAGTGGCGGAGCAACCATGGTCGCACCGCCAAAAAAATGTATGGTTGATTGTGCTACCGATCGGACGCCTGTCGAGATACCCACCATAAAGCTGTGTATATTTTGCTGGCAGCACGACCATGATTGTGCCACCATGGTGTCCTAGTGAGATATAAGCCAAAGAGGCCAGCTACTGGTTTTGATACCTCACACGTATGACGTACCGTACGCAGTCGTCTGTGAGTGGCTGCTCCTGTTTTTTGCTCCTTGTATTGAGCCGACCTACTGTCTTCCTTATTTTGTGTTGCCACTGAATTTCCCGATAATGTAATTTTCGTGTAATAGCTGCCGGTCCGTTCGCTCCGGCCTGCTGTAATCTTATTTATTGCTGCTATTACGAACATTTTAACGAAGTTCTGCTTTTAATTTCAGGATGTGAAAGAAGCCAAGTGTGTAGCTGTTGATTTATGCCGGTGTCAATTAGTGTCATGCACTTACTACAAACCTACATACATACATGCAGGGTGAATGTAAAGTGATCTAATAGGGAATGAAGAGGACTATGAACCTTTCCATAGAAATAATATTTCCTTACCTGATAAATTGGCATTACTCATTGGGAAGTATTGGGAACGCATAGGTAACTATAGGATAGACCTTGTAAATGAATGAATTCCGTAGAATAAACGAAGCTATAAATAACAAACATAATATATCCGATAAAATTCTTGAAAGTACTCCTATGACTTGTCTATTTTCGTTATTGTATGTTTTCCTTACAACTTAAACGTGTTTTGTGTTGACAACTGGTATCCATAACCTTGTGAATGACATTCAGGACACCTTGCCATTAAAATTCAGCTAACTGTAACACTCAGTAATTCAATTCCCGTTTTGCGCAAAGTGTACAAAAATAACAATAGTCGGGGTTAAGCACGGAGGAGTAATCAAATGGAATGCGATAGTCGCACGCAAACTAACAATCTTATTCACTGAATTTGCAAGGAGTATGGAGTCTGGAGTCGTTCGATATGGGAAAGCGCCAGCATCGTAGCGTTGTCGGGACAAACAGATGAAAATCAGCGTTGCCAACTTGACGGATTTTCCGTCAAATCTGGCGGATTCAGGCATGAGTAAAACGGAACAAAACATATGTTAACGGCTGACGGATTTTTTAGCGGAATCTTATGAATATTACTACTCTAACTATTCAGCCTTCAATCGATTAATTTATTTATGATTAAAAACCGTGGCATGTTTAAACTACATTTAATATGTAATTTTATCATCACGTTGGCAGCAACAACTAATGAAATGAACTTATCTGTTAAGAAACTTTATATTTCCAGAGCTTTAGAAGTTAAAAAGTACTGCAACCTCGCCTTATCATTACGGGTATTGTTATTTAAAAATAATTTCTACAAAGAACTTAGATTTTATTTGTATGTTTTTTAAAATTAAAAAATGAATCTACCTAGTTGTAATTGTCTTTTAATTTGTCGCATGTATATTTATCATCTATCATTATTTGGACGAAATATTCTAGCGGATTTTATTGGCGGAAAAAAGAGAAGGAACAACGGATTTCTAACGGATTTTTTTAATAGAGTCGGCGGAATTTCAATATTATTGTTGGCAACACTGATGAAAATATTAATGCAATAAGTAAGGAAGCTGCACCATGCATGAGACACGCTCGTGTCTCATGCGTGGTGCAGTTTCGGGACAGACTTGTAACTATTACATAATCAGTAGATTGCAATACTCAATTCAATGATTACAAAATGTATATTTATGACAAATTAAAAATTCGGATTCTTATTCACTGCGAAAACACGTCATCGTGTCAAGTGGGGCCTCTTTTCAAATCGTGTGTTTATTTTCGCGTCATTCACCTGCACATTATAACTCCATTTGCTACTTCTCTGTAACGTTGAGCAAACAAGTATGCATTATCTTACCGTTTGTTACCGTCACTCATTGTGTGAGGTTCTCAGGTATCTGTGATACCAGACGTATCATTTTGCAATTAGTTAGTCGTGTCAGAAGAAAGGTCTTCATTTTGTTCAAATTGAATTACCTACTGTGTTTACAGCTGGTTTTACAGGAAACATTAAAATCGGTATAGCTATTACCAACTGTAGACAAACGCCAACGCTTTCGCATTTAATGTTTTTATACGGAACTGAGTATGACTCTTTCGATAGTTGTGGTATTCGAGTTTCATTTTCAGCATTAACAATTCGACTGTTGTGTACTCCTCTAACTTTTCTCTTTTCTTCTTCCTCGATAGATATGAAAATATCCAGTTTTTCAGTTTTATAAAAATATGAATGGCAAGAATCTACCTCGTAAACGAAGCAAAACAAAAATCCATTAGCCACTGAATAATTTCAAATTAAACAACACATCGCTGATTGAATGCAAAACGTTGCATCTAAAACTAAACTCAAGGTCATTACTGAAACTTCTATGCTCTGTGAGAAATAAATTAATAAAACGAAACTTAATAATACAAACGTGAACATAAAAACTTCGTATCTGCACATTTAAGGTCACTTTATGTATAAACATGAAGTCTAGGCAAATGCTACCAAACGAATTTTAGTAGCCATTAATATGTTTATTACAGTCGGCGTTTCTTTTAGAATGATCTGAATATATTGACCATAACCTAGCTAAAGTTATATGTGGAGTGAACATAATGATATTAATGCTGATGAATCCAAATGCAAAGATTAAATATGATGAAGGTTATGTTATCTTGAAAACAGATCCGCGACTGACTGCCATCGCACAGCCTTGAAATACTGAAGAATGACACATAAAAAGGAAGATTTTTCGAAACTGTTTACACTTATATAGCTCTAAAGAGGAGTTGATATTTGTGTGCAAACAGTCATAAGCTACAGGAATTGATACAGAATGAGACCTAAAACTACTATGAATAGCACTGAATGTCTATCTTGCGAAATTGACCTACACAATAATGCTAATTATAAGTGCTTATTCGCTTGACGAGCACTTTCCCTACCGCCTTAGAACGAACACGATACAGAATATTTAATGTATATTCATAGCAAAACTAACTACACACACGTGATTCGTCTGTCTCCCAAAACTCATACTTACTACATGTATGATATTCTTATATCATACAAACTAGGACAATTCCAGAATAGCATAGCAAATGAAATAAAAGAATATGAGGTTTTCGCCCACATATGAATTATTCCTAGGCATATAAAAATAGCGAGGATAGCGTAATATTGTGCCTGTGTAGGAGTGTTTACGCTATATAGTCACATAAAAGTATTTTCATGTTGTTTGTGACGTAATGAAGGAAGGTTTTCGTGTGAAGGCAGCAATTTTAGCATTTGTTCAATATTTTATGAGTATGTAAAATTTTAAGTGCGTGTAATTCGGAGGAGATTACGCTACATCTACATCCATCTCTGCAGATCACAAAGGTAATATTACAGGACAATTCAACACTGACTTTTGATAAATAAATGGCCGAGATTATTGTATTGGGTGGCAAACAAACAGTGGGTACACGTGATGGAATAATTTTACACTAATATTATAAAGAGAAAAGATTTGTATTTTTGTTTGTAATGAATTTATTCTACAGGACCCATTTAAAAAAATCTTTCACCAGTAGAATGCTATATTATCACTGATTAACATAGGCTATAATTGTTTTAATAGATTACGTGGGCGTCGGGCCATGCTCATATAACTAGGAATTAACCTACCGACCAGACATGTTATATCAACGTTCTTTTCTGAACACACAAAACCAATCCGTTTGCTTGGTATCAAAGCAATATTTCATCTGACGGTCCTAGTACCAGGTTCAATGCTATCTACATTGTGTTGTGTTTTCGTAGTGATGATAATTTGATTATCAAGATGGCATAGTTTGAAGCATATACAACAGCTACCAATCAAAGAGAACAGAGGATCCATTATAATATACCTAGGCTGACCAGTATTTCTTGGCATTTCCCTGCAGACCAAAATTATCGACTGCAAATCAAATTCGGCATATATAAAATTTGTTTTCTTTTTGCCGTGTATCAAGTTATACTGGTCATGGACACTGTATTTCGAAATGCTCGTAATTCACCAAATGACGCTACCGTTAGAGGCAAGTGCGAATTAACTTTGAATGCAGGTTAACGAATCCAGTCGAGGAGAACACTCGAAGCTAATCGAGTGGAAGTTCTGACGTCACAGTATCGAGAGAAATATAATCGATACTAACTTGTATCGGTTTCGTTCTAGTTAGGAAAACTTGAGAAAGATTGAAGAAAGCTGAAAGGAATATCATAGGCCATCCTTATTCCGTTCAAATTACTCGTACAGATACTAATCGCTTTCCCGAGTGTTACACTCTATCAAAGCTAAAGCAGACAATAATAACTACATCGTTTGACGTTAATCCTTGAAAACTAACAGAGGAAATTATTTTGAGTACTCTTTAAAACAATGGTCATAACTAACAACAATTTATGATATACTTACTGGATTAATTAGGATTATATAATTAAATATCTGTGGTTTGACCTTTCGCATCTACTGCGATAACGTTTGTAGTACTGGCAGGAAATTGATGTGAGATGAGGCCTTATCGATTTGCTATGACGATTTCCTTTGTTCAGAGTGGGAGTAGCATAAGCATAATCAGCCTATAATGTTCCCACTGCTGGGACACAGGCCTCCTCTCTGTGAGAGGGAGCTGGCCGTAATCTACCACGCGGGCCCAGTGCGGGTTGTTAGATGTCACATGTCTTCGAATTTTTGGTTCTAGGACATGCCGGTTTCCTCACGATGTTTTCCTTCAACGTTTTGAGAGCAGTGGCGATGAAATAAATTACACAAAGTAAAGCGCCTGTCAGGGTTCGAACCTACGACCTACAACTCGTAAGTCGTGGCCGTTACCACTGGGCCACCACTGCTCGTGGGAGTAGGATTCATCGGAAATAGGTATAATTTGCGGAAAATAGGGATGAATCTGTCGATGGTTAGGATGAGGACCAAAGAAGGAAGGATCCAAAGATAGGAAGCTCCTCACAATGTGTACAATATAGACGGGACTTTCCTGTGGCCACTAATCCAGCTTAGAACTTTTCGTATTATTAATTATATAACTATTTCTTCATGCTTAGGTACAGTCTGAGACGCCAGTTGTAAGTTTTCATTTATCAACAAAATATAACACAACAAAAACAGTTCTACCAATACACAAAGTGTAATAAAGAAAAGAAACGACTTCAGCAAGACTTTCAAAGCAAGCGTTTTGAAAGTGCTCATAATTGTATTTATGCAGATATTCATGTCTCTTGCTGTTGCGAGTGTAAAGTGGAAGACTCGGATTCTTTCACGTCCACACGACGTCGACGATAGTAACAATAATATTGTTGATTCCCTGACATATAGTAAGGGAATTTGAATAAAGGATTTCGGCCCGACAAATAAGTACAAACCACAAAATATCCCGAAAAAAACTAAATCTGGCGATCTTCTGTTGGCTAGACACTCGAGATAGAATGAAAGATCCAATAATAGTTAAGTGTTACGCCAGATTTAGCTGTCCATTTTACGTCTCATGATCTCTGCGTTTAGCTTAAGACAACATCTTTCTAGCTTTAATCGATCTACATTTACATTCAAATAAATGTGAAACAGATCTCTCCATAAATTAAACACGAAAAAAAACTAAATTGAATTCTTAGGAACGTGATCTGAAAGGTCTATAGGTATCTACAACTAGAATTACTTTTATTGGAATTTACTAAATTCAGTTACCATTTTAGGTGGAGCTAGCCGAAATATCTGTTCCTCTTTACAGAAAATAAAGGCAATATCGGAAATACTCGCTACAGGCAATTTAGAAGCGCTATACTGGTATAAAGGTCATCGTTATATTTATATTGCTTATCATGTCGGTACCTTACTTTTCTATCACGAACGATCAACTAACAGAAATAGTTTCCTTAATGATCTTAAATTCTTCGCATTGTCGTTTTTCATCTTATCCGTCGTTTTTCACACTAACTACATCCACGATTGTGCCCTTCTATATAATGATCGTCAGATTGTCCTTTGTCTTTCATTCTTCTGACATCTGCTATAGTAATGGTTTCATCGTCAACTACATATATTGCCCTCTTCCTCACATGAGTTTTTTATTTTATTTGCTGTGGTGTTGTCAAAATCTCTTCCATGTTCCTTTTTTAAATTGTTGATGATTATTGAAAAAGTTCACCATAAAGTAACGATGATTCCTGACCTCCTGCGGTTATCATGCTGCAGCATGCAATATTCGCGACCTTTATCGTATATAACTAAAGATATAAGCTTATATAATAATCGACAACCCGTGTCATTGCAAAACTTTCCTGTTTCAAGACACAAGGCCAACGGAATACGATATCATTGGTGTATTACAATGGAATCGTATTTCATAGATTTTTATATTGGGCATTTGTAGATGTTATGAATTGTGCAGTAAATTATGAATGAACTATTGAAATACCAACTCCAATTGCAATTCCTTATTTAATGCAACTTATTAGTTACGTCACGTAACCCAGCCGCATACAAATTCCTACAGAACGGTGTGCAGCCAAGATCTGGGGGCCTAAACCGGCCACATATAAGCAATTCCTCTAAAAGCAGTTCATTTCCTGAATCCCAGCTGTCATTAGCAATTCCTCTAATTTGACATAAAAGCAATTCATAATTTGTGGGCCATTTTACGAATCTCCATAAAAAACTGTCAAACAGATGAATTATTTCTTATTAAGAATTACACATTATTTCTTATTTATGATTCTGCTAAAGTGACCGTTTCAAGCCCCCAGAAAGGTTCCTGTGAGTACTTCTATGTTCTCCTTCTTAGGAAAATGATTTGATAAGATTTGCTTAACCATCTAGTTTTTATCCACGATTGGAATAGCTGTAACCTCACATTTAACAGCGTTTACCCATTGCTAAAAAGCTGCTCCCATATCTCTAACATCTACAATCAGATCAACAGCTCTTATTTCAGCTTCAACACAGTCTTCCCACATCTTCCCTGTATCAAAATGAACTAATTCAGTAACAATTACAAAAAACGGTAAACCTGAACGGTAAGCTTCAGGCTGTCATTACCCGTTCTTACAGCATAAAGTCCGAGGTCCAACGCTCAATAACCCAATGTAGCGTGAAGCATATTAACTAAGATTTCTTTATACTAGAGATCATAGAATTTATTGCATAACTGGACATAACGGTGGTAACATGCTCAGGCTCAATAAAAGAATATAAAAATCTGAGTTTGCATGCAAAAAACTTGATAAACGATTTCCTTATTTACCGTTCGTAATTAACAAATGAAATTGATTCCTTTATTAGTTAGAAATGGATTTTTATTGAGTTTGGTGAGGTGTATTCGTTGATTATTACGGATGTTGTTATATTAGAAAATTCTGTTTAGTGTTTATGGAATTCTGTATTGTGGTCAGAATCAAAATATCATAAAATTTACCCTCACTAATTACGTGTTGACTGCCTCGTTGGACTAGTGGTCGCAAGCATTGTTTGAAATAGGTACCTACTATAGGTTTATTAATGATAGTGGTTTTGTTTACCAATGTAGTTACTTTTTCCAGATTCGAATTAACAGCGGTTTTCCTTCCGATACCCACATCTCTAAACATTTATTGCTACAATCAATCTGCCTGCTTTTTCCCAACTGTGTTGGGGTCAGCTTCCAGTGTAACCGGATACAGCTGCAGCACATGAAGCAACCGCCTCTCTGACCTCCACCCGCAACCCAGTTACTGGGAAACACGACAGGTACCGCTGGGTAAGACTGGTTATCAGACTTTCGGGCTTCTGACTACCCGTAACGATTGACAAAGATCTATGAAAGCCGCGACCAACGGCTTAACGTGCTTTCCGAGGCAAAGAGGGGTCTCGATATGTAATTATTGATGATCACCCATCTACAAACCGACCGCAGCAAGCGTAGCTTAACTGTTACTATTTAACCACGAGCCCCAAAAGGTATTCAAATGTTTAATAACTACATCTAACATCTACATCACTAAACCCATATGACAAATTACGTCCACGTCAGTCACGGCCAGCACACAATGCCCGAGACGCAATCCAACGAACAGGATGATCTTCTGGCAAGGGCACTCATTCAATTGCAACCATCCTGTCGCTCCCCACAGCTTCCTGCCCTCATCTGACAAACAAACCAACTCACCAACCTTACCACATAGGTATAAGGTTGATATTGGCATAGCAGTAAACGCCACTGCGTAAATCTCTACGCGGATGCTGTCACGTAAGTTTGACAGTTCTCTTGTTTATGTTTGGATGTGTTTTATGCATTGAAATGTTTGTGGATGAATTTTAATGTGTTTGAATAAATCTGAATGAGAGTTTATTCAGATTTGTAGCTATAGCAGACTGCTTTGATGGAAGATAGACAGATATGTCCAACGTTCTTGGCAGAACAACGCCGGTTACCACTCCTATTTTATATGTACCTACTTAGGTATTATAGAATTTCAATCTGTTTCATCCATAGAAATATTATATCTATGGTTTCCCCACTTCCTGAGAAATTCCAACTTACCCCACATTTTTATGGCGCTTTTTATGGCTACGTTTTTTTACCGTACTCTGGATTTTCAACGCTCGGCTCGACGAGAGTTGTTAATTCAGAGTGCGGTACAAAAACCGCCTGTGGTACGTACCTATACCACGGGCGGTTTTTTTTCTAACTCATCTGATAGATACTTTTAACAATTCAAAAGTGCCTGTAATGGGTTTAATTGAAATCAATTGTTTGAGTTTTGAGTTTGAGTTTGAGTTTGAGTTTATACAATTTCGTTTATTATTTTTTCGTAATGTAATGTAATTAATACAGGGTCTCCCCATTTTACCACAGAATTGTAACAATTCGGTCTAATTTTATTTTAAAACTGTAATGTCACGCACAATAATGACGACAGTGCTAAAGACATAAAATCACATTTTAACGCATCCATACGTGGTTTATCATTGTCAGTGTTATTTTTTTTATGGGTAAGTAAGTCGGTAATAATCGAGGAAATTATTACACAAGCGTCTGTCAAATTATTTTATCGGCGTTAAGGCTCCCGCAGACAGGCGCAGCGACTCGGAAATTGTTCAACCGGAAGAACGTCGTCGCGCTCGTCGCCCCTGTCTGCAGGAGCCTCAATTCCAAAAGATGTACCAAAATATACAAAATTATAGCAAGCTACTTTGGTGAGGTACACACCGTACGCAATAAGGAACCAATATGTAGAACAGTATCATTACATAATTATGTATGTATTTATTCAATTTATTGTATATGTAAATGTTACAACACAGACTACCGGCAGAACTGTCTCTCCATCTCTCTTAATCCATCCAAGGTTGTCTTTAAAAATATCGATTTTAGCGATAAGGCCGCCCATCGTGTATACCATACGTAAAATTTCTTCTTTTATATCTGTAATTTTTTGGTGCAGATAATTCTATGCAATTCAACAGAGTTTTTTGTAGCGAGCCGTTGGCATATTGCATTGTATTGCTGAGCGCAAGGCACAATACAATTTTCTGAAGAAGTGGAAGAAGTAGGTAAGTCTTTATAGACGAATTCCATTCTTCTTCAAACTATCGATACTGTCCGGCTTTTTACAAAGTGTAATAAAACGACTCCTAATATCGTGACTTAAGACTCCCGAAGACAGGCGCGACGCGACACCGGTGGAACAATTTCCGTGAAGTTTTCATAGAAATTGTTCCAACAGTGTCGCGTCGCAGCTGTCTGCGGGAGCCTTTTGCATTTACAAAAATTCTAATAGTACATCTTATAACAAACACTTTACTTATATTCATGCCATATTTACTACTATCAGATCAGAGAGAGGATCAAAACCAAACGGCAGTCGGTTCAAGTACTGATTCAACACACCGACGTCTCTGACATCTGAGCCACAGACAATCATAATAATATAGAAGGTCGGGAAAACAACCACCATCATCATCTGCCTGGCCTTTTCCCAACCAAGTTGGGGTCGGCTTCCAGTCTAACCGGATGTAGCTGAATACTAATATTTTAAATGGAGCGCTTGCCTATCTGATTTCCACAACCCAGTAACTGGGTAATACGACACCCCTAGGTAAGACTGGTTGTCAGTCGGGTGGTGTTGTCGGGAAAACAGCCGAAAGTCGAATAATGGAAGTTGACTATAAAAATTAAACACACTCTATTAGGCCATAGAAACTGAGTAAAAGAATCGCTTAAGAATGCTAGTTTTTTATAGTTCGTTTTTACTTAGTTTAAAAAGCCTGAAGAGCTAGGAGAGGGAGAGGCTGAGGAAGACCAAAGAAAAAGAAAAGAAAGATGGACCAATTGTGTTGACAGTGTACGACGAGTAATGTTTATGTAAATAAACATAATAAATGATTAACCACAAAGCAAAGTTCAAAGGGAAACGAATTGATTCCGACTATGTGTACCTACCTAATCGCGCAATATTTATAAAAATAATAAATAGAACATTTTAATGGCATGAGGGACCAGATTGCGCTGGTATTTTCCCTATTTAGTATTACATTTGTTTTACAGTGATCAAAAATAAATTATTGACAAATAATATTGTGTGTACCAGTAGCGACAGTAGCATTGTTAACGTTGAGTCCAATTCATGGAATCTGTTAGCATAATGCTAGCATTCTATTGTTTAAAAAACGACTGTAGCCGCTTATGATGTGTAACATCTGACATCTAGGCTGATAGTACCAACCTCTTGGAATATGGGTTGGTACCATCTGATGGCCAACTCTAGAATCGCGCGCGCTCATTTGTCAAATCAAATAGCGCGCGCTTCCACGGTTTCCTGTTACACACTTCCGTCTCTTTTCACGAAATCGCTCCCACAGAATGCAGAAAAGAAAGAGGAAGATGTTACAGGTCAAAAATTTCAGCTTCACTACTTTAAACTAAGATTCATTCTGAAAGTTTATTCAAACCAAAATGTAATTTGACTTGTCTGTATGAAGATGGAATATCTCTGCCCTAATCATCATCATCAGCCTATCCTCTTCCCAATTATCAGTTTTCAGTCTACCCAGATACAGCTAAATACTAGATTTTTACGTATAGTTTATGTTTATCTGACCTCCACTATTAGTCTTATTAAGCAATAAGACTGGTTCTCTGACTTTAGGGCTTCTGGCTCCCCTAACACTTTCGAAGATCTGCTACCACAGACAACCGGGACCAACGGCTCTCCTGAACACCGAGGGGTCACGGTATGATCTGCGAAACGACCGCGGCTATCGTAGATTAACCTTTGCCTTTATCAAAGGAGTATATTACTGTCATCAACAAAATTAAGATGCATCATAATTACATATTTGTCACGTTCCAGGATCATAGCTGTCTTCGTCTTCATTAATAAGTTGATCCGGGAAAGCGAGAAAATTCTAATGGTCTGCTTATAATTCTGAACGGGTTTTTGACGTTGCCACACGTCGTCATACTTCGTTCAACGTTCAATGTGAGGACTAAGCCGGTGTGTTGTGACAGGCCAAGCCTTAGGGAGTATAAAATATGCCCCAGAGGACAGCAGGGAGGATCCTTTCACTCAAACTCGGTTTCTGACGTATTTTTAGCCGGGTTATTTATTGTGCTATTTAGTTCGATATTTTGACGTACTAATATGGATAACTTAGTCGAATTATCAGCCATTAAGCGCCAACCGCAACCGCGTCTTTTTACAAGCTTTATCATACTTCGATCCATAGTTCGCGGTATGAACCGAAGTATGCAAACACGCGGTATAAAACTACATGAGCGAAGCTAAATAAACTTAGCTTCGTTCCGACACTTCCCACTGACGCCTGCGCATTGATATACTAAAAAGCATTTTTTTTAATGGGTTTTCATATATCAATGAGTCTGCGCTTAGTAATGAGATCTGAACTAGTCAAACAAAAACCATGAAATAAAACGAATCACAAAGGCTCAGCTTAAAACATTTCATGAGGTACGTAATAATTCACACCGAATTTACATTCCACCAGAAATAAACTAAATCAACTAAACATCATCAGTTGTTTCATCAAGTTGAAGTTACACACTATGAAGTCGTATTTCAATCTCGGAAACAGTTTAACATTTAAAAAATAAGCGAAACCGTTCGTGTCTCGCAATAAAAGTCATCAATCCATTCTCCTGACACGACAAGATTCACTTGAAGCTCCTACTATAGGAAAATACACTGTAAAATCATGAAATCAAAGTCTAAATTTGATTAATTTGACGGAACAATCATGTTGTAAGCTATTATTGTTATATTTTCACACCAACGTTAATAACCCGGTGCTTGATTTCAACATATTAAAGATAATCGAATATTAGTCGATGATTTTTATAGAAACTGCGTGTGATTTCGGAGCTACCTAACTTACAGACAATTTTTATGCAACAAATTTTATATAACCTGAATTCAATTTCAGAGAAATCAGGCATTCTATTCTAAGACCAAGAAAGAAACTAAATAAAATGGTTCTAAACACGAGGAACACGAAAGCAAAACCTTAGAGTAACAAAAACTCTAATCAAAGTTTTTTAAATTTAAAAATAGACAACCTCTTTAGACTTTGGCTTGTAAAAACTAGCAGCACTAGCTTTTGTAATATGGTAGGAAATTACGAAAAACTTGAAACATTGGCTGAAAAATGCAAATTAGACGGCGGACTTATCTTCATTCATGGACACACGAATGTGTCGTCACGGCTCCATGCGTCAAGTTGGATTGTACTACGGAAAATTTAAGGAAGTCTAATTTTAATACAATTACAATAACTTCGGAAGTTAATAATATGTGGTATATACCTACCTACCGAAGTTGTATTAAAAACAAACTGTTCAAATCCAAGTTTTTTAAAGACCGTTTTGTTTATGAATAAACAAAACGGTCACAGAGCCGATTCTCATGAATGGTCGCCGAAGCGTTGAACCACAACGCGACCGGTTCCCATTGTATCCGATATCTCTGACTCCGATTCAAACTCTTTCTATGCAATCATTGAATACTCTTTTTGCAACACGCAAATAGGTATACATGTGAAGTTATTGTCTCTGGTTACCTACAATGAAGTTAGAGGGGAGTTCCAAAATTCAATTTTAAAATCTAAAGATGCATAGAACATGGATATTTTTTATGAAGTGCGATTGAATGTTTACTTTTAAGATCTTCATCTTCTGACATAAGAGTACAAAGTGTGTGAGAATTGTCGTGGGATTATAAATTGCAACGGGGTGATTGGTATGTCTTGTCTTGCATAAACCTTTATGACTGCTTTAAGATTTTACACGTTTAACTTCGTTTAGTACTTTCTCTGATAGCTGTTCAGGTAACTGTTAGATCTTCATTAAGTTATCATTGAAATGTTAGTATTCGGCAATACGTACTGCACACTTACAATCATGCAATCAAAGTGCAATAAATTGTTATGACGATAAGCGTTTCATTTGTCTCAACAGAACTCATTTATTGAATAAAATTGCATCTAAAAGGTTGCATGCCGTTGCGACCTCATTTCGCTTTTGACTTCTCGTTTTCCTTTCACGATTCAAGTTTTTTTTGTTATTCTTAGAAAATCAATGATATTCGTTATGTATTCAACCGACATTAAGTACATTAGCCAGGTGCAATTTAATAAAGATAATAACATGATTATGCATTCGGTATTTTCATCGCAAATGTTATGATGACACGTGTCTACGGTATGGTAGGTATATCTATTTATAAGTAATCAATTAATCGCTTTCCTTCGAGCCGTAGGTAGTAGTTGCTCACATCGATATATCCAATTTAACGTTGGAAAAATAATCACTGAATTATTAATTTGACCTTGAATCTCTGCGACAAGTCGCAAACAATCGATTTCAATCTTCTACACTAATCGCATGCATTCGAATCTCACCTTAACAACGTTCCCATTACAAACGAAATTCGAACGTAAAAGTCATTTTAAAAAAGAATTTGTTTTTTTTTGTGAAACGGAATTTCAAACGTCAGCAGTCAGTGATTGTCAGTTTTGCTGTTTATTCTTTAGATCAAAATTCTCAGTTACTAATTAAAATCTTAGTGCAACAGTGTCATAACATACCGGTGTGAACCGTTCCTCCTCAGCATTAAGCAAATCTCCAACAGAAGATGCTTTCGCCTGATTCGCCAAATGCCTTCGGCTATGCAAAACATAGGACAACTCATCCAGGTACCGAAGCGTCAAGTTAGCCATGATGCACACAACACAAGCACACTACAAACTGATCATTTACCACTCGCGTCAACAATAGTCAGTAGTAATAATGAAATAGGAAACAAGCTTATTCACGTAAACAATTCAGTGAAAATCGCGCAGTAGATATAACGTGTATACTGCGCCATAGCCGAGTCGCAACTGAACGCGGCGCGACGACTGCGCTCTCCGGCAGTCATAGAGTAAACACTCGTAGAAAGTTAATCGGCTACGACCTTATTAAGGTTTAGGTAAACACGGTTAATATTATGATCTAGATTAGAGCATTTGTTGAGTCATTACTTTAAGCTACAGTTATGTCATTGTAAAACTAGCCAAGGCTAAAGGTCTTATGGATGATCAAACAAACGTTGCCACAGATTCCCTGTAGATGCTCCATATTGTAAAGACAGGGTCTCGTTTATAAATTAAGGTTGATGCAATTAGAGACGAAATCAAAGAGCAATTAAATTTTATAGTCCGGCCACATGAAGCTGGCCTGGTAATTAAAAGAGACGAAACTGTGTGTCTAATTACTGTACTAACCACTAACGAAACAATCGCTTGCTTCAGGGACTAAGTATTTCAAAAGTTGCCGATACAATTTAAAGAAGTGTATTTACTTGATTAAGACGCAGACAAAACACAGGTCAAACATTTCAAAAACAACATTGTCTAAGGTATCCTTTTGAATATTAATCCAAGTAAAATACCCTCTTGACAAATTAACAAGCCAACTCAACACATCTGGACAGTAGTAATTAAAAGAATCTACACCTATCTAGCATGTAGAACTAAATCTAAATCACATATCTTTTCAGGATATCACTGATATTTGCAAAACCAATTAACAGACCAAGATATCTGCAGCACTAATCTTTGCCTGTAGTTGCACTTACGATACATTTCTTGCGAACAATCTGCGTGACGCTGACACGAGCCTCAAAGTCATTTCCGAGGTGTTACATAAAAGTTAGTCGGAGGATGTCGTTACATATTATGTGAGAGATATTTATAAGTAATTTACACTTATATTTATAGTTCCATACTCATTTCGTCAGAGAGTGTTAAGAAGACTTGGAGTAGAAAACATATATATATTAGTTCGAGGATTTAATATTTACACGTAAGCCTAAGCAGAGAATTCTAAAATTTTGATTTCTTGGGAAACGCATAAGTAGGAATCACATCATTAAAAACCAATAACTCCAGAAATAAAAACTTTATACTGGCTAGAAGGGTGGAAAACTAACAGAAGATCGCGGGGAAGACCTGGATGAGAACCGCACAGACCAGGGAAACATGACTCAAAAGAGAGAAGGCCTATACTCAGCAGAGGGTGGAACAAGGCTGCCAATGTTGACGACGATGATGATGATGACTAGTCGAGCATTAAAGCATAACCAAACTTTTCTAGCAAACGGGAACCTTAACCAGGAAATGCTAGGAAAAGTATTTTACAAACTCTTAGGTCTCGCGTTAAAGTTAACAACAATGCTATTGCACAGGGTAACAGGTTGCAAGCCTATTGTTCACAAGCACCTGAACAACCAGTTTACCTTTGTTGACTTTTAGAAATATGCAGGGAAAGAAGTTACTGACCTGTTTTAGCATTTTAAATAAAAATAGAAACACAAAATTACGTTCAAAGAGACCTTAACATTTTGCATTTAAAAGAAGCAACAGCATGTAAAACACAGACTAAAATCTAAACCAACATTTTCACCAACATTTCTAAACAAATCATTTAGATTTGTTTAGAAATGTTGGCAGCATTTTACTACAACATCTTAGATAATAAATATATCATAACATAACCCATGAAAATAGAGAAAAATTAAATTCAATCTACAAATATTTTGATTTACTCCCAACCCAAAGAATTTCAGAATAATTATCATGCAAACTATTCATCATTCCCGACAACATTGAGTAGAGCACTTTTCATATAGACAGCTGTCACTCACACAGTATTTTCGGGTATTGGAAAAGCTGAAGAGATTTCCGATCCCAATCCTTATAACAAGCGAAACCCTATTAAATTCTGTCCAATAGGATTGGAGTGATGCAGCAAAACATTTTGAAATCTTATAATACAGGTTGCTTTTGTATGGCTTCTAAAGGTGCATTGCACTTGTATGAAACAAAGCTGTTAATATAGTTTCCGATTACATCAAATATATTCTGTGTGTTAACAAAAATCACTACTGAAAAAATAATGGTTTGGCGACTCATACTTTTTATCTTTTCTTTTTATGGCCTATGATTTTTCCTTGTTTGTGCGTTTTCCTTTTCCATCTATTAATTTAATTGAGAACAATTCTCTATTGTGAGTACCTAATAAAAAACAAGTGTGCAACGGTGTACTATAGGTACACCTCACCCTTCGGGGAATATAGGCGTGATGCTATGTGTGTAAAAACAGCTAATAATCAAAAATCTCTTAGGTGTCCCCCAAGGGAACATACTACGGGCGATAAAAATCAGCAATTTACTGCACTCCACTGTAATTTTGAAGGAGCAGCTTCATTACGAGAGTGCACGCCCGACATGATCGCGGTAGGTCAGTATTGTACCCGCTACTGGCCCTTCGCTTCCTTTCACTTTCGCACACAATCCAATTGTTACTAGAGCAGTGATCGTAGCGACATTCTTTCGGAAGTTCTGTATCAAAAAGTACTGCACATCTATCCAGTTTTTGATAACATTTTTCTCGTTTCAAGAATTTGTTTTCCAAAATTGTGTAAAGGGATTTCCTATAACCACGGGACATAATCCCGTTTTAATAGGAACATAAATCTTCCACAACTTAATAATGCACACTTAAAAGTGATTTCATAAAACCATTATTATTTATGGATTCCGAAATATTTTCTTCATAATTAATGTATCAATGTTGAAATACAACCTCCGATGAAAACAAGTTGCATTATATTATTTTGATCCATTTTTTTAATGCCAGCTGTGAGCTGATCGATTTCGCCCAGCTGTCCTTAAATTTTTTTGCGCAGATCCTTTCAAAAACTAGTCTCACAAAAAATGCAGGTAAATTCTCAGAAAGTTTAGTGATTTATATCCATTTAAAATGGTTATTGTTACCTACTTTTGTTAGTAACTGTTACGTACAGTGATGACAACAGAGATACGTGATACCGGCAATATTGTTTCATAACAGAGGCCACTAAAACCGCGGGGAACTCATTAGAAGGAATTGTGTTTACATTGCTTGCGGTAAACTGAATTGTGGTTGAAAACTTAGCGGAGAAATAACTTGAATCATGTTTGGAGTCTCAATCTATCTATATCTAGTGTGATTTAAGGCAAAGGAATTTGAATGAATGTCCAAATATAGTCGTAGATATCACAACAGACACATGATGGTAGGGGAGCCCAAGCGGGGATTTCGGGAGTTACTCGAGCGCGGCAGAATAACATACGGGGGGCAACCTTGTACCTTGTGAAGTACTCCTACCATACCTGAGCCCTGTACATAGGGGCAAACGCCTAGGGCAGCCGATCAGATTAGTAAAAACTCTCCCATTTCCTTATTTCACGCTGAAATTGTCAGATTATTGAAATGCACACTTTTCTGCATGTAACCAACTTACCTTACTTTAATCTGACGCGCTCGAGTTTTTCTAACGATCGATTTTTTTTTACTAATCTGATGGGCTGCCCTAGGCGTTTGCCCCTATGTACAGGGCTCAGGTATGGTGGGAGTACTTCACAAGGTACAAGGTTGCCCCCCGTATGTTATTCTGCCGCGCTCGAGTAACTCCCGAAATCCCCGCTAGGGCTCCCCCTGCCATAGACGCTCCCCCCACCAGTGAAAGGGTATACCTCACATAACCTTTTTTTTCTTTTTAGCATCTAATCTTCACAATCCAATAGGTCCCCACGACGCTCGAGTAAATCCCCATTTAGCATCATTGCCTTCCCTACTATGAGTGAAAGTTTTGAAACCTAGGCATTGTTGAATGATGCTATACCAGTTCAATTTTATTGAGATAAATAAACAAAAGAAAGAATACAATATACAACATTATTTTTTGTTCATGCAAAACCCGAAAAGGGGTCATTATACTCATCATTTTGAACAACTTATTCTATGGGACCAAACTTGAAATCGCGAAAAAAAAATCTGTTGTTCCATACATTTGTGTTCACTTAATCGACAAAATGTAGGGAACAGCTGATTTTTTTTTCCCCTTTTCGGGTTTATCATAAACAAAAAATAATGTTGTATGTGGCAAAACAGTTCATGAAACACAAAATACAAATAAAAAAAGTTAAAAGTTTTAACAACAACAGTATGCTTCAGGCTGCGTCAAAAAAGTCCATTTCAAATCTACACACTTCTGTCAATAGTCTTACTTTTACTTTTTAGCTCAACTATTAAAACTTTGTAGCTATAGCAACTGCTGATATACAGACGATTGACCCTAAACTCATACTAAAAACATTATATTTAATACTATTATTTTTCTCGCCGTCTTCATAGCCATTTCCCTAACCAACTTAAGTACTCTAAATTATCACTGTCTTGATTGTAATCTTATAATAATTGCTGTTCATCTTATAATTATGGCACAAGCTACTTATTAATTAGTGTAACGTTATTTACAAATGTTAAAATGTGTTCTTTTTCGAGGTCGCGCGTGTTTTCATGGCATGGAACGGAAAATTACGTAATTGTAACTCATTGACTTGGTTTCCGCGTAATCCTTAAGAAATGTGTAAAGAAAGACGTTTATGCTGTAATTAAAAATGGCTAACTAGTTATTATCTTGGTTCTAGGTTTGATATTAAAATCCAGCATGATTACAATTTATGTACAACTTCATTGAACTTAAACGCTGTACTTACAGAAAATCTTTCGTCTATTTTTGTATATGCAATATCATTAAAAAAAATCAGATACCTTTTCAACGGAGGAGCTCGTGGCTAAGTAATAACAGCCGCACGGATCGATTCGTCAGGTTAAGCTACGCTTGCTGGGGTTGGTACATGGATGGGTGACCATCTTTACATATCGAGACTCCTCCGTACCTCGGACAGCACGTTAAGCCGTTGGTACCGGCTGTCATTTGTGGATCTTTGACAGTCGTTACGGGTCATCAGAAGCCCGAAAGTCTGACAACCAGTCTTACCAAGGGGTATCGTATTACCCAGTTACTGGGTTGTGGAGGTCCGATAGGCAGTCGCTCCATGTAAAATACTTTTTCAGCTGCATCCGGTTAGACTGGAAGCCGACCCTAACATAGTTGAAGGCTAGGCAGATGATGACGTTTTCAACGGTCCAATGATACCAAAAGATTTCAAAGTTTGGTTTTCATGTTTAGAGTCACTATTGGGTCTAAGACTATGAACTAAGCCTAACTTAATTCAGTACTGGTCATAGGCCTCCCCCAAGTTGCCGTACAACACCCGGTTCTTCGCCTTCCGCATTTAGTCTGCCCCAGTCGCCTTTTAAAGGTCATCGGGCTACCACAATTAGTCTGGAATTGAAACGTAAGATTGCCCAATATCTATTCCAATGCCTGAGCTGGTATTGCCTTATTTCAAACAAAAGACCTGTGAAATATGTAAGTAAAGAGAACGTGACATGAACTTTAAAATTGCTCCGTTTTCAATTGCTTAAGGGCTATTTACAAGCAACGTCTTTAGCCCGCGTCTGAATGCACTTAGTTCGTTAACTAAACCATTTAACTGGGGGTCGTGTTCACAGAGTTCCAGTACAATCAGATAAATGAAAAAAAGAATGAAATAGAATTTGTACAAAAACATTCTCCTGATAAGTTATCCGGAACTGTCGACTGGTGTAATAGACAGCTATTACACCTCACCGTGAAAACATAGGTGAAGTGAGCTGTCAATACCTAGCATCAGGTGGAATGACAGCTTGACACAAACTCACTTCACCTAAGTTTTCACAGTGAGATTCTCACAGAATACCACTACTGATCTGGAGATGGTAAAACAGGGCGCTAGAATCCTTATCAATAATGAAGACGAGTGATATGGTCTTTCTTATTACACAATCTTTGATAACTTAGTTACAAGACAAGATTCGAATCAAGCCGAAGCCGAAAGTCGTAAGGTAAAAACAGGACACAACGCACAAGCTTGCACAGACGATGTTAAACGAAAATAGATAATAGTTTCGTCTGGCTACGAGCCATTTTTGATAACCCACATGCATATTGCGCAAGTTTCGCATTTAAATTACGATATATTGCACGAAATGCTATTAATTATTGGGTTAATGCTGGAAGATTAAGATACTACTGATTTTATGGGTTTGTAACCTTCGTATCAGTTTCCGAAAAAGTAAACAAACTCCAAAGACAATTCAATCATTTGGTTAGTCGACAGTTTGGACATGCTAAACCACCTTCTCCTTGATGACCATGTAATTATCTTTGTCTAGAACAAAATCGGGTTAAGGTTCCATAACACTCCTTCATTTCTTATAATGTAAGCATGCTAAGTTTCGCACACACTATCAAAAAGTGGACGCACTTTTCCAACTGTTCCATCCTACCTAATCCAACAAGTGAATTTATTTGCTGGTTTGTTACGTTTTCACGCTAAAACGGCTGAACTAATTTGGATGAAATTTGAAAAGGACATAAGATACTTTTATCCCGATATTTCCATGGGATCGTGACTTATGCGGGTGAAACCGCGGGGCGTAGCTAGTTATTTATAGTCTCTGTTATTTCCACATCAAATTCTATCCCCTACAAGTTCACCATCGCCAAAACTGTCAAGTCCAACCAAAACAAGAGACAAACGATTTTGTAACCTCCATTAAAATTCGACAAATTAATCTTTCATAATCATCCACGCAAGATATTAATACACCATTGTTATTCCGGTCGCCATCTTGTATGCGTTTCCGCTCGCTTTCACTGCTCGAGCGCAGTCTAATTAAACGTGAACGTGACGCGAGTATGTTGCAGATATGATGATATTATATCATATCATCGTACATAGCGTGGGTTTTACGCCTTGGAATTTGACAGGATGTTTCTATGGAAAATGAAAGGATAACGAAAGGAAAATAGAGCCTACAGTTCATCATTGTCACAATAATGTTAATCGATATTTTAACTTCTAACGTCAATCGTTTACGAAATGGCATTAATGATATTAATGTAGCCTTACTTCATCTTGAAATCCTTTTTTAAAAGCAACCACAGGATTCTACTCTTCAAAACTTCTTGCCAGCATAGAAACTGTATTCTGCTGAGATTCGTATAATTCTTTTCCACAAAGTAAACTATGAAATATTTGTTACAACTATGAAATAGTACTTAAAAAACTTGTCACGATCTTATAACCCTTTCCCACTCTCCCTTAATAGCAATCTATCATCACAAAACCGTTCATTACATCAACAAGGGGTTACCTAAGTTCAGCCTCAAACTATTTTTAGTTTCCCGCGTCACTTTTCCGACAATTCGTTTAATAAAGCGGGTTAAGGTTAGTCGACGTCTTCTCTCCCCTTTTCTGACGTCAATTTGGGGGTATCTTTGAAACTCTGACAACTACTTCATTGACTGACATCAAAAGAAACTGTTGAATTTACGGGCTATCAAAGATGGACTGGAGTTAACGTAAGAGGTCACCTTATGGCTCAATGATTTCAATAATTATCAATTGATGCCAATCAAACAGGGTTGGAACTCCTGAAGAATTAGGCAATAGTGTAACCACACTGCTGCAACTACGCGAAACCTCCCGTGTGTGGCATAACACAACAAACCATGACAAATACAAAAAATGAAAGAGGAATGATTCCATGTTATAGGTGTGTTAAAAAAAAACCTAAATAAAAAGCAGATAGGCCCGTCCTAGGCAATGAACCGCGTCCAAGTCTTCCAGTCTCCACTCCTAAACTTGCTGACTGGCAGTGACTGGCATCGAGGTATAAACCATTCTTATATAGCACGTTCCGACGCGAAAGAAGCTCCATTTACTACAGAACCGAATAAAAAGCCTCTTATCGTAATTCGATACCATAACTGTCACTTCATCCGCTGCTTACAGTCAACCTGCATTAAATTTAAAAAAATCTATTTCACGGTACATTTCCCACAAAAACCTCGTATTGGGAACGTTTTATTGTTGAAAAACTGGATTAAGTATTGCCCGACGTTGAATGCTCGGCATATAATACAGGCTGTAAGGGTAAACAGTCTTGTCATTCAAACCACGGGTAGTTGACTTAAATATAATAATAAATGACAGAACACAACAAAAAAAAAAACGTCATTTTCATTAAAAGATTTTAAAAAGTTTCTATCCGACTCCGTGCTCTCTAGCGAAACAGCTGACGGGCTGAGGGAGGGGTCGCGCTCGCGGCCGGTCAAGTCACATCCCGCACCCCCCGCCCGTGTTGAGACGCAAGTTCGTTGCCCTAGCGCATAGGAACTTGCGTCTCTTGTGGTAAAACGAAGAATTAAAAAAAAGAAAAAAAAAGTTATAATTTTCCATTGATTTTAGGTTCTATAAATGAAACCAAACCACTGGTTGCAAGGATAACGGTGTTTACCCTAACACCCTGTATAGCCCGAAGTTGAATGCTCGGCACACTTGACTAACACAAATTGTGTTCAACTTTATCTGAATTAAACTAGTTGTACTCAGAAAAAATCTAGATTTGTAGTCACTGCTGTAGTGTTTGGCTAAAATTGAAAATATTTTGCCAGGTTTCTTGAAGGCTAGAGGCCTACATAGTAATAAAATTTATTGATAAAGATAACAATAACATTTTTAACCTTGGAGTCATAGACAATAAATATCAGCATAGGTAATAGGTAATACGGCAACTCCACGACAAAGCGCGTATTTTGCGTGTATTTATATATTATCAGCATGAAAAAACAACTGAATAAATAGATATACAGAATACTCTTGATTATGTACACCATAAAAATTACAGACATAAATTATTAGAAATTTTACATAGGGTGACACAATGGGCGGTCTTATCGCTAAAAGCGATCTTTTACAGACAACCTTTGGATGGATGTAAGAAGGAGAGACAATACTGCAGGTAGTCAGTGGTGTACGTTTACATATACAATAAATACATACACACATAAAGCATTATCTTATTTATATAAATATGAATAGTGTCTGTCTAGACTATAGACATAGCAAAAAAGTTACTATCTCTGAAAACAGACATTTAGAAAAAGAGGGATTTGACAATATATATACAATTTTCCTAAAAGACACATGAACATATCTAATCCTCGAAAAAAATACATAAGTAACATAGATCATCTGTTCAAAATGATACGACGGAATGAAGATTACTTAGATTCATTTGAACATTCGATTTTTCAAATCTGTAATGACGTCACAAAGACGCAACGACAATTCATCATAACAATGATATTACTCCACAGCCTACAAGTCACTTTGGTCATAATAGTATTGAACATTAGTCGAACAATTCAGAATTCAAAGTACATTTATTACACAAACCATCGTTTTGCAAGCATGGAGTAATAAGCGTTAATGCTCATCATAGTATGATGAAATATTCAATAGAAATGGTTATTAAAACAGTGATTCTGATGTAGTAACGAGAGATAATGTTCTTATCAAGAACAATTGGGTCGATTTTAATATTAACTTAACCAATATCAGCATAATTGCGTAACACACGATCAATCATAATCAGAATCATTTTGAAGGATATTCCTAATCCATAGCTTCATAAATGTTCGACAAATTTGTCTGCTCCACAACGTAAGTAACGCAATGAATATTCAGAATATTGTTGAACTGTCAAATGAAACAGATTTTGATTAATCGTGTGTTTTACGCAATTAGGGCGCTGGTATAATGACTTCCATAATGGATATTATAATGTATTTGCTAGGATCTTTATCTATCAATTTCATGGAATATGCAACTCTATATTCACTTTTTTGCTTTAGCCATTTTCCTGTATCGTTCCCGTGTCGTTCAGTAACCTTCTTCCTTCAACCGTCTTTTCGTGATTACCAATTTCATAAAGCCAATTCAAGCTTTATATTCAACAGTGGTGCCGATTCTCTTGTCACAAATTCTCTAAACTAAACTAAAAATCACTAAAATTTAGTTATTCCTGTCAAACGGCGATTTCCTATTCTAAAAATAGACTAAAGTGACACAACTTAACTATAATTTAGTTTGACAGCACTAAGATGGCACTGAGTTTTAATTTAGTGAAAATGCTATTCTGAATTTGACGTTTTAACCAAAATTTTTGTTGTATATCTAAAATCCTCTAACTCTGACTATTTTTAATCACGATTAAAAATGTGTGGAATAAAATTAGATGTCATGAACTAATATTCAAACCAACACCTCGAATTCAGTTGCAAAACGGTACTGTATCTTTTCTTTATTTTATTTTGCTTATATCTCGAAAACGGTGTGTCCTATCGCAAAAATAATGAAAATTTTGACCCCCTTTGCAACCCGCAAACCCGTAAAACTCAACATGTGTAATTTAATTTTTTTGTTTTCTTCCAAAAAGTCCAAAATTCCATATAAAAATTCGTCGAGACGGCCACATCGCGCGCCTCTCCAGCTCAAATCACGTGGTAGGCAAAGCAAGGCAAGTGGAGTCGCGATTGTCAAATTCGATTTTAGTTCTGTCTAAATAATTTTTAAATTTAGAGTTTTTTTTTGGCAGAATAGCTCTAAGATTAATAAAAAGTAAGGAATTTTAGTGATAGTTTAGTTAGTTTAGTTCGGTGTACAAGAGAATCGGCACTAATGTCAATCTCAAGATAACAGTTCTGTTTTGTGACCAAACTGCCAAAAACCAATCATTTAAATTACCATGGGATTTGACAACAGAAGTAATTGAATTAGCTTTTTGAAACAGAGGGTATGTCATCCCATTAATACAATCGTGGGAGCACTGGCACAAGTACAATGTAAGCAACGATCCATGATCTGTGGTCTACCGTGTACTCAAGACCCGCATGTCAGGTAACCCGACAACCGTTCCATTGCCCACATCCGGCACTTTGTTGTATTTACACTACACTTGTATGACTCTTATTGGAAAGTATTAAAGTTCAGAATGGTCCAGCATTTTTTCTGTTTGCAGTTTCTGCTTTAGCTGATGGGGCTTTAATAAAAGGTTTGGCGGAAGTATCGAATGACGCGATGAGTTGGACATTTTGTTCTATTGTGATTTTATAAAAGACTAGCGGCTCGCCCCTGTGTCAGGTTTTTATGACTTAAAAATACATTGAGATTCATATATTATACTAGCTGATCCCCGCGGATTCGGCCGCGTGGATGTCGGTTATAATATACTAAAACCTTCCTCGATAACCACTCTATCCATGGGTGAAAACAGCATGAAAATCGGTGCAGCAGTTTTTGAGTTTATCGCGAACAGACAGACAGACAAACAAAGAGACGCGGCGGAGGACTTTGTTTTATAATATGTAGTGAAGTATGTAGATTTATTATTATTTTATTAATAGACAAACCATCCGTAGTTTCTATAAATGGTGAAAACCGCATGAAAATCCGTTGCGTAGTTTAGAAGAACAACGCGGTCACACAGGCAGACAGAAAAGCGACTTTAACAATATGTGTAGATAGTAGATATAGTTTAATACGTTCACATGTTTGATATACATATATTGTACAGTTAGGTGATCGTGAATCATATGTTTATCCGAACTTTAATCATGTGAAGCCTTTTGTGTGTTGGGTCCGCCGACTGCGTGTTAGTCAGCAGTTTGCCGAAGTCTAGAATTGGATTTGGTAACAGTAGTTACAGGATGAGTTACGCTTCATTAAATTCGACCACTATCTGTAGATAAAGAACTTATCGACAGTTCCGGTAAACAATGATATTTTACACATTTTTCTAAGAATAGTTAGTTTTGTGGCTCGCTCTGTACAATTTTCCAAATTCTGTATTTCTCACTCCTCGCAATCTCCTGTCTAAAACGCTCAGCTCCAGTGCATGAATGAACTGAACTTAGCTTCGGGAAGAGAACAAGTCTAATCCCTAACAGCACTCGTCTCATGGCTACGTTGGTGCTCTCCACATTGTCATTTATCGCGACCAAACTTTACTATAAAAACACCAAGGCTTGCGTAACCTACATTTCACCTCCACTCATTTGCTAAAACCAACAAAGAAATTACAAAATTTGTCACATGTCGCACACTTTTATCTAAAAGTTTTCTGTGTCGTGTATAATCTGGAAACCCGGTCACTGTTCGACCATATTTGTTTGGAAATGACACTTCAAGTGTAACGGTAACTAATGTTTGAGAGGCGGACGTACGAAAACTGCATTTAAAGCGAAGTTAACCCGCGTGATTTTTTAAAAGTAACAAGATGCTGACCGTAAATATGGGGTTCTCCCATCCATCTTTACATAAGCCGTCATCTTAAATTTGACATCTTCGGAACACCTTTACTCTGTAATCTTTCACACATAATCACACAATCTATCAATATTTCATGTTTCTGCATTGCAATTTTTGACAGTAAATATTTTCGCCATTTCTTCCTGGCTTTATCTTTGCCTTGCTTTCTCAGGTATAAGTGGATCTTTATGTTACCGTATATATACTTAGTTATATATTTCCGATTTCAACACGAAACATAACATCCTACTCCGATCAGATCCATCCAATCATAGTGTTTACACCAATATCCCCTGTAGATCATCGTTATGGACACACGGACATCTGCAAGCTGTTATGCACGTTTTATGTAATTCATACGTTGAGCTATGATCGCATACAGATGATATCAAATATGTAGTTACTTGTAATCTATCTTAACTTCCTGAGTCTTCGTATAGACGTAACGTGTTTGTGCAGCGACTTGTATTCCTTACTTCTGGTCGTCAGTTTGTCGTTATGCTCTTGTAATCTAAGTTCCAATACTAGAGTGTGTCGTTAGATGAAAGAAAGTAATTGCACTGTCTTTTTCTATGGGAACTTGGTGAAAAAGGTGTACCTGTTTTTTTGCAGATAATTTTGAGTTACGGTTTACTAACAATAACTAATAATGTAGTTAAGTAATTATTAATTTGTAAAAAAAGAGTTTAATTAGCCAAAGTTACAAACATCTAAAATAGATTCGGAGCTAATGGAAACTGGGTACCGGGGACTTATTGGCAATAAAACACTTTTTCACAAGGTTCCTATGTTTACGTAGACGGCTACAGGTATGACCGTAAAAAGACATTTGTTTGTTGGTGTCTCAAACATACATAGTTTCTATACCAAAGCAAATCCCATAAAAAAACTGTTTGTGTAGAAAACATTGTCTCCAAGTCAGTGTCAATGCCTTAACTCGCCTACACAATCAAAACTATGGCGAATCGTCCAACGCCCTCTAAATCTGAAGTCATCAGTTTACTCCTACTACTTCTAAGTTCATAACAAGTCGTTCTTCATGAGTAATATTCGTAATTAGCTAACAATAATTTAATAGATTAATTGGTAGTTATTATGCAGTAGTTTAGCCTAGACATATACATTTTTTTTGTCTGTTCGTTGTTGCAATATTCGCTTGATTTTAATGGAATGTTGTTTCTGGCTTCCTTATCGCGATATTGATGCTGCTGAGAGCAAAATATAGTTATCACTGATTATTTCAATTCAGGTAATGTTAATTGCTTCAAACATAATTAATATACTAAGTTTCACGTCGCAGAGGTTAGACAAAAGTTGCTCTGCGTGAGAGACTCGACTTTGAAACTTTGAATTAGTCAGCTGTGGCCAATCCTGGCTGATCCTAAAACTTAAATTTGAAAATTAAGTTGTCTATGTAGTTTAGATATCTGCTAGATATTTAACGGTCACTTTTTAGTATCCACAATCGTTTTCTCAAAAACGTGCATTTCTCTTTGCCATACACTTTTTAATACTCTAGAATAGCATCTAATCGAACCATAAAACGACTTTCTATTTTATAGTTAAACTTAAAAGTAAAATTACAATGGCTGCAGCGATTCACAGCCCACACAGTGCGATTACAATGCCATTAGGTATGTGGGTTAACGTTATAGTTCTAAAACCATTAAAACAAATACTTGTACCACTAATACGCGCTTGAAGTATGAATTTCAACGATGTAGGTACACATTTTGAGTTTAAAATAAGTCCCATTCAATTTTTGAATATAAAAATCTTGGAACCATCTTGTTAACCATTTTACCAAGAATTGAAATACTTAATTAAAAATCAAAATTATTTAGTTTAGTTAGTCTGAGAATCTACATCTTTAGAAGTCCCCAAAATATCCACTCTTTTCTCTGATATCCTGTTTAGTGTCCCGTCACATTTTTTTTGCCCTCTGTCAAAAACAATACGGTTAAAATAACTAGTCCTATTAACAATCCAAATATATGCTTAGCAACAGACATGTAATACGCTTATTTACATACATAGAATATCCGTACCCATGATTCTGAATTTATCTTGTCTAGACAGCAATCGACAAAAACCACGCTTTTTTTTCAGAAACAAAAATTACGTCATCTTGCCAAACTGAGTTTTATTTTTATAGTTCGGAGCGTTAAATAAAACTAATCTGTATAAATAAAGGAAACCATAGAAGTTGACCTTCACCTCAGAATCGAAACCGTTTATGTATTGGAATTGATTAGTTGCATTGCACTGCACTGCGGATACAACCAAATGGATATCGTAAAATATGTTAGATCTTTGTGAACGATTTCTAAAATATGTTTGTGTTTGAAATGTTTATTTATTCTTTTAAGTGCTATATTAATGCTAATTAACACAGTTATGGACATACCTAAGGTTTCGCTTTTCGTAAGGGAAACGACGAAGGTATATATCTAAATGATTTTGGTAATTTATCCTTTAGCACTTAAAAAATCAAATGTTTAAGCATTTAATGATCAAGCATGAAAGTACTAGGTATTATTTGCATTAAATGTCAAAAGTCATTACAATATTATTCACAACAGATTAAAGTTAGACATCGACAACCAGCAAAACAAAATAGCTACATATTATTATATAACTGTAAGTAATTGTAGGAAAAGATTAAACAAACACGAACTTATTCACTTAATTCTAAATAACTCCAACCGCCAAAGGCACGCTTCCAATGAAAAGGAAGCCAAATTTATAATAAATCAACCACAGCTGTAAAAGTTCATTTACTCTTAAACATAATTAAGTTGTATTTCAATAGAGCGATTATAAAGAGCATGTCATTTATCTAAAGTTAAATAAAAGACAACAAATGAGGTTCCTTATTAGTATACATGTCACGCATAGCGTGGCTCGCACAAATTGGACTACTGGTCACGGCAGGGGACATTGTGATAGACGGAGCGAATTTAGACGCTTTTAAGGACCAAATATTGGAAGACAAGCATTTATTTGTTCACTTCTGACAATAGTAGTTTAGTTATTTGTAGAAGAAGACCAAATAATCGATGGATGGATTGTTTTGAAAGACGATAAGGCCAGAAAGGAGTGAATACCCAGATGACTGATAGATATGCATGGAAAAATAAAACATGTTGCGCTGACCCCAAATATATTGGAATAAGGGCTGTAGAATGACCATCTAACAACGTGACTGAGAAGACCAATTTATTCAAATCGGATTTAAATAAAAAGTCACACCTATTTTTTACCAGGCTTTAAACTTTACGTGACAAACCTCCGTTAGTTACAAATCGTAACATTCGCTATGAAAGATTAGATTATGAATCTCTATTTATATAATATCTATTGTTCTCTATCACACATTGGCATAATCGTACGATATTATCTGAGGAAATCGTTGAGAAAAGATGTCAATGTTCGTGCAAATCTTAGGTCTTTGCTGTCATCTGCTGAACTTTGCCTGTCATGGGTAGTCATGACAAGAGTGAATGGTACGTGGGGGCGTGTGCGGTGTATGGATGCTAAACAGCTATCACGCGGCGTAGGAACCTACTTTAGTCAACAGTACGTTTATTGTAACAATTTGACTTTCACAGCGTTTTTACTAAGTAAGAGTAAGGACGGTTTTCATAGTGCTAGTGGCCGTACATGTGAAGCTTACATCTTAGTATAAAAACGACTGAATTTAGTAGATAAATCTGATGTCTTACCCCTGAAATTATATATGATACTATATACTGGGGTATTTCTCTATTATTGGCCCTCCCTTTGCTTTACTAAACATGTTCAGTCTATTTCGTCTAAAATTAGCGTGTGCCACCATCACCAACCCTAAAACAAAGAAACACAACTTGCAAAGTATTCTAAAATCGCTTCCGCTCTGGTCATCACCTTGTCCTCACAGTGACGCTGCACGGTAGTGCACGTGTGCCCCGCTGTCCCGGATGCACGTGCATCACACGACACAACACTAGTCGTGTTCACCGGTAAATAGTAAATACACATACTATTCGAGAGTACGGAAACTTGACACATGTGTGTTTATAGTCGTTTTATTTTCTGCCAAGAGCGAAGACAGAATGTTGAAACGAAAAAATAGAAACGTCATGATGTTATTCGCACAATGGATCTTCAAGTTTCTTATGGCTCTAAATCTTGGACAATTGGAGACCTCATGGAATCTACAGTTGGATTCTAATTCTACAAAGGTCCTGCGGCCACTCGGAAAAAAATCTTCGTTGCTGGGAAAAAGACCGATCTATTGGAATCCAACAGACACTTGTTGTAGTCTTCAAACTCTGTACAGTGGACTAAATTCGCGAGTGCTGTTGCCCAACTGGTTTGTCTTGCGAAGGACCAGGGACAAATTCCCTTTTCTGTAAGCGTTAACGCCAACGGAAAGATCAAATTGTATGGAGGTGACAGCAGCAGTCACGTGACATCTCTAAAGCTAAAGTCAACTCGAAACAATTTGATCTTTCCGTTGGCGTTAATGCTTACAGAAAAAGGATTTTGTCTATAGCCTCAGATCAATATCAAAGGACCAATTAAATATTAATGACTGACTATTTACCCTGTACCCTTTTGAATAGATCTTTTAATATTATTTATGACTGTTCTTTCATAATACTACTTTTATTTATTAGTTATACTATGTCGTATCGACGTCACCGTATGCTAAGTGTTATGAATGGTTGCCGGCGACTAGTATCGATCGGCTCGTGATATTGTTTCATGTGCCCTCCGTGACTTGATCACACGACTTGTGACGGGTTTTACTTTCACGTCATTGTTGCAAGCTGACCGGTGTTGCCACACTTAACTTTGGAATTGAATTATTCTAGCTGGATATCCTAAATTGGGAACTATAAGAACTGTTTTATAAAACCAGCTTTTACGCTGCCGAAGATAGTACTTACCTATAAAAGAACTTCATGAAATAAATTGTAGTTCAATTAGTGTGTTATTTGTAACTTTAATTAAAGTTCAGTTAAAAAAACAAGCGACTTTCCTTAAAATCAACCTACAGTTCTCATCAATTTCTGCCATCGCTGTTATGTTTATTTTTTTCCAATCGGTTTGGTCTGGCAACACCATCTTCGCACTTAGACACTACTGAGTAGAGTATGTTACGTTGCATACATTATGTGATTTTAATGATGGCACCGTTTTTGTCTAAGCCTCGGAAATGTGAGAAAAGTAGAACTCGTCTATGATTGCACAAAGCATTAGTAAGATGATTACATTCTGTGTGGTCTTAAGTGTGGATGGGACCATCTTGTTTATATCTATCTTTCATAGTTGGATTACGATCGATTTGCGCCAAAAAACCTTCATCATCATCTGCCTAGCCTTTTCCCAACTATGTTGGGGTCGGCTTCCAGTCTAACCGGATGCAGCTCAATTCCAGTATTTTACATGGAGCGACTGCCTATCCGACCTCCACAACCCAGTAACTGGGTAATACGATACCCCTTGGTAAGACTGGGTTGTCAGACTTTCGGGCTTCTGACGACCCGTATCTAACGACTGTCAAAGGTCCACAAATGACAGCCGGGACCAACGGCTTAACTGCTTTCCGAGGCCTGCTTTTGCCTCAGATAACCCTTCGAAGTTATAAACTAAGTAATACAGGGTGTTAGGGTAAACACCGTTATCCTTGCAACCAGTGGTTTGGTTTCATTTATAAAACGTAAAATCAATGGAAAATTACAACTTTTTTTTTCTTTTTTTTTATACTACATTTTTCCACAAAAGACGCAAGTTCGTTGCTCTATGCGCTAGGGCAACGAACTTCCGTCTCAACACTGGCGGGGGGTGTTGGACGCGACCTGACCGGCCGCGAGCGCGACCCCTCCCTCAGTTAGTCAGCTGCTTCGCTAGCGAGCACGGTGTCGGATAGAAACTTTTTAAAATCTTTTAATGAAAATAACGTTTTTTTGTTGTTGTTTTCGGTCATTTATGTTTAAATTTAAGTCAACTACCCATGGTTTGAATGACAAGACTGTTTACCCTTACATCCTGTATATTCAGTTCAGTTACCGACCTTATCTGGTTTCGAAGGTAAGTCAGATTGCTCTACCCAAAATTCCTTACGTACAATATTTTTTTGCACATTGTATGTATGTTTTTCCAGATGGTAGCAGACAATCTATTTTCTAATATGTAAATTATTTGTAGTTAATATAATAGGTAAATAGTTCTACACGAAGTTTCTGATAGTAAAGCGATATTTGCATAACTGTGCGCGTTGTAACGATGCGCTTGCGCATACACTTTGAATTGCATCTTTGTTAGCACTTATGTGTTAAACGATGTTTCTGTGTTACAGTAACGGTATATAATATAGTTTTCACGTAATGTATGAACACTTATTAGTAGATACATTATTTTATAACCCGCTTGAATTTTTTAATGAGATATCTTGTATTCTCAATCATTGAAGACCAAAGAGTATTAAACCAAAAACAATTCTAAATATCTACCTACCTAATAAACTTTCAATACAATGGTTTCCACCATCATATTATTATCATACCTACTATTACTTACTACCTTATTATTTTGTTACCTTAGTTTTTTAACTTTATTGTGCATGCTGTGGTCTCCTATAAGTGAAGGAGTACACCTACCTAATATCTAATGTGTCCCATTATTTATGTGTCATGTATTGTGTATATCTTTTGTTGGAGATCCTAAATCAATAAATAAATAAATCACAATAATAATTCACATTCCAATTAGCCTAGGAAATTAATTAAATACATAATTAATTATGTATCAAGATCTAGTCACTAGAGAGGTAGGTACACTCGATTTGCAATTTATTTTATAATACTTATGCATGTTCCGTTATAATAACAATATTCTGACAATAAATCCTACTATGATAAGAAAAATGTGAATGTTGGGATGTTTGTAACTGAAATACACATAAAAAACCATGTAGGTATTCACTATGCCCTAGACGACAGTGACCCTTAATAGACATGTTTGTGCCCTATAGTCACTAGAGGACAAATGTCCCGTGTCTCAAAGACATCGCCCGACGACATCATACAACTTCACAAGACGACGATGTGACAACATCAATTTCCATGTCGACAGAACTTCGTGTCATGCGAAATCGGGTGACATCTTTGGCGACACGGTCGTGTCCCAGGACATTGGTCCCCAGTTGAATACATTGCTTAACGACTGAATGGATTTGAATGGGCATACAGGTAGACTATGACTAGAAGTCTAGGTCTAGGATACTTTTTTACTGTAACAATATTCTGATGTAAAAGAGTGTCCGTGGAGTTTCTTGCCCGTTCTTCTCCATAGGAACCTACTACGCTTTGGAATGGGTAACTAGTTTCATCTTTCTGACTGACCGACCCCTTGATAATTCAAAAGTGCCTGTAATTGGTTTATTTGAAATAAATGCTTTGAGTTTGAGTTTGACTGGTACCTAGTTATAGAAATGACCCCAGGATCCGAGTGAAACCGCGGACAGCAGCTAGTCCCGAATAATAATTTTCTCGTTAATCGATGCATAGTGAGACTCAAAGTAAAACTCGCAAATGCATTTATTATGCGTTCGGTGTGCAATCACATTTGCATATAACCGATTCCACGCTACTTGCATTAATAAGCAGAAATAATAAATAGCAGAATAGCATTGATTTAATGTTCCAATTAATGTAATATCTCTAGTTCTCTACTCTCGGAAGCACCCCAATTATTATGCATCCCGGTATGCACGATCAATCATCATCTGTCTAGCCTTTTCCCAACTATGTTGGGGTCTGCTTCCAGTCTAACCGGATGCAGCTGTATGCACGATCAATACTCGACAACGTGAATAACACAATGAATTGGAGTTGTGGAATTGTCAAAATGACATTGCAATTGTTAGTGTGTTACGCAATTACGCCGTTGCCCGTTCGTATTTTATGGGAATTATAATCAAAGAATGAAAAAAAGATAAGACAAATCATGGTACTTTTTCGTCACGTTGACAGCTCTCAAACTATCATCTTACTACACAAACCTCCTAGTACTTATGTCAATCATGATTACAATTTTCACTTGTTTCCAGTGCGAAACGCTCCCGTCTCCCACACTTAACCCACAACCTTTACAGTAGGTTAAATTCGTTTACGTTCGGACATGCTACGTTAGGTTTAGGCTATACCTAAACCTAACGTAGCATGTCCGAACGTAAACGAATTCTGACACATGTCATAATCACCTGACTTTGTCAAAGTCACTGTTGCTTTCATAAAACGTAACGTTTCCCGCCTTTCTATGCGTATTGTCTTCCATATATGAAATATGAATATCTGTAGTGATGCGAATGACTGGCTATTAGTCTGGGTATGTTTAATTGATGTTTGGTAATCGATTGTGTAGACTAGAGAGTTTCTGTAATCGATTCTTGAAGCTATTTATAGTGTGTTCAAGATTGGTAAATCATTATTATGTTTATTTACTTTTATAATTAAATAGAGATCGATTGGATTAGATATTGAGACAAGTTTAAAATTAAACATTTTATTTTGATTGAGTACTTAATTTAATTTATCGATACTATCAACGATTCACAAGTTAAAAGAACGTGCTTTTGAGGTTATTTATTTATTTATTTATTTAGGATCTCCAACAAAGGATACACATACACAATATAAAATACAATAACAAAAACGGTTCTTTCAAGTGTGCTCCTTCAATTACAGGAGACCACAGCATGCACATGTAACTAGGTGTAAACAAGATGAAAATAAAAATAGGGAAAATAAATTAGTGACAAAGTTGCAAAAAAAAAAAACAAAAATAAAAATTATCATGTCAATATTGAGCATTCTTAGTACAATTAAATTGTTCAGTAAACCTAATAATAATTATTTCACATTTGCTGACTATGTGTTGGAGGGACCAGACACATAATTAATACATAATATAATATAATATAATTTAATTTAGTTATCTTGCAATGGTTATATTTTTTTTGTATTTTGAAATGGGGAGGGTTATTAATTACAATTCCGGTTCCCATGAAACCTAAAACGTAGGTACGTAGTCAAATTAGAGCAGTAATACCCCCCTCTCTCTTCCCACTAACACGATCACGCTAAATGCAAGCGAGTCTTGCATCTCGACTCATCCGCATTGATTGCAACTTTCACCTTCGCACCGACGCGTAAATAAAATACGTAAATAATAGTGAGTAGTTTTAATTGAAACAAAACTGTTGCTCTTCGTATAGGCTGAAATACTCTGCGAAAAGGAACTTGGTGAGTAGTTAAGTTGGTTGGTATGTGACTTTATCTTTACCCTGCATTTAGATTTTTTTAAACTCCCTCACCTCACCTTGACCTTTACGGACGATATCCTGTAAAATGTGTTTGATCAGATCACACGAAAATCTTAAAAATCGTAACCACTTTTGTTGAACAGAGACGGTAATCTCATCTCAGGAATTCAAAAGGAGGCAGAAACATTTGTGACCGCAGTTTATATATTTTATCACAGGTTATAATAAGTTTTCTCCTTCAAGAACAAAAGTCAATCATCTGCGTATTATATCGTAACTATGCTGCAAAAATAAACATTCGTAACTGTTTATTTAGATATATATCCAGTCATTATTATCATATACAATATACTTAAACATGGTATTGTTTCCCTGAGTAAATATTAATTTTTTCATAGTAGTTCATGTCTGATTACTTTATTAGTAGGTATTATCATTCACATCCTTTGTGGTGTGACCGTATGACATGCGGTTAAGTACGAATATGAGACGAATAGTATTAGTTTCTAAGTTCAATAGTCATACTTGACATTTAGAGTAATTCTCTTGTATCTTTGTAAATTGGGACATTTGCTGGTAAAGCTCTCTCACGTTCCAATTTGAATTTTGTACCTTAATACTGTATAGTTGTGTAACTTAGGGCAGATAGGTGCCTCACTTATTTACGACTTATGGCTATTCCCTATAAAAAAAAATGGTGCCGATGACTGAGGAGTTGTGAGGAAAACGGTTGTATGGGCAATGGTATGTGATGCAGAAGAATGAGGAGGATGTCGTGAGGAAGGTTTTGAGAATTAATGTGGATGGGTTATGTAAAACACCAAAGAAAAGATGGATTGATTGTGAGAAAGACAATTAAGGTAGATAGGAGGTGACTTAACAGATGACGGCTATCGGCTAATAGAGATGTATGGAAAAAGAAGATATGCTGAAACCCCAATAATATTGGGATAAAGGCAAAATGATAATGCTCAGTCCCTATAAACATGGCTTAAGCTATCTATGATGATAATAGATTGCATAATCAAAAACAGCTCTAACAGCATCCTAAACACACTATTGGACAAAGTAGACAGTCCCTTTATAAGACACTGGGTACGGAGACACGTGCCAACGGGTGTTGGGTCACGTCAGTTTTACTTTGTAAAAGTTTACTAACATCGTTTTTTAAGTCATTGTTACTAACACTATATGGATTGTGTGTACTTGTATGTGTAGTCCGAAATAAAGCATATATCAAATCAACAAAACAAATGTAGGTAAGTAAATAGATCGCGAGACCAAACGGTATTTGTCAAGACTTCACAGAGTGACAAGACTTGTAAAAATGTTGTGAATTGTGATCCATCAATCAACGGTAAATCAACACGATTACAAGACATTCAGTATGCATGATTCATGCCACATGACACTTGTTTGGCGGCTAATTGTGATTGATAACTGCTTCAGAATTAATGGACCAAATTGTACATAAAATATAGCAGTTTCCACTAACACAACTCACTGCCAATGATTTTGTTAGTGCCAGGAAAGAGGAGGGGGTCGATCGCGTGTATTAAAATTGACGTTGTACTTACGGAACTTGGACAGCTAACATGCACCATCTCTTTGTCTTTCGTTTTCAAACGATAGGATAGTAAGCAGAACTCCCATCGTTATTCGAGTGTTCCAGTTTGTATTCACTATAATTATGTACAGCAGCGGTCAGAAGTGGAATCCCATCTGACGCGCGGTTATAGTTTTTTTATGTTTTAAAAATTACTCGAATGATCACGCTATTGACTATAATTCCTTGTTAAGTTGGTCTTGTTCACTAAACTCGTAAAATTTTATGATTATACCCACATAAATAATTATAAGTTAGACGAATGCTGTAAACTTACGACTCATTCACCTGATTCACCGCCACTAAGTATAACGTTGTTGGTTGGTTGTTATTGTCATTGAGGGATAGTGACGTGTGTTAAATCTATTAGCTGTGTTGTGGTTCATTTTGAAAAATGCAACCAAATTTAAATATTTGAATGAAAGCGAATATTATTGCGCTGCGTAAAAGTGGACATAATAATACATTTATACCTATATCTCAATCTGACGAAACCGAACTGAGTGTGAGTATTATGATTTAATTATTTTATCAAACATGTATCTAATTAAAGTAGGTATAGCTGCTGATCTTTGTATTTATTTTTTTAACTGTTTTATATTTACCTTATGGTCTAATCTAAATACAGGAAAAAATAAATAGTATCAAAGTAAATTTATTTACTTAGATTATTGAATAATATTAATACATTTTAATAAATAATTTAAAGTGCAATATCTAATTTCAATAATTATAATTAGAAAGAAAAAAGAAAGAAAGAAAATGCATTTATTTAGCACAGTCAGGGCACACAACACACTGTAACTACATGTAAACGAATAAAAAAAATAAAAATAAAAGAAACAATTTCAAAGTGTAGGTACCTAGAGAAAAAAAGAAAAAACAAGTGTGCCTCGCGGCTGCGCTAAATAGGCCCAGTTCAGCAAAAATGCCAGACAGCTAGTGCCTGACGCTGGTTTTCAACTGGACCTGAGGTGTGAGGTGACAGACGAAAAATATAGCGTGTGTGTATACATAATAACAAATAAATAAATTAGTGTTAGATAATAATAATAACGAAAAAAATAAATTAAAATAAAGTAAAAAAACAAACCGAAAGGACATGAGACGGACGCATGTTTTTGTCGCAAAAAAAATTATGTTTATAGATAGTAGGTAAATTATTAGTATTTTGTTTAGTAGCCTAACAGTACTCCTTTTTGTTTTAGGGAAATACTGTGAGTCGGTGGGTCACAAAATATGAAGAAGAATAGCCGCCAGTCGAAAATGAAGTGGATGACCCCACCCCTGTAAAGAGGCGTAACGAGACATGGTCAGCGAGTATGAAACAACTGGTTTCATACCGACAAGACGTTTTGCCGACTTATTCGACACGTCGTTACGAACCGTGAACCGTGCACTCCACGCTGAAGATTTGAATCACCGAAAACCAGCTCAAAACAAAAATATAAACAAGATTTATCCAAATGTTATATAGTAGCTGCACCCCGCGGTTTCACCCGCGTAAGTCTCAATCCCGTGGGAATATCGGGATAAAAAGTATACTATGTGTTAATCTAGGTAATAAACTATCTGTTTGCCAAATTTCAACCAAATCCATTCAGCCGTTTTTGCGTGAATGAGCAACAAACATCCAAACACACACACTTTCACATTTATAATATTAGTAGGATGATTCAATATTGTAGGATCTATGCGTCAACGTTTACTTACTAAGTAAAAATTTTTATTTCTTACTTTTCTTAATAATAATGGGGTTATACAAAGTATTATTATGATATAAATAAATTACAAATTGATTTTAGTAATATAAAAATTACATTGTGTCATATTCATAATATGGACTATTTTAAGGTTTAGTTTCAATCTTCTTTTCGTAATGAAAATGAATACTTAAGCTATAACCTCAATAAGTCCTTTGTTAACTTTGAGGTTTGAGATAGAACGAACTCACTCGCAGTAGAATAAAAGTAGTATTACTGAGTAATTTGTATTGTGACAATGAGTCCGCACTTTTTATATTTACAGGGTACATTTGCTAAATTTTTTGCATGTTACCCACACACAGAGTAATTAAAGCACAATATTATTATATTACTAAGATACAATATTTTAGCCTGATTGTCATAGTTCACTGATTAGCTACTTTACTTCAATATATTTTTCTATAGGAGAAAATGAACTGTTTTAACTAGAAGTTAATTTATTTAAACTTCTTGTAATTATATAGAATAAAAAATTGTAATCACTTATTGAACATTTTTATTCTTAACCCCATAATTCAATAAAAATAAAGTAATTCTTAAATTATTATTTTCGTTTTAATAAACTAGAATAATAATATAATAATTATTATATTTATTATAATAATAAAAGAACAGATGAAGATTATTGTTGGATAGAAAAATAAAATATCATCTCGAGATTGGAACCCAGACCTATATGTCTCACAATCCAATACGTTACGCTATCAGCTATTAGAACATAATAAATTATAGTGAATTTTAGCAATGTTATGAACCTACCAAGGTCGTAATTACGTACTCTTGGGTGTGAAAGCGACGGTATGTTTTTTGTTTCGTTCGACGCCAGTTTATGAACACATCACACACACCGTTGCAGGTACCGCACACAGACGTAGGTACGGCCTGTGGGTGTTTGAAGCAATACTAATCCTTAGCGTGGGATTGCAATTCTGGCCGCTTACTGTACATGGAATCAGGCGTTACTTTGCGGAAATCCATGACATTAAAATTTTGTACTAAAATATTTAGTTTTAATTTTGCATATACTAGATCTAGGCTTGAATGCTGTATGCAGAACTGCCCTCCGCCCTCAAAAACATGCACATGCAGAGGGTGCGATAGTTATAATGCTATTCATGCAATCCAAACCTATAACTATTTCACCATTCCACGGGGCATCCTCAGAAGATGTCGAGTTTGAATGTCAAGTCGGAAACGCAAGCACTAATTACGTAACACATTTTCGATCATAATCCGAGGGTTTTGAAAGAAATTCATAATCCATTCTTCATCAAAAAAAAATCGTCTGCTCAACTCTGTGTTATTTACACAATGAACGTAGCTGAACTTTAAAAATGCGATCGATTGCCATTTTATTTTTGTATCTACATCGCAGCTACGCATCAAAGATCTGACGTCCCAAAAAACCTGCATCGCGCTAACAGAGTTTACCGCGTGAACGACATATATACCTAAAAGATCCCAACATCAATCGTTGAGCAGTTGCCCGCCAGACATGACACCCTGGTCTGGTCGGAGGATCCTCCCTTTTCTATAGAGGATGAGTGAACTTTACACCCTGTTCCTCACACCTCTAAATTGGTGACCCCGGACGTGATACCTTACTGATCATGTGGGTCAGTAACCGATACCATAAATCACTGCCACGCAGACTAACACGAACTCCTCATTATAGTACTCCTTCACCAGACTGAACCAGTTCATATAGGTAAAGACTGTCAACCTGACACCTAATATTAACGACTTATCAGATGAATCTTGCAGATAATTACAGCATCTTTCCAACAATTTATGCTTCAATATGATATGTTAGCGTTATTTATCTACGTCAGGCCATAGGCAGATGGCACAATAGCTTTCTACCCTAGATACTGTGAGCACTAATGACTGGCAGTGCTTATAGTTACGGTTGTTGAGCTCGTAAAGGTCTGTTTGTCTGTTAATTGATACTTTTCTAGTATATTAGCCGCGTGTGACAAGTTTACAATCGGGTTATTAATGGCGGTGGTGATGGAATGAAATTGTGGGTGGTTTCTTTGGTGCAATAAAAGTACTTAGACTGGGCTAAGTATAGACAGCCCCCTGTGTTCAGGAACGACTGTCTACTACAAATTCTTTATCTAGATACAAACTTCAGACCAAATAAAAAGCCAAGACAGAGCGTTGTCAATAGTGACGTGAGGCAGGTTTCGTAAACATGATTCGATTCCGTATTTGTGCGCTTAGTGAGGTGTAGTTTGATTGTAAATGTTAGAGCGGTGCTGTAGTTTTGTCATGCTTCACTGTATTGTTCGCAGCGCTCTGTCTTGGGTTTTTTATTTAGTCTGAGATGCGTACTAATAACTACATTTGGGCATCATTTGCTTTTCATATCAATCCGATGCATCTTTTCCGACTTCCATTCGTGAGGCGACTGGAAGTCAGAAAAGACGCACAGGTTTGCACGTTAAGGTTCCTAACACGCGCTCACAATAAAAACATATTCTGAATCATAGCATATAATATAATCACAGCATACATTGTATCATACTATATCCTCTATCTTCCTCTCACTTTTCTTAAAATTGCTTTTCGACTACCGACCCAACATCCAATGGAGGTACAAGTGCCCGAGTTGTTTGTGAGTTATCGCTTACGGGAAGCAGGTCGTATCTTGTTTGCTACAGCCAGTACTAAAACTACGAAGTCCCCTACCTCACTAGTAAAAGCGAAACCGCCAGCAGACTTGCGCTGGCGCACCATTCAGGGCGGAACGCTGTCGCCTTTCACCGTCCGCTGCGTTTGCGCAGGGCATGCGATACGGCGCAAGCGCAGTGTGCATGCTGTAGGTGTGCTATTATGCATGTGTTGATGTTTGATGGGTCATAATTATGTTTTATAGTCTGGTTATGGGGCGATTTGTGTAATGGTTTCCTTTTTACACTTTCTTTTGTAGTATTTCATCATCTGCCTAGCCTTTTCCCATCTATGTTGGGGTCGGCTTCCAGGCTAACCGGATGCAGCTGAATACTAGTATTTTACATGAAGCGACTGCCTATCGGACCTCCACAACCCAATTACTGGGTAATACGATATCCCTTGGTAAGACTGGTTGTCAGACTTTCGGGCTTCTGACGACCCGTAACAACTGTCAAAGATCTACAAATGACAACCAGGACCAACGGCATAACCATACAAACCCTAAACCGTTGCATGGACCCATAACATAAACACAATGTTTTGCGTGCGTTACGTTGCACACTACCGTAAACAGCGATTTTTCACACCAAAAATAAAAGTTGTTTCTCAGCAATTATTTTTCTGCAATGTTACATAATTTGATGTACAGAATGCGTAGTTAACGGCTTTGTGATATGGGTCTTTTTACTTACTTACCCTAAATAAATTGAGATAAGGGTAAGAGCATGATGATGATGAAGTTATTTAAGTTTTATTCTAAATAAATTGAGATAAGGAACTTAAATAACTTCATCATCATCATGCTCTTACAGCATGATGATGATGAAGTTATTTAAGTTTTATAACGTTTTCCTTGAATCAATATTAACAACTAGCTTTTGACCGCGGCTTTGGAAGTAGGAAATTATCCCACGGGAACGTACTACCGGGATAAAAAGTATCCAGGTCATGGTCTACCCATGGGCCAAATTTCATCCAAATCCGTTCAGCCGCATTTATAATATTAGTTAGGATAGTTCAATACCAACCAGAGGTCACCGAGAGCAAAAGAGGTCTATCCTACATTTATCCCCGAATCCTCCTACACCAGCTCATGAAATTCCTGTAGATTTCATTTGTAAACCAGGCCGTTCTTTAGCTTGATTAATTTAGTACGTCGTACGATGATACCTTCCTCATTAATAAGGCAATGGGTCCGACCCATCTATCCAATATACGAAGCCTTTGAGCCGTCCACTTACTCGTAGAGACTATCCATTCTGCTTACATAAACTATACAGTTTATCCTTTCAGATTGAAATTAGGACAAGCCTGCACTGCTATCAAAGTATTAACCAAATAATATGTAGGTATTTAAGGAAAGGAGCCACCGTGACGTACGATACTATTCGTCCGGACTCCGGCGTCATCTTTATGGTACTACTAGTTGTTGCCCGCGACTTCGGCTGCGATCCAGGATGAGAGCCTATGTCCATCTCCAGGTCATGGCCTACCCTTGTGCCAAATTTCATCTAAATCAGTTCTGCTGTTTTAGCATAAAAGCGTAACAAACAAACAGACTCACTTTCGAATTTATAATAATTTAGTTAGGATATTCACTACTAGAATAGCTAATGTTATCTCTGAAAGTTTTGTGCCGTTATGAGACGGACATAAAAATCTATCCCTGTTTCCATATTGAAACATAACATTGCTCTAATAACAAAAAATAAAATTGGGTAAATTTTTTGTAAAAGACTGCTTTTAATGCTAAACAAGTATACCTATCCAATTGAAAGACTTGCGCTGTTTTCAAACCCTAAGTGACGACAACCTACTATAAGTCTCAACTATTTCGTTCTACAAATACTAGAAACCAATGCAACCGTACATACACCATGCCCTTTACTATCATAGAGCATTACAACATACAGGGCGTGGTTGTCCTAAGCCAAGAAGTAAGACAAAATGGAGCACTCAGGTGATTAGTGTGAGCGGATTTCAATTATGGCCTCACTGACCCGCATAGTTGTAACAAAAGCGACCGTTTATAGGTATATTTTCGGTAGGATGAGCCATGGGGCAATAGCAATTTCGCTTAGAGCCATGAGTCTATCTACAATCCCTCTCATTTTAACAACAAAACAAAGCCGTTTGTATTCCGAGTGTGTTACGAAGTTATGGTGCGGATCCACATAAACTATAGGTGTAAACGTTGCTATGACGCGACATCGTCCTTTCAAAACAACCTCGGACACATCTTGTATCTAAAAATATGAAATGAAAAACGGTTAAGTCTGACACAACAACGCGTGTACAATAACGTTGATGTTACCACTCCATTTATACATTTCTCTATGGCCTAATCGGACATAGTACCCACAATCGGAGCGCGGAGTCAAACGGCGCCATTTGATCCCACGACCCCAGGGCTCCGCCACTTGTATGGCAATACACAATACCCCGTAAATGTCAGACATAAGTGACCATTATTGAACCGAGGTTTAAACCGGAATTTGTTTTATTGTCAAAGCATCGTTACTAAATATAAAGTAGTACTGACATTACCTACTAAATAACATTTCTGTATTGGGCTTTTTAATCGTTAAACTAAAACTTAAACCCTAAATTAAACACTTACATACTAATATTTTTGTCTGTTTAATAGATAATAAAAAATATAAATTAAAGTCGCTTTTTGTGTTTGTATGTCCGCGTTGTTCTTCTAAACCACGCAATAGATTTTGATGAGGTTTTCACCATCATTTAGATAATTTATTTCGGAAGGTTTGTGTTTATAATACGTTAATATTAAAGTTACAAATAAGTAAGAAATCTCGATGTTTTGTCAAGTCGTAAAAACCGCGATAAGCTAAAAATAATGGCTAAATAACACCGCTACTTACTAAGAGAAAAGTTTTTATCAAAAGTTCTAGTTCCGACTTTGACCACGCCCCAAAAGATCCTTGTACAGCTATAATAATATACCTAAACATACCTCACTAAACATACGTAAACATTGAGTTCTAAAACAAATATTAAATCAATGAATGAATCATTAGTTCATTACACATTAATGCGTATCTGGGTCGTGATACGTGTCTGTCTGTCTCCTGTTTATTACGACGGTTAAAAGGTGAATTTACTTTATCAGATTGTGTAATAATTGGGGCAGTTTTCGCCCTATATCTGTTGCAAGCGTTTGATATTAAAACAACAAATGTATGTATATCATTATCTGACTCGCCTTTCGGCAGTTTATAATCGAAATAATACCGATATATTAATAAACTAACGGTTCTCACAATCTTACGGTGACACATAGAAGAGATGCATCGAGTTTAAAATAAAGTCTTATTGAAACAAACATATACGTCACCGCGATAGTTGATAATGACAAGTGGTACATGGTGTAGTAAAAAATCCTTTTACTTACACTGGTTTTACACCCTGGTGTGACCACGACCCTTTTTCCCAGATATACCTATTGGGGTCGGCTTCCAGTCTAACCGGATGCAGCTAAATACCAGTATTATACAGTGAACGACTGCCTATCTGACCTCAACCAACACCCCAGTTACTGGGTAATCCGATACTCCTTGGTAAAACTGGTTGCTTATGAATGCTTAGCATAATCAGCCTATATCGTTTCTAATGCTGGACCTCGGGCCTTTTCTCTTGTGAGAGGAGTAGGCCGTAATCTACTACGCAGACCTCGTCTAGCGCAGACCTCGTCTAGCGTTCTTCTACAAATATTAGCTGCCATTGCGCAGTTTTTCAACAGCCCACTCATCTCTTTACGTAGTGTTGTCAGTCGAAACATGCAATCAGCTGGCGCTAGCTATCGTCAATCTCATTCACTCGATAGATAAGCTGTCGATAGCTCACATTCTATCTACGCTATCGGCCGCTATCTGGTCGCTAAATGTGTCGGTTTTTTCTTCGAAAATCTTCATAATGTTGCTTTGAAAATGTTAACAATTTGCGGTATGTGGCGAACGTCATTTTTAAGTGTAATAATTACGCAGGTGGTCAATATAAATTATGTTATTGACTGATACATTCCTAACACACAATAAATTCTACTCTAGTACATGACGACGCGGGACGTTTCTAATTCAAAGTAATAATTGAAATCCAGCTGCTCATACATTTATGTCATAAAAATGTATGGAACAGCACTTTTTTATCCCGATTTCAGATTTGGTCCCATAGTAAAAGTGGTTCATAATAATGATGTTGATCCTTCGACTATTTTGGCCTTGTGATGCAATATTAGTTTTGGAAGTGTCGGCCTGATGTCCCATCTCAAAAATTCACCCCGTATAGCACTGCAGTGAGTAATAATCAGTATGGACTTTATTTAGTCGCTATAGTCATACCATAAAATCTGTATTACAATGCCTAGATTCATTCTATTGTCAGCCGGAGGATTCACATGAGTGACCTTGGTCTTTAGTCAATTATCTGATGACCTTGGCGACCTTGACAATAGCGGCGGCGGCGTCCTAGTTTGACACAAAGGTTTGATATGGGTACGGTCATGCTCAGCTTTTGAGTCTAAACTACAAAGATGGGAGATATGCTGCATTGTTAAGATACATACAAGGTTACATACATTATCATTCCTATTTCATAGTTTGGTGTGTAAAAGTGTTCGTCGGTTTGTTGAGCTACACGACGACAGCCCCTTGCGTGAATGTTGTCAGGACAGGCTTTGGCCCTTTCCTCAAAATACCATTTCAGACATTAACCAGTATGAATCTCTATCTTATGCCAAAGTAACTCTAGTCTGTCTGTCTGTCGCGCTTTCACGCCAAAACGACTAAACCGATTTAAATGAAATTTGGTACACAGATAGTCTACTGCCTGATAAAGGACATATGCTACTTTTTATCAACATACCACGCGGGCGAAGCCCGGGCGGATGCTAGTATCTGATAGTTCTGAAATGTCTTCCAATAAAGTAATGCAAACTTTTTCAGTTGAATAAGGAAGATCAACACAAAATGCAGTAGCATTGGCCCCATTTAGTCGCCATTGAAATATCGCACTTTTTACGTTTTAATCCATGTGTGTTATCAGTGAAGTTTTTATCAGTTTACACGCGAGTGTCATTGAATACAAAATTTTCATGTACGCGGAAAATATTGCCAAATAAATGACAAATCACAGAAGAACGCAAAACAATCATGACAAATACATATTTTGATGTAAGATAATTCAGTTAAATCTGTTGCCAGTCAAAGTCCAATGTTATTTGGATATTATACTCTGGGTACACACACCACCACACGCTGTTATTCCCCGAAGGGGGCAGAGGTGTACCTATAGTACACCCATGCACATTTCACCATTTAGGTATGTTTAAGTCCCATGTAATAGAGGGCGAGCCTATAGCCATCAACCGGGCACACATCCAGACGCTAGGTACTACTGAGAAATTCCAGATGAATAATACTTTCCCTGAGCTGGGAATTGAACCCAGGACCTCTCAGGCTCAGCAGTAGCGGATGGGACCACTAGACCAACGAGCCCGTTACTTATTGCAATTTCCAAAGTTTCGCGTTTTTGTTTCCAATTTCCGCATCCAGTTTGTCACCACAAATTCTCTTAATCCAACAAGCAATTTAGAAATAATTTTTTAAACGCTGAAGAAGGACTTAGGTACAATATTTAGAGCAGAGAGACACGTGACACCTGCACGCGTAGCATGACGCTTTCTATCTCTACGAAGAATAGACATAGCTTTTTCTATACAAAGTGACAGTTCGTTTCTTCATTTTTGACAGCCACCGTAGAAATCTTTCTACAATCTGTCATTTTGTCTTTCATTTCTAACGATCTTTGTCTAGGTCTTTTTGTAGGTAGACTATTTCGGAAGAAAGCTATCCTTACTGTCAAAATCACACTGACAACCGATAAATCCTATGAAAAACCCGACAAAACAAAGAATTCTGAGTTGAAAAAGACTGAATTTCGTAAAAAGTGCAGTTGACGCTTACTACTTTGCTGCCGTCGTACTGTCTACAGGAAACGTCATTTTTGTCTACTCTTCCGTCGACAAAACGGTGCTCATGCTACGCCTGCAGGCGTAGCATGGCGCTTTCTATCTCTACGAAGAATAGACATAGCTTTTTCTATACAAAGTGACAGTTCGTTTTTTCATTTTTGACATCCACCGTCGAAATCTTTCTACAATCTGTCATTTTGTCTATCATTTCTAACGATCTTTGTCTAGGTCTTTTTATATGTAGACTATTTCGGAAGAAAGTTTTCTATCCTTACTGTCAAAATCAAATTGACAACCAATAAATCCTATGATAAAACAAAGAATTCTGAGTCGAATTATGTAAAAGAGTGAATTTCGTAAAAAGTGCAGTTGACTCTTTCTATTTTGTTGCCGTCTCGTTCTGTCTACTGTCTATAGGAAACGTCATTTTTGTCTACTCTTCCGTCGACAAAATGGTGCTCATGCTACGCCTGCTGCAGGGGGCCAAGTCTACTAATATACAAACATGTCAGTGTTCTCACAATGATCAGTTTTTGACAGATCCCATACAAAATCTGTCAAAAACTCATCATTGCGAGACCACTGACACGTTTCTAAATTAGTAGACTTGGCCCCTTGAAAAACATTTCCACCTATTATGGTAGCATTGCAAGGGTCAGGGTTATGCGATCAACAATCCGTAGTATATCGAGATTTATCGAAAATACCGACTCAGTCACAGCAAAAATATTGATAGATTACTCGGCTATTTATTACTTTAATTTATTTTCAGACTAGCTTTCGCCCGCGGCTTCGCCCGCGGCTTCGCCCGCGTATTATGTCGATAAAAAGTAGCCTATGTCCTTTCTCATGCTCTAGACTCTAGACTATCTGTGTACCAAATTTCATTTAAATCGCTTCAGTAGTTTAGGCGTGAAAGCGCGACAGACAGACAGACAGAGCTACTTTCGCATTTATAATATTATATAGTAAGGATAAGAATGAACCTGTTCGCTTGGAAAACATTATCGCGACACGTAACAAGCGGTTGATTATTGACTTGACTGCTGTTTTCTTGAACGCTTAGCTATAATTCGTTTGGACGCTGTTGTTGTTATCTTAAATGGTACCCTGAAAAGGGCGCGCCAATAGATATATTTTGATACACTATACAGCGTGTAAGTTTTTGGAAAAAAGAAAAAAAAAATCACCTCATTTTTTCAATGGGGAATTTTACCTGTTTATTACATGGGGCGCGTACAGCCGTAGTTTTGTGGGTGTCTATAAGTTATAACTTATGACCTCTGCAGGAAATTTTCTAATTTATAATGAAATTGGGGTAATTTTGGTACTAACAATGTGAATATCAAATTGCAATAACTTCTTTATTTCAATAATAATATTTTCTATGTGCCCCTTTCGGATTGGACAGGGTTCTTTTTACATATTGTTTATTATGCAGAGAGAAACAATAGCTACCTATAACCATCGCAAAAGTAGAGAACTCGAGAGGTATCGTGAGTAGGACATCCTTTTAGAACAAAGTTCCTTTCGCTGTATTATGTATTAAATAACAAGCACAGTGAAATAAATTAACAACGTTTGAGAGTAACTAAATGAAAAAAAGTGTCGTGACGGTCAAAATGTTACAGGTTTTTCGGTCTAGCTCTCATTCACCATTCACCATTCACCAAATAAACCTTTCTTTCTTTTTCTTTCTAAGTGAGCGAAAGTAAATTCACTCCAAAAAAAATTCACACATTAAAATAGGGAATCAATTAAACCTAAAATCCCATCAATATCCGTAATCGGTGTGAGAAGAGTGTTTACACTAAGCCATAAAATGTACCACTGAACTTTGGAAGACTTACAGCTAAATACATTTTTTTAATAACAGTATGATAATCTGACAGTCAATTTTTTATGTAATATCATCCACCGGCTAATGAAGACAAGACAATGTTCATCCTCTTGTTTTCCACCTATTGTCAGGTTTCGGATTCCCCTCTGCAGAAACTAGTCATGCTCTCTTTAACAAGTGCACAGCCATATTATTAACGTGGTGCAGTTTCTAGTGTAACTGTAGTGTAGGTTTATAAAGTACTATCTGTACATATTTACTCAATCTACCTAGCCTTTTCCAGAAGCCCGAAAGTCTGACAACTAGTCTTACCAAGAGGTATCGTATTACCTCTTGATAAGACTAGTTTATTACCCAGTTACTGGGTTGTGGAGGTCAGATAGGCAGTCGCTCCATGTAAAATACTGGTATTCAGCTACATCCAGTTAGACTGGGAGCCGACCCCAACATAGTTGGTAAAAGGCTAGGCAGATGATGACGAAGCATTGATACCCGTAGATTTACATCATCCGTAGAACCAAGGTCCCTTACATACAAAAAGCCACTGAGTAGTGACTTCGCAAAGTAAAGAATGTCGGTATCACAACAAATAACTATCGGTTAGTACAAATGTAGCAATCATTAGTTATCGACTCACACCGTCCCGTTATCGACTAACTGCCGATAAGATGGCAGTAATCTAATTGTAAAATAGGGCAACGCGTGCCCTGATTACGGCGATGTGTAACTGGACCGAAGAAATTAAGTTTTTAACCGTGTAATGAAGTGGTTTATTTAAAATCGTTGTAATTTCAGGAGCCAACTAATTAAGCTAACAAAACAGTCAAACTTCGTGTTGAGTACTGAGTTGATTTTCAAGGTGATACGTTTGTTGTTTTGTTGATATGATATGATTACAAGTAACTTCATCATTACCTGGCTTGACTTTTCCCAACGATGCAGCTGGATACCAGTATTTTACATGGAACGACAGCCTACCTGACCTCCACAACACAGTTACCGGGTAACACGATATCCCTTGGTAAGACTGGTTGTCCAGTCTTTCGGGCTTCTGACGACCCGTAACAACTGTCAAAGATCTACAAATGACAACCGGGGCCAACGGCCTAACATGCTTTCCGAGACACGGAGGGGTCTTGGTATGTAAAGATTCACCCATTCACGGACCAATCGCGGCAAGCGTAGCTTAACCTGATTGATCGACCCGTGCGGCTGTTATTTCTTAGCCACAAGGCCCACAAGCCCCTCCCATGATTAGAAATAACTTAAGGGGGATGCGCTAGGGTAGCCCGCGAAATTCAAATTTTCTTACGTTTTTTGCAATTTACAGGTCAGTATCAGGTTGTATGTTGATCTAAACATTATTAGCGCTCGTAACAAATATGGATTTACAGAATTATAAACATTAAAATCAGCAATACAACTCTCTAAGCTCATGAAAGTGCCAAATGTCATGATTTTAAGAAATAGTCATTCAATACACTTTCATGAGCTTAGAGAGAATTTGAATTTCGCGGGCTACCCTAGCGCATCAGCCTTAAGGTATGAAATTATCAATACCATGCATTTGGGAATTTCGATTGTGCGTAATAAGATCAAAGGATTTTCCCTTTCAATTATCAAAATTGTTGTGTGGTACTACTAGATAGATGAAAAAGTTCTAAATAGCCGGTATTCAGGAATAGTTTAGTAACATATCTTTAACATCATCAAAACTAACAAAAGTTTCCGTTTCAAAAATACACGAAAACAATGACAAATACGACCTAACAAAGATAATAACATTGCTAATCAGCGTTCAAACGTGCTTATCATAGTGCAACACATTACTATCAATCAGATAAAAAGGTTCACTTACATATTTCGTTGAGCTGATTCTCCGAACTCGGTTCACGTCTTTCTTCTTTCCCCTCCTATATTTGTTAGATTCTGGGACGGTAGAAGGGGCAGCTGCCTTGTCTTCTAACACAAACCAGTCCGTCACGGAACCTCTCCTGGCCGTCCGCACTTCACGTTTAATATTTAACACTTTAGACAACTCTTTCTTAAAGTCCTCACTTGCCTCACTCACTTTACTCACTTGCACCACTTTCGGAGACGCTAACGTTGTAAAAGAGGAACTCTTTCTCTTTTGCTTGATGGTCAAATCCTTCGACTTTGTGTACGGCTCGCAATCACTCAGATAAGTCTCACTAAATAACTCGACAGCTTTCTTAAACTCGTTGAAGACATTCTCAACCGATTCTGTCTTCAAAATGCTTCTAGCATTGACACTAGATCCAGACGTCGGGATTGATGTACTGGAATTATCACACGAGAGGTCTGAAGCCAGCTCTTTAATACTTTTAAGGCACACACCGTCATCACTGTCATGATAAATGTTGGCTATATATTCGAGGCTCTCATTGGATGTCCAACCATCACCCATAGTATCATTGCTTCCGAACAGGTATGACGGACTGTTCTTCTTTATTCTTGGTGATATTTCTTCCTCCTCTTCTTCGATGGCAGCTCTGGGCAGGAATTCGAAACTCTTGCTGCGTGTGTAGACGGGCCTGTGACCCTTTTCTCTTTTTTCAGATAACTCTTTGCTTCTGAAAAACCAAAAACGTTTGTTGCTTTTGTAGTCTTGCTCCGCTTTGGTGTCGGATCTCTTTGGTGTGAGCCTCGCCACTCCGAGATTCTTCACTGGGTCCTCGATTTTCTCGTCTTCCACTATGGTTTTCCATTTTGGCTTTTCTTTGTCTTTATCTTTGTTGAAGAAACTTATTCTGGAGAGTCTGTCGCGGAAGCTGAATGACTTTTTCAGCGGAGAACTAGAAATTTCTTCGTCGGATGACGATACTCTCTCTGACACAGGTGAATCCGGGATGGGCAGACATGCAGATAAGAGTCCAGATGGTTTAGCGACGGTGAGTTCATGAGATTGCGCTCGGGATGGTACTAATGGAGGTGGTTTGAGTTTGTCAGGGAGGTCTCCGAGCAGACCTCGCTCTATCATGAACAAACTGTCCGCGTTGAGTTTCCTCAAGACATCAGGTCGTCTGATGATGGGTGGTTTGGGCTTATCTTTGTCCATGTCAGACGTCATCACCGGCCCGCGGTGTGTTTTCGACTGGCGCTTATCAACCGCGGTATCTTCGAAACTGATAAGCGCTGATAATATTCTCTCGTGTTTTGTGTGCTTAACTAATGTTTGATATACCTGCGCAAAATAATCATAATACAATATAAATACAGGTTCAGTAGCTATAGCTACTTTATTTTGTTCATTTGACGTTTAAGAAATTCCGTGTAAAGGGTATTCACACTAGTTTACACCTTGTGTGGGGTTCAAGGCCAAATAGGATCATTGCGTTACAAGTTTACGTGGCAGCTGTTCGAAAGGGCGATAAAATCGTGTTACTCCAGCGGCACATAATTGGGAGTCCTATTTTTAGGTAACGGGTAACTTGGAACGTTCCTACAATGTTATATTTTTCGTGTAATACTAACCAAAATGTTAATATCTTCCGTTCATAGTTTAGGTACATAATTAAGTACATTATGTACATTTTTACATTAATTGTGTACATTTGGATCAGCGCTTTAGGCCTATATAGTGGGAAGTCTTGAGTAAAATGGGGTAGCACAGAGCCGGTAGGTACAGCTGATACAAACTAAATTTTTTAGCCACCGGAAATGTCAACAATTGTGTCAGTCTAAGAATTAGCAATCACAATGAATATGGAAATTAATGAAAATCGAGATTTTCCATCAGAAAAAAGATGGGAATTAACAGTTACACCGTATTTTACTCGAATATTTCTTCCATGGTACTCTTTCACGTTAGGCCTTTGCCGTTAGTCCCGGCTGTCAATTTTATAGATCTTTGACAGACGTTACGGGCAGTCCGCAGTCAGAAGCCCGAAAGTCTTAAAACCAGTCGGTATCGTTATGTTACCCAGTAACTGGCTTATAAAGACCAATAGGCAGTCGCGACTTATAAAAAATTGTTATTCAGCTGGCAGCTGCATCCGGTTAGACTCTATGCCGACCACAACATAGTTGGGAAAAGGCTGAGCAGACTCTTGACTCTCTTTCAAATGTTTGTTCGACCAAACCATTTCAATGATAGAGCAGTCGAAAGAATCGTGACGCGTGCGGGTGTCGTAAAGAAATTGCAGGAAGTCATTTGCCACTCAACGTAATAAAATGCTAGTAAAAATAGTACTTAATTCACTTACATCCGCTTTACAAACGTGAAATATGTTTATTATTGTATACTAGCGTTTTCCCGCGGCCCGCGTGAAGATCAGGAATTATCCCACAAGGATAAAAACTATCCAATCTGTTAATCCAGGATATACACTCTATGTGTGCCAAATGTCATCCAAATCGGTTCAGCCGTTTTTGCGTGATTGAGTAATAAACAAGCAAACATGGAAACATACAAACTTTCACATTTATAATATTAATATTAATGTAAAGCCACTTAGACATTGTTATACCAAGGTGACTGATATGAACGTAGAAAATTAACGATGGCAATACCTAATATACTAGGTAAGGTAGGTAAGTTGGATTTTATTGCTTCATTATGTAAGTACCTAAGTAGCAGTGGTGGCACAGTGGTAACGGCTGCGAGGTGTAGGTCGTAGGTTCGAATCCTGACAGGCGCTACTTTGTGTAAATAATTTCATCACCGTAGCTCTCAAAACGGTGAAGGAAACTGGCATGTCCTTTTTTTTTTGGGTGGGAAATCATCAAATGACTTCTCCCGCTCTGGGCGGAGCGGAAGGGCGTGTCAGACTCTTACTGAATAGAACCCACCCGTGTGCCTTCAGTTGCCTGTTGCCAGGGTCCCGGTAGCACTTTCGGACTATTCCGCAACCCTGGCAGGCATCGGTCCTGACGGACCCCGTCAGGTGTGCTGACATCTCTTTGAGGCGCGCGTGGAACACGACGCGCCATCGACCCGGGCCTGGTCCTTATCGGACGGCGAGCTACCCATTGCTCGCCGTCCGCAAGCCCGCGCCTATGGTGGCCGGGAATCCGCCTGGGATTCCCGACGCCCAGGGTGTCTCCAGCGGCGGCGGTTAGGGGCGTGAGGGCGCAGGCCTTGTCTCTGCCTTACGCGTTCCGCCTCCTCCTTCGCGAGCATCACTGCTTCGCAGAAGGAGGTGACCGCCTCCCATGCCCTCTCGCTCCGTACCATGGCCTGGACCAGGGCCGGACGCGAAAGGTCAGTGCCGCCAATCGCCTCCACGAGGACACGGCGGTGCTCCGCCCAAGCAGGGCACACCTCCACCGTATGCTCCATCGTGTCCTCCGGACGATCCGCACAGTGGTGACACCCGGGCATTTCCTCCCGCCTAATCCTATACAGGTACCTCCCAACCGGCATGTCCTAGAACCAAAATTTCGAAAACATGTGACATCTACCAACCCACCGCTCTCGAAGAAAGTCCTGTGCCCCAGCAGTGGGAACATAGGCTAACAAACTTAAAGAGTAATGGTGGCCTGCCACTGCTCTTCAAGGTTATTAGTTGACACCACAGGTTGACATCAAAAGAAAAGTGGACATTTTCATGCAATTCTACAGTTTTCCCTATATTTTCTTTCAACTTACAATTCTTCCAGACACTGCAGCTAATATTTACCGACATGATGTTATTGGTACCAAGTAAGTATCTATGTACAACTTAACCTTGGTACCTAATGTAAAATCGATACAAACATAGCAACCAAATCTGTAGTCAGTAGTCCACTATAATAAACATAATGTGATAGTTTTGTGAAAAAAGTGCTTGAAACTGTGCTTTATATGTGCAAAAAGCATTCCTGAATCTTTTATTTGTTTTTATTGTGTTTTTCCTTGATTTTAAGTCCAAGAGCAAGGTGCAAATAAGGTCATTTAGTGCGTGCTGGCCTCTAAACGTCCAGTGGTTTACATGGACTGCAGTCCGTTACAGTGAATGGTCTTGGGGGTAATGGCATCACCATCCACGGTTGGTAGCAGATGACCGCAGTGTGATGTTATCTACTGAAGGATATTAACACCTATGCTCGTGTAATAACCTAGTTATAAGCCGTTTAGGAGACTACAGAAACAGTTGTTTGGATCATCTATATTTATAAGCACAGAATTAATAATTAGTTACCAGATTTGTTTAAAAGGCGCTCGTCCTTTGGGGAATAAGACTGTGGAGTCCGGGATTTTTATCGTTCAAAAAAAGCCCATCTCGGTGGTTACTGGGCACCGGATCCTCTTAAAAGTCCAACTCCAGAACCCTCCCTATGTGCATCGCCTTCTAGGGCACATCACATGGGGAGTGACCTAAAGGCCATGGTACCCTACGACTAGGACTAATAGTTGCATTTTAGAACTGGCTCCGTCTAACCTAACCTAACCTAACCTGCAACCTACATGACCAACTTAGCGGTGGGATTTTGCATTTCTTTCTTCGGTACCTCTACTATAACCCGACGTAACTGCATCAAAATCTTCCTTTAACCACAATAACAGCGCCAATTATACAATAAGAAGTGTTAATAAAAAGTTTCCCACCATCGAGACAAACTGCGGAAGTGGGAATAATGGTGTTTTGTTATAAAATAATAACAGACAGTCCGCGCCGGCCCGGCCTGTCTCCGAGGAAGAAGTCACCTGTATGTCTTAATGGTAAGATGTATTTGTATGAGCAAATTATTATGTAATGAAATGATTGAAAGGAAAACATTGCTACTCTTGCAATAAGATCGACGCAATTAAATCAGCTTTTTTGTCTGCTTGAGGTTTAGACACGTGGTTTGATCAAGAAAGACTCAATATATTTCAATGAATAACCAACTGCGTAAATGTCAAACTGATTGGTTACTAGCTGTGCCCCGCGGTTTCAACCTCATAAGTCTCGATCTCGTGGGAATACTGGAATAAAACGTATCCTATGTCCTAACCTATGTCATCTCCAAATCCGTTCAGCCGTTTTAAGCGTGAAAGCGTTACAACCAAATAAACAAACGAACTCACCTTCGCATTTATGATAAGTATTAGGTACATCTTAAAATATATGTTGTTAGGATGGTATCGGGTAGTTATCATGAGTATAACGAGTGACGAATTTGTTTGCTGTATGCCATCCAAATAATATTTATTCCATGTGGGATTTTTTTTGGTACAATTCGTTTTATGTAGCTATAGCGCCTAGTAAAACAATGTTGGCAAGGCATGAACTGAAACAATTAGTAGTCGTAAAGTCTCAGGCTTACTCCATAACACAGTTTTTTAGGGTACCTTTGCCGCATCTTTTTGCGTGTAAGGATAATCGTTTTTGGATTTTTGAAGCTTTCAGATTCCTCGCAAGGAACTATTATATACAAGTCGCAAGCGCTACCAACTGCTGAGCATGAGGTCCTGCAATGTTTATCTTTTTGTATGCACGTGTTTTTGTGACAAATAAACCTATCTTTCTTTCTTCTTTCTTTCAATGGGTTCGATTCCCAGGTCCGGAAAAATGTTATTGGGTTTTTTCATTAGGAATTTTTCAGTAGCAGACCGGAGTCTTTTAGAGCCGTGCCGGCTTTGTGCCCGGCTGATGACAAAAGGCTCGCCCCCTATTACATGGGACTTAACCATAACTGGCGAAATGTGGGTGCACCACGTATATAGGTACACCTCTATCTAACCCTGCGGGGTTTACAGACGTTTACCCTGCGATGTTATGTTATGTGTGTGTCACTGTGCGTTTGCACTGCCGACACATTCACAACAGAACATGTTGAAATCTCTAGTTCCTGCCAAAAATTGTATGGAACATTGACAGAAAATAGAGATTACAACATGTTTTGTTGTGAATGTTTCGGCAGTGCAAACGCACAGTAAAACTCAAGTTTTCACAACAAAAATCCTTGTTTTTGTTCCAGTACCCAGCTCCATATCCCAGCTGATTAATTCGTTCGACTACGAAAACTACAGCACAGACATCTTCGACTCTATCCCTGAGAGAGAATGGAAACTCCTAGCAGCCCTAGCACGGAAGAGAGAAGATGATATCGAGAGAGACAAACTCGCTGACCAGTTCCGACAGTTGTGGCTGAAGGAGAAGGAACAAAGAGAAATCGTTAGTGCGGGTTTGATAATCTGTAACAAGCCTGGGGCTCCATAGCATTTCTCGTCGTCAAAAATGACGAATATTCATCCGTCAAAAATGACGAATATTCATCCCATCATAACCTCGATAAGGGATGAATGTTCAAAAATCCTTCCTTAATAGGAATAATGATTAGGATTGAGCCAATTGCTCTTCGGTGATGAATTGATAAGGAACTCTCTTCAAGCTCCTACACCCAGCAGTTTACGCTGTGCAGAGGGCCTAGACAAGTGACAATCGTATCGTAATCTGTTTCGCGTACTTCTACAACGACTTTCAACGGGATTGACATAAGCCTTTCGATAGCTTATGTCAGTCCTATACATTTTTGCCTTTTCCATTCTGCCGTTATCGCTAATAGAATGTCATTTTGTCTAGGGCCTCTATGCGTTGTCTTCAGTGAGTGATCAAATGAATTTAAAATAATAGGTTAATTCTTCATACTAAAATCTGCATTTAAATATATTAAAAAACATTACCCTCCCTCTGGGGCAGTCAGGTAAATACGTGTGTATTTATGGTATTAGCGCCTTATATAATTAAAATAGCTAACAAGTGCATATGTGTAACAACTAGGGTTGAATATAGCAAAAGACAGATACGGCGCAGAACGACAGCCAATTCAATATCTGAAGATTTATCTACTCATCAATATTACTGTATTAAAATCTAGAACACGATAACGTAACTTATGTAATCATTATTAATCATTGCTTTCTTCAGAATCAACTTTTTAACAGGATAATAAAAATTGTGGTTACCTACATTTGATTTTAATAGAGTATCTTTCCATTTTTATTTATATGATAGGATGCCCTAATCAAACATCATTCCAATACCTCATTATAAAATAATTGAACCCAGGTCGAAGCAGAAACATTAGACCAGTACAAGCGCTACATAGTTGAAAAACGGCGCCAAGAGAAGTCCCGCTATGAGTACATGCAGTACCAGAAGTCGCTGGACTCGCAGCTCAAGAGGCAGGAGCTGCTGGAGTGCATTCGGGACAAGGAACAGCGCAGTGCTCAGCTGCTCTCGCATATCGATGACCGAAAGGTAAAGAAAGAAAAAGTATTTATTGGGACTCACACAGGAATCACAAACTAAACACAATAATCTATCTATATTTATGAAAATGAATCCCTATTTCCCTTGGTCACGCCATCACGTGTGAACGGCTAGACCGATTTCGCTAATTCTTTTTCTGTTGCGTTTGTTATTGTCAGGAGAAGGTTCTAATGAAAAAAAAATTAAGAAAATTGCGCGGAAAATTAGAAAATTGACAGGACAACGTCTGTCGGGTCAGCTAGTAAAGCATAAAAAACAAAAGTGTTCAGCATGTAGGTATCATAAAGGTGTGGTCGGTCATACTTAAAATCAGGAAGAAACAAATGAACATAATGGCGCGCGTGAAATATTATCGTTGTTCGTTATTGACTCTAGAATTTATAATTAATTTATGATATTATTTGAGAAAAGTACTACACAAGCCTTGACCGCAACCAGGCATTCATGAACTCACGTATGTGTGCCTCGGCTTCACCTCGTCCCACATTTTCACGATCGTCCATCAATGCCCTAGTTGCAAGCCCGGACAGTAATTTAAGTAGTGATATTTTATATCATTCCTCAGGCATGCTTCCTAATAGACAAGGTATTGGAAGAAGAGGCGCGCGCGCAGCTTGCCGCCGACCGACGTATACGCATGGGCGAAGCAGAACAGTTCAGGAAACACATAGAACTTATCGACAAGCAGAGAAAAGCCGACAACGCTATGCAGAGACGAACGAAGATGCTGAAAGATGCTACTCAGGTATGTGAAAAAGGAGACAAAAATTTACGATCAATAATACTCGAAGATCGAATTGCTTTATGTTACCGCGCAGAAGAGTAGTCTCCTCTGAGATAAAGGTGTTTTCGTCTTGTGCGAGCTTGAAACACTCGCTGCGCTCGGGTGCACTGAGTCCTACGTCACGCTCGGGATTCAATATAACGCCCGTAACATAAGACACTGCTTTATCCCCTTACCGCCTTACTAATAAACGTTTTATAGCTCCTGTATAGTTACACAACGCTTTGTCTTCTTCTTTCAAAAGTAATTTGACTTTTAGGCGGTTTATAAATAATATACTATTATCTCCTGTCATAATAATCTACTATTTAACTCCATCGTTTTCACAACAATTGTTCGTTTCAGCGCGTCGCAATACACAACGCTCTCAGCTCCTGGGAGTCATCGCTCCTTCGTCAAGAAGTGACAGCGATGGACGCAGCCCGACGCGCGCATCACGCAGCGCACGCGGCCCTGACAGACGCGCGCAGTGTCCGACTCATGCGCGCTCGGGACGCAAGGAAACGACACGCGAAAAATCTGGCAGCTGTAACTCAACAACTTAGGGACGCCATTAGGTCGGGTACGTAGATGCCAAACTGGGGGGCCTACTGTCGTCATCTATTATTTTTAGGTATTCCTTTATTATTTGTAGTCGTGGATAAATCGGTAAATGTTAATACAAATGCAATATTTTGAAAGGTACTAAAGAACATTTTCAGGTTATACAATTTCATATTATGTATTTATTCATTACAAAATAAGAAAGGTTTTCTTCAAATAATTTAGAATTGTGTGTACAGTGCTACGCTATGCTTCCGTCATGTTCACACAGCCTTACCGACAAAGTAATTGCTGGCGCATATAGTAACTGATGTATCCATCTATATGTAACTAATTATATTAAACGCCACGGGCAGCAAAAGGGTACTCTCTTTAGTCCGTCAACTAAGTTACAGGTCCTTCCGAAAGTAGTTGATCCGTCAAAGCAAGTGTCAAATGGAATTGTTGGAATGAGGAAATACTTAGGCAGTAGTAGGGACAACTGGCAAATCGTATTGTCATTCATTCTTAGTTCGGGCTCCGAACTAATCCTAAGTCCTTAAGTGACACAGATTATGACACGAAAAAACTAGGTACGAAACTACGAATTTCGTGATAAATAGTAGACCCATGATACCGAGTTGGACACGCCTGTAACTTCGGCCGAAACTTCGGAGCTTTGGGAGTAGACCCCGAGTTGCGGTCATAAAACGTGCGAGTAGGAAGATGAATAGTTATTACGATATTTCTAAAAACTATACAGTGAGACTCCTGTCATCTCGCTCCCACATTTTATGCCTGTCAGTAACGTTGGCGTTTGTCATCGTAAACACACATGACCACCGGTATGTTAGTGACATTACAGGCAATATTGTACTGGGTGCTCATTGCATACAAGTACAGCTTTTTTTTAACTTTAATATAGTAGTCCCAAACAACAGACACTTTTAATGAAATTACGTGTTTTAGGGGTTTATTTTTTATTAGGTATCGGATATCATTTTTCACAGTTTTTCCCTTCATCTTACAATCGGCCCTTTGTTCAATCGTTCACCATGTTTTTATTTACTTAATCATTCCAATATGTAAACTATTGAATTAATGTAAACTACCTCGTAATGTAACTTGTACTCGTAGGTAATAATAAAAGTAAACGTAGTCTTGTGTAACTTATATTTAATTATTAATCACTAATAAATTATTTACATTCAAACGTACAATTTGTTATTTTCTGTACATTTCCTATTACGGAATTGCTTTAGACGAAGTCCTTAAACTTTCTAAGGAAAATATTGATGACTATATTCTTGTGGCGACATCTACAACGCCACATGCGAACTACGCATCGCACTGACGTCACGCAAAATCCTGCATCGCGCAAGTAATGTTCGACGTATATTATATACAATGTCAATGTCACACATCAATCGTTGGGCAGTAGCCCACCAGACACAACACCCGTCTAGTCGGAGGATCCTCCCTTTTCTATAAAGTCTGAGAAACTTTACACCCTGCTCGTCATACCTCTAAACACCAAGATTCGCGGTCATAAAAACGTGCGAGTGGGGTCGGTGAATACGATTTCAAATAGTATTCACCGACCCACTCGCACGTTTTTACACACACTACTGCGTTTTCGCTCCTTAATTTTATGACCACGCCTTCTCTGTTTATTTTAAAACGTTAGAACTGCAATATTTCATTACAATTGGACGGCAACATTTTGGACAGTTCTGATGCAGTTACACAGATTCCCCAAAAAAAAAAAAACACCGTATTACCCATCTCCGGTCCCCATATACGTCACATCACTAAGATCCTTAGTAGCAGCCGCGAGCCGAGCCCTCGCCTTTTTATACTTCTTCAGGGCAGCTTCAGCTCCCAAGAGTAATGCTGATGCTGTACTGGTGCCAGGTTGAGGAGGTGGCGCGACCAAGCCGCCGACTTGAGCTTGAGAGATGATGGTCCATCGAAGGTTGATGGAGCCTGTTGTTGTGTAAGAGTAGTTTGCGTCCTGAAAGTGGTTATGAAAGATTTAAATTGTTAGATTCGCCACACCGCGTCAAAAAATAGTTGCGTTTCTGTTTCGTTTTGACAGCTCTGACACACAATGACGCATTGACGTGATTGTCATGGAAACCATATTTAATCATGAGTAAAAAGTTGTACTGTACGTTATTACTTTATCGTGGACGGAAAATGAGCATCTTCATATATTTTATTCCACTGAGTTATCGCGATGCCGAGACGTGGACGTAGATGTTCACGATACTGTCGTCGCGTTAGAAATTATAAAAGCGCACATTGATTCGTCATTTTGACCTTCGTAGTCCCCCCGAATTAGAAATGAAATCACCTGCAACTGTGGCTCAGCAAGTACATTCAGATCCTTGATCAAATGGCATCCTCCCAGAAAGAACCGCCTGCTCGCAGCCTCCACCACATCCAACTCCTCAGGGCGGGTGCAGGCCAACTCCTTGGAGTAGTAGCCAGGGTTGAGGGGGAGGGGAAGGTAGCAGTACCCTTCGGTGCGGTGACGACCCCACCAGTCTGAGGATATGGCTTCCAGGAATAATTTGATAGGTGCTGGTTCTGCAATGAATTCAGGCAAACATTCAGAATTCGTTTGCAATTTATTGATTCCGGCAAAAGTAACAGTAATACTAAGTACTACTAAACTTTAGTATTTTTATGATCATTTAAATAGTACCTAACCAACCTTATTCACACAACAGTAAAGTTTATATTGTTTACGTGGGATATAACTTGTACTATAGATAATAATATACTATAATAGCTAGCTGATTGACTTAGGTATGTATAGCCTTATTTTAAGATAAAGTTGTTAAGTTTACTCTTTCATACAAAAAAGTGCGGCCTGTACCGCACTTTTTTGTATGAAAGAGTGAAAAAACGTGCTGCGAGTCTTTGTGGCTGTAATGTGCAGTAGTTGGTCTTTCAATCACCAATAATTTACCTATTCCAGTACTAATAAGTAAAGTCAGTTCCACAATATGTCCGTAGCTCCATACTTTGTCTCCGTCGATCGTCACAGCTTCACTCGTGTGCGTCCTTCCGTGGAGGATGTCGGTGCATTGGATGTCTTCTGGTATCTGAAGTATGATGGATGGGGTTTAAAGTTACACAAGCAGCCAGGCGCGGTCGCAGCCCAAGATTTTGGGGGGGGGGGGTCACCATTGTTGCCGAGGAATATTTTTAGGGAAGTTATCTATAGTTATAGGTTACCTAACTAATAAGTAGGTACTCTAAAAACTTTTTTTCTATATATGCCCATCGGGGTCACTGTGGCTCAACTGGCTCAAGTACCTACAGTTTTTAGTTAGTTAAGCGCGTAAATCATTCAGTCTCTCGACAGCTTGAATGATTTTGGGGGGGTCATGACTCCCACGTCCCCCCTCGGACCGCGCCTGCAAGCAGCCTGCCTCTCTCATGCCAGAGAGGATGCCTGAGCAGTAGGAACATTCCTACTGCTGGGACTCAGGTCTCCTACCTGTGAAAGGGAGTGGGCCGTAATACATGCGTGCCCAGTGTGGCTTGGTGGATACCGCATGTCTTTGATTTTTTGATGTACGGAAAATGCCGGTTTCATCACGTTGTTTTCCTTCGCCGGTTCTAATAATTTCGGCGAGTAAAGTGCTTAACTCTCAGAAGCCAGAAAGTCTGACAAGCAGTCTTACCAAGGGTAGGATATAGTATACCCAGTAACTAAATTCAGAGGGGTCAGATAGGCAGTCGCTCCATGTACAGTACTGGTATTCAGTTTCATCTGGTTAGACTGGAAGCGGACCCCAACATAATACTTATGGGCCCGCACTATCCTATTATATTGATAGAAAATTGGTATAAAATATTCACCTTAATATCAAACTCTATGTACAAGTTATCCATATCAAAGTTTGTAGCAGTGAGTATCTCTACAGTCACATAGTACTGTTTCTGGCCGACAGGAGGCATCACAAAGTTCAGCAAATGTCTTTGTTTCCTCTCCCATCTTTTGTACAGTTTCTTTAGCTGAAAATTAATATTTTATTTAAATTCATATACCTACTTAATATTAGAGGAGCTAAGTAATAACACCCACATGGGTCGATTCATCAGGTTAAGCTACGGTTGCCGGGGTTGGTCAGTGGACAGGGTGACCATCTTTACATATCGAGACTCATACGTGCGGAAAGCTCGATAAACCTTTGATCCCCCGGCTGTCATTCGTGGATCTTTGACAGTCGTCGTAACGGGTCGTCAGAAGCCCGAAAGCCTGATAACCAGTCTTTCTTACCAAGGGGGGGGTATTACCCAGTCACTGGGTTGTGGAGGTCAGATAGGCAGTCGGTCCATGTAAAATACTGGCATCCAGCTGCATCCGGTTAGACTGGAAGCCAACCCCAATATAGTTGGGCAAAGGCTAGACAGATTGATACCTACTTAATATTGTCGTTATGAAGCTGACCCTCTGTCTCTCTCTCTTCCGTCTCTTTCTATTATATATAATAAGGAGGCAGAGAGAGAGAGAGAGAGAGAGAAACATAAAGCTTTGAGAGCTCCTAGAGACTTATACTCTTATACATTTCTGCCTAGTGCCTACCCCTATAGCAAATCCAAGTGTGATGTTATGTTATTGAGAGAATATTAATCAGTCATACCAACATTACTAACTCGTCCCCGCACTCATCATCATATTCAATCTCAACAGAGTACTGGTATCCCCACGGCACTCCAGCTGCTGTCTCTACTGAGTACGGGTTCAGTTCCAAGCTGTTGACATCTGGCATCATGACTATGTAGTTATGGGCTGTATTGTGGTATATAGATAGAATTGTTACTTCTTGTTTGTAGATTAAGTGTGAGTCTCTGAAAACCGAGAAAACGATTAATTAAAATTCTATTTTAAAATAATGATGGTTTCATCTTGTTTATTGCCTTTTATGTTTAGCATTGCTAGAATTCTGATACATGCTGTATAGTCTAAAGGCGGGACCACACCAGCGCACGCGCACGATCCGTGCACACTAGGTAAAAGGTAAGGAATAAAGCAAACTTACTCATTGTAATCGGAATGATCAAATATAACATGCATTGCTGTCCATTCCTCCTTTTCCATTGCAATATTTTCTTCACTCTTAAATAAAAGAGTAGTTGAAATTGTATCACCTCCAAATATTCTACCCACAGTGTCATTCAAATTCAACTTTTCCAAATATGAATCCAAATTCAGAAGACCTCTATTTTTTTTCTTACAGTCAATAGGCAAAGGTAAGTAGCAGTCTTCATCCACATACGTGAATATTTTAGAAGGTTTATATTCTATGTTTTCAATCATTTCATGATAATTTAATTCTGAGTCTGTGATGCAGTTGTGAATTTCTGTGTAACGCTGAACTTCCCATAAGCTGAATAGTTTTTCTTGCCATTTAAAAGAGTATTCTTCCCCAGTGTTTTCTAATTTTAAAATATTAGTTCCTTTGGTACAGTCTTCGAATTTTGGCAGTGATATGATTCCATCTTGGGGTTTTAGTTTTATTCTGAAAATGTATTTAAATTGGTATGTTTTAGTTTTTTTTTGTAATTCCATAAGAACAGTTAAATAGGTAGGATGTGTAGGTAATATGTACATTTTATCTGGTAGATCTCTAAAGATCCATAAAGTTTTATACTTATCATCACAGTTAATAACAGATTAGTAAGTACTGCAGTAAATAAAAGAGTGTCGTATAGTAGTTAATCAAGGATAATAACTGTTAGAAATGTCTCATAAAAGTGAGAAGCTAACAGGTAAAACTCACTTTATTTGTAAATCTCTGACATCTTTCTTTAGCCAGTAGACACCTGAAACTTTATTACAACGATTAAAGTCGTTCATTGTCTGAGACATATCATTTCATTCTAGTTTTGTAACTATTATTTTTCCTGGTCTAGGTGATAATATAATTTGTTGATGCGAACATTTCGACAACCATCACCATGGCAACCGATGACAACCTTTACGTTTACCAACGCGTTCATAAAAGCTTAAATCATGTTACGCTGCGTTGCATTCAGAAATTAGATAAGTATGGTGACCGGACTTCAGTTCAGTTAAATAACAATGTACCATAAATTAATGTACTCAGGAACAAACAAAATTATTCAGATTTTCAATAAATAAAAAGAAAAACCGTAGAAATACAAAGGAGATGCGAGCGAGACGTCTTGAGATCGCATCGTACTGATCCAGTGTTGCCATTCATAAGATCTTTTCATTCTGTTCGTTCAAGCATCCGCGAGTGCCAGTGTCACTGTCAAGTGTCAATCAAATCGAAGTGAACTCATTCACTGTTTTATTTTCCCGTCAGTCGCTAACGGTATCGTAAGAGAGTTTGTCGTCTTTATTTCCGTAAAATAAACACGAATACAATAAAGATTATTACGAAATATTTACCTTTTATAACAATCGTTATCTTATCTCGCATTGTGGAGGATTAATCGATCATGTTCAATCGACACTGTGCCTTGTTTACGGCTGTGTTATGATGTGCTACTTAGCTTAATTATTTAAGTACATTTATCGTTATTTACTGTTGATTTTTTGAGTGAAAATGCCTTCTGGACGAGAAACGGCCGTTTCGATGCCGCTGACTCCGTCGCGGTCCGATTTGTATTGGCGGAGAATTTTTGAAAAGGTACGTACGCAATACACCAATAGAGAAATCGTCTGACTACACCGAGTCGAACTCAAGACAGGTGCAAAACCAGTTGTTATTATACCTACTATTTATTTTATTGTTTTCTTTTAAGTGCAGATTTTTCATATCCTTATGAAACAAGTATTGTATCATACATTATGTAGGACAGTTTAGGGATTTATTACCTTTGTGTAATTATCTTGATATAGCCTTACGCAATTTATTGATATTTTGTGCCGGTTCTTATTTGTTTCAAGTATTCTTAATCTTACCTACCATATAAACCAACCAGTTTCTATCACATACAAAGAGTCTAATAAATAACAGGCATTATCTGTTTGCTCTGTAGTATAAAAACTACATTAGCATTTATGTATGTCTCTGACACCATAATTATTATCATTGCTTACAAAAATCTAAATCATACCTACCTAAAATTATGTAAACTTACCTACATAAATATTACTGATTTACCAAATAACATTGGAGTCTCATAATACCTATTGTCGTTTATTCGTTTCTCTATAAAAAAAGTAGGTAATGAAAAACAAAAAATAGTACCCACTGGGTCAGGGCTCCACAGGGAGGTACCTCCTAACAATGTCCAGGAATACTGTCTAAGTCCAGGAATACTGTTTTTTGTATCAAACCCTTGATCCAAATGCCTAAGGAAAGCCACCTTAGGTGTTGAGGCTGAGCCTGGCCTTTTATTTTTGAGCTAGTCAGAACTGAATGTGATGCAATACAATTAGAACTTATTACCAGCTACTTAAGACACACATTATGAATATATGACGCATGATCTATTGTTCTGGTAATTTCACTGCAAAAACTAAAGTAAATTCTTTTACCGGTTATTTTAAATAGCTCTTTTAAATGTAATGTAAGCTTTAATTACTCAATTGTACTTCATGTAAAAACATACTCAAATATTGATACATAGAAGCTATTTTATATGTATTTGTCACAGGCTCACAGGTATTGTGCAATATTATGCCAATGACTCAACAATGAAATTGTTAGTTACTTATATCTCTACCTATAGGTTCTTACTAGGTATAGTGTAACTATTTCTTCTCTCCAGCTTCTTTCAACTCCAATATTTTGCCTAAAAGTTTGGCAAGTGGCAATCAAAGCTCAAAATAATTAAGCTCACAGGTTTCTTGCCAGACATGAAAAATGCTTTAATAACCACTTTGATGGCCTAGTCATTTTTACTTGTGGCTAAGTTATAACAGCCGCACTTATTGATCCGTCAGGTTAAGCTACGCTTGCCGGGGTTGGTCCGTGGATGGGTGACCATCTTTACATATAGACACTCCTCCCTGCCTTGGAAAGCACATTAACCTGCTGGTCCCGGCTGTCATTCTTAGATCTTTGACAGTCGTTACAGGCCATCAGAAGCCCGAAAGTCTGACAACCAGTCTTATCAAGGGGTATCAACCGCCCATTGTGTCACCCTATGTAAAATTTCTAATTTATTTCTGTAATTTTTATGGTGTACATAATAAAGAGTATTCTATCTATCTATCATATTACCCAGTTACTGGGTTATGGAGGTCAGATAGGCAGTTGCTCCATGTAAAATACTGGTATTCACTAGTATTCAGCTGCATCTGGTTAGACTGGAAGCCGACCCCAACATAGATGGGAAAAGGCTAGGTAGATTGATATGGCTTAGTTATTTGTATTAAATTAGATTTCAACCAACTTCTTAAAAAAGAATGAGGTTCTCAATTCCTATAATCCAATTTCATCAAGTTTAAGCATTGGTGAAGGAAAACATCACGAGGAAACCGGCATGCCTGAGAGATAATTCTCAATGGCATGTGAAGCGAAGTCTTGGTCAGCTTAAAAATCTGACACCAAGTTAGTCGCTAACAATACGAAAAGAAGAAGATTACGTGTAAGGGGGTATAGCTTTTCTTTAAGTTATTGCAAGAGCCATAAGACGTTAATGATTCAAGCTTTAAAAAAAATATACGTGTCGACTTGAGAACCTCCTCCTTTTTTTTTCGTCGGTTAAAAATGTGTGAGCACAAATGGATTTTTGGTACACATATTCCGTCGAGAGCATAAAAGGTAGCAATATTGTCTTAGCCACATCAAGGGTTCACGTAAGTACGGGTGAGGAAAACAGTGCGACTATCAAAAAAAAAAATTGCTCATGGACACATAACATCACGCCCGTACTGTAATTTCCCCGAAGGGTTAGGCAGAGGTGTATCTTACCATGTACACCCTCATTTCGCCGTAATACACCGCTGCCGCCGTTGCTCAGACACAAATTTTCACTTCAATGTAGCTGCACATTTTTAATTGTGTAGAGTTCTTCCTTACTCTATTTCTGGACTGTACTAGCACTAGTATTGGCTCAGGTTCAAGCCATGAAATATTTATTGGCCTATCTTCTTGACATATGTTTTACGATGTAATGGGAGCACTCACCCCTAATTACGTCGATGGTGATAAAAAGTAGCGCAATATCGTATTGCCGGTATTGCGTCACTGCTCCTTGATGAGTCTGGCAAAAGTGAAAACTCAAAACTCCTTTTTCTACCAAGGTAAAAAAGAAACACCTTGGCGCACTTGAAATGCCTTCAAGATCGTATATTCGTTTACAGACATACAGTTTCGAGTATGTTTTTTTTTTTTTTTTTTTTTTTTTTGTGGCTTCGCACGGTTTGTGCATTTAGCCAATGTCACGTTGAGTTATAGTAGATAGTAGAAACAAAGGTAGGGAAACGAGAATATTATTAAAAACGGAATTTAGGTTAGGAATAATCTCGTAGACTAATTTGACAGGTTCAAATGTCAAAATCCAAATTGAAAAATAAAGAACAATCACATGAAATGTCGCATTAGTCTAATTAAGGATTTATAAAAAAATAAACTGTGGCCCACTTCGGAGACGTGAAATCGGGTCTGAATGTTTACACTTCTGGAGATACATGGCTGCCATGTATCTCCAGAAGTGTAAACATTCAGACCCAGAACAACAAAATTATATCTGTAGGCAGGGTATGACATACATCTGTTTCGTACGATACTCCGAGAAATCGAACCCGGTACCCGTACCACAAAATGCAAAGACTACCACAGCTTCATTAGTTCGTCGGTCAGAAATGCTAATGAAGCAAAAATAAACAATTAGCTCATAAAATAGTACACTCTCAATTAAACAGAATGGGTGATAAAATTCGGGAGCATTATATCGTAAAACTGTGCCACAGTTCATTAGCGTTTTACTTCTAATGTCAAGGTCTTGAAACGGATATTCTAATGTATCAGCTAAAAACATTACATGGGCTACTAAAATTTCGCATTTATTTGCATCTAGCTTCCGCCCGCGGCTTCGCCCGCGTGGTATGTCGATAAAAAGTAGCCTATGTCCTTTTTCAGGCTCTAGACTATCTGTGTACCAAATTTCATTTAAATCGGTTCAATAGTTTTGGCGTGAAAGCGCGACAGACAGACATACAGACAGACAGAGTTACTTTCGCATTTATAATATTAGTAAGGATGTAAGGATTTATAGTACTTACCTACATTTGAAATTGCAATCTATCGCTCGATGCTGCCTAGATTTCATTCATATATTGACCACAATTGCCAAGAATAGCGAAATATTGCGCAAAATTTGTTGCCCGTCAAGCGAATTCTAAAGTTTTGCAAATTCGACAAAGGAATTCCCATTCGTATCCTATGTTAGGTATTAAACTTGAATGTAACGTAGTTGAATCATATAACGATTATTTAGTTGAATATTATATACAATAATATTGAATGATACTGATGATACATGGATATACCTAATATCCATGTATCAGGTTTTCCTCTAAATTACCATAATTATTCCTACTTTTATTCTTCGTCAATTTGGTATTCTATGTGAATCTGGTTTCTGGTTTCTGACACAATCGTTGTGTGAATATTCAACTCTTAAAACAATCATGAACATTTTATGCCTCCGTAAAAATACTTAACCGAATAAGATAATACCTCAGACCAACAACCTTTTTGTTTGTCTGAGGATAATACTTAGAAAATATTCCTTGTTCCCTAATATTTTTTTCTGAAGTTTGTAAGATTTATGGGCATCATAAAAATCCGCATCAGCCTTATTTCACACTGTATAGGCTATACCGATATCTATAAAACGACTCAAATCTAATTTTATATCGGAATTAAACCATGCACCACTCAGATTGTCAAAGATATGGGAATGCCCGTCTTATTTACAAATTTATTTTTATTACATAATCACAGTTCAAATACCCAATCATAATTATTCATGGATTCCCCTCAGTCTGAGTTGTTTTTATGCTAGAGTGACAAATCCACGGTAGATACTATACAATACACATTCCTGGTTAAAATAACTATGCCAACTAGCAATGTAATATTACGTAGCACATGTTCCTACATCATACAGGCAATCTCTGTATCACGTATTACGAAATATTTACGATCAATAAAGAACTGCAATACCGGTGTAGCGTAATTTAATGCAAGAACACGATTATAATTCATTCATAGTCTGCATTTCGTAATCAAATATTTGCGAAGCATACTTTTCATGACCGATAGCCCCGGTAGCATAACTAATATAAAAACTTTTTACAAAAAAAAACAACCGACTTCCAAAAAAAACACTTAAAAAGTGAAAAATAACTTTAATTTCGGAAGTCGGTGGCAAACAACGAAAATTGAAAAGCAAAGAAGTCGGTTGTTTTTTTTTTGTAAAAAGTTTTTATTTTCACTTTATAGTTGTAGTACCTACCCCACATAAATTCGTATACCACTACCTGCTATTTAGATAACAGTAACGGAGCCAACTAAGATAATAATATCGTCTACTTACGCAAAGTGGGAAAAATACGTAATTATTGAAGCTAACTCAAAAATTACGCAAGTTAAATTAATCAAATTTATATGGGACCATCTCTGAAGCATGACCTACCAAACAAAAAAAGAATCATCAAATCGATTCATAATTGACGGAGTAATGGCGTATAAAACATACGGAAAAAAAAAACATACAGATGAATTGAGAACCTCCTCCTTTTTGAAGAAGTTGGTTAAATAGCGGAAAAAGAACCCGAGACCGATAAATGACGATATAATAAGAGATCGTAATAAGGTCTACGCACTTCCTGATATTTTATTCAAGAAGAACGGCTTATTCAAATTCATCTGCCTAGCCTTTTCCCAACTATGTTGAGGTCGGTTTCCAGTCTAATTGGTGCAGATGAATACCAGTATTTTCCATGAAGCTACTGCCTATACCCCGTAACACGAATTAACACGATACCCCTTGGTGAGACTGGTTGTCAAACTTTCCGGCTTCTGACTACCCGTAACGACTGTCGAAGATTGCGTAGCTTGATCAATTGACCCTTGTGGCTGTTATTACTAAGCCTTTAGCTTATTATAGCTATTTACACGCAGGGATTTGGGGGACGCCATGCTCAATAGTGGGACAGTGTAGGCTAACATAAAAAAAACACGCAGGGCGATACAATAGATACAGACATTCTTAATATAAGTATCCTATACTAAAAGCTGGCCCCACTATAAGGAACCAAAAATCCTAAATAGTGATGCAGGAATCCATGGAAATCACTCCACCTAGAAGGTAACTGGCTAAAATGTCTAGACTGCAAACTGATTCAAACATGCGTGAACGAAAATGGTACAGTCACGATTATACTGGGTACAGACCGAGCCCACGACTGGATTTTGCAAGCTTTCTTTGGCCTTCTTAGGTCCGTTCAGCGAACGGTATAACGAGACCGAACGCTACCGTTCGTCTATACCCCACACATAACTAAATCAAAGAATAGAAATAGTTTCTTATGTACTGAGTAATTCCATTGATATGAATGACGAATCATTGGTATTCTCAAACAATAAATTTTACTCATTGCCAATTTTTATTACGTATGCAAAGGCATTACTTTGGTCAAACTGTTTTATAAACGGAACTGGGTTTTTCCCTTGATTTTCCCTGATGTTATGCAATTTATGTAAAAAATCTTTGCTATTACAATTGCGTTGATCGCTTTTGACCTCTTAAACCGGTATTTTCGCGCATTATAATAGGTCTTTACCTATGAAATTGCCGTTCTGCAGTACTGGCCATTTCAAATCAAAATAATTTTTGTTTGGCTAAGAATTTTAATTTCAAATTAATTTTATTTTAAAAATATGGAATTTTTTTTTCAAAAGAAGTCATTTGTTTAATGATTAGTGTTACATTTTCATCGCATTTCAATCTTTTTCGTCATCATGGATACGTTAAAAATTCGAGTAATTATGGAATATGAGTACCGTCGTGACAGTAACGCGGCACAAGCGGCACGCAACATCAGCGACGTTTACGGAGCTAACACTACAAACCAACGCACCACCTGTTATTGGTTTGCTCGCTTCCGTTCTGGAAATTTCGACCTGAAAAATTACCCTCGCGGTCGTCCGAAGACTTTGGTCGACAATGACGAATTAAAGGCGATTGTGGAAGCTGATGATACACAATCTACGGCTGAATTAGCAGCAGCTTTCGACGTTAGCGTCAAAACAATATTGGTCCATTTGCGTCAAATTGGCAAGGTAAAAAAGCTTGACAAATGGGTGCCCCATGAACTCAATGATCGCCAGCGCGAAGTACGCGTCGAGGCGTGCCTTGCACTGCTCAACAGACACACAAATGAAGGAATTTTGAACCGCATTGTTACCTGCGATAAAAAATGGATTCTGTTTGATAACCGCAAGCGCTCAGCAAGTTGGTTGGATCCTGGTTCAGTACCTAAACAATGCTCTAAACGAAAACTTAGCCCTAGAAAAGTGATGGTCACTGTTTGGTGGTCTAGCGCCGGTGTGATTCATCACAGCTTCTTACCAAACGGGGTGAGCATTACTGCAGATGTGTACTGTGAAGAACTGAACACAATGATAGAGAAGCTGGCACATCTCCAACCAGCATTGGTCAATCGCTCGTCTCCGCTGCTCCTGCACGACAACGCGCGACCTCATACTGCACAGCAGACGGTCTCCAAGTTGCAAGAACTGGGGTTGGAAGCTCTCCGTCATCCGCCCTACTCACCAGACCTACAGACTACTACTTTTTCCAGAATTTGGATAACTTCTTGGCGGGAAAAAAATTCAATACCCGAGAGGCAGTACAAAATGCCTTTGAAGAATTTATTGCCTCCCGTCCAGCTGATTTCTTTAAGAAGGGCATCAATAAACTGCCACTGCGTTGGCAAAAATGCATTGATTGCATGGGTTTTACAAATACGATTAATACAAATAAAAAATACATGAAAAAAATTCGTTTAAATTTTTTCATACAAAACGGCAATTTCATAGGTAACAATTTCACACGTTGGGTTTCAATTTCATATTAAATATTAACATTTTTCCTGGTGGCATTATAAACTTTAGCAAAATATTATTTAACTCAGAAATGAACCTATCTTTCGCTTGAGTTTGCTTTCCGGGAGCAGCCGGTTTTCTTATCCTCAATGTGTAGCAGATCTCATCTACTATCTACTAGTTATGTTACAACATAGCTAGTAGATAACTAGATATGTATATTGATAATAGATAGACTAGAGTAATTGTAGTAAGTCAACTAGGTACGTACGACCTTCAAGCACTTTAGAGGAATCAATCAATTTGCTGTAAATGAAATGGAAATATAGAAGAATTGGAATCAAAAGCATAACCAAATCAGTCAAAGTTTGATACCAGCTTCTTGAAAAAATGTCCTGCTTTCATCAGGGTTAGGGTTTCTTTGAAGAATATTCATCTTACATGGACATATTTCATTTTTGCTCATCCTAAAACCTTGGAATTTCTACGCACGGAATGCAGAACAAAGTCTGTTCAATATTATTCAAATTATTATAACTTTAGCGTTGGCGTCACGGCCCGGCCGGGCAGCCCACAGACGCTGAATCTTGTAAATAATAGATCGTGTTTACGAGTCTTTCTTACAGCATTGTTATTTGTTTTATGGCGGCTTACTTACATTATGTAAAGAAGATTTAAGTCTGTTTGTTATGTTTATTTTTATCTATTTATATGCTACTTATATTTTACAACATGTTTTCTTGTGACGACAGCTGTTCATTAATGCAAATATTAATTAGAAGTTAAACCACTGTATTTGCATAGTTTACATGCTCGTATAATTGCTAAATAATAGATGTAATAGTACATGTTAGGTCGTAAAGTTAATTAAATACAGGTTTAGCCAGGGAAATATGGAGAAAAACCACACATCCACATATAACCTCCATAATTATGATAGGTAGTTGACGGACCGATGGAGAATATTCGATCGAATCGAACTTATCGAACCAATTATTGTATGTTTTCGATCCATCTCACGATATCACTCGCTTTTCCTGTCAAAAACTGGTTCTGGGTTAATGAATCTAGTAATGCCCTCTGTATCTTAATCAGGTTTTTCACCTACTTTAGAAAAAAAGAGGTCACTAAACTTTGAGGTAACGATATCTTACAGATACATCCCACATTGATCTTGGTTGTATGCCAAGACACGTTCATGACATAAGAATTGTTTTTTAATACAAAAGTGATAGGTGTTCGTACGCTACGTATAAACCTCTTTCTCGGTTGACTCATACTAATGACGTGGTATGATAAAGCAAACCTTAACTGTATGTTTTCCTTTGGTTTGGTACAATCTTTCAAGTTCATGCATGATTTATTAATTTATAATTTGCCCGATTACAGTTTGAAATCAGGATATAGGTAAGGCATCTTTCCTCCTAATCTCAATTGGTCAAATAAGATTATAATAAAAAGTACCGTTTACTTGTCTTCATCTAGTACAAAGTTAAATTGACTCGAAAGATTTCGCTGTAATTTGACTGGTAAATCCAACTCTTCCAGCGTGGAAAAATTTGTTACAGACTGGTAAGCCTGTATATAACCAATTTTTTTCCTGAAATCGATGTAAGATCTTTTTACTAATCTACTAACCAGGTAGATAGAGCACGCGGTAATTACCGTGGAATGCGTGATGTCACAAACCAAACACGATGACTTACAGCAAGCTTGTTCAGCGGCGAATATTTACACAATCAACTAGCCAAACAACCATTTGGGTCAAACTAAATTACTTTCGTACTGAAAGTGTGAAATTGATTTCCACTGGATTACTATTTTAATTATACAAAGATTCCTGGTGAGTTACGTTAAATAATTTAAAAAGACTGATCTACGAGTCTCTCTTCCAGTTAAAATAATGCTGGTATGGAGGCACCTCTAGCATTTAACCAAGATGGATAGAATAGATAGTCTAATACACAACAATGATGCCCAGACTAGAATGAAAACGTTTTGGTAGGTTCACGAGATAGAAGTGGCTGCGCTACATGATTTAGATCAGGAATCGTGGATAAAGCCAGATATCCAAGTAACCAAAAGTACCTTTTCATGGTAGAGCAATATTTCATTGGCAATCATTCAACTTCTATTAATTCCTTAAATACCAATCAAGTACATAGATGAATTCCTTGCAAATGACGAAGCTATTTCAGTGACAACCACCATGAAACTAGAAAGCGTAGAAGAGTTGCATAAAATAATCCGACTCGATTTAATTGTCAGCTCAGCAGAATCAGTAACGGTAATTAGTGATATAACGACAGGAAATATGTTGTGTGATTACGCGTTAACATTGCCATTATGGACAGATTACGATCTTAATACATCCATTAACTCAAATTTTGTGTTACTCGCATTTGTAATTTTATCACATACAAACATAATATACACAAGACACAATTAGAAATACTCTTTGTACATTTTTTTCCTGAAGCTTTTTGTGACTTTACCAAAGCGTTCGACTTTGCTTATCACAGGTCACCGAAAACTTATTCTGAATTTAAAATACTATGCGATTTGTTGATAATCTGTCGACTTTTTGCATTCTTTTAGTAAAATTGGTTATGATATCTCACTAAAAAAAATAATTGGGGTTCCCCAAGGATCTAATTTAGGACCATTTCTGCTTCTAATTGTCGGGGTATCGAAATTTCAACAATTAACTTACTTTGAGTCCAGTATTATGTATGTGACAGATTGCATTCTTTGCTATTTAATTGATCTGTTCGATCTTGGCGCAAGAACACACTTAAAAAATAATAACTGAGTGTCATACTGCCATCAACAATGAAACCTGAGACTATGTTTGTCTCTAGGGTTAACAAGGTCCAGGGTATTACTTGTCATAAATTAATTGGTTTTAAAATAATCATTTTAATTGTGAAGCTAGGCATTCATTGGTATTATCAACAAGTGTGTAGTGCAGTTATGATTCATTTTCAGCTACATACATTGTCTTTATCATTATATTCATTATTCCCGTGTATTATTATAATAATGCAATTTAGAAGTGTTTCTTTTGCTGTCGTGTCTTTAAACTTGGCCACATTTCTTTTTTGTATAAAGTACGCAAATATGTTCTAGCTAGATCATAAAATTTCTCGTTAGTACATTTATAACAATGTTAATACAGATGCACTCGTATCTGAAGCAAGAAGATTAGATGAAAGATTACGATAGGAATTGGATAATAGGTATAGGTAAAGGTTTGACACAAGACGACATAATAATATGAAGCTATACATTTCCAGTATAAGCCGTAAGCCTATACAATGCGAGCTCAGCCTATACCGGAAATGTATAGCTCAATAAAAATAACATATAACATAAGATCATGCTTTGTGTCCCTGAAGGGTTGGGCAGAGGAGTACCTATGGCAAACACACAAAAAAAACGTTGAATAAAATAAAATAATATTTATTCCGAATAAAAATCGGTAAAATCTTATTTATTTAATGAATTAATGAAGGTATTACAATGTTAGATGGACTGTGTACTAGGATTTATTATCTTGTATCACAGGTGGAAATAAATCGTCTTATGTATTCTAAGAAAAAAGAGGACTATGCGGCATAGGCCTCTTTTTTGCCCGACTTCGCCCACAGTTGGGCATAGGCTATGCCCAACTGTGGGCGAACTCAGACAGGCTATAAGCACTAATCATTTTCAAAAGCAAGTTTCAATTCTTTACAAAAAGTCGTTACACACGCCTTTACAAAATGTTCATAAAATTAGTCTCTAGACGGCTTAGTCATTGTCCATTTGCGTTTTCAGTTCGTCACCAATTGTTTCAATTCATATCATGACATCTAGGAATCATTCCCCTTTTAAATGACTCATATATTCCCCGGTATTTTTCAGTCTGCCATGATCATGATTTAGGCCTAAATATAACTGACTTGTGACTAATACACAGTTAGGAACGTGCTGCTTCCTTTCTTCAGATATGAGGATCCAGTCATCCAATGAGGTATCCAGTAAATACCAATCAGTATTTACTCAAATCTCTAACAAGACAGATGTTTCTTATTAGAGCTTTGATTTATAAAACCAGCGGGTTATGCATTACCTATAATCTGGTATCGTTTGAACTGCGATGCTCACCGTTAAAGCTCAGGTGAAGTGAGCTTTCATTAATGTCATCAGGTGGAATGACAGTTCACTTCACCTAAGTTTCCACGATGAGATTTTTCCAAATTATACGGTTGTTAAATGTTGAGCTGCTGTTGCCTATCTATACACACAAAAAATATCGTTTTGTTGCTTATTAAGTATAGGTATACCAGCGTCTTTGATATAATTACTGTAATCGTATTCAGTTGTAAAAACGTTTCAGGTTGACTCAAGAATTAATGATTCATGGAAGTATAACAATGTAAAGGTACGATGCGCATTCGAAGTGGAGTTATCACTATCAGTTATCACATCACCTACCTTTATGACTGTTCGGTACTTCGTTGATGTTATTTAGTTTACATTTATTGATAAGTTGATAACAGATTTTTTTCTGAAATCACATTCCGTATTATCGAGGGATGGTCCGGACATAGGCTTGACAATGATGTAGATTTAGTTCCAAATATATTGTGCCATAAACAAGTAATTTTTTTTTAAGTTTTCTAGCACCAGAGCCTATAATAAAGTCTAATTGATAGAATAGTAGATACTATTATTATTAAAAGATCATGTACGGGTCTATAAAAAGTTAATAATGTAATTACAGTGGTTGACAAAAAATCAAGAGCTTTGTGAAAAAATTATAGCAACAGCAACATTTGACTTATACCCACAACACACGTAATCAACATTTTTGTTGCATAGCGTTATTAATTAATTACATAACAGAACATTATCAACGCAATCATTTTTTTGTCCAGTATGTTGACTTAATTGCACTGAACGATATATGCAACTTTTATTTACAAAGATCCATTTTGCACTGACGAGATGCCTCGACTCTCATGTCATGTAGAACGAATTATCACTAACTTTCGGAAAGCAACTGTCATCGCTTACCGCTTTTGTACTTAAATGAGGTCGTGGTTCAATACCATTCGACATAGAATCTCGAACGCGTGCTGAAAACAAAATAATGTTAAAACAAGAAGTAACTGATGACCTTGTAATATTAACCTTGGAGGGAACAAGGCTGGGGAATCTAGGTCTTCAATTTGTTGACGAGTATAATAACATATTTATACAACGTTTTATGATGAATGTATGAGGAAAGTTTTGTGTATGAATGGGATGGCTATAATGGTAGGAAAAGACCAAAGCAATGACGGATAGACTTAGAAAAGTGATATAGCTGAAAAGGATGTGACACAACTGAGATAACGACGAATAGAGACATCTCTATTAGTCGTCATCTCAGGAGTACCTACAGCATAGGTATGGAAGGAAATGACATGTTGCGCCGATCCCAAACAACAAGAGAACGATAATGATGAAAAATATAGGGGACGGGATTTATAGCATAAAGCGCTCCAGATTCGCAAGATTCCATCCTGACGGCTAGCACATATTTAGCTTATGAACCTACGTACATATAGTAATATAGTACACTACATTTTATCTATTTTGGTTCATATAGTTTTAGCAGTCTAGATACTCACTTCGCTATTTGTATCCTAGTTCTTAGTAATATAACTGTATTAGGCTATATTTTATTGAATCCAAAAAAACGTTATTATTATAATATCAAGTTTGATACAAATAATTTTCGGGAAAATCAAGTATTATCTAATATGGCTATCGTTGTTATTTCATCAAGTCACACATTGTGTTGCCTTACACGATTAACACCCTTAACATGGGGAAGCGTCATTATTCCATTAATTTCTAGGAAGATTACTTACAACAATTCAAATATATTTTACTATATCCTAGTAAAATGCGATACCTGTTTAACAAACCATTGTTATACAATACAATTTATGCCTGAGTACATAGTTCTCCGTTTGTTTTCTTTACCAAATCTTGCTTTTGTTCGAAGTTCTGTTATTAGACATTTGTATACTAAACTTGTGCTAGATTGTATTCATGGAGTGTGTTCTGTTTTCATCTCACACGAAATATACAGTTACTGCGGTAGCTTACAAGCTTTCAGGGACTTTATTTAGGAACGAAGCGGTGGTTTTGTAAAATGAATCACCATCCATGCATCACTTTGATAACAATGCTTTGTTTCCATCATAAAAAAAAGAATAATTGGTAATAATGTCGACATAGTTTATAAAAGCAGCAATGATGGGAAGAGATTCTTATTTCAAAAGACCCATAGTTCTTAACGCATCACATGGTTTTTAATATTAAACAGATTCTACCGCGCTTTCCTATACCATTCTGGATCAAGGCCTCAGGGCCTTTCTGGCATAGTGGCCGTGTAAATAAGAACATTCTCCGGAACACTAAGGGCACAAATAGCCCGATCCCTGGTAGGTCCTACCAGGGATCGGGCTATTTGTGCCCTGGAACTGTGGATAGAGCATGAAATGCTATATCACTTCCCCTATGACCACGACCATGAAAATATTAAAAAGGTTCTGTACTTAAGACTTATCTCCTATCTTTCCAGTACGACAAAGACAAAGATGGGCGGATCTCCTACGTGGAACTCAAAGAGATCATCAACTCAAGAGAGTACGAACACGACCTACCCGACAATGTGGTAGACAAGATCATGGGCCTCGCGGACCGAGACAACTCGGGGTACCTCGACTTCAACGAGTTCGTTGCTATGATGCAGAACCCTGACTTGAAGGCGGTGTTTGGGCACTTTGTGGCCAGATACGTGCACTCCATCATTCCTCATCGAGGCCCTGTGGACACTACAGGTAATTTGATGAACAGAGGCTATAGACAAAATCCCTTTTCTGTAAGCGTTAACGCCAAAGGAAAGATCAAATTGTATGGAGTTGACATTAGCTTTAGTGATGTCACGTGACTGCAACTCCATACAATTTGATCTTTCCGTAGGCGTTAACGCTTACAGAAATAGGATTTTGTCTAGGCCCCCAGGATCTGTAGAAAAGTCACATTTTCCGTTGGAACAGTCAAAATTGTCCTCGAAAAAGATTCGTTCATTTTTCACTTATGGCATGACTGGTGACATCTACAGACTCTGATGTATATATGAATAAATATACTGTGTCTAGAAGGTATATCTTGGCAGTCTGTAACAAAAAACTTAATTGATATGGATGCAAACAGTCCTCTAATGTGTTCATGAACTGCCAAAATATGTATATCTGACCACCTTGTAGTGAGTAGTGGATTTTGAAAAGTAGGTTTGTTTTACAAACGTAGGTGTAACTGGATTGCTATTCATGCCACATAGTTTTGTACACGGTGTCATAAATAGATTGCACCAAATGGTAAACAGAAGTACCATCTATGTACACATATTTACAGTTTGCCATAAGCAGAAAGACGAAACTGCTGAAAGCCATTGCATTGCTTAGCTGGAATTGGTTGCTGTACTAAGTGCTGATCATATTTTTTTGACAGGAAACCCTGTTACTATAACTCCAACTGAAATCAGTGGTCTTCCTTTGTTTTATTAGATGACTAGCTGATCCCCGCGGCTTCGCCCGGGTGGATGTCGGTTATTATATACTAAAACCTTCCTCGAGAACCACTCTATCCATTAGTGAAAACAGCATGATCGGTGAAGTCGCTTTTGAGTTTATCGCGAACAGACAGACACACAGGGGGCCAAGTCTACTAATTTACAAACGTGTCAGTGGTCTCACAATGATCAGTTTTTGACAGATATGCCATACAAAATCTGTCAAAAACTCATCATTGCGAGACCACTGAACTGACACGTTTATAAATTAGTAGACTCGGCCCCCAGACGCGGCGGAGGACTTTGTTTTATAATATGTAGTGATTGTATATATCATTGGATACAGTTTAAGGGACTTGGCTCTTATTTTTACAGAGAGTCCAGAATATTCTCAATTCAATTTTTTTAAGTACTTAAAAGAAGTGTTAATCAGCACAATAGAGTTAGGTTTTAGCAGTTCCGTGGTAGTAACTATAGTATAAACACTTAACACGGTACGTGTTTTATCACTTTTGGATTGTTTGCTTAGTAAATTCACAAAAACAGTGGACGTGTACTTGGCATATTTTAAAAGTTTTCACTATTTTCACTGGCACTGTTGATTCCAAGTTACGCCTTCGTTGTGTACAGCATGTACACACGGCTACAAATCAAGCTATACATTACCAGTATAAGCTGACCTCGCATTGTACGGACATCCTTTACAATGCGAGATCAGCATAAACTAGAAATGTATAGCTTGATGTGTAACCGTGTGTACATATCCCGTAGATCTGTCTACACTTAGTGCAAGTGATAAATTAGTAATATTTTTCTCAATCATCACATTGTATACCAACTAATTGAGTGTGTTTTTCTTGCCTTTTCTGATTTGGTAAACTAATATGTCGCACTAAGATTTCTGTTTCGAGAAAATGCATGTGCATAATTGGTTCGTTTGCAGCAGTTTTTAAATGATATGTTTCGGTTAATACATCCATAACTTCATACCTTGCTTTTTTGCCAAATTAGATATGTATGCAAAAATACACTATGAAACCAGTCAAAATGTTTATTGGATTTACGGAAGGATTCTTACTGGTTATTTATGTCGAAATTTGAATGCACGTGCTGCTTACTCTAGGCACGTGTGCTTCTTTAATTGACTTATCACTTGCACTAATTAACGTGTGAACAGGTGTTACTAATAGCCCTACTTAGTGGATTTTGATTGCGGCATGTGAAAAATAGCGTGTGTAGATATAACATGGTTTTGTAAGCTTGCAGGCAATATGTAGGATTGTAAACAATTATGCAATTGTATATTTTTGTATATATAGCAGCTGTTAGCAGATTAATAAACAATAATATCAGGCATATTATGGGAAACTGAAGTGTGGGAATATCAAAATCTAGTTGGCCATGCTATGTATAGCTGAGCATTGGGGTCGCTTTTTAAAACACTGAAGGAGCTTCATTTCACCAAAACTGGCTCCATGTTCCCATGACAACCTCATTCACATTTGCCTTTAGCCATAACAAGGACTGCTGGCTTGGTTTGGCTGAAAATGTCATTTATAAGACAAAGCCAAAAGAGCATAGACAAAAATGCAGAATTAGAATCCATGCTTGAATTTTGAACAACAAAAATGTCTTTGCCTTCTGATAATTTGTATTTATGTAAATAATTAAGTGTTTATTCGCTGTAATTCTAGGTATCTAACATATTTAAACCTCCCGGACTTTTAAATCGAGCCACACTGCTTTTTTTGAAACATTAATGAGGATGACAATTTAAATGATGGCCAGTATGTTGGCTTCAAAACTGCATGATGTTATCCTTCTTTATACCTAACCTGGAAATGCATGGAGGCTCGATTTAGTAGTCTGCAAGTGTATTACGTTAAAATAACAACTAACTTTGTTCGCTAGGACCGTGGACAGGTTTCCGGCCTGTAACGTCAACTGATCGCGGCGGTACTTTTTTTAAATGATTTTTTTCATTGGTTTCTGTGTTGTGTCATTCGGCTTGGAGTTTAAATATACATGCTGTTACTAAAATTCATTCACATATGAAAAGTAAAATTCCGTTTTTTTTAAATTAGAAATTAAAATGTTACAGTTTTCCAATAAATTTCCACTAAACTATTATATTAAAGAATAAGTATGATATCTCAATTAAAAAAGCTTATACAGTGTGTATATTTAAAACTCATTTTAAACAGCAATGGGGGTCTGCTGTTTAAATTCAAAATTGGCTTCTAAATTCATTCCAAATTCATTGTTGTCTAATGTCAATGTTGTCGATCATTTGTTTCAAATCATACCTCAAAAGGCAGAGGAATCCTTCCATACAATAGAACATCGGTATGATGTTCTATTGTATGGAAGGATTCCTCTGCCTTTATTCAATAGATGTCTGATTACTTCTATTCTCCTTCGTAGATATATGGCATTGCCATCTATGCCACTATCATGCACATTGGTGCACTGATAGTTTAGTTAATCTTATCTGCGCCCATACTAAGATAAATGAGTCTATAAAAGTCTATACTACATACAATAACTACATTATAAATAATATATAAATTATAACAAAATTTAAACCGATTAAATAATAAATGTATCTCCATTTAACTAATAAATTTATTCTACTTTTAAAATTACATTAGTTAAAGCCTTATCGCGAATTCGTTAAAAACAAAATACCTATTTTTTAATTGTAGGTTTTCAATTAAAAGACATTGAAAGATAAAGTACCTAAATAATCCAATACTTTTGTATTGGATTATTTAGGTACTTTATCTTTCACTGGTATGATGTGAATGGTATGATGAATGATTTTGGTATGATGTTCTATTGTATGGAAGGATTCCTCTGCCTTTATTCAATAGATGTCTGATTACTTCTATTCTCCTTCGTAGATATATGGCATTGCCATCTATGCCACTATCATGCACATTGGTGCACTGATAGTTTAGTTAATCTTATCTGCGCCCATACTAAGATAAATGAGTCTATAAAAGTCTATACTACATACAATAACTAGATTATAAATAATATATAAATTATAACAAAATTTAAACCGATTAAATAATAAATGTATCTCCATTTAACTAATAAATTTATTCTACTTTTAAAATTACATTAGTTAAAGTCTTATCGCGAATTCGTTAAAAACAAAATACCTATTTTTTAATTGTAGGTTTTCAATTAAAAGACATTGAAAGATAAAGTACCTAAATAATCCAATACAAAATACACCTTATCTACTGGTTATTTTTTATGGTCCTAAGCAACCTTACCTACATCAGCTGAAGTCCTATCGCGAATTCGTTGATATGCCGAATTAGAATTTAAAGGATAAATCCATTGAATAGTCATTGACTGGACTGATTACATTGAATTGGTGACATTTGACCAATGGTACAAACTGGACCAATTAAAAATAACAGTGTATCTAAGCTAGTTTTTTTTTTCTTATAATTTTTGTGGGTTTGTGCACCCGACGACGCAAGCGCAAGGATAATGGTTTCTAGTTATTTAAACAAAACAATACTAAATACATGCCTCATTATTATTTATTGGCGCTATCTTACAGTACGTGACCACCCTGCAATGTCATATAAACAATTATTATAAGCAACCTTGACATTAATGCACCTAAATGATATGAATTTACATTTATATTTTTCAATTTTCCTGTATTGTTAAAAATAATTTAGGCAAGTGAGTACCTACTTACATATAAAAAATATTCTAATCATGCTTAGGGAAATATTCTTATCATGTTAGGTAACCATACCATACCCATGCGTTTCAATTCAAACAAACCTACATTGCTATTCACATCGAAAATGACACATTTTCGGTTACCTGATTTTACCAGCCCAGTCTCCGACAGCAAATAGCCTCCATCGGAATAATATCAATCGGCTTTTGTTTTAAACTGACAAAATTTTCGGGTTTTTAATTTGTTGTTCAATCTTTTTGAATACGCGACCCCTTTAGAAGTTAACAAATTCTAGCGACCCCCTAGGCCCTAGGGTCATCCTTCTGATTGAAATTGTATTTTTAGTGTGAAGTGTAGGATCTAGAAACACTTGCCTTTTTTATTTTGTACACTACTCCCTGAGTAAGGCTTCGCGACCCTCAGGTTGAAAAACACTGGGTTAGAGGACTCCTTCCATAACATCGATTGATGTTCGATTCGGCAGGGAAGCGTAATATGAATATGTTAATAGCTAAACTATTTTAATTTGTCAAGACCTTAATAAACGAACTAAAAGATAAGCCTATTTTGGCATGATGTCATGTCATCACTTCATCACTCATCTAACATGACAAAATCCAGTCTTAGATATTCTGAACGCTTGAAAAACTAAGTTACTCGTTATACTCGTGCCCTTGACTCCTTTGATTCTCGTATCGTAGATAAATATCGATATTTACTCTGCATATCTTTACATATCGCTTTGATAGCTTTTATGTCCCCAAAATAATATACAGGATGGTTTCAGTTCCATGAAGTATTTTCCGGCAATAAAACTGATTCCATAAAAAAAACCTTGTTGGTAGCAGCCGTAGAAATCGATCGGTTAAGCTTTTTCAGGGTCTGTCGTGAAAAAGACATCAATCAGTGTCATTCAAATTACTGTAAAAATAATCATTTCGCCGCGTGTTGTTTGCGCTTGGTGAATTTAATCGGTATTTTTCTAACAACCTTTATATTTGCGTGTACTAAGTTGTATATGTATGTTGATTTCCTAGTATTACAAAGTCAATCATAATCAGATAACTTAAACTGGGGTTTAGATACACTGAAGTTGGTTATTATCATTAAGACTGAGTTAGCTCGCAAATGCCGATCATTGGTATAGGTAAAAAAAATTGTAAGTCTTTGTCAAAAGTATCACTAATGAAGAAAAAAAACCTCGCGCCATTACCACATCAGTGAGGGACGAGAACCGAGCATTAAGCCGGCCGTGTACTGACCGGTGTGGTGTTACGCGGTGTAATGTAACATGTTACAAAGCGAGCATTCGTGCAGTCAGTAAGTGGAAACGGGCACGAACACGCGTACAACGAGCGCATGTTACACGGAGTTTAGCATACGGTGCTGTGTAACGTAACATGCTCGCTGCGAATGATACATTACGCCCCGTAACGCCGGTCACTACAGGATTATACTCTAGCACACTAATTGCGTAACACACGATCAATCACAATCTGTTTCATTTTGACAGTTTCAACTCATTCATTTCGTTCTTTACGTTGCTGAGCAGACAAATTTTTCGAACATAAGAATCAATGGATTAGCAATATCCTTCAAAATGATTCCGATTTGATTTGATTGATCGTGTGTTACGCAATTCCCTAATTGAGTAACACGTTCCTTAGACGTCAAAATACAAAATTGCAGTTTCTACCAAAATCATAATTTTATCCGTCAAAGTATCGAAATTTCTAATGAACGAGATATTAATCTCCTGATAAAAATGCACTCCAATCCGTATCTTATCCCAGTGTTATCTCGACCTTGTTCGTTGGTTAGTCACCACACCCTGCCTAGAAATAATTCCGATACGTAATGTTTATTTATGTAAATAAAAATGTTTTAGTAACACTGAAATTCTTGAAAGATGCGTGGGACTAATGTAGGTAACATAATATAACTATACATGTACTAGCTGCCCGCTCCGGCTTCGCACGGGTAGCACTAAGTACCCTACCTACCTACCCTACCTTTCCCTACCTAGCTACCATACCTACCCTACCTACCATACCTACCCTACCTAACTATTACCTACCTACCTACCCTACCAATTAGGGGTATGAAAAATAGATTACGACCGATTCTCAGACCTACCGAATATCCATATAAAATTTCATAAAAATTCGTCAAGCCGTTTCGGAGGAGTATGGTAACTAACGCGGTGACACGAGAATTTTATATATTATTAGAATTTCATAAAAATCGGTCAAGCCGTTTCGGAGGAGTATGGCAACTAACACTGTGACATGAGAATTTTATATATTAGAAGAAGATAAGATCCATGCAAGATTCCAGGAGATATTGGTATTAGTTTCAGTTAGACATAGTTTCCACGTACAAGCTCATGCCGTGAGTTGGGGCAAACCGACACAATGAACTCATTATAATGTAATTTTTTTTATTAAAATTTGTATTTATTATTTAAATTCCGTTACTTGTCCATTTTCTTTTGAATATTGTCTTGAAAAAAGAAAACAATATATACTAGTTTCTGATAAATCAGGAATTCAGGACGTTGCGGAAACCTCAACGTGACAGTTCATAGTTTATCATACTAAATTGATTGCACTCGCAAGTCATATCAATTGACACTACGTTCCACATTGGCGCCTGTAAGTGTCGTCAATTGAATTAGATCGATAAGTCTGGCGCCAAAAGTAAAATCGATTGTATATCCCATGTATACGTATGTTATCTCTTCTGAAAACGGTGTAGGAAAACATCATATGGAAACCAACCATCAGGCGTAGCATGAGCATCGTTTTTTCGACGGAAGAGTAGACAAAAATTACGTTTCCTGTAGACAGTATGACGGCAGCAAAGTAGAAAGAGTCAACTGCACTTTTTACGAAATTCACTCTTTTACATAATTCGACTCAGAATTCTTTGTTTTGTCGGTTTTCTCATAGAATTTATCGGTTGTCAGTGTGATTTTTACAGTAAGGATAGAAAACTTTCTTCCGAAATAGTCTACCTACAAAAAGACGTAGACAAAGATCGTTAGAAATAAAAGACAATATGACAGATTGTAGAAACATTTCTACGGTGGATGTCAAAAATGAGGAAACGAACTGTCACTTAGTATAGAAAAAGCTATGTCTATTCTTCGTAGAGATAGAAAGCGCCATGCTACGCCTGCAGCATGTCCTTCATCCATAAATTTGAAGACATGTGACATCCAGCAACCCGCACTTGGCCCCGTGGTGAGTCACGGCTTGCCTCTCTCACAGAGATGAGGCCTGAGTCCCAGCATTAGGAACATTATAGGTTGATTATGTTATGTATCTCCCATAGGAAAGGAGACACATCGGCGGCTCCCTAAACGTGATCAAATATTCCACGTAACAGGTGACCCAAGAGATCATTCACCTGTCCCTAGCGGTAGCATAGCGAGTCATACGGATCTTCGACTCGAAACAAGAGCTGCTCAAACCGAAACCACACCACGAAGGCGTAGGTAAATGAGTTTTGGTTGTAAACTAACAAATTACATGGCCTTTAATAAGGCACATGGAGTTTTTTACTAAGTTCGGCTTTGTAGAGCGCTGTCTCAGTCACTCTTATAGTACTTTTATCTCAGGAAGCGACGCGCGCTTTATTTGTGGTTACCGAGTGTACAAACGTTGTGAAGGTGTGTGTAAGCGCAAGAGCTCCAGGTACCGTCCGATACACGGGGGCCAAGTCGGAAGTGTGTATGTGTGTGTCCGTGTGTGTTACGTGCTGAGCCTACTCGTCTTCACGCACACATTCACAGCGTGTTTGTACACTAGGTTACCACAAATAAAGCGCGCGTCGCTTCCTGAGATAAAAATACTGTACCTGTGTGACAGGGTCTTTTTAAAGATCGATGTGTCATATTAATATCGAGTAGTTACTCTATTTGTATTCGCCTGTAGTCACGGACCAAGTATCTTGGGTATTTTTATTGTTGTAGTTAGCTCAGAAATCCAATCTATTTCTTCGCACAGAATACGTAACTTTCCTGACAATTATCTAACAGAAACACTTATATAATTTAATATTAATTAATTGTTTTATCAATCAATCATAATATATCGCACTTCATAGCAGAATTTATGATGATTGATGTGAAATTAATCAGTTACTGAGTCACCGTACTCACCGTTGCTGTATTCTGAAAACTATTTATATATGTCAGAATTTGTGAGAAAAGATAACTTTAAACCTCTTTAAACTGAAATGCACAAAACGTTTACTTAAGGGGCCACCGTATGATGCTCTCAACTACAGTTTGGAGTTCGTGCAAACTTCGTTCGGTGCGCCGCCGTGTATGTGTGCGTGGTGAGATAAGAGATAAGTAGATATTATTATTTGCCATTCATTCTTATCGAGTCGTTCAATCGGCTTTTATATTTATTATTAATAATTAGGTATGTTCATTATTTGCTATATTTTTGTTGACTAATTTGGGGAATCGTTATTGAATGTATAGACTAGTAATGCGTTTTTTGGAAATTTCTTTACCATGTCAATATCTCAAGATATTAGATTACTATCTGCGCCCTTCGATTTCACCCGCGTAAGTCTTGATTCCGTAAGAATATCGGGATAAAAAGTATCCTATGTCCTATTCCAAGTAATGGTCTACCTATGTGCTAAATTTCATCTAAATCCGTTCAGCCGTTATAGCGTGAAAGAGTAACAAACAAATAAATAAACAAACAACCTCACTTTCGAATAGTTTAGAATTTATAATATTACTAGCTGCCCGCTCCGGCTTCGCACGGGTAGCACTAAGTACCTGCCTACCCTACCTACCTACCTAGCCTACATACCACTTAGGGGTATGAAAAATAGATTACGACCGATTCTTAGACCCACCGAATATACATATAAAATTTCATAACAATCGGTCAAGCCGTTTCGGAGGAGTATGGCAACTAACACTGTGACACGAGTTTTATATATCTACTAGCTGCGCCCCGCGGTTCCACCCGCGTAAGTCTCGATCCCGTGGGAATATCGGGATAAAAACTATCCTACGTATATATATATCTATTATAGTATATTGTATCTATTGGTAAGTTTAAGTACCTACTTATTATTTTGCACCAATGACAACCCCATTTTTTATGTCCACGCAATCACTGTCCATTCTAAGGTTGCCTGGAAGAGATCACAGAAAGCGATAAGGCCGCCCATTGTATGTTTTATAGTTTTAAATTTATTTATTTTCGCAATGTATTTTCTGGTGTACAATAAAGTATATATAAATAAATAAATAAATAAATAAATAATCCAGGTTATAAACTATCTGTTTGCCTTTCATCCAAATCCATTCAGCCGTTTTTACGTGATTGAGTAACAAACACACAAACTTTCACATTTATAATATTAGTAGGATTAGTGATATTATGTATATATATACATATCACTAATCCTACTAATATTATAAATGTTTATACTAGCATCCGCCCGCGGCGTCACCTGCGTGATAAAAAGTAACCTATGTCCTTCCCCGGGCGGCCATCTATCTCCTTGCCAAATTTTATCGTAATCCGTTCAGTGGTTTGGGCGCGAAAAGGTAACATACAGACAGACAGACAGACAGACAGAGTTACTTTCAAGTTTATAATATTATAGTATGGATAGTATGGATATAAAGTTAGGATCTCAAGATCTACGCCTCGTAGAGAAAATCTAGTAAGTAGATAGGTACTTACTTCATTCAAATAAGGTACCTACCTAGTACACACGGCTACACATCAAGCTATACATTTCCAGTTTATGCTGATCTCGCATTGTATAGGATTTCCGTACAATGCGAGGTCAGCTTATACTGGAAATGTATAGCTTGATGTGTAGCCGTGTGTACCTATGCATCGTTATCGAGAGTGGCCTTGGAAATCGACAGACGAACGGGCGGCGCTAAAGTTGACCACCCACGGCGCGTAATTATAAATTATTAGGATTAGGATATATTTATTATTATTGTCTTTATTTAAAGTCTGTACAAGTTTATTTATTTTCTTTAGGGTGGGTGGCCTCAACTTTAAAAAACTTAGGCTCTCTTTGTTATTTCAGTAAGTAGGTACTTATTTATTTCTTTTACCTACTAAACTTTAAATATTGTGACTAGGAAAAACTGAATACAAGTCAAATAATAAAAGTGTACATTAGCAAAGTACCTATTAGTAAAAGACAAAACTTTTGTTTAGGTTCTTACTTCAGAGATAATGATAATCCATAATTTAAAAAATATAAGTCGAATCGTGATGAAGTCGTGTAGGGTTAAGTAATTATCGACTGAACGAATTATTTACAAAAAATACAATTATCAGAATACATAATGTAGTCTCAAAGATCCACACAAAACACGCAGATTTATAGGATTTGGCTTGTTACCTTATGTTCTACCTGCGAGCCGGGTGCTTGGCACTAAAAGTGTATATAAACTTCAACGACTTTGAACTTTTCATTTTAGTTTTATCAATGTAATGTATATATACTATGTAATAGGAATTTCACAAAAAAGTTCGATCAAAAACCGTACCGAGGCCGAGACCATAAAGCCGCACTTGTCCAAACAAATCACCCTACCCCGGGTACGCTGGACAAACATCACTTTCAAGTGTTGAGTTCTTGATATAATTATGCCGTGTGGCGGTGGCGCACTGCCGCCGCACCGTCGCCGCGCCGCTGCCGGTAGCTTGCACTTTTGCAAGCAGCCGGCGATCAAGTGGAATGGTGCGGCGCGGTCGCGGCGTGGCTGTGGTGCCGTGTCAACAGTTTAGAAGCGCGGCGGCGGCGCTGTCGTGGCGTCGTGTGGACGGGCACTGGCGGTGACGATGACGCGAGTTCCATGATTTTTGTTCACCCAAAAAGTGCTCAACGCGCCTAAAGAAGTTTTCACTTCAAAAATGTCTTTATTTTCTTAGGCTGAGTTTATAAGTAAACAATTAGTAGTTAAAGAGGTACATATAACGTTATAATAGGTACCTATGTCATTGGGTAATACTTACTGTGAGATAAGTAAGTACATCCCAAATCCCAACGTCCGGAGTCCATGTCTTCAACCAAATCAAAATCGTAAGAAATATTCCAAGTCCGTAAACAAAACAAAACTTCACTGATAAGATAACAAACACCCCGAAAGAATCCCACACAAACCCCGCGTGTAGTAGAGGCACGTTACGCTAATGTGCCTGTCGGAGCGATACAGACAGCTACCACGACCACGCACACATTGACACGCGTGAAGCGAATAAAATTCTATTGAATTTTTATGAGAAATTTGGATGTGTTCCGTAATACCAAAAATGATTAATGAAAACCTATTTTTTTTCCAATTCTTTATCGATAATTTGTAACTTGATAATATAGGCTGTGCTTCTGCTGTAACAATATTACAAATATTGTTGTTTATAATACAGAAAAAACAGTATGAAAACATGTCATTTACGCTGTAAAAATGTTCGAAATTCAATTCGCTATAACTTTACTTTAGGTAGGTTTTTGAAAAAAAAAAGGATTTAGAAGCCTATATAAATACTGTCTCAATCCGAATAACAACACAATATGGTGGAAATATTCTCAAATTGCAAATGATTTTGGTATTACGTTTGTATGGAGAATTCATCGGTCACCGTGTTCTTAAAGCTAAAGATATACGCTTAGCGCGCCCACAGAAGTTTTCACTTCAAAAATTAGCAAAACCTTTCTCTTAAACAAATACAGGAAGAGGAAAAAAAGTATGACATTACGTTGTTCAGTCTATTACTGTGAACTGAATTCCACGACAGGATTTAAATCAACGTTATTTACGTTTCCAACTCAAATTCATAGCAGCTGACGATTATAAAACAAATAAAATGTATTATTTGGAACGGAGAGGTAATTTTTTTGCAGCACATGTCATTTCAAATGTACTTTAAAATAGTCATTTCGTAGCAACAATGTCATAAGACTCTCGTTGGTATAGTGGTCGCAAGCTACTGCTGAGCATGAGTTCCTGGGTTCGATTCGCAGGTCGGGCAGTGTTATGGGGTTTTTCTATCTGGAATTTCTCAGTAGCAGCCCAAAGTCTGGATTTGTGCCCGGCTGATGGCAATAGGCTCTATTACACATAACTGGCGAAATGTGGGTGTGCTATAGGTACACCTTTGCCTAACCCTTGGGGAATTAAGGCGTGACGTTATGATCTTTGTTGTTACCCTTCGGGGAATTAAGGCGTGACGTTAATAATTAGGCTTACTCTTGACCTCGATCTGGCCTGGTGGGAAGCGATGGAGCGGTTTATCATTAACAAATAACATGTGACTAATGAATGATGAACCAAAAGTATTATTTGCTTGGGGATTTCCCAAAGCTTTTGTATTTTGATTTATTTTTAAAGGGTACTTCTAACACGAGGTATTTTTAATAAATTATCATAGTTTGATGACAAACCCTGCCTTTTATTGCCAAGTAAAGGTTTTTTTGATTACCTACTTTGTTACTCACGTATTATGACGGACAAAGATAAAAATCAAGTGTGGCTTCAGTGACTTGTATCAATATTTTTTTTTACAAGCTTTATATTAGCTTGCTCTGTTCGTATCCGTCCGTTTCCGTTTACTCCAATTGTCATTCATTTTTCAAGCACTTCCTGGCATCCGATCGAGCTGAAACTTGGCAGACTTATATAACTACAGAGACATTTTGAAAAAATGATACCATGGAACTGATTTGATGATGGAGCTGGAAGTTGACCATAGGAACTCCTCAATCAAACAAAATAGCACCATCGTGTTTGGACTCATTAGCTATGTTTTAACAAGTGCTTTGACACTAGGCGGTGTTCAGGGGCTGATGATGGAGCCGGAAGGTGGCCCTGGATTCCCAGGGCCACCTTCCGGCTCCAAGGGTATTCACCCTTTTAGTTCATCAAAAGCTTGTTTTTAAAAAGATTTTTACTTATATTTTATTATGACATTTAATTTAAATTCTTAACATTATATCAATAAATATATTTATGTAGGTACTACGTAGGTTTCGCCTGCTAAATTCGTCTAGCAAAGTGTTGCCAAACTGCAATACATAACATTTTTATTTGGCACAATTGTGACAGAAGTCACAATCAAAATAGCATAATTATCTTCTTAAAATATTAGTTTTGTTATTTTTTTTATTTACTTTTGTTTTATAGCTAGAGTAGCATCGGTAATTATAGACAACTAAACTGTTATACTGTTACAGGTATAGTATACAGGGTGTTAGGGTGAACACCGTTATCCTTGCAACCTGTGGTTTGGTTTCGTTTATAGAACGTAAAATCAATGGAAAATTACAACTTATTTTAATTTTTTTTTAATCGACATTTTACCACAAGAGACGCAAGTTCGTTGCCGTATGCGCTAGGGCAACGAACTTGCGTCTCAACATGGGCGGGGGGTGCGGGATGTGACCTGACCGTCCTCGAGCGCGATCTCTCCCTCAGTCAGTCAGCTGTTTCGAAAGAGAGCACGGTGTTGGATAGAAACTTTTTTAAATCTTTTAATGAAAATAACGTTTTTTTTTTGTTGTGTTCGGTCATTTATTTTCATATTTAAGTCAACACAGTTACAGCCTGTATAATTATAATATATATTGTACTATCAGTTTAAATAATTCATGTCAAGTACCTACTTTGGCTTATCGTTGCTATCAATTAGTTTAATGTATTTTGTATTATAACCGGGTACTTAGCCATAAGATAGTTAATTTATAACCCAAAAACTAAATTTATGTCGAGCACTAGTCATTACAATGTTCCCTTTATTTTTACATACTCACGCCTTCTTCCCAAGGGGGTAGACAGAAACTATTGAATACCACCTGCTACGCTCCTTACATACTCCGTTTAATTCGTTTACTTTCATTCCTTTACTTATAAGTAAAAAAAATATGGTTAAACAGACGCAAATCATTTCTTAACTTTAAAAAGTATCGTTTATAAATAAACCCTTAAATGTATAAATATAATTAATTCACAAACTGTCGATATGTTTACTGGTTTCACTGTGACCCAAATTCCAGACAAACGTGATGAACCAAAAGCCTCTAACAAAGATTTTTTTATTCATGTAATAATAGGAAAATACATAAAATTCGTTATTTATAGAAGCGTACAATACTTGTAATAGTTGCCAGCTTTTTCGCAAAATCGCTAACCACAAAGTTGAGAGAAAACAATGAAGTAGGTACATCATATTGTACTAGGTACCTACATTATACATATTAACTACTTTATTTATTTCAAACGACAATGTTTTAAATAAAATCTTATAAACACAATTATAAAAATAATTGAACATTAAAATAATTCTCCCAGATGATAAGAAGTTATCATCAGACTGGTTTTAAGAGAATACCTATTGCAATTTCAACATTTAATTACACTTATTATAATAATTAATATTAGGAAAACCGCAACCAATAAACAGTCACTAAAATCGGGTCATTAAACTGTTGTAATTCTGCTTCAAAGATGACATTGCCACAGTCACAGGACCATTCATTTAGTTGTTAACAGGAAAATTTTATGACACATACAATTGAAGAGATTATCATATCTCGTAGGGTATAAAAATATCCACTTAGCTTGTTAGGTTGAAGGGTATTCAAATGATAGGGAGTTTTATGTAATTTTTCTGATGGTCAAAGATCGGTTCCCTATCCATTTGCATAAAATTTTAAGACCTAATATAACTTAGCATAATTTTGTTTGGCATAATTATATTTTCGCATAATATAATTACGCATAACAGCTTACACATAATTTTTTTAAGCATAATTTATCTAACCATAATAATGATTAAGCATAATATTCTAAAGCATAAATTTATTAAGCATAAAGTTGTAAAGCATAACTTTTTAAGCATAATATCCTAAAGCATAAATTTATTTACGCATAATGATATTAAAACGGATCTCTGCCTTTTCGCCGAAAATTGTTTGCCAGATTTTCACTTGGCAACTAACGTTTCGCAGAATTTTATTTTGCTGAATAATCATTTGCCAACTTATCATATAATTTTGTTTTATTTCCCAACCTCACAGTTACCAACTGTACGTTTGGTCTGCTTTTCATAATGACACTTTTTTAAATACCAACTTTCAAGTAGAGTTCAATTAAAATGAGTGAGTGTATTGAAGATTGCTCAGTGAGTGAGTATTTTTTACTTTATCTTTAATGTGACCTAACCTAACTTAACTGTTTCTTTTTACAAAAGCGATTCGCTTCTAGCACTTCGCCGGCCGCTGCCGCGGCACGCTCGCTTCGCTCGCTCGGCTCGTGCGTTGTTTGTCATACTCTAACCTAACCTAACCTATCGTAACCTAAGATTGAAATGTTTAAGATAGTTAATTGATTCAGGCGTGACTTTGACTCTGCGTCCAGCGCTCGGTGTGGTAACACGTCGCGTTCTGGTTTGCAATTGGTCAATCGTCATCCTGAAGATGCCTCGTTGAGAGGTGAAACACTTGTCGATTTCTTACAGGGTTTTTTATGACTCTTGAAGAATAGTCAAGCGGAATAGGTTACTAAATATATCATCGTCTATTGTATTTTTTATTGAAATGTTTGACAAATGATAAATGTCCCAAACGTTTTGTGTCATTATAATAATCAGCTTAACAATAATTCTACCAAATTAAACGTTGTCATACAAAAATTTGCTAATCGTTAGTTGTCAAAGTGAAGGGTCTCCCTTGTTTTACCGAAAAGAAATTGCCAAATTATCACTTCCCAAACAAATTTTCGCATAATTTCATTTGCCAAATTATTACTTAGCAAAAAATCTCTTCACAAATAATTGTAACGCAAACCTAATGTTTGGCAAGTGAACGTTTAAACAATAACTTGTTTACCAAATAGTACTTTCACCAATTTTTATGTAGTCAAATATTTCAGTTGGCGCAAAATAAAATTTGCCAAATGTTTAGTATCGTCAGTTTCGGGTAGCCTGTTTTTTTTCTATATAATCTAGTCGTTTCTGGCACTCGCCGGCCGCTGCCGCGGCACCGCTCGCTTCGCTCGCTCGGCTCGCGCGTAGGAGGTCACAGTTTTAACCTAACCTAACCTAACAAATCATTTGACCAAACGTTTATTATCTAAAGATTGTTTGTTGTTATAAATCATTTGATTAAAGACCAAATGCCTAAATGACATTATCCTTGATAATATTCTGCCAAGTAAAAATTTGACCAAATGAAAATGTGCGTATTAAAATCCTTCCAAACATTGCATTGGTATAAAAAAAGGTTGCTAAAATTTGTTTGGGTAGTGAAATTTTGGCAACATTTTTTCGGCAAAACGGCAGGATCCCCAAAGTGAAACATCGGCGAAACGTGGCATGGTTGGCAAGTGATAATCTGCCAAACAATTTTCGGCGAAAAGGCAGGATACCATATTAATTGTATGCCTAAATATTATTATGCTAATAGTCTTTAGGCCTACTAACGTTATGCGAATCAAATTTATGCCAAAACAAATTAGTCTTTAAGATGATTATGCCAACATAAAATGTATGCCTAAAAAAATTATGGCGAAGTATTATTATGCCAAAACAAATTGTGCCAAAATCGTTATGCCGAAGTATATTAGGACAAAGAACATTATGCGAAAAGAAGGGATCCCTCAAAGATCACAGTTTAAAAAATAATCATGCATCTTTTTTTTTGTTTTTGCTTATGTAGTTAGCCAATTGTTTTTGGGTTCCCATCGTAGGTAATTATATTAACATTTATTTTAATTTTTAATTACATACTTATTTTAATTATGCGTATACATTTGTTGGTCTGAGTGCGTATGTTATTCCATGGGTTCTCAAGAAGAAGAAAAAGCATCACGGAACTCATTCAACGCAAATGCTGCTCAATTTGTGATCCTAAATTGGGCCCATTCAGAGAAGTCTGTCATGTCATGTCATTATGGAAATATCTCAAATCATACAATTCCAGCCAGTGACCAATTGTTAGTACCAAAGTTAGTGGTCCGTTCGAATGTTACGTCACAGTTCACCCGTGCATAGCGTGGACCGCACTCCGAAGGTTTCCATAGTATGTCATACACATCGCATTCAGGTGCACGCCTGTACTGCGAAGTGCGACCTCACGATTTCTCTTTTAAAAATGTAACGAGAGGTCTAGAAAACTTTTTCAGACAAACCAAAAATAAGTAAACAAAATGAAGGGGAAGCCGGGGATACCAAGGTGAAGTGTACAATGTGTGTTTCCGTGTATTAAGACCTTGTTAGAAGTAAACAAAAAAAAAGTTGTATAATTATTTTTTTAATGCAGTTTTAATTATGTAGACGATTGGACTATCAGTCGGAGCAAGCTTTGGTGTTAGTGGGGTACTCAATAATGTGGCATAGAATGTGTAAAAAGACGAATAGGTGTAGTTATAAAATTTTGAGTGAACAAAAGAACGATGGGCTCAGTGTGTGTAAATATTCGTGGGATAAGACGTTGAAGTACATAAAACAGATTTTTGAGTACTTTGGTATGTTACCAACACCAACTAATATATTAACAAAATTAATTATTCTTTATACCCGTATACTGTGAGCTGCACATTTATCTTATTTATGTAGGAAAACCTGCTTAGTTTGAAAAACGTTTTTTCTTAAACAATTTCCTCATTCAAAACTGTTGATTTTCCTCTTGTTACTAACGTACAGAAACATAAACTCATGTTCTAAATCTGTATGTCAGTATAATCTATCAATTATCGCCTTCATAATCAGTTCAGTGGCTTGTATATTTTTCGCATTAGCGCCCATAATAGACAAGGATTCTATTCATTCTGGTGCCCTTGGTCTTAATCGGCGCCCGGATCATGTATTCTATGCTTTATAGAATGCACCATCACCATTGCATGTTTGTGTTTACCAAGGTTAAGGGATTATGTTTATTGGCTTATTGCGCAAATGTTCTCAATTAATTGTCATCGATTAATTGCTTTGTACTAGAACGGTACTATGATTTCTATGACACAGAGAAAAACGTCATAATATGATGTGACGTTTTTTTGAATGGATTTTACTTAACAATTTTTTTTAATAATCGCAAGTGATTCTTTTTTTATTTTAAAATCTGTGTCATAGCTTTCTTGTTTCTGCTTTTATGCTCAGTAAATAACTTTAGTAATAAGTTTGAATGCAATTTACTAACACAATACTTTTTCTATGTTTTCCCTTTCCTTTATGTTATTGTTGGTCTTTCCTGTCCCAAAAACTATCCAACTCTCAATAAATTATAACAAAATCGTTATTGCAAACACCCTAATCCATAAATTAACGGTCTACAAAAAAAAAACCCAAATCCGACCGATTAATTAATAACAATTTGCTCTTTAACGTAATACGTTGGCTTAATTGGTTAATACATCCCGTTGCCGTCCCAATATGTGTAATGGCTGTCACTCGGCTGTTGCGTGCTCAATTTCTGGTTTATCTCTATTGTCGCCACATCATTGTTAAAAACTATTTATAACTTAAAATAAATTGGTTTTGTGCATTCGTTGATTCAATAATGTTATATGAATGAATCACTACTCGATATCGGGGATAATAATGATTAATGTTTACGACATTTTTTTCCGTCATGATAATGATATCATCAATTTTTTTTTTTCGGATATTCTCGTCAATGACTGTATTGCAAAAAAAAAAACACGAAAAAACCCCGAATTTTTACCCAAAACAAAAAAAAATACCTTTCCTACTGTACCCTATCCCCCGCCCCGCCCCATGTTTGTTGCGTTATCCAGCCGCCCATAGCAAATCATACTTCCGGTGCTCGATAGACGGGACGTACGAAGAAGAGTACAGCTGCTGGCCACCCGCTGTCTGCATGATCCTCATCTCTTTGGTAGAGATCGTACTGTTCTGCTATGACGCTGCTGAAGGCCACACCCAGGCCAATGGAACTATCGCCAAGCTGTTCATCTACAACCCACACAAGAGGCAGGAGGCGTGGAGGTTTATTACTTACATGCTGGTGCATGTTGGGTGAGTTGAAAAATGTATCTTTAAAGCAATTAATAAAAGTTTTGATGGTCGTCCATCCCTGCATAAGTAGAAACAGAGACTTCGTGGTACCCTTGGAAAATTCTTTTTACTTACCGTCAGAGGAGTAACAAGCATTCAACATTACATTTACGTATCTAGTTCTACTCTTCTATATCTATACAAATTATAAATTAAGGTCGTTTTTCGTGTTTGTCTGTATGTCCGCGTTGTTCTTCTGGAAGAACAACGCGGACATACAGACGCAAAAGATTTTGATGAGGTTTAGACCATCGTTTAGAGAATTTATTCCGAAAGGTTTACGGGGATAATACGTAAGTATTAAAGTTACATATAACTAAAAAATCTCGATGTTTTGTCAAATCGTAAAAACCGTGCGAAGCAGGAGCGAGTCGCTAATAATTATCTATTAAAGATGAAACTAATACTAACAGAGCGATCGAAGAAAAGATGGATGGATTGAGTGAAAGATAACATGATTAAAAAAATGTAAGAAACGAAAAAAATACTGCACGGACCCCAAATAAGGTAGGATAAGGGGTTATACCCTATATACATACCCGTTTATCCACCCTAAGGTGGATATGCGGAAACGTATGCCAACAGAAATCACCTTAGGCCTAGTTGGATAAACGGAATTTATAGGCCTAGAGTAGATTCTCAGATATGCGTTTCCGCGAATTCACCATTAGGTGGATTTTGGATTGGCGTGGATAAACGGAATTACCCGTGATAAGGGCAAGAAGATGATAATCATTCGTGGATAAACCACGTGCGATGTTCCTTCGATAAAAATGGAGGATGAGGAACATGTAGCCGTATAGATGCACCTTCTAGAATGTAACTAGGATATACTGTTAAGATAATTGGCACTATGCATCGCAGCTTCTGCCTGTCAATTATGTGCAACCGGATCTGAGATATCCGCCACGAATTAGGAACACGACTTGGTCTTAATGATGATGTAAGTACGTGCACCTAGAAATGTACTTATGCCAGATGAATTATGATCAATGTGACGAAATGAGAGAAACAGTTTATTTTTTAATTAGGACTGTCGTTACGTGAAGTCAGAAGCCCGTAAGACTGACAAACAGTTTTACCAACGGGTATAATCGTGTTTAAAAACTGGAATACGAGATACTGATGGTATGGTAGGTATGATAACTGGAATACAGAATCTGTATTCCAGTTATCATACCTACCATACCATCTGATGATGAATATCACAAGTAACAGGACCACGAGAAAAGACGAGTTGCTTATTATACTTATTAGGAACAGACTTGTAATGTGGAGTAAATTAATCAAATTCCCAGACTCGGAAATGCTTCATTGCGCGCTTTGTCTATGCATCTGTTATAATTTTGCAAGTATGTACATTATATTTGCACAAACCTTGACATTGTGTGAAGCTATATTGTATGCAAAATGCATTGTGAATAAACATCAGGGGTTATTTATTTGACCACAATTCTGGTAAAAAGGAACTGCGTTATTTACTTATGAGTATATTGTCTTGGTCATATAATTAATGAACTCGACCTTTTACCAACATGCTGTTTCACTCTGTATGGCAAAAGATGCCACATTTAGTTTTTGGAACGATACGATAGGCCACTTCTAGTGTTATAGTTTGACCGGAACCGCTGTATCGCGCCTTAAGAATGCGTGGCGTGGCGGGGAGCGGGACGCCGCGGCGTCCCACCCTCCGCCACGCCGCTCATTCGGTCCGCTCATTCATTCCGCTCATTCGTCAACGCTCACGACGCGCTGTGAGCGTTGACGAATGAGCGACCTGCACTGCCCCCCGTCTCGCCACGCACATACCTATGGTGCTGTACAGCGGTTTCGGTCAAAACAATAGAAAAAGTTCGGTTTTTTAGCGTTGTCTCTGCCATTAGTGCCACTCATAACAGAGTGTAAGTCTTTCTAAAGCTAGAGATATGTAAAAAAAATATCAGAGTTATGCCAACAATACCCATTTCTATTCCAGTGTGGTCCACCTACTGGTCAACCTACTCGTGCAACTCTTCCTCGGAGTACCCTTAGAGATGGTGCATCGATGGTGGCGGGTCACCCTGGTCTACCTGGCCGGGGTGGCGGCAGGGTCCTTAGCAACCAGTCTGACAGACCCCAAGGTGTATCTAGCAGGTGCTTCGGGAGGCGTGTATGCGTTGATCGCTGCTCATGTGGCTACTATCATCGTGGTGAGTTTTGATGCAGTTATTGTTTTGTTTTTCGTGCTACTGTTAAACATCTTCAAGTGTGTTTGCGGCGAGATTATATCCATATATTGTACACGTTAAAATATCTTTAGTCACGTTTAGGATTGTGTGCTCTGTTTATTTTTGTAAAAATGTGGTGATGCGTTTACTTTCAAAATGTTTGCTGATTAAAACTGTAGTTAGTAGGTGAACTTTAACTGTGTACATTTATTTAATAAGTGCTTGCATTAAGATGTTATCCGCGGTAGTGAAGACGGTAAAAAGACTGTTCTTCTAAAACTGTTGTACAAAATACGTGATAAAAACGATGAAATCAAGTGTTAGGATTCCCTGAACAATCTTGATCCCTAATGACATAGAACAGACGAGTCGCCAAATGATATGACATTATTCACTCTAGCTCTTCCATCTGCTGAATTTGTCAATCTCAAAAGCTTTCCCCCTAATAATTTCCACCTGTACATTCCAGAACTGGTCGGAGATGGAGTTCGCGATCATCCAGCTGCTGGTGTTCGTCCTACTGGCGGCTGTGGATATCGGCACGGCGGTGTATGACCGCTACTGGCGCCACCTGGACCAGAACATCGGATACGTTGCGCATCTGGCTGGCGCTGTTGCCGGTATGTGACATTATTGATGTTATGTGTACATGACACATAACATCACGCCTCCAATCCTCAAAGTGTTAGGCAGAGGTGTACCTATAGTTCATCCACATTTCGCCAGTTATGTTTAAGTCACATGTAATAGGGGCAACCCTATTGCCACCAATCAGGCACAAATCCAGACTCCAGGCTGCTACTGAGAAATTCTAGACGGAAAACCCATAAACACTGCCCTACCTGGGAATCAAACCGAAGCCAGCCCAGCAAGGACCTAATGGGATGCATTTTCAAACATCTTTCCTTTGTTTTTAAAAATTTCATGATTTTAAAAGAAAGAAAGCATTATTTGGACACAGCTCGTGAAATACAAATAACAAAATAGTATTTCAACATTTTCAACAATAATAGTGTGCGCCAAAAAAGTTTTAGACTAAGCGACTCTGCCTTATCTGTCAATGAATGAAGGAATTTATGGCTTTGACTAACTAGATTATCCACTTTTGTTTTCCAGGTCTCCTAGTAGGCATCGGAGTACTCCGTAACCTAGAAAAGAGGAAATGGGAGAAGCGTCTCTGGTGGGCGGCAGTCCTACTGTACTGTTCTCTGATGCTCGCTGGCATTCTCGCCAACATCTTCTGGACAGCGAGGTTCCAGCCTAGCAACTAGCTTTAGTGACGTCACCGTTCTAAGTCTGAACCTACTGTGAGGTACCTGATGTGGATCACAGGCTTCTTGTGTTTATATGAAGTGGCTTTTATGATAAAACGAGTATATATCGATGGACTTGAAGGTATAAGGAATTGGCGTCTTTTGCAAACCATTTATTCAGCAAAGAAGAACACCGTTTCCGCAATTGTTTGTTTAGAATATTCTAGTTCAAAATGACCCATCGAATGTATGTCCGTTGCATGGCCTTTTAATACAGCCTTATTGGATTTAGGTATACTATAGGAGTTGTTAAGGGGGATGCGCCAAGGTAGCCCGCGAAATTCAAATACACGTTTTTTGTAATTTGCAAATCAGTGCCAGGTTGTATGTTGATTAAAATATGATTCGCGACCATAAAAAATATGGCTTTACAGAATTATAACCATTAGATAAGTACAGGAATTCAACTGATGATCAATGATTCTACAAATAAATATTTGATACGACCGCGAATCATATTTAGATCAACATACATCCTGACACCGACCTGCAAATAGCATAAAACCTAATAAAATTTGAAATTCGCGGGCTACTCTGAAGCTTTCGCCTTAAGGTTTTTTGAGAAAACTAAGCCGTGTTAGATTCAAAACATAATATATTGATGCGAATAAAACTTTATTGCTCTCTTGGCGATATTTATAAATAATATTAAAATATCTACGGCCCGCGTAACATATGAACTAGTAAAGAAAAAAAAAGCTAACATGTATTGAATATTTTTTCTATAATGGAGTAGATTTTGCAAAAGTAACTTAGTATTTTCTGAACTGAATACTGTGGCCTATTTCTGTCGTACCTAATATTGCTATTTTTGGAGCTTTCTATTAGTAAATTATTAAATAGGTATTGTAATTTATACGCCTCATGTAAAGTCAGGGAAATTAATTGGTTATTAAATTGACAACCAACTTTAATTGTCCGTATATTCAAATCTCAACTATTTGTTGTATGAAATGGCCTTAACCCGGCAAATGATATGTGGGTCAAATTTTATAAACGATTAATTTTCCTGACTGTATTAAGCATAATGTAATGAACTTTATAGACTACGTAAAAGGCCATTCCTATACAAATATTGTGATGGGATTAGTCTATTTTCCTACCTAAACGATGATTTAATTATTATATTTCACAAATGTAACAATAGATCATTTTAATTTAAAAAAAATATGCAGAATTTGACCCGAATCTTGAAAGTTTTATGTTATTATCGAACAAAACAATTACAACGGAGAAGTTTTATCGAATTTTGTATTAAAAAGTATTTAAAAAAGAATGTAAGTTTATACCTCCTTTTTATAAACGTTAAAATAACATTCAAATTACTGCCTTTTCATAATAATAGATACTTAGTGCCTTTTGGGTATTCAATATAAGATATAAAAGATTTTAAAGGGTTCTTCTTGTATGTAAGCATGCATGTATTTTTGTACGTAATTTTTCTCTCCCGGCTTTTTAAGAGTACACTAAAAATAAGTTGATTTGTTATGAGTTTGTGGAATGTGATGTGATATCACCATGCTTATAGTCTTTGCAAATCACGAGCGCGCGTCATGTGACTCTTATGTCATTGTTATAAGATATAAATTGCAATGATTCGCGTTCGTGAAATGTAACAACTATTTATTATGTATTGTGATGTCATTGTACAGTATTGTGTAACTGCAGTATTGTTCTGTGCCGTCCTGTAGCGTTGCCATAGAAACGATACTAGCTTAGTTTTTCTTGTATGTAAATAGTCGTAAGAATGTGAATGCTTGTTTATAAGGAGTTATCTTACTTTAGCTATTTTTAGTATGCTGGCTTTGATGATGTAATAAAAGAAAACCGCTTGCCTACATGTATTGGCCCCAATATTGAATCAAATGTCATATTGGCGCCAACTACTTCGCCAAATTGGTGGAGACAGGATTTTTGATCAGGTTTCACTATAAGGGTGCGTACGAATTGAGCAATAATACAAAGATCGCAGTCAAGAAAATGTATTAGTCCTAATCGATTTCAAGAACAAGGCATTTGAAAACCTTATTTACTAGCCCTGTAATATTAATTTAATTTTAAATACCCGGTCGAGTTAACAGTACAGGGGGCCTAGACAAAATCCCTTTTCCGTAAGCGTTAACGCCAACGGAAAGATCAAATTGTATGGAGGTGACAGCAGCAGTCACGTGACATCTCTAAAGCTAATGTCAACTCCATACAATTTGATCTTTCTGTTGGCGTTAAGGCTTACAGACCCTAGACAAGTGACAATCGCCTCGAAAGCGTTTCGTATTTCTACAACGACTTTCAACAGAATTGACATAAGCTTTTCGATAGCTTATGTCAGTCCTATACATTTTTGCCTTTTCCATCATCGTTATCGCTGATAGAATGTCACTTTGTCTAGGGCCTGAGGAAAGCTTAGGTTTCTCCTTATGTAATTGGCGTTTTTCTGTGAGTGTATCGATTCGCTTTTTTTATTCAAGACAATGTATGCGTTCATAGCCTATTATCCAATGTATACGCACCCATAATCAGAAGAGTTTAGAATGTGTACATCAGTTTAAAAGGGGGACTGAACGAGTATTATCCTACGAATTAAATTTAAAGACATTATTTACTAGCTTCGCTTAAGTTTCTGTACTTTAAGAGCTGCTTAAAAAATGTATTTATTTCTGCAGTTATAATGTTGCTAAATCAATGTAATTCTATTTGTAAATAAATAACTTCGGGGCCAACCTACACCTCATAAAGCAGTATTATTTTAATATTACTTCACAGTGGAAAAGAGATGCAGCAATACGTCCTGTATTGCTCCATCTCTTTGTCACACTGAAGTTTCATTGAAATAATACTACTATTAGAGGTGGTTGGCCCTCTGAACGCACAAACTTATGACTTTCATACAGTCAAAAGACGTATTTTACCCATATTTTACCTACAATTTGTTCCTAAATCTAACATGGAATATTATTTCTGAAGACTTCAGTATAGCACAATATCAGCACATTATATACGTTAATTTTAAATACTATTGTACGTATGTATGTTAAATCCTAATAGTCGTATAAGGTATGAACGTGAATCAAAACACATCACGTGCCTTATTTTACAAACATTGTACATATTTACTAGTTTCTATGCATTTACTGTCGATGTTTCTACATTTAAATAATATTTTTTGTATACAGATGTAATATTTTTTGTATATTTCCTGTGTTGGGTGTTGTTATTGTTTTTAGAGTAAAAAAATGAATTTGAGCGTATTTGTTAGCTGCTAGACGTCTTGTAATTGCCATTAAATTGTATTATTTATGTTTGTTATGTATAGAGATGTATGTGTAATAGTAATGTGGTGTATCGGCTCTTGTTTTGTAACCTCTTTAGGCAGTTTACACGATGGCCAAAGATGGCTACACTTTGATTTTCATTTGTTCATTGCTGAACTGAATATCACTGGTACCAGGCAAAGTATGTGTTTTCTATTCCCTACTAGTTGACCCGACAGTCCTGTCCAAACAACAATTCACACAAAAATTGCTTAAAAAAAAGGACGTTCAGTTTTTTTCCCAAATTTGAACATTTACAGGGAAACTTTCCCAATTTTTATTTCCATAAAAATGTAATTCGGACTAAGTATTGCGATCATTTGCCAAACAAAAAATTGACAAGTCGGTCCAGCCGTTCTCAGTGATACGCTTATCAGAAATTCATTTTAATAGTATAAAATTATAAATAATCCTCCAAGATATAAATTAAATTTTCTACATATTATAAATACCATAATTCACCTATGATGAAGATTCTAGTTGTTGCTATGGGCATGATGTCATAATACCCTCATTTTCTCAAGTATGTTCGATTTTACAGTCGATCAAATGGAACTGCATTGATAAAGAGTATCTACTGATAATCAGTAATTCGTCGTTATCTTCCAAAATTGGCAGTTGTTTTAGTTTGCAATTTTGAGGAATAGCTCGAGAACGTTTATATAAAAATAAGCAGTCATGCCATGCATGACTGCTTATTTTGCAGGACTGCCGACAGAAGTGAAAACTTAAAACTGATATTAGCGCCATCTATATTCTATACCACAGCAGAAGTTTTCCCTTCAAAAAAGTGACAGCAAAGAGGTTTACAAGCCAAGAGTTTAATTGTGTTCATGTTAGTCTTTATGTTGTATTTATTATTTTAAGAGTTAAGATTACTAAGTCTCATTTTAATTTCTATACAATTTTATTTTAAAATTCGACGTAATCTGAAGCCAAACTATATTTCCCGCTGAAAGCATAAAGCCCCATTATAATAGATAGCTTTAACAGGATTTTTTTGGGCTTTAACTCCCTTGCCAAATAATGTTCTGAAAAAACGATCAAAGATATACAATATTCCAAAAATACGCATAACATACAGTACCTTGAGATTATACATATAGCATTATTGTATTTTCATTATGTAAAGTTTATTTCTAAGTGAATTTGTTAGGATAAGTTCCTGTGTTATCTTGTAGCTACCTACCTACTGTTTTATTGCACAATACTTTGTTGTATGATTTTAGATTATTAACGGCAGAAAGGAAAGAGATAATAAACTGCATTATTTTTATATCTGTTGTTTTAATTTTAATATTGACATTTCATTACACCTCAAACATGCCAAGATATACACACATACACACAAAATGTAGAAGTAAAAATCCTATTGGTCAAAAACTGCACGACTTGGGGATGCACTCCCGTTCCCAGATTTTTTAAAAGATTTTTTGAATAATATACCTTATGGTTAGGTACTGAAACACTGGTACTGGTACTGTTACTGAGCATATGTTCTGCGATTTTGGCGGTCTCTCCAGTTCTGGAGCCATAACGCTTGATGGCGCACTTCTCCCAGTCTGCTCCGACTTTCGGTATCTCAGTTCACTCGTGCAAAGCGACGGCGAAGTAGATCGGGCGGTTAAGCACAGAATTAACACTGGATGGATGAAATGGTGGCAGGTCACGGGAACAATCTGCGACTCCCGCATTCCCCTTAAACTTAAGGGGAAGATATATAAAACAATAGTTTGTATGGATCAGAATGTTGGGCCACAAAAGGGATGAATGAAAGGCAATTGCATGCAGCTGAGATGAGAATTGTGGTGTTACACGAATGGATAGAATAAGAAACGAATACATAAGAGGAAGTCTGAAAGTGGCACCGGTGACTGAAAAATTGTGCGGAAATCGGTTGTCATGGTATGGGCACGTGATGCGAAGGAATGAGGAAAATGTTGTGAGGAAAGTTTTGGGTATGAATGTCGATGGCTATAATAGTAGGGGAAGACCAAAGAAACGATGGATGGACTGTGTGAAAGATGATATGGCTAGAAAGGGGGTGACTACCGAGATGACGGCTAATAGAGAAGTATGGAAGAAAGGGACATGTTGCGCCGACCCCAAATAAATTGGGATAAGGGCAGGAGAATGATGATACCTTATGGTTAGGTCACTAAAGTGCAAGAACGCCAGAGAGACAGATTTTTGTTTTTGTGTCGCTGTTCGTACAACTTCGCATTTTAAATTACTGAAAATAAAGTGTGTTATTCAATGTCATTCATCACCATTTGGTAAAAAATATAATAAGTAAAGTTACCTCTATCAGCCTAAAGCCGTGTACTGACCGGTGTTACGGGGTGTAATGTAACATGTTACAAAGCGAGCATTCGTGCAGTCAGTGCATGGAAACGAGCAGGAACACGCGAGAAACGACCGTAACGTAACATGCTCGCTGCGAATCGTCCCGCAACGCCGCGCCGGTCAATATACGGCTTTACCCTAGTCGGCAACTAGCAAAACTTCATGAATAAGGGTTCGGTTGAAAACTGAACTCTCCTACTTTTATGGGCCTCACAATGGAGTAGTATTATAATATCTTTGCAACGGATATGAAAAATAAAAACGATTTTAGAAATCTCTACGTAAGTCAACATCAGGTCAACATCATACAAAAAACAGGCAATCTTTTTATTAGAAATAGTACAATACATAAAACGAAACGCAACAATATGACACGTCAAACAACACACTGCTTAGAATGATACCAACATAAAATAAGTTCCATCAAATGAGGGTCTCCGTACTGGAATACTGAATTTGATTTGGTTTGAATTTTGGAAACTCAGACCAACAAAAAAAGGAAGACGGAGCACGCCGTACTTACATCAAAAGTGAAGCCACAAAACCATGCTCCTGAAAGTAAACACACAGGCTCACGTACACATCTACACTAAAACCATACTCATCGCTCCTAGTACATCACGAGTCGTCGTCTAGTTAACATCAATAAAAAAAATAGAATTATGTCTTCCTGTGTAGTAAAAACTTGTAAAAACAGCAAATCACATAAAAAGTCTCACGGAATCACTTTTCACTTGTACGTACTTGAAATAACATCGTTTTTTAATTAAGGGTCGTTTTTTAATTTTAGGTTACTTGGAACAAAAAACCCCAACGAATGAATGAATGAAAGCAGTGACATCACGTGGGAGAGTTGCCATAATGTGATTTCAAATTTTCCCATTCGATTAAAACCGATTTAAATTATTTCTTATTTCGAGTAATTACATTCCTGTTTTCTTTTTTAATGTTTTTATATTTTAGATTTCCAAGTAATACTGAATCTAAAAGTAAATGGATAGTAGCTATACGAAATAGCTATGTATTTTTTTTTGTTTTTGTTTCGGAATAGAAGTCTTTCTTATCAATCGAGTTATAATACCATATTCAACAATATCTTACTCGTACAATATTATGCTACCCATACTACAGTTATTCCCCAAATTATAGGGAAAAACTTTCACAAATGACAACCCTTTTTACACACACATAGATAAAAAGGTGGCTTCACTTTTGATGTTCGCAGTGCTCCGTTATCCTTTTTTTGTTGGTCTGAGTTTGGAAATCGCAATTGTAAAATATTTTGTTTCGACAGAAAATTGAACATTAATTCAAAATATTTCGTTTGATTTATGGCTAATTTTTAAACATACTTCCACGAAATTCCACAAAGTTTACCATACTCTAAAAATCATGATGACTTTGCAACGTAGGTTCCAACTATCCTCTATAGTGGGTTAGGTTCTAAATTTTATTATTGGTCGATTAGATAAATGGCTGACCAGCAGTTAGTATGTCTTTTAAAAAAAGTGCAAATGATGGTAAACTTGCCAATGGGTCTGGTAACCCAGTCTTTCCCCGTCTGTCCGTCATCCGAACAATGAAATGCGTCAGCTGTCAAAGCGTACAAATACCTATTGTTGCCCTTCTTATCATTTTTGTAATTAATTTACATTAAACGTCGCGCCGCTTACCATGTTTACGGCGATAAAGTAATGTTTATATTCCTACATCGTCTGTAAACGGTAAATACCCTCGCGCACATGACTAGCTCTTTATAGAGGAGCAAACATGTTGCTTGTTCACACGTGTTTATTTGTGTTATTTGCGCTATTTATTGATAGCTGTGTGCCCCGATCTATCGAAGAGAATGACGAACATTTCCTTGTGGCCCCTAAATATCCCAAATACGATGATTTGGTGAAGTTAACTAGTGAATTGGAATCGACGTACCCGGATCTGATTAAGTCGTACTCTATAGGGAAGTCCGTACAAGGACGGCAACTGTTGGTGCTGCAAATAAGCGAGGATGTTAAGTCGCCGCACTATGAGCGGCCGTCGTTCAAGTATGTGGCCAACATGCATGGTGATGAGTCTGTTGGCCGCCAGTTGATGATATACTTGGCCCAATATTTGTTGGCCAACTATGGAAAAGATGACCGAATCACGAAGCTGGTGAATACAACTGATATACACTTGATGCCGTCGCTGAATCCTGATGGATATGAGAGCAGTGAGGTAAGGAACATTATTGTTAATTTTGAATGTATTCTTATAAGAAAGGGGTCTGTCAGTATAAAGTTTGAGTCATTTCAACAGGTTTTTGTGTATAACTTGTATATGCTTACATAACTTGTTAGTACCACTGTATAAATTAATATTAAATATTGAATATGTTTATGTTAATGCCATTATCTATTTTTTTTAATTCTATGGTAATATGTTCAATATTAACTCAAACTCAACTTCAACTAAAACACCCTCAAATCTCAAGTAGGTATAATTATTATTTCCTAAAATTTTAGGTGACTGGAAAACCCATTGTCTCTGGCTCCCTAAAATATTAATTTATCCTAACATCCTTTTTGTATAATACCTTCTTGATGTTAATAAATTGCCTGCCAATATAAAATCAATATTAATATGTGCATTTTTTTTATAGTATAATTTTTGAATCATCCAAGTTTAAAGGAAACTTTGTGAATCACTTTAGTAATTTAAAACTGGAACTGTGACATACATAGATTTAAAACTCTTTTCATTCTAAATTTATAAACTATTATTCATTTGCTTAGTTAAATTTTTTAGCTGTAGCTGTTTGTGTGTTATTACGGAGATTTACTTTTAACACCATCATCGACATAACTTGTTTATTACAGAGCTGTTTTATTTGTCATTTTAAAAGTTATTATAACTTCATATCAATGGTTAATTCATGAAACAATTCTAAATATGTTACACAAAAGGAAAATATGTATAAGTAATAATAATTTGCTTATAATTGGAATCCAATTCAATTAAGTATAATATTTTACCTGTACTCCTACTTTATATATGGAACATACATAAACTCACACCCTCTTCCCAAGGGGGTAGGCAGGACTCCTATTACGGTGTATGTATTATTATTTTCATTTGAATAAAAATTTATGAAACACCAGTTTTAAATTAAAAAGTTATCTGATCTGATTTCCTCACTTTATTACATGCTCAACATTTACATAACCAGAGAGAATTACATTCATCAAGTTCTTAATACAACAGTAACAAATAAGAAAGTGACCTACTCAAGGTTATGTAACATTTTTTTAAAACATTCCCTACAATCACTAGATAGTTTTTCTGAAAGTTTTGCACTAAACAAAAAGCAAAGCAGACTTTAATAGAAATACTTCAATCAATCCACCAAGCATTTTCTAATTATGTTGGGGTTGGCTTCCATTTTAACGAGATGCAGCTGAATACCAGTATTTTACATGGCGCGCCTGCCTATCTGACCTCCACAACCCAGTAACTAGTTAACACAATACAAAAAAAAAAACTATAAATCGTATATTATTGTTTATGTTAAATTGTGATTATAGCTTGAATTTAATAACAACATCAATTATATCCATAATTCAGTTTACCCTTGGACGAGTTTATCTTCAGTTCTGATTGAGTTCAAGTTGTTTTGTTATTATGAATGTTATATAATTTAACTCAAGAGATTAATTTACAATTTTAATTGTGCTGATAATTTTTAAGATATAATCCCATTCTTTAAATTTAAGTTATGCAGCTTTTCATAATTATATGCTAGAACTAGCAGCGCCCCACGGTTTCACCCGCATAAGTCCTGACCCCGTGGGCATATCGGGATAAAAAGTCCTATGTGTTAATCCAGGTTATAAACTATCTGTGTACCAAATTTCATCCAAATCCGTTCTCTAGTTTTTCTGTGAAAGAGTAACAAACATCCATTCATCCATCCTCACAAACTTTCGCGTTTATAATATTAGTAGGATGTTTCCAAAGCTGGACCTCCTGTCTATGAAAGGGAGCAAGCCTTAATCTACAGTGGGGGCCTAGAGCCGGATGGTGGATGAAGCTTTATCTGAAAACATTGTAAAAACCAATTATTTTATAAAAGAGCCTCTTGCCAGCTCTTCTCCTCAGGAAACTAGCAATTGGAAAACCGTGCACCTAGCTTCTGTTTAATAAATTCATAATGTGCCTAATACAAACTGAATCAAAACAGCAATAATGATAGTGCTCGCCAGGTGGAATAGATACAAATTGAATACCATAAAATAGGATATGTAAATAGGTAAAATTTGCATGACAAACATAACAAATCAAACAATCATGGTACATATATGCTTTTCATCTGTGCATTGTTACATGGCCTTTGTTTAAAATAGATTTTTATTATTATTTATCTTATGATCTACACGCCACAGTGCAGAGCATGTGTGGTCATTAGTAGTAATTAGACGTTTGTAGGTCATATTCAGAGCCATTATTGGCTGTAAGACATGCAAGCTTTTATCAAAAACCATTTTATAGTCTGGCAGGACGGCCAGGTATAGAGAGCTAAGGATATTTGGGGCGAGGGGAACGAGTGGGGAGAGCTACTTAGGTATAAAATAAAAATAGTATGAGTAACTACATGATATTTCCAAACTTTTTGTGTAACAGAAACACAAAATATTAAAATTTTCTCGATAAAAAAATATCACGAAGTTACCTCTAATTTTCACGTATTTTCGATTTGTACTTAAAATGCTAATGCCTATTATGATAAAAATTAGATGATTATATGTATTAAAACAAGGCAAAAAAAATTGTGTAGGCTTTTTTTTTAATTCCTTTTATTTTTGGTTTTATTACGAATCAAAGCTTGTAGGACTTACGACGTTCTTAGTTCGTGGAAGAAGCCATCTTCCGTCGCACATTACGGGAACTTCAAGCATATTTTTGTTTCACAAATCAGTAGGCGTCGCTCTGTTGAGACGAGAGGACTGCGCTCAAATTTTTAGCTGCGCTGAGATATTATTTATTTTCGTAAATAATATTTTCGTAATTTATCACATTCCACAAAAGAAACTGAGACATAGAAAACATGAAATAAACACTAAAACCACTTCCAAAACGAATATTACAAGTGTTATTGATTGATAAATAAATAAATACCGAGTCTAAATAAACATATAAAATTCAATGTTGATATTTGAAAACTCAAGATGATACATTTTATTTGACAGATTTTTGACTGATAGCTATTAGCACGGAGTATAGAAAGAAGTAGGTACAACTAGCGCCATTGTTCTGTATTGCGGTGAATTTTCTTGCGGAGAAAATTTACAACATAGCCAACGAGCCCATTCTACGTTCATTTGAAAGTTCGCACTGGAGATTAAATCTTATTGCGATATACTCAGGATCCAAATTCGTTTACTCCCACTTTTTTTGACAAACTTCTTGTAAGGTGACCCTTAGACGAACAATTGGAGCGACTGACCTAAATAAAACTTGTTTAGAATAATACCTTTATTCTTCGGTTATCGAACTCGAACAGATTACGTATGACTCCGGATTTTTAATTGGTCTGTCCGTGATGTCTTGTTTATATCTCTTTATTTGGCTTTTTTGTCGTAGTTGGGTTTTAGTTTTTACCTGACTGCGGCGAAGCAAAAAGGAGGGTTATGATTTTGAACGGTTTCTATGTATTTATCTATGTCTGTTCCCTCATATTATCTTCTAAAAGACTTATCACAATTTGACAAATGAGGTATCGTTGGAAGCTTCTTGATCGTCCGCTGGTCATCGGCTATATGAAGACCAAAGCACAATCAGTCACACACACACACATACACTCATACACACACAATCCTACAACACACTCACGTACACACAAAACACACAAACATACATAAACCACTCACGAGCAAGCATGCATGCACTAAATTTATATTGTTTTAATTTTATTGCATAAATTGTTAAGTTTAAAAAAAAAACGGGTGAAGACACTGGCTCCTGTAACACAGGTTCCACCTAGCTCAGGAGTCAGGGCTTCAAATTAAAATGTAACAACATTTTATGTCAGTAAAACATTTTTTATTATTTTATTTTTATTTACATTAAATTGAAAATGGCGCCCTCTAGGTGACATATCATGAACAACAAAAAATATTTTTTAATCATACCATGTTGGGTATCAAATGAAAGGTTTTAATTAGCACATTTAAAAAATATATATTATAACCCCAAAAAAAAGCAGCGACAATCAAGACGTATACTGCCATATGTTATGTTAACGCGTGGGATGATAAGTGCCGCTTCACGCGCCGCCGCACCGTAAATAGAAAAACGTCAGACGCGCCGCGTGACGCCACATTGCACGCGACGCGCCACGCCCCGCGTCTCCGTAAATGAGGCCTAAAGCAACTTGGCATGTTTTCAAAGCTACAATTTCAACATTTACAACCATACTAAACTTTCTACTAAGGGACTAGTTATAACAAGCGCCCGAGACGCGCATTTTGTACGCTGCGTTTCGGGCGCTCAATAAAATTGTATGAATTCCTATGTAACGAATTTTATCAAGCGCTGCAGTCTAAGCGAGCGCCCATGCCGGGCGCCGTTAGGCCTGCACATGTCGCAACTTGCCACTCTCAACTTGCATCTCCGTTGTGCGATTTACAAATAAGACTGGGAGAAGGTATGCCGCGGGCATCGCTTCATCGAGAATTGCTGCTGTGTGCGCCGCCGTGATGAAACACCGCGTGTGACGCGGCTATGCCATTCGCGGGCTCCGCCGTAAAAAACGCTCCATTTCAAACAAACGCGTGTAAAATCGCGTCTCCGTAAACGCACTCATACAACGCCATATGTTTGAATTCAGTGTGGGCCGCGCCGGCCAAAGCCACGCGCGACTCCTCGCGTCTCCGTAAATGAAGCCTAACCGTGCCCTTGACGCTTGGACGCGAGTTCCTTTTTCACTATTTTTCCTTGTCATTTTCTCCGCATTAGTAATAAACTTAAGAGAAACACGGTTCAAAAGTTACAACAAAATGTGGAAATCTTGTTGCGTTTGACGAGCGTCCAAAACGCGCCGGGCGCGCGCCCAAAACAGCGCAGGTACTGAGCCGCGTACCTCGGGCCCTTGTTATAATTAGTCCCTTTGGTACTTTGGCACCCATTTACATAGATGAATAGATGTCAATTCTTTTAGTGGTGAAGCCGACAATCCTTCATTTATTTCTTTTGTACAGAACTCGGCCTCTTTTTCACATGTTTCAAATGTTTTCGAAGGGGATTGTTCGCGTCTGGCGCAGGAAAGGTTTTCATGACACATGCCATATTCGTTGCACAATACAGTGCAAAATTCATTATACGAATATTATTTTTTACTTGGGTATCACTTTGCACGATCCTCCAAAGAGAGAAATCCACGATATAGCATTATATTTATTACTTGGTAACATAGTTTTCCACAAAGACGTCATTAGGTACAAATTGTACAAGGTCCTAAATAAAATTTGGTTTCATTTAAATTTGAACTTTTTCACGTCAACATTGAGTTTCTAGTTCCAAAACATGAACATGATCCATAGTTCTGAATTCAAGCTTAGCGTATCGTATAAGCAAAATAAACTGTCAATACACGCCCCCTTAAGGGCTTACCCTACCTCAAATTGCTTAGCATGGTCCATACTGCAGCATTAATTTTGAAATAAATATACATATTATGTTAAAGTTGAGGATTGATGCTAGGTCCTATGTTTGACGAAAACACGATTACATAAAATTTTCTCTATAGAAAAAAATCCAAAGTTACCTCTAAACCGTACTATAAACCGCTGGTATTAAAAAAATAATTCAAATTAGATCATGAAACTTTGCATAAAATAACTGAACTAACGATAAAGCAGACCTTATATTTTTTTTTAAATGACTATTATATTCATCGTAAAAAGCAATTACCTAAACTATTCGAGGCTTGAGAGCCGCCAGCACCCCACTCCGTCTCGCTCTCACTCAGGGGGCCAAGTCTACTAATTTACAAACGTGTCGGTGGTCTCACAATGATCAGTTTTTGACAGATATGCCATACAAAATCTGTCAAAAACGAATCATTGCAAGACCACTGACACGTTTGTAAATTAGTAGACTTGGCCCCCTGGCCGCGAGTATGGTGCGAGCGAAATAAAATCTGAGGTAGGGTACGGCCATAACTTAGATTAAAAAAAAATGCATTTTATTTAACCATAAGTCCGTAACCATAATCCGTCCGAAATCATTTTCTATGCGGCATTTATTATCAACGAGTCGCGGTTTATTTTCAGCTTTTAAATTACCGTGTCGTGTTAGCAGTAACTGCAGTGTTGAACAATACTGATTTAACTGATAAGCATCCGGATTATTATTAATAACAAAAAAAATGCTTGGTTCAATCAATCTGCTTAGCCTTTTCCCAACTACTTTGGGGTCGGTGAAAAAATAATAATAAGGCGGAAATAGGGAAAATGCATGGTTGTGGTTGATGTGGTTAAATTAACTTTTGACAACCCATTCACCCTTGTCCCCTCTGTATATTTATTTAACGGGTACTTTTACCTAGTATTTAGTACAGTTTAGTACAAGTAAGACTAGCTTATGCCCGTGGCTTCGCCCTTCTTTTCGAATTCTCGCACGGGAAAGTACTACCGGGATAAAAAGTGGTCTATCTGATTGCCTCATGCAAATCCAATCATGAAAACAGACAGACAGAGTTACTTTCGCATTGATAAAATTAGTGTGGATATAATGTATAGTGGTAAAAATGTATATTAGCTGCCGCCTACACTAACCGCCTTATTCATAAACGCTGCTTAAAGTTAAGTTATGAATTAGCAACTGTTTAACCATACATTTTCGACGTTTATACGACTCTTTAACTTAAAACGTTTATGAATAAGAGGGTAAATCTTAAAAAAAAAGACATTAAGGTTGATGAGCTAGGGTGGCCCGCGAAATTCAAATTTTCTTACGTTTTTTGCAATTTGCAGGTCAGTATCAGGTTGTATGTTGATCTAAATAATATTAGCGCTCGTAACAAATATGAATTTACGGAATTATAAACATTAGAATCAGCAATACAACTCTCTAAGTTCATGAAAGTGCCAAATGTCATGATTTCATGAAATAGTCATTCAATACACTTTCATGAGCTTAGAGAGTTGTGTTGCTGATTTTAATGTTTATAATTATGTAAATTCATATTTGTTACGAGCGCTAATAATATTTAGATCTACATACAACTACTTACCTGCAAATTGCAAAAAACGTAAGAAAATTTGAATTTCGCGGGCCACCCTAGCGCATCCCCCTTAAACTCCTTTTTGGGCAGTCGTGTTATAAAAGTAGCCTAAGTTACTCCTTATAACATCAGCATCAGCTATCAGCCAGCGAAAGTCCCGTCAAAATCGGTCAAGCCGTTTCTGAGATTAGCCGGAACAAGAAGACATTGACAATTTTTTTTTCTTTTTTTTGTTACAAGTCCATTTAAATTATTATGTACTTTCATAAGCATTTAGTAAAATGTACTTTTATAAGCATTTAGTAAAAAGCTGTTACTTTGACATTACAAACAGACACTTCACGGTTATTTATTTGTATAAAATAAAATAATATAAAATAATCTAAGTTGCCAAAAACCTCGTATTCAACAAGAACACTGTGAAACAGCTGACTTTAATCTATCATGCTGTCCATTTCTCTTCTAACCCTTCCTAAGAAATAAGAGTGAGAGAGAGAGAGAGAGAGAGAGAGAGGACTGTCATATCACCTTCTTGACTTAACCAAGGAAATTATGATTGCTACTGCATCTACATTGTACAATAGGTCAATCACTTCACTTCAGATAATAGAATGCTACTACATACACAATGAAAGTTTCCACCTACTTTTGAAATGCACCACAAAACCTAAAACATACCTTAACTTGATCAGAAATATAGTCTATAATTGAATGTCTCAGTTACTTTAAAAGTGCACTAGAAAACTTAAAACATACCTTAAATGTACTAGAAATAAAGTCTACAATTGAATAATGTGTAAATTAATTGACCTGAAGTTCATTAATCGCCTTAATTATCAAGTTCAGTACATTATGTAGTTACGCACGGCCGACGCATCACATGATGCGTTCAGTATTGATAATTGCACTATGTATTCATATGCGCTTCTGGCTGCTATCAACCTGCTACACATGGGCCTCCTAGTAACCGTTATTATATGTACAATAATGAACGGTTAAAGAGAAAATTGTCGTAAGTAGTAACTACGCTTTAGTAGACAGATTGGTGATCGTAACTTTCTATTATTGCCTCCTATGCTCGGATATTTTAATCATCTTAGCTTAGGTAAGAGAAGGACAAATATATTAGCTTCCATGATTGACTATACCTTCTTTAACCATACCGACTGGCAGATTCCGGTTCCTGGTCAACCCTGTCAGCTCCGCTAATAAGATACAGGTGACTTGAACTGGGTTGGCTCTACTATTATATCGATATTTGAGTCGATAGAATAATGAACAAAATCTTTTAAAAGCTGCTGCCTGTTGCTTAAATTAGTAGGTAACTAGGTACTATATAGTTTCCTATTCTAATTAAACATACGTTAGCGAGCTTGTATGACGTGAACACAAATTCGCGTGACCACCTTATTACCGATCTAACGATATTTCACATACCAATGTGAAAGTGAGAAGTGGGAATCCCAAACTGCGGAATGGTCAAAAATCTTGAATTTAAAAGTCAATCAATCTGCCTAGCCTTTTCCCAACTATGTTGAAGTCGGCTTCCAGTCTAACCGGATGCAGCTGGATACCAGTACTTTACATGGAGCGACTGCCTATCTGATCTCCACAGCCCAGTAACTGGGTAACCCCATAATAAGATTGATTGTCAAACTTTCGGGCTCCTGATGTCCCATAACGACATCAAACATCTACGAATGACAGCCGGGACCAACGGCATAACGTGCTTTCCGACGCACAGAGAAGTCTCGGTATGTAAAGATGGACCAACAGCGGCAAGCGTAGCTTAACCTGATGGATCCACCCGTGCTGCTGTTATAACTTAGCTACGAGCTTCTCTTCCTCCTTTTGAATTTAAAATTAGTCAATGAAATGATGTCCACGTTGTTAAAGGCCTTTCCACGCTGCATATGCATATTACCACTCGGTACCGAAGACCTACGGAAAGTCGCGAGAATCCGCTGGATGCCGAAATCGCAGTGATAAATGTATCACCCAGTCTAGCGTTGGACGTCCTTCGGCTGAAATTAATATATACATATTACTAAGAAAAGAATACTCTCTATTATGCACCATATTTTTAATTATTTTCATTGTTAGTATTATGGTTTTAATTGATGTATTGTTTGTATAGAAAAGTTACGCATAATTATTATACTTACAGTTATATATACTTATATTATTTCTAAGTATGTATGTTCAGTTAAATTTCGAATTCACAATCATAGTTTCTATAAAAAACTTGTACATCCCAATTATTGTCACACAGGGACAGGGAGAGACAGACACAGATAAACCATTCTAAAAAATATGAACGCCCCTTCACTAAACTAACTTTTGAAATATGCATGCAACCTGCATGCAACAAGCAGTGGAGGGGTGTGCGTGTGCAGTTTTAAATTAGACGAACTCTACGTCATTACGAGAGGTATTTGCTGAAAATCCACACCGTTGACAATAGGTTCATCAGAAGTCACAGCATTTTGCTGAGCATCGACCTGTTCTTACGCAGATGCGACGAGCGGCTTAATTGTTCGCTATTGTTGTTTGTTTGTAACAAAAGTAGTTGTTTTTCCACTCTGCAATCGGCATTTTGTTTTGTTTGTTTGTTGTCATTGACATTTGCCAATGACGTTACACTGATTACGTAATATAAATTATCTTTGGTCTCTGGACTCCCTGGGTCTGACTTCAGCAATAGATAAAATTCACAAACTTCTACTGCTTGAATACGAGGCTTTTGGCTAATTTGTATGTGTATTTTATGTTTTCTTTTTTGTAATTTGCGTTTTCTTTGTACAGAATAAACAAATTTTCTTTCATATAAATTACAGATATTAATGTATAAATCTTACAGAGGATGTCACAATGGACGGTCTTATCACTAAAAGCGATCTTTTGCTGAAAATTTTCGGATGGAACACTTTCCATAAACTATTAAATACTCAACTTTGCATATATTCTTATAAGTTACTGAGAATAATACTTAACCATTATCTTTCAGGAGAGTAGCTGCGAGTCCCTCAGGGAATACCTAGGCAGAAATAACGCTAAAGGCGTGGATTTGAACAGGGACTTCCCTGACCAGTTCGACAAGAACAAGTCGAATGATGACGAGTACTTGTACGGTGGCCGGCAGCCTGAGACTGTGGCGCTGATGCGATGGGTGACCAGCAAGCAGTTTGTGTTGTCAGGCAATCTGCATGGAGGCGCTGTTGTTGCTAGTTATCCTTACGACGATTCCAGGTTGGTTTTCTAGAATTCAAATATTTTAGACAATCACATAGTAATTGTATGTCAGGGAACATAATCACCTGCCAGGGTTGCGGGATGTCCGAAATGGATACCTGGACCTTGTCAACAGGCAACTGAAGGAACACGGGTGGGTTTTAGTCGGTAAAAGTCTGACACGCCCTTACGCTCCACCCAGAACGGGAGACGTCATTTGATGATTTCACAACATCTAATAAAAAAAAAGGTAACATAATCAGCTAGGACGCCCGCTTCCTCTGTGAGCGTTCCTCCTTCGATTCAAAGTGGCAAACCACATCAGAAAGTTTGTCAAAATGATCTTCACTTCGTCAAAAAAATCAAAATTAATCAGTCATCAATCAATATCAATCAATCATCAATCACTTCGGGTTACAGTACTGGGTCGTAGTAGGAATCCATAAGTTCGTCCTTGTTTAAACAATGCATCAAATTATTGTCTAGTTCAAGGTGGTGGTATGTATGTGACTTCAGGTTTAACAATTTTTATTCACAAGTATTCGTATTCATCAAAAGTTTTCTGATTCATGAAAGTGGCCGAATATCGAGCCCTTTGACAGTTGGAGAAGCTTAAATGTCCCGCAGAGGACTGTTAAAGGCTGATGATGAAATTAAATGTTTTTACACTGTGATTAAGCAATGATGCTCATACCCTTTCAGTACCGGCAAGGAGTGTTGCGAAGAGAGTCGTTCCCCCGACGACTCGCTGTTCAAACACTTGGCGAATGTGTACGCGTCTCGCAATGAAGACATGCGGGCGGGCGACACCTGTCCACCAGAGAACTTTGATGGAGGACTCACTAATGGAGCCAACTGGTATTCTGTACAAGGTGAGTAGTTTAAGCTGACCCGCTTGTAGTGTCCGATGGTTCATACAAAATAAAGGAAAGTGATGGTGGAGGATTTTTGCGTTGCGGTGCGGGCCGCCCAAATGTGCGTTAGCCTTGAAAGTCCCTTAAATTCTAGGGAAAAAGCGCCGTCTAGAAAATATGGTAGCTTAACCATTAACTTATGTCTAATGATATGCTCGTTGCCAAATGTCTTCCGAACTGATCTATCATTGTCTAGTTTGGTTATGTATCTATCCCCTGCAAATTTCAGAAGTAGAAGGTGGCCAGGAAGTTATCCATAAAAATGCGTAAAATTGACTATTTTTTTTTTATTCGTTTCATATAAGGATTATTTCATTGTATGGAAAAAAATATCTCATTTTTACTTTTCCAGGTGGCATGCAAGACTTCAACTACGTGCACTCGAACTGCTTCGAGGTGACTTTCGAACTGTCCTGCTGTAAATACCCTCCCGCGGAAGAACTCCCGAAGTACTGGCATCTGAACAAGGATGCTCTTATATCTTTTATTGAGCAGTCGCATATCGGCGCCACTGGTGTTGTGGTTGATGAGGCTGGGGAACCCGTCAAGGTAAATACGAAGAATCCATATTCCATACTAATATTATAAATTCGAAAGTAACTCTGTCTGTCTGTCTTTCTGTCTGTCCGTCTTTCTGTCTGTCCGTCTGTATGTTACCTTTTCACGCCTAAACCTCTGAACGGATTTCGATAACATTTTGCAGGGAGTTAGATGGCATCCCGGGCAAGGACATAGGCTGCTTTTTATCGATATACCACGCGGGCGAAGCCGCGGGCGGAAGCTAGTTTAATATATTTTTTCCAATGAAATACTTTCCCTTTGCTGGGCTGGGCAAATGCTTCCTGCACCCTTATTGCGAAACACATGATCACATCCATTGCTTCATATGTTTGAAAATTGGTCTGCTCAACAACGCAATGAATGTTTTTGAACTGTCAAAATGAAACAAATTATGATTGCTCGTGTTTTACGCAATTAGGGTGCTGGTTCTTCCAGCGGAGCAATTCCCTAGAACGTTCACATTCGTATCGTATTCGCAATATGTCAAAAAACCATAAATTTCATTTTTGACAAGTTTGACAGATCCATCGCAATTCGCATTAAAGTCTGGGCCGTCAATAGCGCCGAAAACGTTGAGTTTAATTTTTTTCTATAAAGATTATATTACCTCCGGTTTCTTTTTTCGATTACAAGCAGGCAAATCAAAATTTTATCACGAGAACCTCTTTGTAAATAGCATATATACTTTAAAACTCTTGGTATCATTTACACAGCTGCCTCTACTAGCGGGCTTTCAATAGTTTCACCGAAACTGCTGTACTCCGCCTGGTATGTGCGCGGCTCACGGGCGGGCAGGGCAGGCCGCTCATTCGGCAACGCTCACGGCCATTCGCCACCCGCAGCGCCACGCATTCCTACGCCGCGGTACAGCGGTATCGGTCAAACTATAACAGGGTATATTGTATGAAAACTTGTGATATTTCCAGAATGTTCAAATTAAAGTGGAGGGCAACGATCACGTCGTGCGTACAACAGATCACGGCTACTTCTGGCGCATGTTGCTACCTGGACAATATAACATCACTGCTGTTGCTTCTGGGTAAGTTAAACATTCATAAAAGTAAAGTATGAGAATACAAGAAGTCTACGTATGATTTATCGTACTTCAATGTTAACTCATAAGTCTCGACGATCGTTGAACTCCTAATATTTCCATAATCAAGATGCTTGGGGGCCAGATTAAATTGGTGACCAACGTGGTTACGATCACTAAAAGCAATGCTTATACCTTGCCTCCCGACAGAAGACTTTCCTAGGCTTTTAGTGCCTGTATCCGACAAAATTCTTGTCGTGTACATGATGAATAATGGTCCTATCTGCAGCAGACACGGTGAAATTTCTTAGCGTTTACAAGCGGCCTTACACCACGACCACCCTTAAAGCTCGTGTCAACTTAAAAACCCGAACATATGTTTCCAGTTACTCAATCCCGCCATACATTACAATAACCGTCCCAGCCAACCAAACGTCGCCCGTCGTCGTCAATATGACTGTGCACCGACACCCGCGCTCGCTGACAGCCGGTAAGTCGCAGCTGCGTTACCATGACAACTCCGCTGTGACCGCACTCACTCACGCGTCGGTGCTGGTCGCCAATCTACTACTTGTGGTAATTGTTGAAGCTTGAGGGGTTTAGAAATGGTGGGTTACACTTTGACGGTCACCCGTAAAAATTAGTAGTATTTTTATGCTGCATTGGCGACCAAAGACTAGCTCAATTGTCGTCAAAAAAAAGTTCGCTAAGGAATCATCATCATCATTTGAGCCGAAAGACATCCACTGCTGGACATAGGCCTTCCCCAAGCACGGCCCACTTTGACCGATTATTTGGTACATTCGTCTCATTCGTAGGTATTTTAGTCTATGCTACAGAGTTATTAGACCTATTGAGGTTCTTGTTTTTAAGATTGTTAAAAAACGTAGAGTGGCCAGAGACAAAATTACTAAATACATAATGTGAATTCTCCGTCCTAGTAACGCGAAACGAATACATCGCGCTAAGAGTTGTGAACATGTGAACTTCGTTTTGTCGTAACGTAACTGACGTCACAGTATGTCTGTCTCTGTCTAGCGAATGGTTTTCGTATTGAATTTCAGATTATTGGTGACCGTCAAATTGTTTTCATGATCTTCATCTGCTTCCATTATTATTACTAACAATTATGTATCGATATCACAACCACAGTAGTAGCAGGGTAGTTGACTATTTTGTTTTCGAATAATTATTACAGTTTTGAAAATAGAACAGACATGAGTCTGTCTGTTAACCTATTTTGAAAAATTTACAACTACGGCGTTTGTAAATATTTATTTTATTGTTCTTAGTTTCTATATAACAATAGTCAACTACCCATTTCCGAGTAATCCACCAATTTCTCGTACACCACAGGGTCTAAATAACCTAACTGGAAAGTTTAATTTTCACTTAGTAATCTTAATGATAGACTAACATCATTGGTTCATTCACTTAACCATGTAGAAAGTTATATCAACCCTATCCCCATTTTATTCTAACAAATTTCCTGAGTATCTCATCTGTACTTTACAGTCCATTTGTAATTTGTAACGATGTGCTTCGAGCACGTTCAAAGAGGCCATTCGGTTCTTTTTTCAATTACAATATGTCGAACAATAATAAACCTAAAACTTAGTCGTACAGTCGATTTTCATTCGTGTAATGGCTGACAACACAAATTCGTGTAATGGCCGTCGTAAATTTCGGCAAGGTTCGGTTTCCGAAGATTTCCGAAGCCAACTTTAAGCATGGTCGACCTGACATAAGAGTTACTCTAGCCTTCACATGGTTGTTTAATAAACTACGCTTCTATTTTGACAAATTTCTTATTAGGGGTAATAATTAACAATTTAATAATAACTTGAATGATGCTATAGTAACCGTGCGTAATTGCACTGGCGAAACATTTACGACAAAAAATGTTGAAATCTCTTTTTTCTGTCCAATGTTCCATCAATTTTTGGCACGAACTAGAGACTTGTTTTGTTGTGAATGTTTCGCCAGTGCAAACGCACGGTAAAATATACCTTAAAGTTCAGTGCCATTTATTATAATAATGCGCCTTTATCCCTTGGGGTTAACCAATGGTTCCAATATAAAGAGTACAATATGCTGCGAAATAAAATTTATCGACCAGATAATAGCTTAGTTAGATAATAAGTAATATCATTCATTTATAACACTGAGTAGTAAGTGTAGAGTGCATATTTATATTAGGTCCCCACCCATGAAATCAGCGTTTTGTATGGGGAATTTTAAAGAAGTTGCATTTTCCATACTAACATTTTCTTAATTTATATAACAACCATGAACACGAATGTTTGAAAACTTTTATGCACTTATGTTTAAACTAAGATAACGTAATATGCCACTTACATTAAGCGACAAAAATAAGTGTTGGCAAAGTAAAAAAAAAAATTGTGGTCATTTCTGCTAACAAAATGTGGAGTCATTTTATAGGTATTTTTTATGTTTAGAAAAGTATAAGTATCAGGTTTTTTTACTATTGGTAGTTGTCTATGATGTTCATTATTCGATATGCAAAATACGCGCTTTGTCGTGGAGTTGCGGATACCAGCCCGTATTACCTATTACCTATTCGATATGTGACGAGGTTCTCTATTTGTGAGAATAAAACTCAAATTTCATAGATGGGAACCCAATATTTGGTAAAATTCATATTTCTCATCGAATTTATAAGTTAAAAAGAAACGTCGGTCATTGGACGGTCGCTAATGTCGCGTCATAAAGCTTGTTCCTGATTGGCTACTGTCTTGTGGTATTGTCCAGTGCTTGTTATATAAACATACAATATGACTACATTCTTACTACTCTGTGATATAGAGTCATTACTATGGTGGGTACGTCATGTTATATCTGCTGGTTTTGTGACTAACTAATGTGGTTTCAACTAAATGAATTAATGAGGGGCTAGGATTTTTTTAATTCAAATAATTTACTATTTATATCACTTTATGAAATGTTTTATTTTATTTTACCTCGTTTGTCTTTGCACCGCAACACTGCAAATGAAAAAATATCTAATAATAATTGGGGTAGTATTTTTAACTATTATTTTGTTTAAAATGTTTAGTTGAAACATCATTACATGTAAGTATAGTGCGTTCATTTTAACTTGACCCGTGACGTGATTGGTAGCACTGAATTTTGCAGTCTTTGTTTCAATACTAATAGAGTTCAAAATCGGGGCTGACAGAACAGTACTACCAATCATAGGACTGCAAAATTTAACGGTACCAGTCGCGTCGCGGGTCTAGTTATAATGAACGCACTGTATGTGTGCAGCTGTTGTGTAAATGTAAACCATCCAATTCGTTACCATCGGGCTTCCTAATTCCATTCCATTAACATTAGCACTAATATTTAGCTTTTGTGACGTAATACTAACCTTAATGACAAAGCAATAAAGTCGAAACTAGTGTAATCCCTAATTTAATATAGGACCATAAGAACAAAAGGCCCAATTTGAAATAATTTGAATTTAGAATAAGACGGAAATGAAATGGTCTATTGACCAGCCAGTGAATAATTAATTATGTCGACATATTTATCATAATTTTATTTAAATGAACAAAGAAATATGAACTTAATTTTGTTAAAGATAAGTTTCAAATTATATTGCTCAAGATTTTCTGTTATTGCAGAAGTGAAAAATTATTAGGTAAGCATTGATAAAAAAATGCTTCGATTCTGAAATATTGGTCTCATAAAGTTTTCTCAGCTTTACAAACATGTTATATTAATAAACTACTATAAATAAATTTAGACGTATTTTATAGAAAACAATAAAATTAAGGCTGTTAGTGAGTATTACTGTGCCAATGAATTAAATTATTTGATCAATTATAAATTCTAAAAACTGATCTCATTAGATTAGAGATTGTAATTAAATTATTAAAATTATTAGAAAAAAGTCTCAAAATGAATTGTGATTTAAAAAATATTAATTTGGAGTTGGTTGTGTATATTTTGATAAGTGTAAGTGAGAGTATTTATTTATAGTGTTTGGTAAATAGTTGCAAACCCCAGGTCGCTAGTCAAGTCCTAACTAATATTATAAATGCGAAAGTGAGTTTGTTTCGCTTTCACGCTAAAACGGCTGAACGGATTTGGATAAAATTTGGCACATGGGTAAGACCATGGCCTGGAGAAGGACATAGTATACCTTTTATCCCGAAATTCCCAAACGCGGATGAAACCGCGGAGCGCGGCTAGTCAATTATAAATAAGGTATAGACTTGCTTTGTTATTAAGTACTTTAAACAGATGGTTTAAGGTTCACTTTCCAATGTAGCTAAAATTATTTTACTTCCTTCAAAATGTTTTCATTCTGAAACAAACTTAGTTAGTATGAAGTTACCGTTGACATTAGTTTGCAGCGATTTACCAAACGATGTGTAATAAGTTGTTTGTACATAGATGGCCAGAAGGCGTTGTATATGAACAATAAACGTCACAGGTACACAGTAATCTAACGCTTTGTTTTAATTAACACCTTCTAAGTAGTTAGATTCATTTAGCGAACATTGAGTTTTAGTTATTTATTATATAATACACCTGTAGTTCGACTTTTTTTTTATTGAATATACACATTCCTACTTTTTTTTGTTGTAAATTGTAGATATTTTTTGTAGTTGAAAAAAGTACTTAATAAATATTTATTTACTTTTAATATTTTAAAATCAAACAAATTTCAGGTAAAACTCGTTAATGAATCTGACTACATTCTAAGATAAATTTTAATTTAATTTAAATTTTCCCCTTTTTCTTTGGTAAAATCTACCTTCTTTTCTTTTCATTGGTTTTTTTTCAACTGTTTATTTGGTATTTACAAATCTTTTCTTTGGAAGTGGTTACTTTTCAATGGTTTTATTTATTGGTGGTTGTTTTTATACTTTTCTGTTATGCACTGTTGATTTGCCCGTATTTTTTCGAAACATGCTTTTGTAAATCGTACGTAGAGCCACCTCCTCACAATCCTGAATTCCAAGTAGTCAAAACGCATTTTTGTGCTTGCCAAAATTGTTTTAAACCCACTGTGTTTAAAGAAAACAAAAGTTTTTTGCATGATAAAATTGTTCTAATCAAAATTTACTTTTTGTTTGGTGTGAGTTTCGACTTGAAGTTTTTTTAAAGTACATGGTTTTGAGTTCAAAACACCATTTAACTAGGTGCATATTGTAGTTAATGAAAAAGACATCAAGTTGTAAGTACACACACAAGTTTCACAAAAACATTATTTGTAATATAATACTACCTAAATAACCACGTATATAGTATACCTACGTATTACCCAGTAACTGGGTTGTGGAGGTCAGATAGGCAGTCGCTCCATGTAAAATACTGGTATTCAGCTGCATCTGGTTAGACTGGAAGCCGACCCCAACATAGTTGGGAAAAGGCTAGGCAGATGATGATAATACCTACCGAAATCAAAACTAAAATTAAAGTTTAAAAAAAAATACACAAAAGAAGATCCTACTAAAGTAGCGGCAATACGTTTATTACTGGCTGTGAATTTCAAGCAAAAAATAATATTTTAAACACACATTTTTCGTTTAAAACTCAATTTATCAAGATATTAATTGTAGCTAATACAAATGACACAAAAGACACGCACACAAAAAAAAACAAAAAACAACATGGCGCCAACAAATTCTAAAACCAATCTACCCGGGCAAATCTCCAGTGCATTTGAGGCGCGAGCGTCACGACATCGACGGTATGTCCCCAGTAGACTTCGCGCACCACGACTACGTGAAGATGGAGAGCTTCCTCAAGGAGCTGAACGACCAGTACCCCACCCTGACCAAGCTAAGCAGCATCGGCAAGTCTGTAGAAGGAAGGGAACTGTATGTTCTTGAAGTTACCAACGACCCTGGAGTGCATAAGCCTGGTGAGTGGGTAGCTTTATTTTCTTTATTTAAAAATATCTGGGGCCGTATTATGAATTATTAATGCCATCATTATTCCACTGCAAAAACGGGATGGTGCTAGCGGCCTTGTCTAGCTCCGTCTCTCTCTCATATTGGAAAAATGGTGGCGTTAGTACTTCATAATACGGCACCTTGTCTCCCTGATGGTAAGTGGTTGGATGCACGGTAACGAGGTGATAGGCAGAGAGCTCCTACTTCTCTTAGCCAAGTACTTATGCCAGGAGTACGTGAACCGCCGCGCTGGCCGCGCGCGCACGTGTACGCTGGGGTTGCGAGCGCGGCGCCTGCGCGTGGACTCGCCGGGCCGCTCCATGGCGCTGGGCCGTGGCTATGGACTTAGCAATACCATAGGCATTGCAAATTTATCACATAACATAACAACACGCCTGGAATCCATGTTAGGCAGAGGTGTACCTATAGTACTCGCACATTTCGCCAGTTATGTTTGAATCCTATGTAATGGGGACGAGCCTATTGCCATCAATCGGGCATAAATCCAGACTCCGGGCTGCTGCTTAGAAATCCCAGATGGAAAAACCCAATAACGCTGCCCGACCCGGGAATCGAACCCAGGCCCTCATGCTCAGCGCTTGCGACCACTAAACCAACGAGGCAAATGTATCATGCCTGTTATTACACTGGCACCCTTTACCTCAAACCAGAACAGAGAAACCCTACTTTATGGTAGAAATAGGTATGGTTGTAGTACAGTCGAACAAGCTATTTGTTAGACAGGCAGATAACTTGCAACTACTTTAAACAATTTTTGTGAGTGTTTTTCAGTAGTTAACAATCGTTTTACGTCACTCTCCTAAGCCATAAGCTCAAAAAGTTAAATTACACACACAATCAAAACGAATTTTGGCAGTGTAGCGGAAAATGAATATATTTTGCCTGTATACCAAATAACTTGTTCGACTACCACGGATGAGATGAGCTGATATCAAACGTGTCTTATTTCCGTGCTCAAGTTTTTAGAAACTCCCAGAATGATCTAGTTATTATTATGATTATGGACCGATGACCTTGTGAAGGCCGCAGCAATCCGCTGGATGCGGGAAGCACAGAATCAGTCGAAATAGAGGTGCTTGGCGTAGGCCTATATCCAGCTGTGGACGTCTTTCGGCTGAAATGTTGATAATGATGATTAATTATGATTGTTGTGGAGTTAAGCGTATATTTTTCATCTGGAGAAAGCAAAAAAAAAAACCCAAAAAAACAGTAGAGACGTAATATTTCCATAACGCGTAACTGAATTATGATGTGTTCAGTAGCTCCCAAAAGCTTGAGCTCAGAGGCTATAGACAAAATCCCTTTTCTGTAAGCGTTAACGCCAAAGGAAAGATCAAATTGTATGGAGTTGACATCAGTTTTAGAGATGTCACGTGACTGCTGCTGTCAACTGCATACAATTTGATCTTTCCGTTGGCGTTAACGCTTATAGAAAAGGGATTTTGTCTAGGCCCCCTGGACTCCTTATCCTCCTGTCAGGGTTGCGGGAAAGTCCGAAAGGGATACCAGGACCCTTGGCAACAGGCAACTGAAGGAACACGGGTGGGTTTTAGTCAGTAAAAGTCTGTCACGCCCTCCCGCTCCGCCCAGAGCGGGAGAAGTCATTTGATGACTTTCCACCCTCAAAAAAAAAGGACTACTTATCCTAAAAAACGATTCTCGTACAAAGCCAACACGTTCTCCTCCAACAGGCAAACCCGAATTCAAATACGTAGCAAACATGCACGGGAACGAGGTGATAGGCAGGGAGCTCCTACTTCTCTTAGCCAAGTACTTATGCCAGGAGTACGTGAGCGGCAACCAGAGGATACAGAGGATGCTGAACAGCACCAGGGTACATCTGTTACCGAGCATGAACCCTGATGGGTATGAGAGGTCTGCGATTGGTAAGAGTTTTTTTAAATATTATCTTCGTTTAGCAGTTGTAAGGTGGTTTCCAGTACTGTAAAGCTTGAAAAGCGAACTTTCTCGAAAGGGAAAGTGTACGGAGAGGACAGCTAACAACGTAACGCTTTAAGAGATTTATTCTAGATTCATCATATTAGAAATTGACGCTTACACTATTCGGTGGATGAGATTAGTCTGAGACCCAAAGGGTCTAGACAAGTGACAATCGCTTCGAAAGCGTTTCGTATTTCTACAACGACTTTCAACAGGATTGACATAAGCTTTTCGATAGTCCTATACATTTTTGCGTTTACCAACATCGTTATCGCTGCTAGAATGTCTAGGTCCTCAGGACAAAGTGAAATTCTATAAGCGATATCGATGATGGAAAAGGAAAAAATGTATAGGAATGATATAAGCCATGGAAAAGCTTGTGTCAATTATGTTGAAAGTCGTTGTAGAAAAACGAAACCCTTTGGAAGCGATTGTCACTTGTCTAGGCCCTCTGTAATCATAATAAAGAAAATAACATTCCTAAGTTAATTCAAATCAAATTGCTAAAACTTTGGAAACTACAGCTGTTTTCTTAACAGCCTGTACCACTAGGTTGCTTATTGCATAAAACCTCACACGACACATCCAGCATAAGAGCCTGCCACACAATTATGAATTGGAGAGCGTCGTCAATTTTGCGTATACCGTAAATGTGGCAATTCCATTTTTAGCAGGGTTTTATTCTAACCGCCTTATTAATAAACGTTGTATAGCGCCTGTATAGTTAGTTACACAACGCTTTGTCTTCTTCTTTCAAAAGTCAAATTACTTATTAAAGAAGAAGACAGCGTTGTGTAACTAACTATACAGGCGCTATACAACGTTTATTAGTAAGGATTACTTTTGAAATAAGAAGACAAAGCGTTGTGTAACTATACAGGCGCTATACAACGTTTATTAGTAAGGCGGTAAGGATTTAATTTTAGCATTAGTAAGTTAAAGAGTACGCCATTTACAAAGCCATTTTTTTTGTAAAACCACAGATGAATACAGATGGTTCACTTCGCATTTTATGAAGCTAACGTACGCTAGCATTTACGGGAAATATTTTTCGTTAATAAAATATTAAAATTACCATTTACAGGTGATTTCAGCAGCGTAAAGGGAAGGGCTAACGCCCATGACGTCGATCTTAACAGAAACTTCCCAGATCAATTCAGCGAGACAGAGGTAACTACTTTATCTATACTTAATATTATAAAGATGTAAAGTTGTGTGTATGTTTGTAACAAGTAAACACCGAAATTACTGATCCGATTACATCAATTTTTCTACTGATATTTTATATGCTAGAAAAATGCACGGTTCCTTTGAGACTCTCCCTGCGGGTTCTTTTATTTTTTGTTTTATCATGTTTAGCTACCCATCACCTCTGTGGAGTTTCGCTAGCTAATTTGACCCTGTATAATAAATTTATCTATCTTTCAGGACAACAAGATCCCCGAACCAGAAACCCAGGCTGTGATGAACTGGTCTCTATCGGAACCGTTCGTGCTATCAGCGAACTTGCATGGTGGCGCCCTCGTGGCAAACTACCCGTACGATGGCAACCCTAAGATGAGGAGTGGACTGGAGTATCTGACGCCGGACAACTCTGTGTTCATGCATCTCGCTCATATTTATTCTGATGTAAGTATTTACGTGAAAACGACTCATTGCAGCCTTGATGTCTAGACTCGCGACAATCTAAGAAGTCCATTTTGACAGCTATTAAATGCTTAAGGCGGGTTGTTTCACGTCCACTTTACGCACGGGTAAGCGTCAAAAATGGCGCTAACTATCATCAAATCAAAAACAATGGAATAACTTTGACACAACGCTTTGTATTTAGCGAACGTTAAATTTGACGTACGTATGTTACGTTAACCAACCGTTTGAAACAACCGGCCCTAAGTGTAGCGATGAAAAAAAAAATTGGTTTCTTTTAAACTGATTCTCGAGACATATCGATTGAACATACTTAGAGAGTTTGTAATCGAAGACATATCTACATTGATTAAAACTGATTCTAAAGGCTTAACGTTTTATTACATGTAACAGAACGCGTGTGCGAACGAGTGTAATATGAAAATTACATTGTCTATTTTGGAGATTTTTTTTTTGAAGCTTATTATTGGGATATGTTTTATGTTCACATCGTTATGAGATTCTTCTTAGCTAAAATATACAACAAAAAAAAAAATATTTTTATATTTTTAAATGTATCGTTACAGGCTCACCACAAAATGCATTTGGGACAACCATGCAAGAATTTACCCAGTGAGAAGTTCCCAGAGGGCATCACTAATGGCGCTAAATGGTAACAGTTATGACTGAATACTGATATGAATTTCATCTAATTTTGACTAAGAGAGATTCTCGTATCTTCAGCTCATAAGTTCAATTTTCAATAAACTAAGCCAAGCTTAGTCAACCAGCACGCTTAGCATGACCACAATAGAAACGGGTTTCCCCGAAAAACCCGTTTTTATGGTTGTCATGCTACGCGTGTTGGTTAGCCACTAACCACACGATAAAGAAGAAAGACTAATAAACTTTTTTATAAAATCTGGAGGTTAATTCGCCAATTACTTCTTTAGTTAAGTTACGTTGCAAAAGAACGCAGATTGCGTTATCTGCACGCTATTTTTCATTGAAGAGCCCATTACCCAAAATATTCCGCTTTGCAATACCACTCTTGTTATGTTTCCTTATTTATAAAAAGTTATGCCCCACAAAACCGTTTTAAGTCAATTCAATTCTTTATTGCTTTCCACAATGTATTTGCTTAGGTGGTAAACATTTGCGTATGAACAATCGTGGACCCTGTCGGGCAAAGCAAAAGAAATATAGATATATAGATATATATTTTCTCGGTGTTTTTGTGTTACCTAAACCTTATTACCTAGTAACTAAGAGCTAAAATCAAGCACCATCTAAACCTCGTATAACCTTGTAGGTACGTCTTAGCCGGAGGCATGCAAGACTGGAACTACCTAAACACAAACGACATGGAGATAACTCTAGAACTGGGCTGCTTCAAGTTCCCTCCAGCTTCCGACCTGCCCACCTACTGGCAGGACAACAGGGAGGCGCTGCTGAAGTTTATTGAACAGGTAACGATATATCTCTTTAGATTCGGCCCTTAGGTTGGGTCCTTCAGTATAAAATGACAGAGGTCACAGAGGTATTATAAACGCTTGGTTGACGAAGTGCATCGGGAATATGGCAGCGCAACGCGAACTGTGCGCGCGCTTGAGGGCTGTTCGGTTAAAGCCGGGAGGAGTTAAGAAGTTACGCTAACCATGTGGTTAGCGTAACTTCTCAACCGGCAGAGTACGCAAGTATTCACGTTTCACCCGCGTAAGTCTCGATCCCGTGGGGATATCGGGATAAAAAATCCCTATGTCCTATTCCAGGTCATGGTCTACCTATGTGCCAAATTTCATCTAAATTCGCTCAGCCGTTTTAGCGTGAAAGCGTAACAAACGAATAAACAAACAAACAAACTCACTTTCGCATTTATAATATTAAGTTAGGATTACACGTTGTACATTATACAGTTGGTGGCGTTTCCTTTTAAGCATATCTATATATTATATCCTTACTTACTAATATTATAAATGCGAAAGTAACTCTGTCTGTCTGTCTGTCAGTCTCTCTGTCGCGCTTTCACGCCAAAACTACTGAACCGATTTAAATGAGATTTGGTACACAAATAGTCTAGAGCCTAAGAAATGACATAGGCTTTTTATCGACATACCACGCAGGCGAAGCTAGTATATTTATATAGCGTGTACCAGGAGGCGCCGCAGAAGCTAATCTGCCGTGACGACGGTTCTGGTTGTTTACTGTCGTAGCGCCATATTGGCAAGTAGTCGCAACAATTGCTAGATGAAAATGATCCTTAAGTATAACAGCTACATTATAAATCCCTTTAACGCGCTTATACCAACTAATCTCCATCAATTTCTCCACAGGTCCACACAGGAGTAAACGGCTTCGTCCACAGTCACATCGGCCACCCGCTCGCGAACGCCACCCTCAAAGTGAACGGCATCACCCATTCAGTGAGGACGGCTAAGGACGGCGACTACTGGCGACTGCTGGAGCCCGGCACTTACAATATCACTGCTGTTAAACAGGGGTAAGCATATTGTACTCTAGGAGCCGGCGCCCACTGGCGGCTCGGCACGGCAAGGGTTTTTTATGCGACGAATAGAAATGTATCTTAAAAGTATAACAATAACATACAGATTTCATCAGAGTGTCCTATTTGAACCTCGCAAGTAATCGTGCGAGCACATGAAATGCTTAATAACGATCGAACGATGCGTTTGATCGTGCGATCATGTAATCAAAGCAACAGATCTCTTTTGAGTGTCCTAATCGGTTACCTACGCGCTGCGTCGACGCGCGAAGGCATCACACGATGGACATCTGACCACTTTATTAGGTTATATTTTTATTCGTCGCCTAAAAATACCTTACCATGCCGTGCCGGCAATGGGCGCTGGGCCTAAAAAAATAAAACCACGGCATACATTTTTATTCGTATCAACCAAATTTTGATAATCTGTTTCCATTATTTTACCTTTCCTATATTCTTTGTATCAATTAAACCTTCCGCAGTCGACTATAAAAGTTAACTTCTGCCAAAAAAAAGGGAAATTTAGAAATGTGAACCACGCATTCGTTATCAGATGCGGCTTTTTATCAGTATTTAACTCTGACCTAACATCATATTATGATCCTTGGTTCCTAAAATTAGACCAGGCGATGATCAGTATGATATTTTACTGAATCATTTTGGGATCACATGGCAGTTTTATACTGCATTTGTTTTTGGATCGTATGAATAGTAGGGTTTTGACGTGTGATCCCAACTTTTTCCGTAAAAAACCATCGCCGTGTGAATAGGGCCTTAGGTTTCCGACTTGCGGGAAAGTCCGAAAGGGATACCGGGGCCCTTGGCAACAGGAAACTGAAGGAACACGGGTGGGTTTTAGTCAGTAAAAGTCTGACACGCCCTTCCGCTCCGCCCAGAGAGGGAGTCATTTGATGATTTCCCAAAATCAAAAAAAAAAAAACCACTTTCCGTATTGACTGACATCCTTACCCGTGATAATTTACAAGTGAAGCAGAGTTAATTATTAAAACGTTGCCTTTCACTTCGTCAAGAGATTATAGTGTTATATGTTTGTCCCCCAGCTATGAAAGCATAACCGAACAAGTAACCGTCCCCGCTGAAGGCTCCGTCAGCGTCAACTTCACTTTAATGGCGGACGACCCGCAACACTGGTCATCAGCCTACGACTTCCGGTGAGTCGCACGAATAACAACCTTATGCAGTGGCAATACGCACCCGTTTGCTTTGTCATACGCTTCTCACGACGCTTGTACGCAATGTTTTTGACTTGTATATGTTTTTTTATTAAGCACATTACTGTGAATGTTTCGAAGGCGTGGTTTGACAAGGACTGTCATTGTCAATATTTAAATTCAATATTACAAAACAATTTTGCTATAAATAATAGGATTATTTTACTAACTTTTTTCAAATATGTAATAACTGCACGTATTGAAAAGTCTTTCGGCTTAATATAAACCTGTAATCAAAAAACACTGATAACCGCAATACCGTTAGGCTACGGTCACACGACGATGTTTTACCGTAAAATCAACAGCGAGATATTGCCGTGTACTTCAAACTGTAAAATATCAAACAATTCAATACCGTGTGAACGTAGCCTTTTGCTACACATTGTAAAAATTCGGTTCACATATTACCGTCTTGAAGACTCAGCTTTACTTTTTGAATGACATTCCTTCTTAAACTACCCTTTATTATTTTCTAAGCACCGTGTTGTGATGGCAATGCACTTTGCTTATTTATAGTATATTTTTTATCCTTAGTGTATATTTTTTCTATAAGCATGTACAAAATTTTAAGAAAATATCAGTTTTTTTAATACCCACTATACGTCGTAATTATTTCAGTTACTTTTTAATATTATACGTCTTCGTTTATAAAATTATTTCACAGATACTTTTTTTAAATTAATATTCGTCGTTTATAAAATTATTTCAATTACTTTTTTTTAATTAATATTCTTCGTTTATAAAATTATTTCACAGTTACTTTTTTAATTATTATTCGTTATTTATAAAATTATTTCACAGTAACTTTTTTAATTTTTATTCGTCATTTATAAAATTATTTCACAGTTACTTTTTTTAAATTAATATTCGTCGTTTATAAAATTATTTCACAGTAACTTTTTTTTTAATTAATATTCGTCGTTTATAAAATTATTTCAGAATTACTTTTTTAATTATTATAATTCGTCATTTATAATTATAACATTATTTTTAGTTGTGAAATTCAAATTCGTCTCTACTTTTTACATTTTTTTTTAACAATATAAATTAAAGATTTCTAAATGGATTTTCATCGTTATGAGAGTTCCGTAGCCAAATGGCAAAAACGGATCCCTTATAATTTTTTAAGCTTATTTTTATATTAATACGCTCTTATTGCTCTCTATTTTTCTTTTTCATCGTTAAGGTGCTCTTACAATAGTCAAGTTTTAATAAGGACAATACCTAGTCAATTAAATAAATAATAAAGAAAAGACAAATATTTTGTGCTCTCTAAAATTACATAATAATCAATATTTACTATAAATAATATTACAAAGTAATTTAAGGAATAAAAATAATACTTACAGCATACAAAAATAACAAAAGTAGTAAAATTTTTAATATGACCACACCTTTCTTTCATTCAGAAAGGTGTGGTCATATTAAAAAAATAAGAGTGTAGTACAGACCATACCACGGAACAACTTTCTCCAAGGGACAGCTTGATTACGTTGTTAATCGCGAAAAAAAAATGAACCATCTGGACATCTTGTATGGTATAGTGGATTTTTTTTTGCGATGACGATTTTTGTGTTACATGGAGAAAGTTGTTTTTGTTATATGTTCAATACCACACCCTTAATATGACCACACCTTTCTGATAGATGCTGAATCAGTATAATATACATGGATATACATACAGATACATAAAAAGGCACCATAACAACTTAATTCTAAATCTCGAATGACTCGAGTATTTTCTATGAACAATTTTCTATTGATCTAAAACAGTATTATAGTCTTTTTGAGATTAAGTTGCAATGGCAGCTTTAAATATAGTTTTAGACAATATTTTCTATGTTTATTTTTACTCTTAATTTCCTACGGCTTGATTCTTAACAGTAGTTTTTAATATTAGTTTATTTGTATGTCACATTGTATTAATATTGCTTATAACCTTTTATTAATAAATAATTTGCACGCAACCGTGTTGTTTATTGCACTAACTGTATGTTGTTACTAATAAGTTCTTCATAATTAAATAACTTTAAAAAAAGTTTTGATCGACAAAACTAAAGATTGATTGAATGCTCAAAATCGATCTGGGCCTAAATAAGTTTTTATTTTCGGCAAAGCGTTGTGATTATCTACAGTCAAAATCCATTATCACAAACCAATAAACAATATGTTTTTGATAAAATTTCTAAATTAAAGTGCGCGCAAGATATGTCTGCGCGCGACTAGTGGCGCTGCCGTCCTTAATTCTATACTGTAATATTTAAAATATTAAATTATAAAATATTAATCTAAATCTTAAATATAAAATATTAATCTTTATTACATTTTCAATACATATAAATTATATTTTTAAATATTAGAATAAAAAAATATATAAAAACATTTAAAAATATAAAAATCAGTAGCCCACCGGTATCGGAAACACCAAGCTACGGTTAGGGCTCCAGAGAGCAACCTCCTAGCAATGCGAGCTGTGTCCAGGAATACCGCTTTCAGAATCAAGCCCTTAATCCAGCTGCCCAACGAGAGCCTCCATAGGTGTTGGTCGAGGCTCTTGTCAATTAAGCCATTGGCTGATACGATTAATCTTAACATTATTATTCTTACATTAACATTAAATAATTATATACTTAATTTGACCTTTCATAAATGACAAGACGGCGGCTGCATTCGATTAGTTCCGAGGGCAGCCGCGCGCAGACTTATCTTGCGTGCAGTTTATACACACTTCAGTCAGCTCATTACTAAATATCAAGATCAGCTTCCACCTCCCTAAATAAAATAAAAGCAAAGCTTTATTGTTCAGAGATATGTTAACAAAACTTGGCAAGAAACTCGATTCTTAAGACATACAGGTAAACTGAAACTTTTATTTTAAAAATAGTTGTGTAAGTATGTTTTGTAAATATAGATTTATAAAACATTTTAGGACAAATACTTATCAAAATGATTGAGTGATAGTGAATGTAAGGGCCAGCGCAGACCTGCGGGATAATTGCGTAAAACACTTACAATGGCAATATCTTTCTTTTTGACAATTCAACAACATTCATTGCGTGATTTCCGCTGTCGAGCAGACTAATTTTTCAAACATATTAAGCAATGGATTAGTAATCCTTCAAAATCCGTCGGATTGTTATTGAAAGTGTGGTACGCAATTGGGGTGTTGGCGTACGCAGGGCAGTATCCTCTTGGCAGTTATAATTGAGCCATTATAAAGCATGATCTGTAAATATAACTACCAATAACATAAAAACAACAACTGTATTTATAGTCGACCTCATAATTACTTTACCACTTTTGACGGCATTACCAGAACTTTTAAAAACTCCCAGAAAATTGAAACAAAGTTTTATGACGTATGAGTGGGCGTTTGGCCCCACCGTCCGGATTTTGCCCAAACTGTTCGAATTAACGCGTTTTTTTAAATAAAAAATGTTTAATGTATATTGAAAAAAGAAAGATTAAAAAGTAAAATGTCCGTACGTTTTTTTGCAAATGTTCGGTTTTTTCTCATGACTTTTCAAATTTTCGAAATGATAACCCTACGCGCAAGTGACATTCATACATAGGGTTGCAAAGCAATTACGAGCTCAACTATACATACTTGTGTAGCCGCTGTTAGAGACACTGAAACAATACATAAATAGCACATCATTTGACACGACATTTCATCAACAGCGTGTTGGACAACATAATAAACACTCGGTACCACACTCGACTGGAGATGTATTCGGCTCTGTCGGAACTGGAGAACAGATTCCCGAGCATTGCGGAGTTCATGGCCGGAGACAGCATGTTGACGTCCACCTTCCATCAGCTTAAGATGACGGACGAGGTTAGTACATGATAAGTGTCGATAAAAATAAAACAGGTCAGAAAAAATAAGTTACCTGATTATAAAATACAATAGACGTAGATATATTTAGTAACCTATTCCGCTTGACTATTCTTCAAGAGTCATAAAAACTTGATTTGTGACTTTTCGTCCAGCGCTCGGTGTGGTAACACGTTGCGTTCTGGTTTGCAATTGGTCAATCGTCATCCTGAGGATGCCTCGATGAGAGGTGAAACACGTGTCGATTTCTTACAGGGTTTTTATGACTCTTGAAGAATAGTCAAGCGGAATTGGTTACTAAATATATCTACGTCTATTGTATTTTATAATGGATTTCCACAAAGTCACTCCTGAATCAATAAACTATCTTGCCTGATTATGAAGATTCTTCGTAGAATTCTTCCCAAATTCTATAATAAATCAATCTACAATTACAGGCTTATATGCAGAAGACGATGTTGATAACTTTTTTCTCGTATTGTTTTGTTGTTCATAATTTTCGAGATATATATTTGTGCGATGCTAAATAATGAATTCTTCCACAGGTCGGATCCCCAGAAGAAACTAAATTCCACATTGCCATCGCCAGCAGCTTCTACGGCTCCCAGCCGTTAGGTCAAGAAATGCTCCTGAACTTTGCCCGACATATAGGCACGGCCTACACGATCGGAGAGCCTGTCCACAAGCGCTTACTTCAAAACGCAGTCCTGCATTTCATACCAAACATTGATATTCTATCAGAAAAAGTCATCAAACAATACGATGGTACCGACAGATGTGACGTAGAACCTTTAGAAGAAGAATTTGGAGACAGCTTATATAGTTACCTAACAAAGAAGAACTTAAACCCCCTATCAAACTATACCAGAGAAAAATCATTCACAGAAATGCTAGAAGCAGAAAAATACGATATTATTCTCGAACTTTCTTCCGGTTCCGAAGATATTACATACCCGGAGTTATCGAAGAATTTGTATGAAAAGTTCGCTCAGTTGTACCAGGATAGCAGGAGTGGGGACGATAAGTATCAATGTAAGGGGACGGGTGTGAAGCATGGGGACTTGATAGATGTACTGTGTGAAAGGTTCAATACCCCTGTGATCTCGGCTGGCTTGGGTTGTTGTAAGATGCCGGTCGAAAGTGAGATTGCGTGGGTTTGGAGAAATAATCTGAGAGGAATCATGAAGTTTGTTGAGCTGGCTAATACTGGTAAGTGTTGTTTTATGAGTCTTTCCATTCTTTGTTTCAATGCCCACTTTTTGCAGTATTATCATGGGGTTTCAACTCGAACAAATTATAATTAGTCTTTAAAAAAAATCATAGATGGCAGCTTATGTAACAATTTATGAAATTAACAATCACTACAAAGCGTTATACGGCAAATTTTGACTGAGGTAATATTAGTAAAAATCAAAACATCTTTTTTTAATGCTGATTTATGTATTTACACTCATAAATCTCGTATTTTCAACAAAAAACTTAAATTAAGCCGTTTACTTCAATTCGAACCCTTAGAATGATAAAGTAGCCATCTGTTAATCATTTTGTCGAGAGCTCTTTGCAATAGATGGCGTTTTACTCAAGTGATGACAGGGTCACTTTAAACTTGCGTTTAAAGTCGTTTCATTAAGGAAAATCAAACAACATTTTTTTTTAAATCTAGTACTTTACGTATAAATATAAAAATTGAACACCTAGGAAGAAAAAACGTAAAAAGGTAGAAAAATATCTAGGAGTCTTGCGTAGTATCTAGGCAAGACTCCTAGATGGCGTTGTAAAACTACAGTCGCTGGCAATTAGTGAGTCGCTGATGCTGCCATCTATTAAAAAAGTGGAGGAAGAAAAATAGCCCGCTCAAATGCCAGACTTAGGGTGGTGTCATTTCTTTGTATGGGATTGGGTATCTGTACGTAGTATTATAATATCTGTGGTAGTATGTAGGTACTGGATTTTGTTTCTCCTGAATCAATATGATGGACATACAATTTCAACAATTTTGTGACAAATCATTTATTTAGTGAAATCCACTTTAAAACCGTTATGATACTAAAAATAGAAACATTCTTTCTAAAAGAACTTCAATGTGTTCTTTTAGAAAAAATGTTTATAATTTTTATATATTTTTAATAGCGGTTTAAAATTGAATGGCATAAACTTTTCGATTAGAAGGTAAAAGGGGACAAACTCAAATAAAAAATCTCCCTAATTGTTAACAAAAAGTTCTTCATATTCATGTATGCTTTGACCTTACTCCAAAAATATTATTTTTCCGAACCATCCAAGCACATTCATACATCCTGGGTTTTATACTTATTCCTAATCACATAAACCCATTCCTCAGGTGTCGTGGGCTTCATAAAGAACGAAGATGGTATGCCAATGCGGGAAGCCATAGTCGCAGTAACAGGCGTAGAGCGACAATACAGAGTCACTCGCAATCAAGCGCACTATCGCGTCATGTTGCCGCCGGGAGTGTACAAGGTTATCGTGCGGTGCCATAATTACCATGATCAGGTTTGTACGAACACACTTATTGCAACATTATGGGACCACAATAAATGAAATCCCTGGCAATACTACTGTACAGCACCTATACTACGACGTATTAATGCCACCATTTTTCCAGTTTTAGCGGGAGACGGAGCTATACAAGGCCGCTAGCACCATCCTTTTTTCGCAGTGGAATAATGATGGCATTTATACTTCATAGTCAGCCCCCAAGAGTATTTTGAAACCATAAAGCTCAACACACGCACAAAGTGGATGCATGTCGGGCGCGGGTCGGGACGGGAGTACGGCGAGCTCGTAATTATTGTAATTCCTTGTATTATATGGATGTTATCACACGAAAAGCGTGTGCAGCACCCGCTTTCGACCCGCTCCGCGCCGACTCGCGCATGCGTTTTCTGCATGCGAACTGACGTCACGCAAAATCGCGCAAGTAGAGTTTCCTGCGCGACTAGCATCGTTGTGTTAGGCAGTACCCCACCAGACACAACACCAGTCTGGTCGGAGGATCCTACCTTTTCTATTGAGGTTGAGTGAACTTTACACCCTGTTCCTCATACCTCTATACTTCTTTCAGATGCTAACATGGACGGTAGTGGAAGGCGTGCTCAAGAGCAAGGACATCATAATGCGTCGCATTAACACAGACACTATGCCGGGAGGACAGTTTACCGAAGTGAAGGTAGACGACAACCCCAACGTTGTTTACGTTACTGGTGAGTATAACGTAATTAATAAGTAATGTCTGTATCAAATGAAAGGGCTTAATTAGCACATTTCGAAAATTTATATACGGTGTAAGGGTAAACACCGTTGTCACTCATTCCATGGGTAGTTGACTTAAATATAAAAAAAAGACCGAGTCACAACAAAAAAGAAACATTATTTTCATTAAAAGTTTTCTATCCAACACCGTCCGCAAATTCTAGGATATGCGCCCGAGGTCGCCGCCCCTCCTACCTACCTACACAACATATGAATAAATACACAATAGGGGTCGCGTTCGCGGCCGGTCAGGTCGCGTCCCGCACTCCCCGCCCGTGTTGAGACGTAAGTTCGTTGCCTTAGCGCGTATGGAGACTGATACTCTTGCGGTAAAATTTAGATTTTCTTTAAAATAACAAATTGTAATTTTCCATTGATTTTACGTTCTATAAATGAAACCAAACCACTGGTTTCAAGGATAACGATGTTTACCCTAACACCCTGTATGACCTCACAATTTTTCTAATAAAAATAAAAGTTATAAAACTATAACCCAACTACGAACCATTAAAAATCCGGAGTCACACGTAATCCATTCGATTTATGCCCTAACACTCGTGTGACTCCAGATTTTTTATTTGGATGTCTGTGATGTCTTGTTTATACCTTTTTAGTTGACTTTTTTTTTCGTAGTTGGGTATTAGATTTATAACTCTTACTTTTATTTTAGATATTTTGTCTTCACATTTGAAGACGCTATCTTTCGTCTATTCTGTAATCAAAAATATTATTGCTTACTGAATAGTTAAAATAAATTTGAAATATCATCCCCAGGTCTAACACTGGACAAAGATAGCAACCCTCTGGCCTCAGTCTCCGTGAACATTCGACCAATCGGCGCCAAGACTCCTATAGTAGCTCAGAATGAGAGCGACGCTACTGGTCGCTTTTTGCTCGCTCTGCCACTGAACTACAAGGCTAAGGAAGTGGTCGCCAGCGCCTCTGTCAGCTCATACCTTTCTAAGCAGAAACATATCGTGGTAAGATATTATTATTTCTAGCTTCATCAGTAGATAGGAGGATTTTTTTAAATTGATGTGGAAATAACACGCCTCAGCAGAGTTTCTTTCCAAGTTGTGTGAAATCGCGAATGGCCACAAACTTATTCGCGTCGATCGCATGTCGATAGGAAGACAATGTCCGTTTGGTGCGAAGACGCATGCCAATTCAAATTAACTTTCTTATAATTTAAACATCTTTTTTTAAATACCCTACATCCCATTATACAGAAAATCTCCGGAAAGCAGAGGTGGCTCAGTGGTAACGGCCGCAACTTACAAGTTTTAGGGCGTAGGTTCGAACCCAGCCAGGCGCTATACTTTGTGTAAATTATTTCATCACCACTTTTTTTTTTTTTTGAGTGTGGGAAATCATCCAATGACTTCTCCCGCTCCGGGTGGAGCGGAAGGGCGTGTCAGACTTTTACTGACTAAAACCCACCCGTGTTCCTTCAGTTGCCTGTTGCCCCAGTGTCAATGAAAACAAAAGTAAAACTGAAGACTGATTAATAATATTTTGTTACAGATAAATGGCAAAGAGAACGTGACTCCGAACATTCTATTCAAACTGGAGAGCGACGATTACGTATTGGGTATGCCGCGACTTGTGTTCGTCATGTTGGCAGGTCTGTATCACTATAAATATGCCTTAAGTTTTAACAAACTTTCCAATTAATTTGAACTTTATGTAGTGTCAGATAAAACCAAAATTCCAATGCACCAACGATCTCACGTATCCTTAAAATCGTGAAATCTGTATCACTGCAAAATAAACTCGAGTTTCAGCAAACTTTCACAGGATTATGAACCTTAAACGTTACGTAATATAATCAAAATTCCCATACTTCCATATAAGCCTGATAATACTATAAAACTAACATTAATTTCAGGTGTAATCGGAGTAGCAGTAGTAACTATATCAGCGTGGTGCTTCAGCTGCCGCGAGAGAGCGAAGGACTCGCGCCGACAGTACATGTTCACTCAGATACCGAGCGACGACAAGCGACCGCTGTGCGAGGAAACATCAGGTGAGATACGTGTTCAAACCCGAAAACTATCAATAATTTATAACGCATACCTTCATTCAAAACATAGGAAGTCATAAACGTAATAAATATAACTACTTCCGTATATAACCGATTTATTTACATAGCCAAGCAATTTTATGGTACACTATTTCGTTTGACCATCATTCCTTTTTTCCATTTTCTTTCCATATATTTTTTTTTAATTGTAGGTATAAAAATAATTTAAAAATCAAATTCCAAATGGGCACTTATGAAACGTCAGAAGCTAGGTGCACGGTCCCAATTGGCCGTTTCGGAATATGCATGTGATTCAAATATGGGTCAAATATTTTTTTTTTATAAACTGTTCAACTTCAGAATTATGCCTCCATCAATATTTTTGAATAAAATTTCTTTTTGAGCGAGAAATTAATTTTTTTAAAGTCCCAAAAAACTGTGGGTAATTCAAATACTTGAAAAGCTATGTGCGAGATGAGACGAGAGCGGATGTGACGTAACAATCCGGGATAACAATCAAAATATCAATGTCAAGTCAATCAACAAGTGTCAAGTCAATGTCAAACGCTCCTACAAAAAGGAGTGTTTGACGTTGACTTGACAGTTGCTTGTTTGTTTTCACGGTCTGTGACGTCACCACACCAAGCGCGCCAAATGGAGGGCGTTTAAATAGCCCGGATAGGTTGGATATTTAAAAAAAAAATTAAGTACTTTTAATTGCTTTTTTGCCGTAGATTTTTTTTTTTACTATTATTTGACGATGTAAACTATCGAATAAAAAAATTTAAAAAATAATGCATATTCCCTATTGGCTTTTACAATATTTTCAAATAAATATCATTCCTTTCAGACATAATACGCAAACCGTACTTCGATGAAGAAGATCTACCGCCTTCGGAGACAGACTCGGAAGAAGACATAGTACTCCTCAGATCAGATAAAGAATGGAGACAGTTGGACCAAGAATAAACTACACATAGCTCACGTATTTAGCGATGGGACCTTTGACTTCGGGTGTTACGAGGGAGACAGCGTTATATGGCAGGGCGGTGCTAGAAAGAGACGGAATGAGTGTCATCGCTAAATACCCATTGTTAGGCCAATACAATCATTTACAGTAAGATAATGCAGTTTACGAGCGCGCGTCATGTGACTCTTATGTCATTGTTATAAGGTATAAATTGGAATCATTTTCGCGCGTTCTTAAAATGCAACATCTGTATTAATTTAATCACGCAAGTTTGACCAGTGAACATTTTTATGTAGACTGATATTAATATAAAACAATGTGTGTGTTTATGACCACACGATGGTGGGAAAACTTACAAATAGAGCCGAGAATACGCGATTCAGCGTCACCGACCGACTGGAGCCGACTATACCCAATTCAACGTCACCGACCCGAGCGTGACGGTTCCGCTAAGTGCGCTTGAAGAAGTTTTCATTTCAAAAAGTCCGAAATTAGTAGAAGTTTAAAGTTTCTTGATTCTACACGCCTCAGATTTATCTACTACCATCATCGGTAATTTTATTTTATTAGCAAATATGTTATCTACTTAGACTGGAACTGGGTAACAACAGCCAATATAATATCTAAAGTCACTCGGGTAAAGTAATGACGACCTAAGATAATATCCGAACCGACTATACATTTGAAATAAGATTATACATTTAAACAAGCGTTTTTACAGTCCGTTCAACCGATTTTGACTTATATACCGTAGGCATAAGGATGGCATTAAAAGAAAAAAAGGTAACACAATACCAACGGTCTACTGCAGCTGCCACTTGTCATGCCACCAACGCAATAGAAGTCAAAATCGGTTGAACGGACTGTAAAAAAGGCTTATTTAAATGTCTAATCTTATTTCAAATGGAGTTTATGTATTTCAGGATTTGACTAATCAATGATGGTAATTATAACATAGTTGTACGTACAATTTAACTGACGAAACGAAATAATTTTACAGTAGAAAAATGTAAGTATTGTTTATTATAATTATTACTAACTTAGATGGTTGTTATTTTAAATGTTATTGTTAATCGAAAAAGTTTAAAAAATACGGTCGATATTAATTATTTTAAAATAAAATGTACTAAACGGAATATTTAAAATTATATTTATATTTTGTTACAATTGGAAGGATCTCTAAAAGACTATCTTTGTAAATTAATCAGTATTAGACAAAAAACTAAATATAATATAAATATTGGCTCACATTCCGTTCTGAGGTGAAAGATATCCCTACAACCTAGTTTAAAAAAACATAAACCTGTCTTTGCTGCCGCGCAGTCGGGTAAAAAGGGGTTCTTTTACTGCAATAAAATAGTACCTAAACAACAAAAATCAGTTTGAAGTATGTAAGTACGAAACAAAGTATATTTGTTTGTAGAAATCGTAGAAAATAAGCTTATTTATTCCTTCACATATCTGTACATTCCTTTCTTATTCCTTGTGCTGTATACACTTTATATTTATGATGTTGTATCTTATACTTGAATCTTGAATTTATACTAAAGGGTGTCAGTGTATTTTATAAATATTTAATAAAAAAAACTATTTTGATGAATTATAAAATGCACTATATTTGGTGCTTTATATATTTTGATATAGTTATATATATGTATACAAACGCAACAACTAAGGTAGGATTTATGCGGTAATTTTATATTATTACATAACTACGTAGGTATGTTTATTTATACACTCCCGGACTCCTAAATCGAGCCACCGTGCATGCACCGCGTACCATGTGAGGTACAACTACAAAGGGTTAAAACATAAAAAAGATAAACGACTTCTATTAAAAAACCACCTGCCACCACTAGTCCTCGTGGTCGTCCAGTGCGCGAGAAGAGACGTATGACGTAGAATAGTATGCAGATGGAAAAGCGACACGCCTGGGACTTGTCTTTTCTATACGTTTTGTGCCAGATGAAGTCTGCGTCCCGTCTCATGTCTTTTCTGTGTGGCCCGCGCCTTAGGAGTGCGGGGGCGTATTTACCTACAGTTTATTTCTCCACAAGACAACGTTTTTTACGTTAGCGAATATATATGTCATGCTATTTATATATTATCGTTATTACTTTCTCACCAGTGATAACGATCCAATTAGAAACGATTAGAATAAGAAAAAGGTGTCTTATGTCTCGATTATTTTGCAAATGTTTACTTTATCGAATCTAAAAAATCTGAAAGTGAATGTTTTTCAAATTTATTTCATTATGACGCCAGCGAACTGGTTATTGTATTTTATTGGATTACTAATTGAGCAAACATAATCTTATTCATACCTACTTTACATTATATTTCTTTTGATCTTTTGTTTACGTGTTTATGTATTCACAACAATTTGTTATTTACAAAGATTTAAATCATTAGATTCGCCCTACCGCGTAAAAAGATAGTCGCATTTCCGTTTCGTTTTGACACCTCTGACACACAATGATACAGAGGCTTGACTTGATTGTCATGGAAATGCTTTAATAATATGCGCGTTCACTCTTCTCTATAAGGAAAGTTTTTCGCTTGACTAAGTACGATGAGGGCAAATCTAGCGATTTAAATCTGTAAAAATGGTAATTATGACATAAACTGCTTCAACATGGTTTCAACAAGTTATAAATGCTGCAGATGTAGAAAAGTATAGGTATTTAGAGAATCTCCTAAAAAAAGGCCCTAAATCAGCAATAATTTTATAATAACGAATTTATTTTACTATGACAATTTTACACAAACATGTTAAAGGTGCTTTTAATCAATTTTGTACATTATTTTTATATATTTGTAATGTGATAGTTCCGTATTGATATTGTAGTAAATAATTTAAAACATTTTACCAGTTATTTTTTGTTTTATTTCATATCGTCATCAATGTTAAAATAGATTGAGCAAATTAATGAATTTATTAAAGGGGCAGCTTTGCAGCAGCTACCTCCTTTACTCCTTTAGTGTACCTACAGCTACACTCACCCAACGGCCCTCCCAGCCATAACAGAGCGCGGGTGATTTCAAGTTCCATGTTTATTCCATCGCTACTCACCTGAAATTTAATTTGTTCCGCATCATTTATCTCAGTAATTGCTTCTGATGTCGACCTCCAGCCAGCGGACTAGGTGCTTCTTTAATTGGCGGCTGTTAGTCTTCAACTTGGTCTCATTCTCAAATAACACTCGTGCTTCTCGTTTAAAAAAGAGTAATTTTCTATTACCCTAATTTCTAAATTATTTGACTAAAACGAAACCTCCAGTCAGCGGTCAATTTTTTTTCTAAAACGCTTATGGTCACGTAGCTATCGCCGTACTTCGCCACTGAGTTCAGTGAATTCGGCCGCAGCCGTTCGTAAATCAGCAGATCTAATCTACGTCCATGTCGTTGTTTTTATTTAGTCAGATCTGGATAGTATTTTTTAAATATTTGAATTTCCGCGGACTTTCGCCAGTGACTGATAGAAGTCTGGCAAACGAAAGTTGATCCTGAAAATATGCGCGAAATTTAAAAAAAACAAGAGTGTTTTACCCTGTACATGGTGCGATATGACGTGTTGATACTTGAATTTTTTTTTTTTTAAATGAGTTGTAGTTTCAATTATCAACACGTGTTCTCGCACTATGTGGATGGATAAACAGTCTAGTTTTTTTTTAAATTTCGTTTTTTCAGGTTCAACTTTCGTTTGCCAGTATCTGCTATTTTACCGTCTGTCTTTGGTTATAAAAATGTACTCTGTGGAGCCCATTGTTTGTTTTTGTTAGATGTTGCCTGATCAAAGATTGTTAATGATTTCTTTCTTCGGTCGGTCGGGTCGTGAAAAATGACATTGACAAATGACAAGTTGACAACCAATTCGATTCACGGAAATCACGGACCTCGTCCTAAATAAAAATTTATTATCTGTGCAAGTCAAGTGATATTGTTCCGTGCATTTGAATAAAAAATAAAAGGTTCAGTTTTAGTGAATTTACCGATTTACGATGACAATAACTGGTCTCACTTGAACGCGTTTAAAAACCAAAAGTATATTGTATATAGCTGAAGATTTGTAATGGAAAGGATCCGTTCCGACGTCGCAGACATGAGCCGCCGCGCCGGGGATGTTTTGAGGCGTATCAACAGATTAGCTGATGGACCCATGACGAGAAAGAAACTGGTGTTATTATGTTTGGTTATTATCTTCTTAGTTCTATACGTTGGACCAAGTTTCATGAATTGGATGTTCGATTCTGAGAGACTGACAAGCCACCAAAATGTTTGCGTAAAGAATTTTATGAAACCTTTCGAATCTTCTCTGAACGACTACGATGTGTACTTGCGACAAGAATCCTCAGCGACATTAAATTCGCTTAACCACAACTATGTGCCTTATGTTGGAAATGGCTTAGTGGGCTTGGCACTGGAACAAGTTCCTCATTTGAACATAAAACATGGAAGAACTCTCTCCTTGCCATTGTACTACCACCCCTTGTATGTCATAGACGACTATGACATGAAAGAATTTACTGTAGCAGAATATAAGAAGGGCATTGTACACAGATTTCAGTGTTCAAATTCTGGCTTACAAGTATCTTATCAGTATTATGCACACAAAACAATACCTTCATTGTTTATACAAGAGATTTCGGTTAATAATCCAACAAATGCAGAGAAAAAATTGCATTTTACAACACCAAGAGTATCTGATTGGCCAACCTCTGTTAAGCAGACTATCAATTTGCACCAAGGAGTTGATACGAAGGAGTATGAGGTAGTCACTGGTATGATACCAATACCGGACAGTGATAATGTATTAGCTGCTGCAGTGGTATGCAGGAAAATGAGTAACACCATCAAAGTAGATGCCAGAGATGGACTGGACATCCTTATACTAACGACAGTGCAATACAGTAAACCAATAAGGAAATCCGATTATGCAAAACATAAAGACATTGTCGAAAAAAATGCTATTGAGGAAATGGTAAAAGTGATTGCACTAACTGGTGACAGAACAGCTGTAAGTAATCTAAGAGAGAACCATGCCAGGGTATGGAATGGACTTTGGTACACTGGGTTCTATATCTCTGACTCAAAAGCTGAAGGAATTATCAATGGTGATAGAATCAATGCTACAATATATGCCATTCTTTCTCAAGTAAGGAGCTATGAACATGAAGACAATATAAAAGCTAGTACAAAATCAGATATTATGAGAAGTTTGACTTACTCTGAAGGCTGTTATGAAGGACATTCAACACTTGATGCATTCAATTTATGGAAACCATTGAATTGCTTGGAAAATTTAAACAAAGTGGCCAGCGTATGGCTACTGACATTAGAAAAGCAAGGATGCCATAATCTATTAAAAGCTGGAGCGAGTGGCGTCAACCAAGCAATGATTCTAAGCTTTGGCAGTTTACGTTTCAGCAATCAGCACCTAGAATACAACATTCATCCTTCAAAGTTACATAGGGACTTTCTATTCCGCCGACTCAATTATGGCAATATGACACATGTGAATATAAGTGTTATCTTACAGGAAGACAATAAAGCAGCTATATTTGTGGCTCTGGACCGCTCAGACAAGACATACTATGCGTGTGATGCGGGGTGCTTGGACTCTCCCGTGCAACTAGGACCTTACAGAAAGTACTTCCCTGTCAAATTAACAGAGCCTTTAACAGCTATACTGTATGTAACAGCTGACAAGCAGCATATGGAAGATCTGAGACATGCAATTCATGTCAAAGAAGTAGTGGAGGCCCCCGCTCATGACCATCATGTTATAGCATTACATAAACATGGGCACAGTTTAGGAGGCCTTAATCCCCTATTTTGGATATCAATTATAGTTCTTATTGTAGTCTTCCATTTATTCTTATGCAGATTAATCATGAACGAATTTTGCGATAATGGAGGGGGTTATAGAAGGCTTTACAACAAGCCATGAAGTATGGATGCCTTAGTAAGATGGGTGCTCCATCATTGTCCATTGCTTGACTGATATGTACGCTTTTTATGCACAACCAACCAAAAATATAATCCAATACTTGCTTGTATTGTTTACAGACATCACTGCCTATTTAATTAGCGTACTAAGTTTCATAGAGCATTCATAATTTGCAGTCTTTATTACTGGTTCTGTAAATTATTTTTGTTTGTCACAGGGCGTAATGTTTTATTTTTATCTAATACATCCCTAACGGACGGATGCTAGAGCTGCTATCAAACAATAACATTGGTGGAAGAAAACAGTTATTAAAATCATTGACTCATTATTTATTTTTGTTTGATAAGGAGGCTATAAAATGAAAGTTTACTATGTACTCAAAGAAGATTGTTCTGAACTGCAATGCAGACTTATCCATTGGTTTGCAACATGATTCAATTTTTGGAAACATCATAATTATTCACTCTATCTGTAGGTACCTGTGTGAACCTGGCTGATATTTGGATAAAACGTGTCTTAATATTAAGCAACATAAATAAGATTTTAATCAGTTTCCAATTTCCATAAGAAAACAAACGCATAAAAAATTAATCAATTTGAATTTTTAGCACAATTATTAGTATCATGCTCTCGGATTATAATTCGATATAATCTTGGATATACTTAATTAAAACTATGCAGAAGTGATGTATAGAACTTTAGAATAACTATTTTTTAATGAGATGTGATTGTTCATAGTATTAAAATTAATTTAACCATTCGGTATAAGGCGCAAACAGCTAGCACGGAGTTTATCACAATATTTGTACGCCCAGTTAGTACTAGATTAAAATATGGAAGTCTGATTGATATCTCAAGTGCTTGATACAGGCTTGTTAAAAGCTTCCTACTGGACTGTCGGATATACGATACATAACTTGCTTATAGCTGTGAAGTAAAAATCGTATTTATAAATAAATACAAGGCATTATTTTCCTATCTAATCGAAGTCATAGTTATTCTGTATTCACACAAGTAATAAACTATTAAATTCTTAGTCATTATGGTATTCGCGAGGATTTGCAATAATATATTTATTTAAATAAAAGAACTTAACAATGTTAGACTGTACATATTACATTGTGTATGTTTATATATTGTTATAAGATTGTGGTGTATATTTTTGAAATTAAAAGCCAAGTTGTATGTTGATTTGGATTTTTTTTACACTTCTTATATATAACTGACTGTACTTGAAAGTCCCTCTGGTTTACGGTCTATTTTCGAAATTGTTGTAAAGTCAACCTATAAGCATTAAACTGGTGGATCATGGGGGGTGGCCGAGCGGCCTTGATCACTGCCAGCATAAAAAATAAAATCCACGATAGGGGTATAATTTTGGGATCCCATAGCAGTTTAATACGGCATTTGTTTTACACCAAATGAACAGTGGGACGTTGCCGTCGAGATTCCAACCTTAAATATCGATCGACTGTCGGTAATGCCGATACATTGTCATTAATATTGCACTTACATTATCAAGTGACATCAATCTGTTGATAACATGCACTTATCTGTACTTTTAGTACTTTGTCTTTCCGCAAATTCAGATACATATGTACGTCCATGGCATTTGTTCAACCTATAAACAAGTATCTGTAGTATATTTAGTACCGGCCAACAATGAATGAGAATTGAACCCAAAACTATAGGTACGTACCTTGTCCGAAAGTGTCTTCGTTGAACAAGATCGGGATTATTAAATAAAAATAATTTATAAAATTGGCTATAAATATATTTACAAAATATAAAATTTTGATTACAAGGCACAGTGAAGACTTATCATAACTTGATTATAATCACAACATACATTCAGAGAGGCACATAACTTTATACTGGCACTATATTCGGCGTATAATGTTCAAAATACTCGCAAATAATAAAAAATGAACGTTATTCCAATAGGAATAGGGTATATTTTGTATTGCCCAAATAACGCAAATATTTCGACAAATACTCGCAAGTGCCATTACATGGGTTTCGTTTACCGTGAAAATTCTTGGCAACAATAATACATTATTTGCTTAGTTGCTTATTTAAGTGTTTATTGCAATTTACACTTGTTGCGAATTGAAATAAATTTTAATTATGTTTACAATACATTTTAAATTATGTGTAGTTTTTATAAGTCTATTTATTTCAGTAGCGGATTCAAAATTTTGAACGGGTAGGTATAGGTTGTTTGCGCTCCCCTATTCTAAATCTAAACAAATACTATTTTGTTCGCGTAACAAGAGGGCTGGCCAGCTGGCCTATTTCTTGGGAAAAGAATCAGCATTGCCATACAACGTGGCAATGCTGGCAGCCTTTGGGCACTTTTCCTGTTGATTATTATTTAAAGACTGTTAGTTCTTAAATTATCGAAATAAAAAACAAGTACTTCAGTGAACGGGTGCGCAATTTTAAATTAGACGCCAAAGTTGGAGGGTTTTTCTATGCATTTGTTATGGATGACAATGGGCATTGATAACAAATGCATACAGCAACGCAACAGAATGCAAAGCATTTTTGTCCGTAAAGAATGACAGACAAAAAACTTTAGCTCTCAATAAAAACGTTGATTTTAAGAGATTTTTAATGTCAAAAATGTGTGGTTACGCAGACGCTAATTATTACTTAACTTTAAGCAACGTTTATATATAACGGGCTAAGGGGTTAATCTAAGAAGCATCCTTACGGGCCGTCCAAAATTTTTTATTTTTACAATAGCCACTTTTCTCATTTCCTTACTTTTAAAACTATCGTTTTGCATGAATATCGAGTTCGATTTCCCGCTACTTTGTTGCTAATACATGCTGATTACGCTTATCAGCTTATCTATTAATCCATCGCCACACACACTGCGGACCGGAAGCGGTGGTGATGGCGACGCGATAAAGGGCATCGACACCAAGAACTAATTGCCTGAACCTACCCTATGTGTGTGTGGCGAAGTTTTTAGTCTATGGTATATCCATACAAATAAGGTTCAGGGCTTTCCGGGCATCGACACTTAGCCCATACGGCCATATGGACTAAGTGTCCTTTCAGTGACAGGAAAAATATTGATTGCATACATTTTGTACTTGTTCACAAATGGCTTGCTCTGAAAAATGAAATGAGTCCGGACGTATCAGGGCACGGAACGCCTTGATCCAGAACTGTTAGGATATAAATTAATTTCGCTATAGGATATCATACATAAATCGACTTTCCTGTTTTACAAACAGCACGATCACAAATATTTTTTGAACATTTGCACATTTTTGAGAACAATAACATTCCCAGCGTGTGGGAATTTGACGTGTACTTTCACAAAACATTGCTTATTATCTATTTTATTGAATATATTACTAAACAGTTAACACGGAACCACTAGCTATAGCATGTATGTTATGGCTAGTCTACACTAAAGCGCATACAGAGTGACATATTATACAGTGTGACATCTTATACAGGATGGCCCCTTATACAAGTTTTCTCCTCAGTTAAAGCGCCTTTATAAACTAAAATATCTAAATGAACTTGTATACTTGATTACTTGACTTGGCCACTTCATTACTTGACTTGAAACTTGTATAATTGACTTGACCACTGTCTATTGAGAACTGCGATGTATAAAGAATGCGCCTAGGACTTGGTAAACTTTATTTAAAAAATAACTCTCTAAATGAGAATGTAAGATATGTTGGTGTTGTTTGTGATAAGTTATACATTGGCATCATACAACAGACAGTTTAGTGTAGACATGCCATACATTTTAAACAACATTAATGTGTAACCAAGCAAACTTGAACGTAGTATAATATAATTCTGGAAACGAAACTAAACCAATATTTTTTTAAAACACCTTTCAATGTAGGTATGACTCGGTGCCTGTATTAAATAGGGCCAAAATAAAATTAGCTAGAGGAACTCACTCCACAGGCGTGATGGGTATCGATATCCAAAACAGGAAACAAAAAAATATTTTGTAAATTCATGCTTCATGTAACTAAACAACCAGAGGGCAATAATGACCCCAAAAAATGAAACATCATTTTTTTAAATATTGGAAGACATTTCTTTAGAAATAAGCATTGCCTTTATACGTCTTTTTCTGTTCCTTTCTTGCCTGTTTTTTTGCAAAGGAGTGTACATATGTGTGTCCATAAATGGTGAAATAAATAAATAAACATTGATATCTATTACGTCTCCGGAGTTTGGCTAACTAATTTAATTTGACTTCGTAAAGTAAGGGAAGACGTTAAACAATTAACCAATTCGTTGCGGAAAAAACCTTTCGGCTATACGTTATTTTACTTCCATAACGGAGGCGGCGAATTTCTAAACGGGATATAATATTTCTTCGTTCAAGCTTATTTGAAATCAAATGTACGCATTGTATACTAATCTAGTGACTAACAAAGATTTAGATAATATCGTATGAAAGGCCGTGGCGTTACTAATTTATTCACAATGGGAAATAATCCACCATGTCTATTATTAAAATATTATGTTTCGTCACTATAAATAAGCCATGTGATATATTTTTATTTAATGTTCAAAGAGACGGTTTCATAAATATAAATTAAACTAAAATAAAGGTACGTTATAGAATGGTCTGGTATAATGTTTGAACTGTATTTATTATTATACTACATATCTTAATGAGATAATGCTGTAGGATATTTCATTATTAGTCTACTATGCAGATGGCTCAAGGGGAGACAGAGGATCTTAAATTTCTTCCTTCCAAACCAAAAAATAATGCAAGTACCGATTTAAAACCTATTTGACAAATTATTGGTCGTTTGCCAACATATTGAACTACAAAATACGGTTAGGATTACTTGAATGCAATAGAAACTCTAGTGGTCTAAAGCGCGACTGATTTATCTGGTCCTGGGTTCAAAAATGTTAAAGGACTTTAAACATAACTGGCGAAATTAATATACCCATATTTAAATGCATCTCTGATAAGACAACTTATCTGATTATCCTTTTGAGGCATACGGAGGCGTGATGTTATATTATTATGCCATACCAGTGCGTGCCACATCATCACGAATCAGAAGTTGTTATTTTGCGCAGGCAATTGGTTTTACTGAGTATGCCACAGTCGCGTACCTCTTTAACGTTACAGCTAACGAAATCAATTAATCCAATCTCACTCTAGAGCTCGATAAATAATGTTTGTTCACTTATCAAGAGCCAAGCGATTATTTCCTGAGTCGTTATTTTTTACATTAAGAATGTTTTCATATAACAGACCGTCACGCCTGTAATTTTCTGAAGGGTTAGGCAGAGGTACTACAACAACATTTAACTAGTTATGTTGAAGTCTCATGTAATAGGGGACGAGCCTATTGCCATCAACCGGGCACAAATCTAGACACCGGGGTGCTAGTGAGAAATTGTGCCCGATAGAAAGACATAATAACGATTTGCCCGACCCTGGAGTCGAACCCAGGACCTCATGCTCAGCAGTAGAGCTTGCTGCTACTAGACCAACAACGCAGTCAAACTGTTTTCCGCAGATTTTGATATGGCTCGGGCGACATAATTATGTGAGTTAACGAACGCAATCCATAAAAAAATGATTATTATTTTTATTAAAAAGTAAATGTTTGAGAAAATTGACAACCATAGGAATGAATGATTAGTTCAACTAAATTGGTTGGGTTAGACCAGTGTTTTTCAATCTTTTTGAATACGCGACCCCTTTAGAAATTAACGAATTCTAGCGGCCCCTTTAGAAATTAATGAATTCCAGCGACCCCCTAGGCCTGGGGTCGTCCTTCTGACTGAATTTGTATTTTTAGTGTGAAGTGTAGGACCTAGAAACACTTGCCTTTTTTCTTTTCTCCACGACCCCCTGAGTAAGGCTTCGCGACCCCCCGAGGGGTCGCGACCCATAGGTTGAAAAACACTGTGTTAGACCGTATAAGTAAATATAAAATACAATTCAATTAGACACAATTATAAAATTATTCCATTGTGAGTTAATTTTGTGCATGATCCATAACGAAAAACAACATTAAAGAAACTATAAAATATGGAAAAATATCTACACAGATCTTACATTATACACTTAATTATTTTTTCCTTGTATACAAGGAATTGTAAGCATAGTTTATAACAATACATAGACAAAGAGTTTAGACTGTTCTTTTTTTTTACAACAGATCAATATTTTTGGTTTCAAAATGGTTTGTGAAAACCATGATGCGATTTCAAATTAGAAAGACAAAAAAATGATAACTGTTTTATGTATAACAGTAATTACGCAAAATTAAATACTTACCGATTTTTCTTAGTTTAAAGAATTTCATATAAAAAAGTTCTATGATATTAGTTGCCTATTTCTTATTTCCGATTACATTTACATGGGGTGGCGATTTAGTCACCAACATTTGTCGAGGTGATTGAACTGGCCATACTAAACAACTTTCGCTATGACATTCATATACGATTCGAGAAAAAAAAAAACTCTTCTACCGTAGACAGACTATTTCGATGCATGTATGAAAATTGTTTTATTTACGACTCGTAAGTATATGATTTTCATAGCGTAAGTTGTTTAGTATGACGGGTAAAATCACGCCATTGACGGATGCAGGTAACTAAATCGCCACCCTGTAGGTATTTATGCTCGATCAATTTATTAATTTTCGTTCCACAACAGTGAATATTTTATCAGAGATCATTAATTTAGAACGATAGCCTTGTAATAAGAATACAACACAAACGACTGAATCGATTCAGTCTGATTTATAAACTACGATCGCTTTTAGAATCGATGATTTGAACCGAATTATCGATACTTTCTTTAACGAGCACTCCCGACATCGTAACATTTTTGTATATAATTTATTTAATTTAAAAATAAGGCACTTTTACTAAACTATGTACACATTTCCTAGGATCATGTGTCAATAGACACTATAATTGTTAGGAATCTTGGCATTTACAGTGCGGCCGTCTAGAGAATGCGTTCCTGACACATGTCAGTGGGACAATTTCTAGTTGTAATAAAGATCAAATTCGCAAAACACATTCGTTAGTATGAAACTAATAGATGTCGAAAGAAACCCTTCTCTCGACGGCTGGACTGTAGAGCTCCATAAACTGAAGCATACATACTATAATAATATTCTTCAATATAATACACTAGGGATACCACACCTAGAGCTATTCATGGACCATTATCCAACTATAGTCCGGTCGCGAAGCATAAAGAATTTCGTACAATGACCCTTCATTACTTATCTCCATCGCTCGCGCTCAAATGTATATTGCCGTCGCGCTCACACATTAGGACCGCCCTTATCGCGAGGGCTGAGCGCGACGGCAATATACGTTTGAGCGCAAGCGATAGAGATAAGTAATGAAGGGTCATTGTGCGAAATTCTTTCTGATTCACGACCGGACTTTATTTTCCCAGTAGGCAATTCAAATATTCACGTACTATTGAGTAAAGTACTGAATTCATAAATACATATTTCCAATAAATATGGATGTAAAGCATAAATAATTGCGGCTTTGAAAAAGTTGCGTTTTCATTTTATATGTAGTTTTTTTATAATTGAAGAAACTTACACTAATATTATAAACAGAAAAGATTCTTTAACCAGTAGAATGCTATATTATCACTGAGTAACATAGGCTATAATTTATAAAAATAAAATATCACGCGTGCATAGCCGCTGGGGGAGGTTAGTATAAAATAATTTTGTTATGTCACATTATAAAATTATTATGCATAGAAGTCACATTAGTATGCAAATATTTGAACCCAAGCAAGTTTAATTAATGATTATATTTCAATTAATTATTTTACCTACTTCATAATAATTACGAGCCTCTCAACATTGACCGACTTATAAATAAACCACAGCTTGTTTTGCAAAGGTTCAAATAAATACATCCTGTATAAAATTTTTTAATAGTCCGTGAACGGACAAGGGCTATTTGTTATTAGTTTTAAAATTGAACTAACTACTCATAATTTACGAATATTTTATACCTGAAAGGTATTTTGAACTGAAATGGGAACACGAACGACAATAATCTTTATAGAACACTGAATAAAGTTCATAACTGCCTAACATGAACAAAACATTATTAAATCATGGCAATGCAATCGGTTCATTTTGTATGGAACCTATTTCTATGATCCTACAGTTCAATATCGCATGAGAATATTTTTTTTTGTCTCCAATAATATCAAAGTTTTTTTTCTCTCACAAAATATGTGCCAATATCGAGTAATCATTTTTGTTTTATGGCAGTTTACACCTACACAATTGACCATAGACTTTTAACCTTACCCATAGACAAATAATCTTAAGAAGGTATCACCACCACCGCGCATGGCGGGCGCGATAAATAATTTTCTTCATTCGTTGTACCATCCGACAAGATAGCTTTATCATTATTTGATAAAATAATATCATCTTTCGTTGATCGGACTCAAAATGTATGAAAACCAACTAATTTTTATTGTCATTAATTGATCACCTGCTTGTGCATCGTTGAGAATAAACTGGTACAGAGTACCTGAAAATAAAATAAATAATTAGTAATAGATAAATATGATATTTTATGTGACAAAGTCAGGTGATTCTGTCGTCTCTCTCTTAGTGTGGTTTGAAGGCGAGATTTTCACAGCATTGTTTTTATTACCGTCGATAGCGGACAGCACGCGTAGCATGACCACCGTAGAAACGGGTTTTGTCGATGGAAGAATAGACAAACTGACAGATTGCGGTTGTTTATCTATCATTTTGTCTTCTCTTCCATCGACACACCCGTTTCTACAGTGGTCATGCTACGCGTGCTCGTCTAGGTGATACACATAATTAATATTAGTTATTTATGCAACTGTTATATAATAAGGTGTATTAAAACACTAATGTGGGTTTATAGGAATTTATAGTATCACATGAGTGTTTTAATACGTAATTATTTACAGTTGCATACAAGACTTTATCTACACCCATGATATGAATCTTCTATAAAAGTTTCTTTGCAATACCTATATCGAACAAAAAGGGCGCGGTACGACATGAATTCGAATTTTTCGAATTCGAATGTATGTTTTGTTTTTAAATTACGGTGCTTTTTTAGTGAAACGCTCGTGAATGACAACGTTCTTTTTTTTAAAATGAGTTGCATTATGAAATTCAGTACAACATTATAACACCCGTTTGGGTGATATTATGGTTACTATGACACTGGTTGTTTTAATGTTGGCAATAAGCTAACTGTTTCAGAAACTTTTAGAGAGGATTTATAGCATGGGTGTAGATAAAATATTTTACCTACCTACTTCACAGCTCTTCATAGAAGGCGACCCTGGTCTTGGTAGACCCTTGCTTCAGTTTCCTCAAGGTTGAATACTTGTTGTCTCCAGCCCGGGCCTGCTCCTCATGGAGTCGGTCTAAGGTGGCTGTGGACTGGTCCACGCGAAGAACTGAGAACTCGCAGCGGAGTTCATCTAGCTGTTGTTGGAGATGCTTCGATTTTGCTAGGTATTCCACCCTGGAATGTGGAAGAAGCTGGAGTTAATGTAACTAGAAGACACAAGTGAAAGGTCCTTAAAACATTTTTATGTTTGGCATTATTCAAACATGCCCCATTTCCATTAAGAGTCGTGTTCGAGTATTGTAGATTTTGTTCTCGACGTAGTCCGGTCCGGTGCGTTTATCTTTCGATTTGGTTTGTTCGGGTGTACTATGCCAAATAAAAACCGGCCAAGTGCGAGTCAGACTCGCGCACGAAGGGTTCCGTACCATTATCTTTAAAAACGGTAAAAAAATCACGTTTATTGCATATGAGCTCCCTTAAATATTTATTTTATTCTGTTTTGTTGTATTTATTGTTATAGCGGCAACAGAAATACATCATCTGTAAAAATTTCAACTGTCTAACTATCACGGTTCATAGATACAGCCTGGTGACAGACGGACGGATGGACAGCGGACCCTAAAAAGGAACCTTATTACTGATACTTATAGAGCAGAATAGACAGTTATTTATAATTTATGTGTGGCGATTATATAATAGGATTGACCAAATTGAACCGATTAAAAAAATATGGCGTAAATAAAACCCACTATGCAAGCAGCCACTAAAATAAGTGACTACAAAATGTACTATGAAATACGAGGATTCGAGGATCAAAATCATACCTCTCCTTTTCAATCTCCAAAGACAGCCTATGTATATGAGGGTCAGAGTCATCAGGCACCAGCTGGTACGAGTTGAGCTCGGGCTCCGTGACTGTCGCAGTGCCGTTTTGTAGGACTTCGCCCCCTAGTTCCGCTGGTAAAGAGCACGTGGATGGGAACAGACTAGACGGGACTGTTGATGACTGAAATAGAAGATATTAGTTATTTGTTTCGCTTTATAAAATACAATAGACGTAGATATATTTAGTAACCTATTCCGCTTAACTCCACTCTGCGTCCAGCGTTCGGCGTGGCAACACGTCGTGTTCGGTTTCGCGACTGGTCAATCGTCATCCTAAGGATGCCTCGTTGAGAGGTGAAACACGTGTCGATTTCTTACAGGGTTTTTTATGACTCTTGAGGAATAGTTAAGCGGAATAGGTTTCTAAATATATCTGCGTCTCTTGTATATTATAAAGGATTTTCGCAAAGTCACGCCTGAATCAATTAACTATTTTGCTTTCTACTAGATATCCATACTCTTCACATACGGAGTTTCGCTAGCTAATTTCATTTGCTCTTGTATAAAAAAGCTGATAATTCAATATTTTAAGTAGGACATATTTTTGGTGTCGATTATTTAGAAAGCAGACTAAAGTCGATTGTGCCAGCTGATTCCAATTATGTAAACAACATGGCCGATCGAAATTGTCTATGATTCAGTGTTCGAGTAGTATGAGCAAAGTCTGGTGTAATATGGTTGAGCTTCGGTATCCAACAAAAGCGGTGCCATCATATATAACTACCATCCACTTAAAGTTTTTTCGTAAAGTCAAATACCTGTGAACATTACGTTAAGTTTTTATGACGGTTTTCATTTTGCGGCCGTTATATGACGGCACTAGTTTTATAGAAAACCCAAAATTTTGTAATCAAAGGTAAATTAGCTCTTTGAAATTACCTGAAAAATATACCTACCTACATACCTAACATAGAGAGAAGAACCCAGTATCAAAATGTAACCACTTACCGGCGGTCCTAAATCCCATGATCCATTATAAACTGTATCACTCAAGAAATTAATCAGCTTTTCGTTTGCCTGCTTCTCAGTCATCTTCGTCTCCATGGACTCTTCATACTTTCTAGAAGGTTTACTCACGGGGGGCAATGACCCGGTAGAAGTTCTGCTCAGGAAGTTTAGGAGTTTCTCCTTTGCTTGTTTTTCCGCCATTCTTGCTGCAATCAGTTCCGCTTTCAGTCTTTCAGCTTCGGCTGCCCGTTTTTCTGATTCTTCCACCAAACGGGCCGTTAGGTATTCGGCTTCACGGGTTTTTCGTTCTAAGTGCACCTGAAATAGTTGTGTTCAAACATTATTTAACGATTGCAGTCAATGTAACTTTAACTGTGGACATGCAGCGTCTGTGGTAGATATAGCGTTCTTATTTTGAAGGAAGACTAGGGCTGCCATCAGAGAGACTGCATTCTTGTAGTTTGAATGCAGTTTAGTACGACTACAATACTCGTAATGTACTGGTAACTGCATTGAAACTGCAAATTTGCAGTTGGAATGCAGATGAAACAGTTGAAATGCAGTCCGTCTGATGGCAGCCTAAGATAAATATTTTTCGGTGTTTTAGTTTGGTGAGAACTTGTAACGGGCTGTGGGCTTGTATAGCCCGTACCTTTTCCTCCTCAGTCTTGATAGCCGATAGCCGCAGCCGCGCGTTCTCCCGCTCGGCGTCAGACGCTTTCTGCGCCAGAAGAGAAGCTTCTTCTTCTGCCACGCGCCCCTTCTCTGCCAGAAGTTCCGCCGTTTCTTCTGAACGACGCTAGAAGATGATTTGAAAGGTGTTTTGAAATATGTGAGAGTTAATTATTATGTTGCTATTTTTTTTTTTTTATGTTTGCCTGTACTGTCCCACTGCTGAGCAAAGGCCTCCCCCAAATCCTTCCAAACATCCTTTTCTAGGGCCACCTCGATCCAACCCTTGCGGTACGCGTCTAGATCGTCCCTCCATCTCTTCCTGGGCCGGCCTCGGCGCCGCCGTCCATCCTCAGGCACCCACCGTGTGGCGACTGTTGCCCAGCGCTATGCATGCGGCTGACATGACCCGCCCAATCCCATTTTAGCTTGGCAGCCTTTTTGCTATTACGAACATTTTATTGTATAAATAGTTTGAGAATTTAAAAAGAGTTCAACTTCAGAGAGGCAAATATTAATATGATTGATTTTAACATAACATCACGCCCGCAGGCACGCAGGGTTTACCTACAGCACACCCGCATTTCACCAGTAATGTTTAAGTCCCATGTAATAGGGGGCGAATCTTGTTCCTACCGAGAAACTCCAGCAGGCCTAACATGACACACGCGACAACTACTCACGCGAGAGTGAGTAATTTTTGTCTATTTCGCCACTTTTCTCGTTTTCTGACAGCGCTGCCATACAAAATACTCGACTCGTTCTGTCAAACTTGATGTTTTCTCTACAAACCCTAACATGACACCCAAGATATCTCGACTTTTGACAATTAAACACGAGATAATCTCCGATTCTTCTGTCATTTACTCGTCGTCGATTTTTACGACGAGATGAGTAGACAAAATTATTATACCAAAAAAAAAACCATAATAACATGGCAGTTTCTTAAATTGTTCTTATTTTAGTCATAATTTTATTTTGCAATATAATATGTAATATATAATAATGGAAAAAACTTAGTTTTAAACTACTATCTATATTGGAACGAAAGTTCCTTTCAGCAGCCACGAGAGAAACTGTGGCGGAGGGGAGCACTATTAAGTAGATGAGCATCACTTTCAGTAATAACCAGTCACTTTGGCAATTATGGTGATTAGTGAAGTCTAGGGATTATGGCTGTATGGCAGTATCATACCTTCGCAACATAATAGGATGGTGATTAACCACGATTAGTCTTTTGTGGTTATAATAGCGAAATCAACTCCAGCTGCATATTTAACTGAACATCAGTCCTTATAACAAGTGTGGTGATTAACAAAATTTGCAATAACACGGGCGTTATGGTGATTGTTACAATATCAACCTTCGCTTTATCAAATGGCGATTATCGGCCCTTTTGTCATTTGTGGTGATTATTTAGTGAGTATACAGGATGAAATTTAATTCATTGGCATTATTATCCACGTATTAACCGTATCGTAATCTATTCTTTTTCATTTATGACAACAATACTTATCGAAAAAGAAATGATATTTAAACTTATATTGTGCCACTAATTTTCATTTCCGTCATTTTGTATTTTAATTTCGGCATGCCAAAGAAAAATATTTAAATTTAATAAAAAAAGTCGGTTATAAAAGAGGAGGACGTAAAATTAATATAGTACATACTAATTCCATGCGTAAAATCGAATGAATGAAACCGAACCTTAAGCTGATATTGCTATCATAAAAATGATTTGTTTTTAATAATTTGCTACATCGGTATCTCGTCACGAGATAGAGAAGTGTCAAAGTGCCTTTTTCGGTTATACTCGTGCATAACGGTCATGTTAGGGATTAGAATGACGTCATAATCGACGACAAATTTCGACAAAACGACAAAAAGAGCGTTCTCGCGCTTGTCATGTTAGCCCTGCTGATAGAAAAAAACCAATAACACTTTGGCCAACCTGGGAATCGAACCCAAGACCTCACGCTCAGCAGCAGCGCTTGCGACCACCAGACCAACGAGGCAGTTTTACAATTTTTTCCAAGAACTGGATTAGGCATGTACTAACTAGACCAATGTCGAAGCACAAAGTTAGACTTGAATGTCTCGTCGCCCTGCTATCAATCAAAATGAATGATGTTCTACATGTCTTTAACCAATCTTTTACCAGTTAATCTTGGATTAAAACAAGATTTGAATAGAGCTTAGTTTGAAGTTTATGAATAGTGATTCAGGATTAAGCCCCGCTACTACCTTAGGGTCAGGTAACACCGCGACGCGCACTTTTTTATGATCCGATACAATATCGAATTTATTAACAACACAATAAGGTACACGCGCTGCGCAGCACCGCGCATCTCATTGTAGTTTGACACGTGTCATTCCTCGCACTGAAATTATACCTTTTCGATGAAAATAAGTACCATAATTGTTAAAAAGTGCGCGCAGCGTCGCGTCGTTTTTCGTCGCGGTGTGAACTGACCCCTAGGGGTAGTCCGTAATAAAATCAGTATGTCTCACCAGAGCCTCATTAGCGAGTCGTATCTCCTCCTGGTACTGCCTCAGTCGCTGCTCCATCGCCTGCCGCTCCCGCTCCGCCGCCTCTCTTAGTTGCTTCTCCCGTGCTAACTTGTTGCGTTCTATTTGACGACGCTGTCAATAGTAAATTGATGTTAGAGTGGGGTAAGGACATAGTAGATTGTGCTTTATCAGTGGCGTGCCTGGGGTTCAAAACCAGGGCAAGTTAACGATTTAAAAAAACAGACAAGTGAGCGATTTACGGATGAAGAAGAGTTCTACATATTATTTCATGCTTCAGTACGGAATTATCCTAAGCGCCATCTATTAACGAATGCGCGTAACCACACCGCTTCGCAGGACCTTTTCACCATAATAACTTTGTCAACGCTTGTCACATAAAAATTATTCTATCAAAAGCCGCTAGATGGCCCCAAATTATCGATTTGTTGTTTTAACTAAATTTAAGTTTTAAGTCGATTGTAAATGTTAAATAAGATATTACATTGGGTATATAACATTTTATAATTAATCATAATGACAATAGCCAACTCTAATCTTTATTTCAAAACGCCTTTATTTCAAAGAATATCTTCGATACGAAAATTATTGTGTTTTGTGATCTTGATGAGATGTATTCTAATAAGTGGTTTGTTTTTTAATGGTTTACCAAAACTACAATTGCCATACAAACAACACTATACAAATTTTGATGTCTTTCATGGCACCAGCTAGGGCTACCTAAGTTTGGTCATACTCCTAACTTTATACATACTAAACAATCGAATGCCAATTTCAATATATTCTTCGACTGACAAAAATACCTACCTAATTGTTTATATTTCCGAGTTATAGTAATTTGGGGTTGATTACGGTGAAGCAAAGAGTTACTTACTGTCAGAAAACTCAATGTATTTACATACCTTTTCGAACACAGTTTCCAAATTCACATTTTGATGATAAAAACACTACTAAGCATAAGGAATGACATAGCCGCAATAAAAAACTAGGTAATTCATTACCTCAATTGAAAAATAAAATACTGATCTCAAAATATTATTTCAATAACAAATTGAGTCGCTTCGCGGACTTGTAACTCACTTTACGCGGGTCAACATCGCGGCTAGTGCATTTGCGCGAACTTCAAACACACGATTCGTTCCATTCATAAAAACTCAAAAGCCGGGCTTAAATATTAGAACATTTTGCAAAATAAGTACATTCTAATAGTATCGACAACGTACGCATTTTCCATGCAAAAAAAGAGAGGTCTAGAAGCTGGCTTCTGCACCGTTGCCGCAAGCGTGTGTGAGCGAGAAAGATGCAATGTACTACAGAATTGACGTCTTCATTCATGGATGCGATCTCGCCTAACGCTATAGTGTTAGAGCGAGATCGCAACTGTGGCAGTTTGGCAACGGTGCATTGTTTGTACTTATAGCGCGCGGCTGGTGCAGCGCGAAGTTTTTATGTTATTATTCCTATCAATTCTTGCGACATGAAGGATTGACTTGGAAGTATAGAGTATTTTTTTTTTTTAATTGATTTGCTCAGTTTTGAAGGCAAGCCGGGCTTTTCAGCTTGTATGGCAGTACCGCCGCTGTGCTTTATGTGGTATGCGTATGCGCAATGATATGTCGGAATTAAGAAATCTTATGTCATCATCGTTCCTGCCCTTATTCCAACTTATTTGCGCTCGGCGCAACATGTTTTTTCTTCCATACTTCTCCATTAGTCGTCATCTTAGCAGTCACTCCCTTTCTAACCATATCATCTTTCACACAGTCCATTCATCGAAGAAGTCTCAAATATCAACACAACATTTTGCGAACACACTGTCTTAATCATAATAATTACTGTGATGCTTTCAGTCAGCCACTCACAACAGATTTCAGAAACCGGTTTAAAAGAATGATTTTGGATTAAGTTTTATACGAAAAGAATTCAAAGTATTCGTGTTTCGAACGTAGTTGCCCTTCAAAATTAAAATAGGAACACTTTCGCTTATAGTCTGTTTTCTAATGTCGTAGACTAATTTGACATGGATTTGAAACATGATTTGTTTTTAAAACTTGGAGTCTGACATTTGCACCTGTCAAATTAGTCTACGAGATTAAAAAACCGGCCAAGTGCGAGTCGGACTCGCGCACGAAGGGTTCCGTACCCTTATCTATAAAAACGGCAAAAAAATCACGTTTGTTGTATGGGAGCCCCCCATACAACAAACGCTTGTTTTTTTAGTATTTTTTGTTATAGCGGCAACAGAAATACATCATATGTGAAAATTTCAACTGTCTAACTATCACGGTTCATGAGATACAGCCTCGTGACAGACGGACAGACAAGGGAGGGGACAAGACAGGGGAGTCTTAGTAATAGGGTCCCGTTTTACCCTTTGGGTACGGAACCCTAAAAACTGACTTTAGCAACTAGAAAGATGCAGTTTTCATCAGGTCACTTTACCTGTTTCTCCTCTTTCGCCTGCGCCTTCATTTGTTGCACTTCCATGGTATCAGGTTTTCGTCTCCTCATATACAGATCATGGTTTCCGATACATAGGTCTAGTATCTGAAATGAATAACAAAATACTTATTAATAGTTGTGTCTTAGGGTGTTTTTGCGGTCCGGGCTTTCGCCTGACACTGTTGACGCTTCAGTGGCGGCATCTACATCGCCACTTGCGAACTACGCATCAAAGACCTGGCGTCACACAAAACTTGCATCGCGCAAGTATAGTTTACTGCGCGATCAAGATATACAGGATGTAAGGTTAAACACTCTTGTCATTCAAACCATGGGTAGTTGACTTATATATAAAAATAAATGACCGAACACATAAAAAAAAACGTTATTTTCATTAAAAGATTTTGAAAAGTTTCTATCTGACACCGTGCTTGCTAGCGAAACAGCTGACTGACTAAGGGAGGGATCGCGCTCGCTGCCGGTCAGGTCACAACCCGTACCCCCCACCCGTGTTGAGACGCAAGTTCGTTGCCCTAGCGCATAGGGCAACGAACTTGCGTCTGTTGTGGTCAAATTTAGATCTAAAAAAATTAAAAAAAAAGTTGTAATTTTCCATTGATTTTACGTTCTATAAATGAAACCAAACCACTGGTTGCAAGGATAACGGTGTTTACCCTAACACCCTGTATATAACTTTCCGACATCAATCGTTGGGCAGTTGCCCGCCAGACACGACACCCGTCTGGTCGGAGGATACTTTACAATACAGGATGAGTGAACTTTACACCCTATTCCTACTACTTACCTCTAAACTTCACTCAATATGGGTTGGCTGGTGCATAACAGAACTACTTTTGAAAGAAATTATCTGATAAAGAACAGTGTGTCATGTTTCAGGGACCTTCCCTATTAGGGAATATGCATGTGATTCAAATATGGGTCAAATATTTTTTTTTATAAAAAATGTTACTTCAGAATTATGCCTCCATCAATATTTTTGAATAAAATTTCTTTTTGAGCGAGAAATTAATTTTTTTAAAGTCCCAAAAAACTGTGGGTAATTCAAATACTTGAAAAGGCTAAGAGCGGATGTGACGTAATAATCCGGGATAACAATCAAAATATCAATGTCAAGTCAATCAACAAGTGTGTCAAGTCAATGTCAAACGCTCATAGAAAAAGGAGTGTTTGACGTTGACTTGACAGTTGCTTGTCTGTTTTCACGGACTGTGCCGTCACCACACCAAGCGCGCCAAATGGTGGGCGTTTAAATAGCCCGGATCGGTTGGATATTTTTAAACATTTTTTTAACTACTTTAAATTGCTTTTTTGCCGTCGAATTTTTTTAAACTATTGTTTGACGATGTAAACTATCGAATAATAATATTTTAAAAATACATGCATATTCCCTATTAGTGACTAATGCTATGCTTGTTCAAATATTTCTGAACATTTCGGCATCGGTGGTTTCGGTCGCAGTGGTGGCCCAGTGTTAACGGCGAGTTGTAATGTCGTAAAAAATCTGCTATTCCCTACATTTATGTTCGCATAGCTCGTCAAAATGTAGGGAACAGCTGAATTTTTTCTCGCTATTTCAGGGTTGGACCCATAGTGAAAATTGGTAATAAAGATGAGTACAATAACCCCTTATGGGAATGCCCATGAATTCAATTTCACCCTGTATAATGACATCCTTTAAAAACATAACCCTTCCTTGGCAGTCGGGTAAAAATACCGTCTATAAAAATCAGAGGGGAATTCCCTTATTTTTAAGAAAGTTCACATTTAAGATTTCGCAATGTGTTAAAAAAACCATCAATTTACCAAAATTTTTGACAAGTTTGACAGATTGCAACTTAAATGTGAACGTTTTTTAAGTAAGAGAATTGGCCCTCTAAATACTCACCAACTTATTCATGCCCTTAGGCGAGAAGAATATAAAGTTATTCGTCGTCTTCTCAACGAACTTGATGACGAACTTCTTATCATCGAACGAAATATGCTTGATCTCGGACCAGGGGAATGTGGTCTTAGGTGTTAGCTTGTTGTCCTTCTCGTAAATGTTGAGACCTAAAGCTGTGACGCCGAGGTAGAGTTCCGTGTCTTTTTTATTCTGGAAACAAAGGATGTTATTATGAGTAAGGCTCAGCACTGTCCAAAGACCCCGAGATATCCTAACTATCCATACTAATATTATAAATTCGAAAGTAACTCTGTCTGTATGTTACTTTTTCACGCCTAAACCACTGAACGGATTCCGATAAGATTTGGCAAGGAGATAGATGGCATCCCGGAGAAGGACATAGGCTACTTTTACTGACATACCACACGGGCGAAGCTGCGGGCGGAAGCTAGTAATATTGTAAATGCAAAATTAAGTTTTGCTTGTTCCGCTTTCACGCTAAAACGGCTGAACGGATTTGGATGAAATTTGCCTCAGGGTTAGACCTTGACCTGCAGGCGTAGCATGAGCACCGTTTTGTCGACGGAAGAGTAGACAAAAATTACGTTTGCTGTAGACAGTACGACTGAAGCAAAGTAGAAAGAGTCACCTGCACTTTTTACGAAATTCACTCTTTTACATAATTCGACTCAGAATTCCTTGTTTTGTCGGTTTTGTCATAGGATTTATCGGTTGTCAGTGTGATTTTGACAGTAAGGATAGAAAACTTTCTTCCGAAATAGTCTACCTACAAAAAGACCTAGACAAAGATCGTTAGAAATGTAAGGCAAAATGACAGATTTTAGAAACATTTGTAAGGTGGATGTCAAAAATGAAGAAACGAACTGTCACTTTGTATAGAAAAAGCTATGTCTATTCTTCGTAGAGATAGAAAGCGCCATGCTACGCCTGCTGGAGAAGGACATAGGCTACTTTTCATCCTGGATCGCGGTCGAAGTCGCGTGCAACAGCCAGTTGAATATAAGTCTGATTGGTAGGCCCACTGGCACCTTAAATCACTAAAACATTAAACTCTAAACGTATTTGAAACATCTTTACGTTTCTGCCGTCTTCAAACGATTTACAGCAGCAAGACTGTTTCCAATTTATATTTAGTGGTTTGCGGAGCAGCTGGACCTTACTCCACGTCCTGATTAAAAGCGATCGCCGCGTAAATTCGCGATCATCGCGCTCATACGTCACTTTTCGTTCGGTGAACCTGAACGCGTTGTGGCGCCGACAGAGGGCGCTTTCCGGTTTGAGATCACGTATTCGCGTATTCGACGATCGCTTTTACGGCCACAGATGTGGCCTAGTGTTTTATAGTGCTAGAGGTGTTTGATTTCGGCACAGATGTTCGTACAATTTTACACGTTATAGTCATTGGTGATGTGTCTAATTTCGTTTGATCGGATGAGAGTATATAGCAGAACTGAAATAAAATCTACTATTAATAAAAATCCGCGATCACCAATACGTCTGTTAATGGTAATATTGTGACATAACATCACGCCTTTGTCCCCGAAGGATTAGGCATAGATTATATGGTTATTTAGTAAAAGCTTTTTTTTTTTTTGCTGTTGTTGGCATCTTAATAAATTCTTTAAAACCCTCATTTAGTCAAACTTTCTTAGTCTTACTTTGATAGCGAAGTAATTGACTCCATACATGTCCAAGTCTTGTGCTATCTTCAGATACTCCATCTCAGCTTCATCCCGAGACATGCCTTTGTGGTCCGCATACCTGTTTACACATAAATACATATTTTTTTTTACTTCAGATATTTAAAAAATCTTAAGGGCAAGTCTGTGTACCTTTACTTGAAACAAGACCCTTGTTTCAAGTTTCTTGATGCTCAAGAAACAATAGATTTATATCAAACCTTTAATGAATAATAGGAAACAAGTACGAAGCAGCGTCGTTTCCTCAATTACGTCACCTAATTATAGCTAGTTAAAACTGCTATATGGGCCTTGATTTTTGGCAGGGGTAAACTTATGGATTCGCGTAGTGCTAGGCTATAGAATAAAGATGGCGCTAATATCAGTTTTAAGTTTTCACGTCTGTCGGTAGTCCCCATGATTGCCTATTTTTGAAGTGAACCACTTCTTTAGTTGCGTTGAGCATTTTTGGGTGAAAAAAATCATGGAACTCGCGTCATCGTCACGCTTGAAGTGATTTGATTATTTTAGCGCCATCTACCGTCTACCGTTTGAATTACGTTGAGGTTACGCATTGTTGCTTAGTTTTTACTTCTATCGGCAATCCCCAAAGTCTGCCCCGCATGTTTTTTTTTTGTGATAATATTTCCATAAAAAGTCTCAATCCTTTCAAATAAAAATAAGATTACGTAGTGTTAGAGTGTCTGAAGCTCCAGCTCAGAAGCGTCAAAATCGAGATACCAGCACGCTTAGCATGACCACAATCTGTCATTTAGTCTATTCTTCGGTGGAAACAACCCTTAGAAAAGCCGTTTCTGTGTTTCGTTGTCATGCTACGGGTGAAGTCGGTCGGTATTGGAGCAAACAGTAGACTGCAAAATATAAGCTGATGATGATACTGATAGTGTGTTACGTACCATATCTTAATACGGTCCTCCCACATCTCCGGTGTCATCTGGTACTGGTCGATCACCCGCTGGGGTAGTAGGTCTTCGCTGGCAAGCATACCAGGCTTGTATGCGCTTTCATCATAGTCACCATACTGAAGAAATAAACGTTTATATTGTAGACAAAGTAAAGGCAAAGCATAACGCGTTTAGGATGCTGGTGGGGCTGGCCCGCTTCTGTAGTGCGTCGGGGATGTTCGCGGATGCGCATGTAGATTGTTTCTACGCAACCATGCGCAAAAGGTGCGCTTCCATGGTGCGCAGGGTGTGGAGCAGCTCCAGCAGTATCCTAAGCATGATTTCGAGTCGCCTAGACTGTGTTTTCGTGGGTCACTGTTGTGCCATCTCACATGGGTTGCCACAACGGTGATCCTATTTGTTTGTTTTTGTTTTGTTTTGTAAATTGTCAGTTCAGTTGTAAGTCTTACTAACCATTTTTGAATCATGATACTCTAATAAAGAAACATTCTATTCTATTCTATTCTATTCTAAAGCAAAGATGATGACATAGGCTACTTTTCATCCTGGATTGCAGACGAAGTCACGGGTAACAACTAGTACAAAAATAAAGAGAACTTAAGAGAAGAGTACAAAAAAACCGGCCAAGTGCGAGTTGGCCTCGCGCATGAAGGGTTCCGTACCATTATCTACAAAACTGCAAAATCACGTTGTATGGGAGCCCCTTTCAATTCATTTTATTCTGTTTTTAGTATTTGTTGTTATAGGGGCAACAGAAAAATCTCCAAAAATTGCGTTACGTAATAATTGAACGCTCTCTCAGAAATCAGAATCAGAAAGACGGAGTGCAAAAACACCCCAGAAAATAAATCTAGACCCGACAGTTGTCTGTCAGTGAATTTACACTGACAGACAACTGTCGGGTCGGGACAAGCATGAGTACAAGAATTCCTTAAAAAAACAGGAATTAAATTGTTAAGTTTGTACCGAATGCGGCATTTTTGCCAATGGGAATTCCCATCAGGCAAACGTCTTCCTTCTCAGACTATAATTCAAAAAACTTGTCATATCTAAACGAAGTCAATAATACACCGTTACATCTATAATTCTACTAAACCTCTACCAACTAAAATAAAAATAAAATGACATTCATCAAGCTTACATAACCAACCTTAGCCTGGACCGCGTAGCTGGCCAGCAGGACGGACGCTTCAGGCGGGCAGTAGATATCCATGCTGAGTATCGCCTGCTTCACTTGGAGGAACAGTAGGTGCTGGGTGACCTCCTGTATCAACTCCTCGGCCACATCCTCGGGGTACAGCTTGCAGAGTAACATGAATGGGGTGCCTGGCATCTGGGAGACGCATTGGTCTTGCACTGGAATAGAGGTGGTTTTAAAAAGGCTGGTTAGGTATGTGTAACAGGAGCAACATGGAGTACTGGTCTACTGGACCTGCTGACTGAATAGATACTTACGTGTATATTTTGGATGGCTTTTAAAAGGTCCAAAAATCTAATATTACCTTTCAGGTTTTCGGAAATAGTAGGTACGTAAGTAACGTGTGAAGGTACAAAAATGTAGGGGATAAATTCTGTCATTGTCACTACTCTGGTGCGGAATTGCGATTGCGTTTTTTCCAATTCGGTTTACAGAGAAGTGCTGTGTTTGCCTAGTAAATATTTTAAACAAAATATATATTATATAGTACTCTTAGATTATAAAATGTAATACTTACAACTAAGCCATCCATACTGTTGTAGGTATCTAGGTACTGTGGCTTATTGTTTTGATATTTAAAATAACACAATACTTCAAATTAGTAGTTGTAGTAGTGTATCCACTACAACTACTAAACATATCAACAAAAACATTGAAATACCTAGATAAAAATAACACACCACCTACACACCTTATAAGTTACTTAATATTCTTATCAAGTACTTCAGTGTAATAATTATACATTATAATTCAAGATAAGGTATAATGAATGGCCATTACATAATGTGATTATCTGCTTAAGTAATAAATATAATTAACTTTCGAAAGTCATTTAAAAAAAATGGGGTGTGGCTGTGTCGTGGACACAGCCGTGTGTTTTCTTTGATACGAATTCTTTGATCCTATAGCTACTGAGTGGTGTAATTAAATTTTGGATGTAGATCATAGATATGTATGTAGCTGCAGTATCCAACTGTATCCCCCGATTTTGTTATCATCTCAGTTTTTTGAATTGCCTCCCACTATGAAAGCAAATGAAAGGCTCGGGAGCAAACAGGCGCGACGCGACTTTATATTTCTGAGAAAACTTCACGGTAGAACAATTACCGGTGTCGCGTCCCGCGACATGTCGCGCCAGTCTGAATGAGCCTTTAAAGACGTATTCACGTCAAAAACGAAAGGACAATAATAATCGAGGTCAAATGCTGAATCAAAGACATGAATATTTGTTTTCTATTTCAGAAGCCTATAGTAAACAATAGGACTGGCTGAGAATATTGGAATGCGGGTCAACAAAAGGTGTTGCAAATCCGAATATACCACACATTATTAATATTATTATATATTTATTATATAGCATTCAATACATTCAACCACATACCACAATATACTGGCAAGTTGCTGTTAGTTACACTTATGGCAGACATAAGAAAGTACTACATCAATCATGTTTTGTGTCCACAAATAACTAGATTTTTGTTGGAGATAATAAATAATAAACTCACCTCTTTTATCCAACTTCAGCCAACTTATAAAATGTTTTGTGTCTTCGAACTGCAGTCCAAAGAACCATGTTTCTCTCAAACCTATAGTCCGGCATACTAAATCAAACAGATCTCTTCCTGTAGCTCGCCACTGCAATGAAAGCGAATATTTAATATTTATTATCAGTGAATTTCTAAGATCGCCTATTAGAAACCATTTGCATGTAAGTGCTCAATAGTTATCACAATTTTTATTGTCGTTTTGAGTGTATTTTTCTTATGAACAATCGTTGGTTAAATGGGAAACACATTTAGCACATTTAAGAAATATAAGTAGGTAGCTTGCTGGAATATTGAATTTAAAAAGCCTTAAAAGTGCATTTCTCAGTAGTCTCAACTTATGATGGTGGCTCAAACTCAAACTCAAACTCAAAGTATTTATTTCAATTAAACCATTTACAGGCACTTTTGAATTGTCAAGGAGTCGGTCAGTCAGAAATATGAAGCTAGTTGCCCATTCCAAAGCGTAGTAGGTACCTATGGAGAAGAACGGGCAAGAAACTCTACGGACACTCTTTTAAATCAAAATATTGTTATAATATATGGGTTACATCATTCATGTTGAAATTATAAATGTGAGAACAATGTAAAAAGCGCGTTAAAAGCGTCCGCAATTATGACATACAAACAATTCAAAAATTAAAATAAGCCATGGCAGCTAAGAGATGACCAGTCACAACTGACGGCGCCCGTTCACGTACATGACGCATGGATCAGCACCATTCAGCTCAACCATTTTGAAGGGAGCTAAATGATCCAACACACGCGCCACCATCAGCGAGACATTTAAGTGAGCATGACATTCCCAGCCGCCAGGGCACATTCAAGTCAATGAAAGACAGATTACCCGGTAAATGGTAGCTCAATAGTACATAGTACTCACACCTGTGCTATGCAATTATATAATACAAAGGAGATTGAGTTTATACAATGCAAAGCTTCTCTCATTATCTTCAGCAGCTCCAACTGTATGTTCGAATGTTAATTAGTTAGTTATGATTGTGGAGCAGGACCAGCATTAAGCCAAGCATTTTTATCAGAGATGTAATCCTCCAACTTATAATATGCCTGCCTGCATAGTGTGCGTTTTATACAAGTTTTGAATTTCGTCTCATTCAGTTGAAGTTGAAGTATGGCAGGAACATTGTGGGCTTTAAGTGGTAGGAGACTGTCTGATAAAGCATATCTACATGATTTCCTCCACATAAAAGTATTTGTTTCTTTGTTTGATAAATTCTTATTTCTCTCTTGGACACAGGCGCAGTCCGAGGTGGGGGGTCCTGGGGGTCATGACCCCCCCAAAATCATTCAAGCTGTCGAGAGACTGAATGATTTACGTGCTTTACTAACTAAAAACTTTAGGTACTTTAGCCAGTTGAGCCACATTGACCCCGATGGGCATAAACAAAAAAAAGTTTTTAGAGTACTTATCTAACTAACCATTTCCCTAAAATTATTCCTCAGCACCAATGGTGACCCCCCCAAAATCTTGGGCTGCGACCGCGCCTGCTTGAACAGGCATGTTTGTATACAAACTTTTTGCCTTTCATGTTTATTTATAGACCATTGTACATATTATTGTTCTACACTTCATTAAAATGTATACTATTTATGTTTATTCCACAATAATATTGGCACATAACACAGTTATCAGTGTAGAGTTCATTTGTTATCAAATGTCAAACATCTATTACAAAGTTACTGGTCACCCTGTGACTAATGTGTGCTAACTATACATTCTACTATGTTTTTATTTACATGTATAGAAAAAGGATATCTGTTTTATACAACATAATTATGTAAGGATTATGTCTAAGGTTTGTCTGGGTGAGAAAGCAATCATTTTGGCTGCTTTTATGTTCTAAGAGACAGTACTATTGGGCTCAAGATTTATGGAAATAGTGAACAGAAGGCGCCTTATGTAATTTTTCATGTTTAAAACCTGCTGAGCAACTTTTGATTTTGTTTTTTGAAACTTAATAGCTACATACGTAAAAATTTGGGGAGGCCTTTGATCAGCAGTGGGACAGGACAGTGCAGGCTAACAAAAAAAATATATATTTGTTAGCAATGACATAGTCTTATTTTACATTATCATAACTAATTCCATCCATATTCAAATGTCTGCATTCTTAACCTTTGGGGTCATAATGATCAATTATTGTAAAATATTCAGACATTCCAAATATGGTACCTACTGAGGTAACATTGCTTTATGAATATAATGAGAATAATTAAGGTATCCATTCGCTGTTATAACAATGAGTGTTTGAATTAAAAGTAGGTATACCAAAAATACCACATCCATAACAAACAATGTTCAAAATAACAGGTATTTCAAAACATGTATGACTCGGAACCGAACCCACAACACGATTATACACGACCTACCAACCATACTGTACTAAAAAGGAAAATAATGACTAAACAAGGTCCCAATTATCACTAGTGTGTATTATTAAGGTAATTTACGAGTTCGCCGAGTGACGGTGACTCACAACCTACTCACTGTAAGCCAAGGATCGCGCTGACACACCAATTTCGACAATAAACAATAACAATGTAATCTTTCTTTATAAGTGATCTAACAACATTTGTCAAAATTCTCACCTCAAGGTTAAATTCCAATTCAGCGTCTAGCGTACATACTTTAACTGGGAACGACTTGGACGCCTTTTTTCTTCTAAATTGAGGCATTATCTTCTATCATAGCTTCAACACCTCAACAGAACAAGACACACATAAGGTTAGGATATTTCTTGCGCTATCAATTCAACTACAAAACAATGTTTAACGTTTACGTAATGTGCAATAGAACGAGGAATGCGTACAATTTCACATTGCGTACTATTTCCAGCAATTATTATTTACAAACAAGAAAAACGTCAATGAAACAAGTAAAGCGAAGGTGAATGAAGAAAAATTATTAGAACTGCGTTCCGTTACGCTTGGTGTTATGTTGTCTGTTTATGGTTTTTTGTTTTTGTTCTTGAATAATTAGCGCGTTATGCTTGATTGGGAACGCAGTCAATGTGGATCAAAAACTGAATACCCAGTAATGCAAGCAATGGGTTAATTCGCTGTAAAAAACATGTAAACTATAGTTCATAGGAAATAAATAAAAGTAGCGCTAATCATATTCTAAAAAAAAAAAAAATTACCAAAGAGCATTTATTTCATTCTTATTTCTAAAAGTGCTCATCTCTAGTTTTAACTTTTGCGGAAAGTTGGCTAAACTGTTTTTAGCAATGTCAGTAATGTCATTATTGACAACTATTTGCGACCAACTTCATTTCAAATAGCCGCACAACCACGTGCGGTGTTATTATACTGAAACTCGTGCTAGGAAATAAGAAAAATGGGAAAATTCAGATCCAAACTGAAGGGAAAATCGAAGGGGAAGCGATGGCAGAAGGGCCAGTCGTCGAACTCCAACCCGAAAATACAGAAATACCGAGAGATGGCGAAGTCCCGGTTTTTTCAAGAGAATCTAGGTAATCTGGGTTATATTTTGTAACTTTTAATAAACAATTCATGGCTTAAATTTATCTCTTCATCATCATATGAATTATATTCAAGATTTACTTGTAAACAAAGCCAGATTTTCAGCCTCCTAACCTACAACCAGTAGCAAAACAAATATACTTAACATTTTCATCCCCCAAATATTTACTTTTTCGCATTTCTGACAACCCTACCTATATTCAATTTATTTTGTAGGAAGCACGGGTTTAACCCATCAGGCTGTTTCAAAACATGATGCCATGATGACATACGGGCATGCATCACTGAAAAAGAAATCTGAAGCTGAATCAGAGTTGCTGATAGCAAAGGAACTTGAGAACATGTCTATGAAGAGTGCAGATGATGCCTCAGACACTGAATACTCTGGCTCTTTCAAAGCTGGAACATACAAAACTTTTCAGACATTTGCATCTGACTGGAGTCAGTGTTCTAATGTTAGTTTTAGCAAGTGAGTATCTCATTAAATTTTACTACTTTATTTGTTTGCCATTTGCAGTCTGAATATATGAGCATCAGAATACTTGTTTGAATTCCTAGTTTTCTCATAAATTATATCACTGATCAATTACTGAAGAATGGATGGGTAGTATTAAATTAATTCAAATATAATAATATGTATTGCTCTCAACATCGGAGTAAAAGGAGGAAAAGGTTTGACAATATTAAAATAAGATCAGGGTAGGAATAGGTGGATGATTGAATAGGTTTTAAATACTAAAGGAACTAATCAATACATTACATCCTCTGCATGTGTAGCATGACCACCGTAGAAATGGGTTTTGTTGACGGAGGAATGGACAAAATGACAGATATTGATTGTGCATCTGTCATTTTGTGTATTCTTCCATCAACAAACCCTGTTTCTATGGTTGTCATGCTACGCGTGCTGATGTAATACATAAATGAGTTGTCTTTTCCAGCTGTTAAAGCAATAAAAAGTACTTAAACCACACTGCCAACAATAAGTATATTATTATCACCATTCCATAAACTATTTTCATATAATAATCAATGTACCTTCAGGTTACTGACAAGATTCGACTCAAACAATGGTCTTCACAAAGAGATGCTGGCAGTTCTGGCTGCAGTCACTGAGGTCATCAAAGAGCAAGGTGGCAAGGAGTCTACCACTGAGTACTTTGCAGCACTAGTGAGTCTGATAAACAATGGTGTTTAACTATCTAGTAACATATTATTAGCTATCTATGTTGTAACCGTATATACTGTAGCTGTACTATGATATAGTGGCCAACATTGTTTTAGTGGAGAGGGAGAGAGATGAAGCTATACAGCAGTGGCGAAGGGTGATTTCTCGGGGGTGGGAACCCGGAAAACCGAAAAAAAAAAAATATATATATATATATATATATATACTGACGAATTGAGAACCTCCTCCTTTTTGAAAAACCCGGTTAATAATACTTGTTATGATGTCACTTCGGACCTTATGGCCGCGAAAAGCTACTTCTTGTTTGTTTACCTAACAAAAGAACGGTGTGAATAAACCGTTTAATTAAATTCCTATTTCGATCTACTTTTCTCAAACTTATTTATAAATTCACATTCAAAAAGCCCGCTTTCACAAACCACGCACGCTCACACATTTTACTAAGCTCCTACGCTCCTTATACCGCAACGCCATCTAACGAAAATATCAGAAATGCAATGCATTTTGGCAGTACAAGAACGAGATATCTCCATTAAAAAAAATCACAAAATAATTAAACACAGGGCGCGTTTAACGAGAAATTTTTAGGGAGTGGCATTTTACAATTCAGAGTTTTCGCTCACGGCCACTATAGGAAATTGGCCGCGCGGGCGTAGAGCTTCAAACGAATTAGCGAAAAATCGTCAGATTATGAATGTAAAAACCCCTTTATTCATGTAATAAAGGGGTTTTTACATTCATAATCTATCACACAATAGCATCCTGTCCGAACTCCGAGCCGAACGCATTACGAAATTCAACGAAAACTACCGAACCGACTCGCTGCATCTCGTTCACGCGCACGCAATTTTAGATCGCTTTAGGTACCATAACCCGTATTTGACCGGCTTGCTTGAAGCGTATGAAACCGGGGTGTCACGTGACTGAAGTGACGTCATGACGCCTTGATTTTTGAAGGAGCGATAAGCCAGCCGCGCCGCCGAGTTATTTTAGAGAATTTTTTTTTGTTGTTGGGAGACAACAAAGACAAAACATTGAATGCAGGCGTTTTGTATAGTTTTAATTATATGGTGTATTAAATACCTATAGTGTGATTACTGAACAGCAGGCATTTTAAACACTACTGACTGTGTCATTTTTCAATGACGATAGAGTGGTTTTGTTTCGAATTCCAGAAGGGAAGCCGATAGGAATCGGCTTGTAGGGGAGCTTCGGCCCTGCTATACAGTATGAATATCACCATCCCTTTTTCGCAATTTGGTTGTGATAGCAATAACACTGTACTGTGTAGTAAGGATCCCTGTAGAAATAGTAAATCTTTTTATGGAATTTATGTGAAGTACCTTCAATTTTTTAACTAAAACCTTTATACAATTATAAAAACAGCTGTGAACATTGATGAACAATGATAAATCTTATTTACTTACAGATGGAAACCCTAAAATCAGCAGAAATGGAAGAGAACCTGGTAGCAACACTGACACTACTATCCATGGGCATAAAGGCAGTACCACAAGCAGTTTTAAGAAAACAGTTCTCAGACTCGGCAACCATCTTCACGGATATACTTGTTAAGAATGAACAGAGTGAGAATGGGGCGCTACTGAGGAGTGCTATCGGTTGTCTGTCTGTGTTGCTAAGGGCTCAGGAATATGCTCTGTGGGGTGATTCATCTACAATGAGGATTTTTGAGTCAGTTCTTGCGTTTGCGTTGCATTCTAAGCCTAAGGTTTGTAACTCATATTTTTTATATAGTTAATTGATTCAGGTGTGACTTTGCGGAAATCCATAATAAAATACAATAGACGTAGATATATTTAGTAAAATTTTCACTTTGCGTCCAGCGCTTGGTGTGGTAACACGTCGTGTTCTGGTTTGCAATTGGTCAATCGTCATCCTAAGGATGCCTCGTTGAGAGGTGAAACACGTGTCGATTTCTTACAGGGTTTTTATGACTCTTGAAGAATATTTATGCGGAATAGGTTACAAAATATATCTACGTCTATTGTAGCTCATATTTTTTCTTTTAAATTGGCTACTTCGTATGAATTAAATCTTCTAGCTAGGCAATAATGCACTAATTACAGTGCATTATTGCCTAGCTAGAAGATTTAACTAGCTAGCTAGAGGATTCTTTTTTTAGGTCCGCAAAGCAGCTCAACATGCTGTGACGTCAGTCCTGCGTGGAAGCTGTTTCATGATTCCTTCTGAAGATCAGAAAATTAAGGTAAAAGAACACTCTTTCATATACAATAAAAATCTACTTTTTTTCTATAAGTTGATCGTTTATGACACTTTTACACATCAAAATGGAACTTTTAACCGTTTACGTCGGATTTATCCGGCAAATATTTTCGTTTCCATTTCGCCAGCGTCGTATATTTACGACACTCGTTTAATCTGTTTTTTTATTTAATTACGTTTTTCGATTCACTGTGCCGGGTGCTGGGGGCACGACAACTGATATCAACAAGCGTACTAGTACTGAGTAGGGTTTCCATTTGGAAACCCTACTCAGCTCACACCGCGACGTGACGCTGCGCGCACTTTTTAACAAATAACGAACTTATTTTCTTCAAGAAAAGGTATAATTTCATTGCTAGGGTTGACACGTGTCAAAGTACGCTGACATGCGCGGTGCTGCGCAGCGCGTGTACCTTATTGTGTAGGAAATAAATTCGATATTGTATCGGATCATAAAAAAGTGCGCGTCGCTTCGCGTCTCGGTGTGAACTGACCCTTTAACGATGACTTTAAATCATGGCCCTTTACTGCTAGTGACGTAATCATCAGCCAAAAATTTGTATAACCTTATCCTTTCTCTAATAAAGTAACTATATTGCAGGTACCAAAACTCCACCCTGGTTCAAACCGCGTGGCTGAGTATTGCCTGTCTCAGATCAAGGCGGAAGCATTGCTGGCTGGACATAGAACTGTTTTACATACACTGACCATGCTTAGGGATGTATTGCCGGCGTTAAGCAAGGATTATATTAAGGTAAGTTAACGTTGAATAATAAGAAGCTTATAAAAGACTTCTTCCTTTGACAGTAGCCTGTATTGTGTCCCACTGCTGGGCAAAGTATTTTCCTATCAAATCTTTCTGTTTCGTGCGATTTGTGGCCATGTTGGCCCAAACATGATTAGATCGTCACACCATCTTTGCCGCGGTCTACCTCGACGGCGATGTCCTACCAGTGAGTGACGATCTTATGTTAGCGAAAATAAAACTAGTGACGGCGTGGTCTCCTATAAGAAGGTCGACCAGAAAAGACTGTTGATGCGGAAACTTTTATCATCATGGATAATCGGTCTTAAAAAGGCGGACTTTTTCTGATTACAACTTAGCAGTGTTCACTGCAACAATCTTCTCACCCAGCAATTAAGGCCCCATTAACATAAAGATACATATGATATTTCCACTGTGATCTCTTATAAAACTCAAGGGAAAGCCCAACCGTTTCAGAAGTGCCAAATACTACTAGCATTTAATAGTAAACATACGAACAATTTTCAAAAAAGTATCTTTTTACCTTTCACCAGTCAATATGCGAAGCAATCCTCTCACTAATGACCCACAACAATGTCTACATAAAGACATGCTGCCTCCACACTCTACACGCTCTATTCTCGAACGCCCGCGACGCTAGCAACATGACCGCAGCCCTAGCGGTACAGCTGACGAGGGCGCTGATGGCGGCCCGACCTCCCGCCAACGACACGGGACAAGTGCAGGCTTGGGCAGCCGTACTGACGCAGGGATTTGGGTCTCTTGCCAAGTAAGCTAAAGGATAAATTACTGTTACGATTACATGGAGAAATATTGTATTGATCCACCATTGTTAGCCATTGCATGTTGGCGCTTTCAGATCACTAGGTCTGCGTTTCCACAAAATGTTTTCGTGCATTAGCAAATGTGTCATATTGAAGCCATAAAAAGAGGTTTACATAAATAAATCTATTTGATTATATTATATTTAAGTTCTTTAAGGACAGAACTATCGTAATTTTTATAAGTATATTCTTATTCTAACTAATATTATAAATTCAAAAAGTGAGTTTGTTTGTTTGTTACGCTTTCAAGCTAATACGACTGAACGGATTTGGATGAAATTTGGCACAGGGGTAGACCTTGACCTGGAGAAGGTATGTTCTTCATCAGGTCTACTTTCATCCTGGATCGCAGACGAAGTCGCGAGAAACAGCTAGTTTATTATTTTACTTTTTTTCAGTTTGGATCTGAACCTGTGCATGCCAAACTTACCTGCGTTCGTGAACATCTGTGTCACTGAACTGTGGTTATCTGACGTTGCTGACATCAACTCGGCATCAACAAATGCTTTGAAGGTAAGAACAGTCTTCATCACACTAACGGTACATAATCCATCTATCTTTTTTAGTGCCCAAATAGCACGAATATTTGGAGAAATACGCCACGTAAATTGCCTAAAGTATAAAATTGAAAATTATAATTTCTAAATTGTATTCACAGAACTCACTTCATCATCATCATTCTCCTGCCCTTATCCCAATTTATTTGTGGTCGGCGCAACATGTCCCTTTCTTCCATACTTCTCTATTAGCCGTCATCTCGATAGTCACCCCCTTTCTAGCCATATCATCTTTCACACAGTCCATCCATCGTTTCTTTGGTCTTCCCCTACTCTTATAGCCATCGAAATTCATACCCAAAACTTTCCTCACAACATTTTCCTCATTCCTTCGCATCACGTGCCCATACCATGACAACCGATTTCCGCACAATTTTTCAGTCACCGGTGCCACTTTCAGACTTCCTCTTATGTACTCATTTCTTATTCTATCCATTCGTGTAACACCACACATCCCCCTCAACATTCTCATCTCAGCTGCATGCAATTGCCTTTCATTCATCCCTTTTGTGGCCCAACATTCTGATCCATACAAGACAGCAGGTCTAACTATTGTTTTATATATCTTCCCCTTAAGTTTAAAGGGAATGCGGGAGTCGCAGATTGTTCCTGTGACCTGCCGCCATTTCATCCATCCAGTGTTAATTCTGTGCTTAACCGCCCGATCTACTTCGCAGAACTCACTTAATGTTTTAAATACAGTGTACTCTTGATTATTTTAACAAAGTAAGCAAGTAACAATTACCATCTTCTTCACCCTACAAAAAATTGTCCCCCCTAGCCTCAAAATTAACCAAGTCTTGTTTATTTTATCCTACAGGCAGTCCTTCTAGATTGTGTGAAGTTAGCCCTGGAGTCCGATGAGTCGTTCATCAAACACAAGTCGCACATCGACGCTATATTCAAGAGCATCGGGACAGGGTTGGACAACCCCTTCAATCAGGCTATTAGACATGTTATATTAACCATCGCGGTGTGTTTTGAGGTAAGACTTATTTAATAAGGTATTTTTATTTGATTGACTGTGTCATAGATAATATGGATAGACATAGAAAGGGGGTGACTACTGAGATGACGACGAATAGAGAAGTATGGAAGAAAAAGACATGTTGCGCAAGCGAAAATAAATTGGGATAAGGGCAGGAGGTGTGTAAGCTTCGCCAAGAGTACAGGATATTTCGATGACATTGAATAATAGACTTTATTTTCATTGTCATCAAGTATAAATCTGTACAAATATTAAAACTGTTATCAATCAATCAGCTCTTCCTGATGTGCACAAGCTTGCTCGCGCTGTTTTCGTTTGCACTTTAAGACACTTTTATTAAGGTTTATTATTCAATGTCATATAAAAAAATTGCTTCTTTTGCCTGAAAAAAATCAGGCTCGAGTTATTTATTTGGTGACAAATGAAAAATACTGTCCGATTTAAATTAACGTGTACATTCCGCAGATCGGTAACGAGAAAGTAGCAAACTCGCTCGGACCTCTTCTACGCAAACTCAACGACCGTCGCGAGAGCCACAACTTTGACAACGACAAAGAAGTCGAATACGCCACTGGTTGCGCCATCAAAGCACTAGGCCCCGAGTTCGTACTCAGAATCATACCCATACGAGACGGACCAGAGACAATCAACCTAGAGCGATCCTGGCTACTTCCAGTTTTAAAAGAAAAAATCACCAATTCAAACTTAAAATACTTCGCAACTGAAATTCTAGAAATGGCAACGTTCTGCCGAAAAAAATCTAGAGAATTAACTCAAATTAAGGACGTACCCGGATCACATACTTACGAGTTACTCTGCAATCAATTCTGGGCCTTATTGCCATCTTTTTGCAACAACCCGAAGGATATAAAAGATAATTTCAAGTCTGTGGCCAGAGTGTTAGGTAGTGTTTTAAAAGATAATCCGGAGTTTCGACTGTCCGTTATGCAGGCGTTAAGGAAATTGATCTCTTGTTCAGCTGATAATGAAGAAGATCAGTTAGAATTGGGACGGTTTGCAAAAAATTATTTGCCAATTTTGTTGAATATTTATATGTCACCGGCGAAGGGAAGTAGCGCCGAAGGACAGAGGTTGGCGGCTTTGGAAACTATACAGGTGAATATCTATAGTCTCTTTATTAATTTAACATGTCATGGTTAAAAAGTACGCTAGTTCATGAATATCATTGTAATGTTCGAAATAATAAAAGAAAATATTAGAAAGAAAGCCATGCAATGTCGACCTCTAAGGGCTGATTTAACCAAATCCAGATATCTTTTATTCGGGGAATAAAATTGACGTTGACAGTTTTTGTATAGAAAATCTGTCAAAAATTTAATATTTATTCGCTGGATCAGACTTATACTAGGGATAAAAGTTTGGTCGTATTCGCCCTTAGTACAACAATTAATAAAGCAATCATTTTTGTTTTATAACTGGTACGGTCTACCATTCCGGGCTGTCATTTGGATTTGACAGTCGTTACGGTCGTCAGAAGCCCGAAAGTCTGACAACCAGTCTTACCAAGGGGTATCGTATTACCCAGTCACTGGGTTGTGGAGGTCAGATAGGCAGTCTCTCCATGTAAAATACTGGTATTAAGCTGCATCCGGTTAGACTGGATGCCTACCCCAACATAGTTGGGAAAAGGCTAGGCAGATGATGAACTGGTCTGGTCTAAATTTTCATTTCAATATGTAAACCTAAAAACCATTACCCTCCTTCTGGGGCAGTCGGATGAAAAGAGAAATCCCAATTTCACTAAGTTTTATCTATTAATTGAGCAATATTCTCACACAGATATACCTAACAATCAGTGAACAATCACTTCGCGAAGAATTATTCACAAACGCGCTTCAGCAACTAGAAACTTCGAAAGACAACCACTTCCAAAGGGAATCTATCTTAGACGTCCTAAGAGCATTAGTCCTATACCAATCTAGCGAAAGAATAGCCAACCTATTCGAAGAATGGGTCTACCCACTCTGCGAAACTGTCTTAGAAGACCCCAAAAAACACAAAAAGGCGAAAAAAGAGAAAGAAATGGACACAGAAGGAGATAAAGAAGAGGGAGATAAGAAAAAGGGAGACTTGAAATATAAGGAGAAGTCGAAACTATTAGAAATGGAACATAAGAAAGCGTATAGGATATTGGAAGAGATTTTCAAAAGTGATAAGGAGTGTTGTAAACAGTTTTTGAAAGAGAATTATAAAAAGATTAAGAAGTTGTTGATGAGTTCGTTGAATAAGGTTGCTGATAGCAGTAAGGCGGCTAGGTTAAGGTAAGTAATAACTATAATATATTGGGGTTTAGTTATAAACGTTGCTTAAAGTTAAGTGACGTCCAAACGTCAAAAATGTATTGTTAAACAGTCGCTAATCATTACTTAACTTTAAGCAACGTTTATAAATAAACCCCTATAAGTATAAATTGACCGAGACCGCTGTACCGCGGCTTAGGAATGCGCTGTTAGGCGGGGACAGCGTCCTGCCAGGGTTGCGGGAACGTCCGAAAGGGATACCGGGACCCTTGGCAACAGGCAACTGAAGGAACACGGGTGGGTTTTAGTCAGTAAAAGTCTGACACACCCTCCCGCTCCGCCCAGAGCGGGAGAAGTCATTTGATGATTTCCTACCCTCAAAAAAAATAGGCGGGGACAGCGTTGACCAATGAGCGGCCTGCACTGCTGGATGGTTTTAATAACGGCATTAAGCTATTTTCTCTTAGTAGGCCATATAGATTCATAGGTATCACCCCATATTTCTCAAAAAAATAATACATTATTCGGTGTCGATATTCAGTCCCATGCAACCAAGCCTTTTTCCATTTATCGGTCACTATTGCAACCTGTCCACAAGGTGGATCTGATGACCTAGTGAAGGCCGTGGGAATCCGCTGGATGCAAGCACAAAACAGGTCGGTGGTAGGGGGAGGCCTATGCCCAACAGTGGACGTCTTTCGGCTGGAATGATGATGATTGCAACCTAATTAAGTCAATATGCTTATTTCAAGAATCGTACCCAGGATCTCAAGCTCTGCAAGCTAGCTGCACTTACGGCCATGAAGACCAATCAGGCACTCATAAAAATTTCACTGTTCGGCAAAATCTTACTCAAAATTCTTCCACACCACTTAAATAAAAAAACTGTTTCAAACAATATTCTTCTCCTACACAGATGTATAGAACACCTAATCAACTCGACACCATTCCTGAACGCTGAAAGCAAGCTACTAAAGAGTGCTATAGCAGAGTCGGTCGTATGCACTAAAGACATCAACAGCAAATGTCGCCAGTGTGCGTTCAACCTTATCAACAGCGTTGGCAATGTTCTGAAGACGCAGGAAGGAGGTATGTAGTTAATAATTACACACTTACAATTATAATATAATTAAATATGAATATTAACTTTCACTTTTATTATAAAAGTTTAATTAAGTATATTGTTTTTTTAATATCTGTATTAGTTATTCAGCTGTTATATTTACTTATTTGAAAATAAAATGACTTAATTTTTTATTCATTTTACTATTTTTTAGTTCACTATTTATATACGCGATAAAAGTCTATCTAACCAAAAAAATATAGTTGCGATTAAGTATCAACTTTATGTGTATGAGAAAAAGGTTGAAATTAGAATGTCAAGAGAGAAGATTTAAAACAGTCAATGCAAAATAAAAAATAAAATATTTAAAAAAAGTTGCGCCTATTATGCCTCATAAAAAATAAATTAAATAAAGATGGGGAATGCGTCACATCCGCGCAAAACACCAAGAAAAAACTTTAAATATCTATATCCTACACCTCTTCCGCAGGCATGCAAGCATTCGTAAACATGCTAACCTCAGGCCTTTCCGCGCCTCTCCCGCGCATCATAAGCGCGACGCTGCGCGCGATCGCATCAGCACTCTTCAACTTTTCTGAAGACATGGGACTGCACACGGTGCAGGGACTATTGGAGACCGTGGTCACACACATGACTGATACCAACAGGGAGGTTGTTGCGGCGTCTATGAGCTTCTTGAAGGTACGTGGACTCACGACTGGATCGCAAAACACTTATGGCAGAGGAAAACTGAGCTAAGAGAACTGCCAAGCGATTTTGAGCCTTGTGTCAACTGTAAATTGTCACTTTGTATCTGTCACTGTCCATTATACAATACAATATCTTTATTTTCTCTCTTCACAAAGGTTCACATAGTTATCATAAATATAATTGTAACAATAACGTTATAACAAAATACATAATATATGTTCCTTTGTGAGAGACTGGCGTCCTTACTAGGATACCCTGTGTGACGGATCCCCAGGCTCTCACCTCGAACTAACTGTAATTTACTTCTAATGCAATAGGTAATTTGAATACTTAGAAAAATGATTATTGTGGAAGGGAAAAAGGTAGACAATTTAATGGAAGGGAAAAAGGTAGACAATTTAAATTTATATTATTTAATTTATTTAAATAAGACATTGTCACTGTCCTCCCATACCTAATAACACTGTAATTCGAAAATATTGTAAGCCAATTATTTTTAAAAGAGTTACCTTGGAGTTTTTTGCCGGCTCTTCTCCATAGGAAACGACCAATTGGAACCGTGCACCTAGCTTCTGACGTTTCATAAGTGGCCATGTAGGTTTATGTGAAATAAAATATTTTGATTTTGTGAGAATTGTTAACTTAATCGGTCAAGACCTCTATCACAGATTCCATCATTTCTATCACAAATGTACTAAAAGGAATCACCGTGTATACGTCCAGTTGCATGACCTCTATCTTCCAATAATACAGAATCAAACAAATAAATAAGACAAAAGTACCCAGAATTATAGTGAACGTTGTATCCTTTTTGTTTGAGGGTGGGAAATCATCAAATGACTTCTCCCGCTCTGGGCGGAGCGGGAGGGCGTGACAGACTTTTACTGACTAAAACCCACCCGTGTTCCTTCAGTTGCCTGTTGCCAAGGTCCCGGTATCCCTTTCGGACTTTCCAGCAAGACGTGGTATCCTGGATTCTATAATTGGGTTTCTATCACCCAGAATCTGGACATCATTTCTAGTCACTTGCTTTTTTTAGCACAGGGTCAGTATCCTGTTCAGTATCCTTTGCCAGCCGCACTACTTACCTTTACCCAATTCTTCCAGGTATACACAAAAGTCTTACCCACGGACGTCCTAGCTGGATCTCTTCCTCTGATCTTCAAATCCCTGTCCTCAATGCCAGAAGACTGCAAGAGACATTCTCGTCTGGAGATAGGCTACTTCCTAACTAAGATGATGAGGAAGTTCGGCGCTGATACCGTGGAGAAACTGATACCGAACACTGATGACGTCATGCTGAGGAGACTCAGGAATATACGGAAGATGGATAATAGGAAGAAGAGGCAGAAGGAAAATCAGAGGTGAGTGGTTGACTTTTATTTGAAGGTAAAATTGGCATAATTCGCATATTCTTTCTTTGATTCATCATCAATCATTAACCCCCGACTGAAAAGAGGGGTGTAATAAGTTGAACGTGTGTATCTGTTTGTCTGTCTGCGCCATCGTAGCTGCCAAACGGCTGAACCGATTTTGTTTTTTTTTGTTTTGTTGGAAAGGTGATGGAGAGTGTTCTTGGCGATAAAAAAAATCGTTTATTAGATGCTTTATTTTTGTCGGGGGTTTTTAAAATTTAATTTGTTTCTAATTCATTCTTTGAATCTGTCATGTCATCCGTCAAATCTTATGATTATTTTTTTTATTGGAATAAATTACCAAAATATATTGGAGACTAGTTGCGCCCTGCGGTTTCACGCGCGTAAGTCTCGATCCCTTGGAAATATCGGGATAAAAAGTTCAATGTCCTATTCCAGGTCATGGTCTACCCATGTGCCAAATTTCATCGAAATCCGTTCGGCCCTTTTAGCGTGAAAACGTAACAAAAAACATTTTAACAAACTCACTTTCGTATTTATAATATTAGTTAGGATTAGGATTAACATCCAATTAATTTGTATAGTCATTCAAAAGCCCGGGAATAATTTTCTTTTGATGGTACTCTTTATGAATATGTGGGAGTCTGTGTGTTACTAAGTTTACTTTTATATCACCACGATTTTAATGCAGGTCATTCATAATGCCGGTTTTTTCATCCAATCATTTTATCTACAGGGTGTAAGGGACAGCCCTCCGCAGACTGATGGGATGACTTCAGCATATCATACTAAGACGAATCGGTACATGAAATTACCCCCGTGACGGGGGGGCGCGCTCTAGTATTTTAACATCCATTGCTGGTTTTTTTATTTTAGCTGTTTTATTTACATAAATGTAGTGCTGCGTACAGAGAATGTAATTTTACATTCAAATAAAGTAATAGTAACTGAAAAAGCTATTAAAAAAATGAAAACTTTCCTGAGAAAATGAATGCTCCCCCATATGCTAACTTGCGGAGGGCTGTCCGTTACACCCTGTATAGATAGAGATCAAACAGTTCATTAAAATTGTGTGTATTTTATTCAGGCACAATTGATGAACTTGACATAAGTTAAAAGTATTGTCGCAGCTTATTCATAAGTCTACAAGATTCGTTAACAAATTCTTAACCTAACATCACCTTTCAGAGACCAATCCGAGAACGATTCAGACGGAGACATGCCAATCAAGGGCACCTCAAAGACTTTGGAAGACATTCTCAAAGACTCTGATTCTGACATGGAATTTATGGACGAAGAGGAGGACAGACCAAAGCCGAAGGTCAAGAAAACGATGAAGGGTAGGAACCAGGCCTGGATCCAGGACGATCCGGAGAATATTGTGGATCTGGCTGATGTGTCGGCTTCTAGGAAGATTACAGGTGTGTATAACGATATTTAATTTGATGTTATACAACGTGCCGCTACAATGGTGACATTAATTTAACACGTATACGATTTCGCGTATTCGTTTTTTTTTTTTTTTAAATGTCATTAAACGTTATTATTTATTGATTTATTAGTAGGCGAATAGACGGAAAGTCGCGCAATTTCATAGAAAATATGCCGACAAAGGATCTTACCGATAGAACGTAAGCAAGCTGGTAGGTAGCTTCATGAATGAATCTAATACACAGAGTGATCTCAATTTTGGTTGTTTTTATTATTTAGTTTGTTTGCATTTTTTTTTTTTTTAATTTTCGAATTGTTTTTATTTTTATGTTTACTGACCATTAGCCCTACCCGTGTGTTAAATTAGTGTAGCCATTGTAGCGGCACGTTGTAGAAAGTGCCGTCCACGAAGATGCTCCCCGATCCGCAGGTTCCGCTGCGGTCCGTCTAAAATACAGCTTACACTACAGTATAACTTGTCCTCTGAAATGATGCGCCCCACTAGCGCATTACCGCATTACTGAGTGAGGCGCGTCATTTCAGGGTGGACTTGGTATTTAGTATCTTTAGTATTTATAAATTCCAAGTTAAAAAAAAAAGTTCTAGACTACATTTGAGTTTCAACGATTAAAAGTAAGATTAACGATTCGTTTCCGAAAACTTTTTCCTTCACGAATCAAGCAGATATGATGATCCAAAATCGGGATGCGGGTCAGTTTTAAAGAGACTCCTCCGTGCCTCAGAAAGCACGTTAAGCCGTTTATCCCGGCTGTAATTTGTGGATCTTTGACAGTCGTTACGGGTCGTCATAAGCCCGAAAGTCTGATAACCAGTCTAACCAAGGGGTATCGTATTACCCAGTTACTGGGTTGTGGAGGTCAGATAGCTGCATCCGGTTAGACTGAAAGCCGACCCCAACATAATTGGGAAAAGGCTAGGCTGATTGATTGAATCCCAATTTAAAATACTGGTATTCAGCTGCATCCGTTTAGACTGGAAGCCGACCCCAACATAATTGGGAAAAGGCTAGGCTTTATGATTGAATCCCAATTTAAAATACTGGTATTCAGCTGCATCCGTTTAGACTGGAAGCCGACCCCAACATAGATGGGAAAAGGCTAGGCAGATTGATTTGGGTCAGTTTTAAATAGGTGTATTTTCTCAATAATACCCAGCCCTACTCTAATCTAACTAATTACTTGCAGCAACCGACCCATCCCGCAAGCAGAAGGCTTCAGAAGTGAAAGCTCTAAAGAAGAAAGATGGCGGCTTCAAGACTGCGCCAGACGGAAGACTGATCATCACTGATGACGCGTTTGATGATGATGGTGATGACGAACCCAGGCCTAGCGGGGATATTGATACCGATACTGATGATACTGGTAAGTAACTACCACACAAAGATAGTTTTGGCCCTGACAACTTAGAGTGAATTACACCAAAGAAACGGATGAACGCAATCTGCACCTATATTACGTTTAAGGGCTGTCAGTGTCATTATTTTCTGTGGAATATTGACATTGACAGCTCTTGAGCGCGGTTACATGGGTGAAATTCACAGCTAAACTGCTTGCATCCTTATTTGTGTTGAAACTGAAGTCTTCTTCTTCAGAATTCTTCTCCAGCGGCAAATGGATAATACTATTGGTGGATTTTCTTAGATTCCTAGCATAGCTCTATTATAGTCACTGTAACTACTGCACGTTAGCGATTTCGGACCCTAAACTATTTCTGTGTATACTTTCCCTTCATCATAGTGGCTGCAGAAATTACCGAAAATGTACATAAAATAAAATTTCCCACAAAAAAAAAGATATTTTATTCATCGCTATATCATGTAATTTTTGTCTAGACGCTGAAGACGAAGACAGCAAACCCTCAAAGCCTTCAAAGCTGATCAAACCTGGCGCCAAACGTCGCTACGATGATATACTGAGCTTGAAGAGTGGCAAGTCAGGCAGGAGTAGAGCGTCTACCGTTACTGTGGGCTCCAAGTACAAGGCGGGAGGCAAGGGCATCCATAGGTAAGTGAATCTGTGTCTATTAAAAAAAATCTTGTAAATAAATAGTATAGGCTTGCCCACTTACCCAGTAAGCCAGGTAGCGGGGAATGAGGTGGGCCGGCCTTTCTTCAACGCCGATTAAGCCCCACTTCTGGTGCATTGTAGTCGCTGTTTACATAATATAGACAGATAGTAAACTCATTACTATGTAGGCTATGAGAACAGCGGTGGCCAGTTACGAGTTGTAGAAGTTCAAACCATGCCAGGCGCTTTACTTTGTGTAAATTATTTCATCATCAGTACTCTCAAAACGGGGAAGGAAAACATCGTGAGGAAACTGGCATGCCCTAGAACCAAAAATTTGAAGACGTGTGACATCTACCAACCCGTAGTGGTCCCGCGTGGTAGATTACAGCCCATTGCTTCTCGAAGAGAGGAGGCCTGTCTAGCTAGCAGTGGGAACATTATAGGCTGATTAGGCCATAAAAAATTAAATGTAGAAATACTAAAGTTTTGAATTAATCTAATGTCAAATTTTACACTTGCTGCTGTGATTGGTTAACGGAAATAACAACGACCAATCAAATGATTTAAAATTAGATTTTGTAACAGATGTAATCTAACAGGTTTTCGGAACCCTGTGGTTATCGTGGTTAATTAATTATTAAATCATTACTCGTATATATGTCCATACTTCACCAATTTTATAAAAAAAATAAAATTTTTAAAATGATTTCATATTTTTTTGCCGACCACTCATTTGACGACGGACTTTTGCCAGAGTTTTGGACGTCATGGCCACCGCTAGTGACCAATGACCGTAGTTTGCAACGGCGCTAATAAAATATAATATTTCAGGCCCCTTGGATCTGCCGCGTCTGTTGCGTCTGGTGCGGGCACAGAATACAAGTCTAAGAAGGCTAAGGGTGACATCAAGAAGCAAGGCAAGCACGACCCGTACGCGTACCTACCGCTGTCTAGGAAGAATTTGAATAAGAGGTAAGTGTTACACTCATATACATAAAAATATATGATTTGCCTGTTTTTATTCGAATACGGCAAAGCCAAGGATTTGATTTTAACGGGCTACATAGCCTGTTAACCAGCAGGGCTAACATGACAAGCGCGAGAACGCTCTTTTTGTCGTTTTGTCGAAATTTGTCGTCGATTATGACGTCATTCTAATCCCTAACATGACCGTTATGCACGAGTGTAACCGAAAAAGGCACTTTGACACTTCTCTATCTCGTGACGAGATACCGATGTAGCAAATTATTGAAAACAAATCATTTTTATGATAGCAACATCAGCTTAAGGTTCGGTTTCATTCATTCGATTTTACGCATGGAATTAGTATGTACTATATTAATTTTACGTCCACGTCTTTTATAACCGACTTTTTTTATGAAAATTAAATATTTTTCTTTGGCATGCCGAAATTAAAATACAAAATGACGGAAATGAAAATTAGTGGCACAATATAAGTTTAAATATCATTTCTTTTTCGATAAGTATTGTTGTCATAAATGAAAAAGAATAGATAACGATACGGTTAATACGTGAATAATAATGCCAATGAATTAAATTTCATCCTGTATACTCACTAAATGATCACCACAAATGACAAAGGGGCCGATAATCGCCATTTGATAAAGCGAAGGTTGATATTGTAACAATCACCATAAAACCCGTGTTATTGCAAATTTTGTTAATCACCACACTTGCCAAAAGGACTGATGTTCAGTTAAAATATGCAGCTGGAGTTGATTTCGCTATTATAACCACAAAAGACTAATCGTGGTTAATCACCATCCTATTATGTTGCGAAGGTATGATACTGCCATACAGCCATAATCCCTAGACTTCACTAATCACCATAATTGCCAAAGTAACTGGTTATTACTGAAAGTGATACTCATCTACTTAATAGTGCTCCCCTCCGCCATAGTTTCTCTCGTGGCTGCTGAAAGGAACTTTCGTTCCAATATAGATAGTAGTTTAAAACTAAGTTTTTTCCATTATTATATATTACATATTATATTGCAAAATAAAATTATGACTAAAATAAGAACAATTTAAGAAACTGCCATGTTATTATGGAGTTTTTTTTTTTTTTTTGTATAATAATTTTGTCTACTCATCTCGTCGTAAAAATCGACGACGAGTAAATGACAGAAGAATCGGAGATTATCTCGTGTTTAATTGTCAAAAGTCGAGATATCTTGGGTGTCATGTTAGGGTTTGTAGAGAAAACATCAAGTTTGACAGAACGAGTCGAGTATTTTGTATGGCAGCGCTGTCAGAAAACGAGAAAAGTGACGAAATAGACAAAAATTACTCACTGTCGCGTGAGTAGTTGTCGCGTGTGTCATGTTAGGCCTGCAGGTTAGCCAGGAAACAGATGAACATACATACATATGTATGTTCATCTGTTTCCTGATAACTCCTAAACTGCTCCTCGTATTGTGACGAAAGAGGGATTCCGATGTTATTTTGGTACGATGTCTTTGTTTATGGTACCTTTTTAGTTGGGCGTTTTGGTCGTCCAATAGGGCTGATATAACTTGGCAGGTCTGAACATAGGCGCATATAACTTTCGCGCATGTTGTCTCGCTCCCACTCGCCTTATGTCACCATTTGGTTTCTAAAAAATGCACTGCGCAGCTCTCTGCGCGAAGTTCGGAACTGCCAATTTATACCGGCCGTATTGTAGTTGGGTTATACTTTTTAACTTTACTTTATTTTCTTTACCCATTCTTCATTTTTCTTTGAAGATTCTTGACTTGACTAGGTACAGAACCTTTGCGTAAATATGACACACACACATATGTAGGGGTTAGGAAAATTAACTGACTTGATTTAAAACCATTGAGCTTGCCCAGATGAAGCGATTTACGCGCGAGTGTGATGGCTCGTTCTATGGGCGCTATTTACGCGCGAGTGCAACTGCGACTGCTGGACGGAATGTATGAACCACTATCTAGTAATTCAACATCGGGCGAATCGACTCGCGCGTAATTCGCGTCACCTTGACAAGCTCTTTAGAAGCAGTATTCTGCTAAAAAGATCGAGCTGCTTGTTATCTCTACCGCCTACACGAGAAAAGAAGGATATAGCATTTCCTTGCAGATTTTAATCCTTATCGGCAGCGTTATCGATCTATATATTATTATGTTATTTTTTGCAAAGGGTGAACTTTGAAACTTCTTTAGTAAATTGGGATCAAAAACCACATAAAACAGTTGCCTAATACCCACCTAACTAGCACGAGGCAAAGGGCCTATTCTCAGCTCAGATACATAGAAACTAAAATATAATTGAGTTGTATGTCACGTCCTATTCTCCGGAAATACTGGGCCGATTTTCATGAACTTCGTCTAGTTTGGCTTGGCATTGTTCCAAGTGGAGTAGAAAAACATCATTCCGTTGTGGAATGATGACATAAATCATTGACGCATAACATAACATGTTATTTTACGAATGCAGAAGACTTGAATTCATTGTATTTTTATATTTTACAAACTGTAAATAATACGTCACTTCGAGCAGTGTTAAGGCTATCGCACAATTTAATTAATGACTCGAACCCAACTCAAAGTGAACAAAAAAACTCGAACTAGTGAACTCATTCAAATGTGAGCTTTAAATCGTGTTACGTACAGTACAATTTACACAATTTCTGCAATATTAGTATACGTCGCGTGGGCCACGCGTTACTCAATCTATGTACAGTCAACCGCACGTCCATATAACAATTACACTTTGATAGAGCCCCTCATTTTCATAGCACTAGTACTACTGACGTACGGTTGACGAACGATACATGTTCGACTAGTGAATGTTGGGTCGAACTCAAGCGCCTATAGTTTACGCCGAGTTGACAACTATTGCCTGTCCCAAAACTATCTGATAAAAGTGTAAACAAACAAACAACATGTTAAATTATTACGCTATCACTCTTTAAAGGGAATTAGTAACACATTCATCTGTATTTAGAAGGTTTTGATATCCATTTATTTTTTATTATTATTTTGTTTACATTTTCGTCAAATACTTTTGTAATAGACGGTCATAGTTTAAGCTGAACCGAAAGTTGGAGTAAAGGTGTTGGAGTGATATCGAGCTGGTAGTTCGTCTCCTTATGCGTTTTTGATGACAAATTAAATGGACTCAGCCCAGAATGCAGAAGGTTTCGTGTATACATTATTTATGCAGTTCTTTTTTTTTTCACAGGAAAAAGGCAGTCACATCGAAACAGTTCAAAGGTGTCGTCAAATCTAAAACTAAAGGAGGACGGATAAAGAAGAAATGATACCTAACTTTAGTCAAATAGTTATAAACTTAATAAAAGTACTATTTAAATAATATTGTATCATCTCTATTTTGTTAGTTCATTTTCTTTGACAAAGCTTGGAATTAAATGCATTGCTTGATATGTAAACAAAACAGAGACCAGTCTGTTGCGAGTTGCAAGAATTTATTGGAACGAAGTTCGTTATCGCACTGTAAGGTATGTTTCCGAACTTCGCTGCACGCAGCAGTGCTGCCTGCCGCTGGCCGCTGATACCGAGCAACTGTTGTTCGTGGTGTCTCGCTATTTTGTTGCTAATTTACTTGTCAACGTTCACGAGTTATCGCTATGATGAGGGGACCAGTAGTGATGCGGCAGAATTGCTGCGGCAGCACTGCCGCGTGCCGTGGGTTTCGGAATCATACCTTATACTCTGCACCCGTTTACAAGCGTATGTCTGTGAATACAGCGAACGAACTTCGTTTCAACCGTGTGTCCCACGACACCTCTCGACTTTTGTTTGCTCTCAAATTGGAGACTTTCGTCTAGCCACAAGAGGTGAACTCTAAACATAACTTCATCAAAAAATAATTAAAATTTTTATTTTAATTATTTTTTGATGAAGTTATGTTTAGAGTTCGTATTGATGGTCAAAACGATAATCTTTTTAGATTATCGTTTTGACCATCAATACGAACTGCGAATAGCTATCTATAGATCTTATTTCATATGTTGCGCGACGTTTCAATGCCAGAACGTGCTATAAAAAAAATAATAAAGTAAATATTTATAATCTGTGGTTGAACCTGCTTCGTTAACGTTCGGCCAATCGAAACGTCGTTATTGATTTGTGAAATGTTGAAACTTAAAAGTATATATTAATAAATCAATATGAAATATTTTCAAGTTTTATTAGTGAGTAGTTGCAGATCTTATGTGTAGGTATAAAAAAATACCAGTATTTCCTGAGGCCTCCTGCGCACTGAACGGCCGCAACCGTGGTCGCAGCGGCCAACGTTTTACCAATATATAACGTGAAACGTTGGTTGCGAACTCGCGGTCGTAGTCACCCAGCGCGAAGGAGCCAGTTGATTAATTGATAAGCCTGGCATTACTTGCCTTATTGTGGTTGCAGCTTTATTTGGTCTGAGGTTGCAGCTGAGGAGGATGATCAAGACCAGCCACACAGACTTTATAAAAATGTACTTTGTGACAGACTTTCCACTAGTCAGCAGAACCAGTGATGTGATCAGACGGTGGTACAGAACCCTGCGTGTGCAAGTCCGACTCGCACTTGGCCGGTTTTTATTCCATCTATCTTGCCCAAGCAGCAAACTGAAAACCAACGAGCGATAGCAATTAATTATTTACAAACAAATCTATATCGGACCATATTGGCGACGTTGGCATTTCGAGATCACAAATTGTTTTCAATTGTGTCTTTATGACGGCTATATGTCAAGAGTTCATGATATTTCAGTTATTTAGCGGAATATTTTTAGTTTTACTAGTTGCGCCCCGCGGTTTCACCCGCGTAAGTATTGATCTTGCGGGAATATCGGGATAAAAAGTATCCTGTCCTAATCCAGGTCATGGTCTACATATGTGCCAAATTTCATCCAAATCCGTTCAGCTGTTTTAGCGTGAACGCGTAAGGATAGATATACCTTCGTATGCGAGCCCGACTCGCACTTGGCCGCATCTTCTTTATTTAGAGTCAGAAGATGTAACCCTTTTACTTACCGCGGCTTACCTTTAGGCAGCAGCATCAGCTTGTCCACTAACAACATAACAAACTGCGATTTGCCAAATTAGCCAGTGAACAGACGGCTCTTATTGTAATTTGGCAATATCATCACGCGGCGTGGTAAACAGAGGTGATAATTAATCTTATTCTTATGGAAATTCAAGACACTTATTATTTTTATTTTATCCACCTCCATCAGGTTGCACACAGGTGTGCTTTTAATGATCCATTAGAAGCCTGTTTTACGACAACCGCGGTCGTCTTTAAATTCTCTAGAAAAGGGAATACTTATCTACGGAAACCTTTAGCTTTTTGCTTTATTACCGGAAACCTATGACATAAATACTACTTATATATGTAACTGTTCTATCTGTACTTAGTAGGAAGTTAAGTAGTGCCCGTTTTTATCCCACGTTAATACTAGGCGACAGAACACAGCAAGGGCGGATACAGGATTTATATCTGGGGCGGGCACAGGGCCAGACTCATTTTTTATTTGACTTCAAAAAGGTGGAGGTTCTCAATTCGACTGAATGGTCTTTAGTACAGCTTGGCAAAAAAGAGTTTGGAAAAAATGAGGGCGCCACTACCGCATATAGGTCACTTCAAATGGGAAATGAGTAAAAGAAATGACTCAAAAACCTACTAGCACTTGTCGGCAAAGTAGTGCCAACATCATAGGTCTGCATTACCTAAGTGAAATATTTAGTTTCATCTGTCACCGCAACATACTCTTTTTTGCCAAGCTGTACCTACAACTATGTTGGGGTCGGCTTAGAAAATACCCTACCTTAAAAAAATACAGCCCTTTCACCATAGAGATATAATGCCTTTCACAGACAAACGTAACACTCTAAGACTGATACCTACAAATTGAGCAATGGTTACAAGTTTACAACCAATGATATTATATTAACAGATATGTTATAAGCGCGCAATCGTGAAGACTCGAAAACATTCCAATTGTAACGTTTTTACTTGTAGTGAAATGTAAAAATGAATGAAACGTGGGTATGTGTGCCGCTGCTGCGCGAAACACTTTTTTCGGTTGTTTTGTGAGTGTATAACATATCTGTTAAAATAATATCATTGTTTACAACTCTTAAAATATCTCCTTACGTTATTCGGGGTTTTTAGGTCCTTTGCACTTTGCGGCTTTTACCGTTGCAAGGTTTTTTCCTTTTGAGCTGACCGGGTACGGCAGTTTTACAATAGGTAACCGACACATACAGAACTACAGAAACAGAAGGCACACACCTACATTATGTTGATGATTAAATAATGGTAGGACTGTAACAACCCATCTGGAAGTAGCTTGATTAAGTAAGCGTCACTTGTGCGTCAGTTCAGTCTACAAACCTTCCTTTTTTTTTTTTTTTTTTTGGGTGGGAAATCCTCAAATGACTTCTCCCGCTCTGGGCGGAGCGGAAGGGCGTGTCAGACTCTTACTGACTAAAACCCACCCGTGACCTGTTGCCAGGGTCACGGTATCCCTTTCGGACCATTCCGCAACCCCAGCAGGCATCGGTCCCAACGGACCCCGTCATGTGTGCTGACATCTCTCTGAGGCGCGCGTGGAACACGACGCGCCATCGACCCGGGCCTGGTCCTTATCGGACGGCGAGCTACCCATTGCTCGCCGTCCGCAAGCCCGCGCCTATGGTGGCCGGGAATCCGCCTGGGATTCCCGACGCCCAGGGTGTCTCCAGCGGCGGCGATTAGGGGCGTGAGGGCGCAGGCCTTGCCTCTCCCTCACGCGTTCCGCCTCCTCCTTCGCGAGCATCACTGCTTCGCAGTAGGAGGTGACCGCCTCCCATGCCTTCTCGCTCCGTACCATGGCCTGGACCAGGGCCGGACGCGAGAGGTCAGTGCCGCCAATCGCCTCCTCGAGGACACGGCGGTGCTCCGCCCAAGCAGGGCACATCTCCACCGTATGCTCCACCGTGTCCTCCGGACGATCCGCACAGTGGTGACACCCGGGCGTTTCCTCCCGCCTAATCCTACACAGGTACCTCCCGAAGCTGCCATGTCCGGTGAGGACCTGCGTCAGGCGGAAGGTGAGGACGCCGTGGCGCCTCTCCAACCACTCCTCAAAGAGGGGACTTATCGACGCAATTGTGGCGTGCCCAGCACTGGGTTTCGACAATCACACTCTCCATGCCGCCATGAGATCCTGCCGGAGCTCTGTCCGCTGTGCCGCGATTTCTCGCGGCAGCGGAGTTACGCCCCGGCGCTTCATCTCCTCGCGCCACTCCCAGATGTGCGCGAGGACCTTCGCCTCCAGATCCCATGGCGGTAATCCGGCAAGGAGGCTCGCCGCCTCACGAGAGACCGTGCGCTATCCCCGGGCCAGCCTAATGGCCATGACCCTTTGGGACGCGTTCAACCGGCCTACAAACCGTCCTAGGAGCATAACAACAACACGCATGAAATGCACGCACTCAATGGATGTCACAATCCCACAATGATTGAATACGGAGCGCATTCAACGGCTTGTTACTCGTGCAAATTACGAGACAACTCAATCTAATTGGCTGTTATATGCGCTGCTGGAGCGATGGGCTGTACTGTAAACAGAGCCCATCGCTCCAGCAGCGCATATACTGAACTCCTACCGCAATTATGAAACAAGTGACGCTTACTTAATCAAGCTACTTCTAGATGGGTAATTGTCAGCGCTGGCTCTACGGCGCTAGCCCATGTAGCGCCTGGCACCCCTAGGTTGGGAGCCCAAGGTGAATCGCCTCTCCTAAATTCTGCCAGTGGTAATTAGGAATTACAGGTCGTACGAATTACGATCGTAGCACGCATTGCTACCGCCCCGCCGCGCGCCGCCGGAGGTGGCCAAAACACGGGCGCAAGGTCTTTGAGATCGTTGGAGCGACAGACTCTTTGGAGGCGGCCCCTCCGCGCTTCGGAAATCACGTTAAACCGTTGGTGCCGGATCAGAAGCCTGAAAGTCTGACAATCAGTCTTACCAAGGGGTATCGTATTACCCACTAACTGGGTTGTGGAGCCGTGGAGGTCAGATACGTCATGCAATGATGTCTGCTGGGGAGTTTGTTGCGCCACTTCTTCTTCCCAGCTAAAGCACTAGGAAGTGGTGAAGGGTGGGCGTTTTGGGGGACCGTCTTATGTAATTTTGACGTTCGAAAAGTGCTGATTCTCAGCCTAGTTTGAATAAATGACTTTTGATTTTGATTATGAATGTTCTACGAAGTTAGTTAAATATCTCCAAAAAAGGAAAGCACCTACCTATGTACCTACTTATACCTAGTAAGTTGGGAGGCCTACCTTTTTAGGTACCAATCAATACTTTCTAATTAACATTATACTTGACGTATTTTGGAGTAGGCACCCACCTACCTATTAAAGGTACCTAGTTAAGAATAAAAACATTACAAACAGATAAAGCCATCTAGATTTTTGACAAAAGACCTCACATGACTGTATAAAGCTGTGCAACGATTACTCATGTCAGGGATACGAAAGCGACACAGGCGTGCAGCTTTGTTCCACAATTCGTTTCATACCAGTCAAGCAAGGTATGATGAGCATGTCAAAGAAGACTTGCAGAACTATTACTTCAGGTGACCTTTGAGAAATATCTACATACCTACCAGTTGCTAACATAATATAACGTTGGATATAGACCGCAAGGTTCAAGTGTAGACGTAGTTTTCATCTATCGAATTTATTTTTTCTATAAAATCTTAACCCTGATACCATCCTATCAGCGCAATACTTACTTAACCATTTAAAATTCCACAGTGTAGGTAGTAACTAAATTATAATGACATCATTATGGATCCTGTGCAGTGAGCCCTGAGAAGTGGTGGCCCATTGGTAACGGCCGCGACTTACGAGTTGTAGGTCGTAGATTCGAACCCTGACAGGCGCTTTACTTTGTGTAAATTATTTCATCCGTGAGTGAGGAAACCGGCATGTCCTAGAACCAAAAATTCGAAGACATGTGACATCTACCAACCCGCACTGGACCCGCGTGGTGGATTACGGCCCACTCCCTCTCACAGAGAGGAGGCATGTGTCCCAACAGTGGGAACTTAATAGGCTGATTATGTATGGACCCTGTTGGGCACAGCGAAGTAGGTAGTCGGAGATTGGAAGCTTTAGAATTACTACCTTTATTTGTAATTTAGTAGGTATAGTATGTATGTAGTTTTGTAGAATTATGTAGGTTAGGTATAGTATTTCATGCCGTTAATTATGAGAGAAGGAAGAATAATGTTTTATTTGGATGTCTCAGTTACTGTAACACCTAGAGTGTGTCGAAACCTGTAGCCTGTTAGGGGTGGCCGCATTGTGATCATCCTTCATGCAGGTGTTTGAGCATAATGGAGATACCCTGTGGCGTGGTGCAACTAAGGAATAACCCTTAATATGCACAAGTGGACTGCTATAGTCTGTAGATAAAACAAGTAGATGATAACAAAGCTGGAGTATGAACATGTTTTTTTTTTGCCTGTTTTTTTCTTGGTTGAGCATGTCGAAAGCTTTCCTCTGTAACAGTTTGTATACTGTCACAAGAGGAGGGATTGCGTCAGAGGGATAAGCAGTATCATTCCTACCGAGACAAGCATGTACTGGTTACCAATACGACCAAGAAATACATCTACCTTCCTAATAGTGATTATGAGATTAATTTTTGACGGAAATTTTGAAGGAGTTTCTGGGTAGGCCCTTTCCAACTAGAGATGGCTAAGAGCTAGTTCTGTATTGTTACAGGGTCTTCCAAATTGTAAATCTGCCACTCTTTGATATCTAAAAAAATCCGGAAGACTGCAATATAAAGCTTTTTATTGGATAAAAATTGACAATCAAGAGCTAAAAGACGTCAGCACCACCGGAAACCACATGTTCCAGTCAAGCCTATTGTGTGTAAAAATAACATATCAAACGGATGCAACGTAAGTAGTGACTTTGATTTGATTACTGCGCTAGCGTCGTTCACATCTACTATAATAACAGATGCATCGCTAGCATCAAGGAGCCGCACGCCCCGAGTACCCACGCTTGCGTGGACATGCCAATTGTAAACTCATGTTAATTAGTTTTTATACAAACAAGAACTGTATGTTTGTCTGAAGACCTTCGCGTGTCCTCGCCAAAATCGTGGGACGGTCTAAAGAATATGAATCAGTATTCATATCTATTCTATTTATCTACAAAGGTAAGCTCACACGAGGCTATTAAAAAATCTTCTCACAAGCATAACGACGCAAGCGCATAGGCAATTCCACTAGCAGCAAGCACTCATAGGAACTAATACGAAACCTGTTCCCGCGCTCGGTTTATTCATATCAATACAGTTTTAGGTGCGAACCGGTCAATTAAAACAAGTTATTTTAGTTATTGAGGTATTTGCCTTTATTTTCCAAAGGAGGCGATTTACTATTACGGATATACTTATTTTAATAGTATTTATATTTTTACATGGAAATTTTCATCACATTAAACCATTATTAATCCTAGGCCATTTATCAGTATTCAATTCAGTATCAACAATGAGTAATATGTCATTTCGAAAAAATACAACCATTCTGTAATAATCTATTTTTAATTCTTCATTGACACATACCGACTCTCGTATCGGAGAAGGATTTAAAAAAATCTTATAAAATAATATACAAAATAATACAAACATTAGTTCGCTTGTCGACGAAAAAAAAATGAGATTTAACATTATCATAACATTAAATTCCTTTCGGGAAAATTCGTGATTATTTTACATACGTGAATCCGATTCGATTCTTTACAGAAAAATAAATATACAATTATTATGTGACTACACAACCGATGATTGCTTATTAGTGCTCAACACTTCTCGTCGGCGAGCAGAGGGTCGAGCGAGAAGCCGAGGTCGAGCACGGGCGCAGGCGGTCTCTTGAGCGGCGCGCGGCGGCGCTCGGGAAGCCCCGCCAGCCCGCCCAACCCCGCGAGCCCCGCCAACCCCGCGTGGGCCGCGTGCCCATTGAGTCCGCGCACTTCGCCGCCGAACAGCTCGCTCAGCGTCTGCTGCACCTCCTTGCCAGCCGAGCCAGCCCCTGTCCCACTCACACCACTACTACACGTCACTATCAGTTTACGCACTTCGGGCTTATTCGTTTTACTAGCGTTCATATGTACAGTTTTCGATAAGGACAAGGCGTTCGGATTGTAATAGTAATTGTTCGAGCTGCCCGAAGACTTGCACTGAGACCGCGACAGCGAAGACTTTATATTACTCCGAACAGTCGCAAATTTTTTACCTAAAGTGATAGCACCGCCGGCGTGTGACGCGTTGAAGGTGCAGAGCGCCAACGGGCGCGGGCAGGACGAGTACCAGCACACGTCTGCCGGCACCAGCGGCGGCGGCGCCTCGTCCGGCGTGTCGTCCAGCCGCGCCGTCGGCGGCGGCAGTGGCGACGCTATGCTCAGGATGGGCACGTCCGGCGGTATCTCCGCGTCGTCCGGCATGAGGAACGCCTCCGGAGCTAGCGGTTGGCTCAGCAGAGACGTGATGCTCGACGTGTCGGGTAGCACCGAGTTAGGGTCCTCCACGCTGAGCAGACTTGCGTAGATATCGTTGACCTGCTGCTCGGCGGTGAGGCCATTGAAGGTGCTCAGGTCTATCGACGTATTGACTAGGAGCGGTGGGAGGTTGAGGGGGGCGGCGGGCGGAGGCGCGGGCGCGGGCGGTGCGGGAGCGGGCGCGGCCGCCGCCGCCGCCGCCGCGGCCGCGCCCGGGTCCCGCGACGCCCTGTGCTCCGCCAGCAGCGTGTCGAAGGGCTTGGAGCGCCCCTCGACCGTCCTCCGCAGCGATAGCGCGTGTGCCTTACACGTGAGCGACCTCGTGCACGGCTTAGGGTTCTCCGCAGTCACCACACCGCAATGCTTGTTCGGATCGTATTCTCGTAAATTAAACTTCGTTTTACTAGTTTTCGACCTAGATGATGATTTTGTTGACGGTGTGGTCGGCGTTGCCGCCGGCTTTAAGGGTGGTGGGTTCAGTACATTGGTTTCCATCACCGTCGACAACATCGGGGATGTGTTCGGCGCAAATTGAATATTGGATAGATCTGAATCTGATATTGCATATGCTGATAGTGATGATGTGTGAATTGGTGCATACAAATCCTGTGTTGGGACACTGTCTGAAGCTTGAGGAAAATTAATTTCCCCCATGTTTCCAATATCCCTGATAATATTTTTCCAGTCAGCTGCATTTGTGATGTCATCTGCACTCTGAATGCCTTCAGAATTCATTATTGCAAATATATCATCTGTTAAATTTTCACCGAGGGGCAGATCCTCTGTGTCTTGTATACTGACAACTGGTAACTCTCCACACTCCATGCTCACCTTCACCTCCCCCGACACAGTGGATGATGTGCTGGCCTCATCCAGGTACTGTAGATCAGGCTGCGGTGGTAACATTAGCCTTGATAATGGTGGTGTGGCAGTGTGAACAGGGGAAGAATCCATTTTCACTGGGAGTATATCTACAGGGATGGGGGGCGGTGGTGGTTCCTTTTTATGTCGGCTGCGGCTTTTGTGTGTGGAGACAGGTGGTGGTGGCGGGGGGAGAGGCTCTGCCCCTGTGTGGGACTCTAGTAAGTGTCTATATGCCGCACTACACTTCACTATAACACCGCACATATGACACACTGCAGCATTCAAATTGTCCATCTGAGGGAACAGTCCATGGAGACTCATGCTCTCGTGCTTGAGGCGGTTGAGGCCGGCGCGTCGAGCGCGCCGGTCCGCCTGCTTGTAGGGGTGTGCATCGTGCACTCGCCGCACGGACGCGCCGCCCTTGGCGTCCACCGCCGCCGGCGACGTGAACGTGGCGTCATCGTCCCGCCGCGGCGACAGGTGCCCTATTTCACTGACCCACAGGTCCCAGGGCTTCTCATTGCACTTAACCGGGCTCACGATCTTCGTCGCGAATGGGTAGTCGCCGGACATATTTCAGCATTCACCAATGATCCGATCTTGAAACTCATGCGTTCCCTCACGGGAGTCCAGCCATACCGTAACCAGCCTCACTCCACTGTTAGGTTATTACCCCATATCTGCTTCGAGATCGCTGCCTGTCGCGGGCGCAACCAGGGTCACATCGTAGCTCGATTGTTTACTTCATTATACACACATATCAACTTAAAACGTGTTGTGATTGTCTTAGCTTTTATATTTACAGGGACAGATGATCTATCTCACTGACAGCTGATTATGCAGATTGTAAGTTTTTCTCGACCACGGAATACTTCCATCTGTCAAGGATTGTTTTCAGATCACTCCTCAGATTCAGATTGTTAGAAACATGTGTTTATCCAACTTAATTCAATTGATAATACTCGCTACACACCAATAAAATGTCCAAAATTTCTGTTTGGTTGGTTGTAATTTACTATAGAAAGCATCAACACTTTTTTGAGTATTTGTAAAGACCGAAAGTATCTCTATGGTCATTCACTAGTGAATGAGCGTGACGTGACAGGGAAGATATTCTCGTTATCCACCTGTAAAATGAAATGCCTTCCTCACAGAATTTATGAGGATAAAAATACAACACTGGATATTTTAGTTAGAAAAGATTATTATATTTTTAATTTTGTTAGATTAGTTAATTTCGGTCTTTACAGATAATAAAACTCACAATTCCGATGTTCTATTATCTGTTGGATTTTCTGACATACCATCTGTCAATGTTCTATGACTGACTGACATTAAATCAAACACTGTTTAGTGTTTGTCAAATGTCACAAAATTCTTATTTCTCTACCTCATTACAATAAATTATTATTTTAAAATGTTACTTAACAATAAATAGTGAAATTGACGTCCTGAATGACTATGCCGGACACATCTCTGTTACAAAATCACAAACCGGTATATTCATGTGGTTGAGAAGTTTATGCAGGTCCGTCATCTTGGGTGTACCGATCGGTATAACCTTTCTTGACACGATAGGCTATGTGGCCAGAGTGGAAGGTATATCCATGCAACCGGTGCTCAACCCGGATTCTAAAAACACCGACTATGTGTTCCTGTCGAGGTGGTCTGTCAGAGACTATGATGTGCGGAGAGGTGACGTGATATCGTTGGTGTCTCCGAAAGATCCGAACCAAAAGATAATCAAACGCATTGTTGGGCTGCAGGGTGACGTTGTGAGTACTCTTGGCTACAAGTCACAGTATGTGAGGGTTCCTGAGGGACATTGTTGGGTGGAAGGCGACCACACTGGGCACACACTCGACAGCAACACCTTCGGGCCTGTCTCGTTAGGCTTAGTCAACGCCAGGGCAGCATACATTGTCTGGCCACCAAGTAGATGGCAAAAACTAGAAGCTAAGTTGCCAGAAACCAGAAAACCCTTTTCCTAAGATGACCCACTGTTCATTAGACCTATGTTTTAGTGAAAAATTGTGATAGAAATCACACATTTATTGATTAATTTTGATGGCATCTCAACAATCCTGGTGAAATTTAGTCATTGTAGTTAGCATTAATTAGTTCATATATTTATTGCTGTAAATTTATATGACCACAATCATAGATTGTTCTGTCAACTCAATAATGTATCTCAATGAATAAGCCTATGTACATTTCTCTTACCTTATAATGATGTACTTATTGCTAATACTGCCACTATATTTATGTAAAAATATATTGTAAATTACATCATGAAATGTGAAAATGAAAAAAGGGATTTATAAAATTAGTTAAATGAGAAGAAATTAGCCAAAATTTTAATTTATAAGATTGAAATGCTTGTTCTTGTTATAGTTCAGAAAGTAAACTGTGTTTAATTATAAACTAGTTTTATTAAATTTAAATAGAAACTTGGGAGTTAGAGAGTCCTTTACTTTTCGTATCCTATTATACCTATGACATATTATCATATTTATCATCTACAAATTAACCTTTTGACCGCCCCAGTAGCATGAATACAACAAATGTTTTCATGCCCATGCCATGCCACCTCAGTCATATTCATACGCCTGAGAACCTATGTCATTTATTTTATTATTTACTAGCTGCCGCCAGCGGCTTCGCCCGCGTGTAATCTTTATAAATTATAGCCTATGTTACTCAGGGTGAATGTAGCTTACCCAATGGTGAAAGAATTTTTGAAATTGGCGCTGTAGTTTTTGAGTTTATTCATTACAAACATACACACAAAAATACAAATCTTTCCTCTTTATAATATTAGTGTAGATGTACACACAGTAAAATGTATAGGGATATATAGGCTACGTTTTTGTTTCCTATTCCATTGCACAACCCGTAGTAAATATTAATTTACTTGTCAATTTATTCCCTGAGTGCAGGGGGAACAGCAATTGATATAAAACCAAGCAGTCAATAGGAAAAAAGAAATAGTATGTGTACTATGAAATAATAAAAAAAATATTAAAATATAACATTTTATTCCAACATGAATCTATCACAGGGTCCATAAATAACTTATAGAATACTTTTTAAACCAAAACTTTCAACTATTTTCACTACCCTGTCATAAGAAATACCTCGTCTTATGACATTATAGGCGTCTCTTTGGGACAAGTCTATCACTGTAGACCCAGTCCTATTCTGTTCCAGTCCTTGACTTAACACTCCTCCATCAAAAACAGCTCCTAAATGACCAAAGAGATGTTCAAATTCTTTAATAGACAAAGTAGAAGGTTCATTACTAAAGTTTGCACTTGTCAGAGCAACAGGCTTATCAAAAATCTTTGTTACTCTGTTCACAAAATCGTGATCAGGTATTCTAATCCCTATTTTTGTTGCTGTAGGGTTCAGAAATGGATTGTCAAGATATTTAGTCTTTTCTAAAACAACTGTCACTGGTCCTGGTAGTAAGCAGTTGAGTAGATCATCTGACAGGTGATCCGCTTCCCCCCATTTTCTCACATCTGAAACCTTAGTCACACATATTGCTACTGGCTTGGCAGAATCCCTGCCTTTTATAGCATATAACTTTTTTATAGCATCTGGACAGTTGGCACTACATGCCAGACCGTATATTGTGTCAGTTGGCACTGCTATGACTTGTCCTTTGTCCAGGAATTCAGCAGCCTTGGCCCAAGCCGAGTCTTCAAAGCTTGATATTACTGGAGCCATCTTTTCTATCTTCATTTTAGGTGATGCACCTTTATATCTAACTAGCAAACTATGAAGTAAATTAAGTTTTTGGAAGAAATTCATACTCTATAGCACAAGTACTGAACTAAATACTAGTAGGGTATTTAATATTATTTTCCCAATTTTTTAATGTCTTTCACACTTAAGTTTTCTAATCACGCCAGTTATGCGCACACTTGTGATTACAGCAGCGATAGAATATTGTCATCGGTTCATCAGCTGATCGAGTTTGCAGTTGCATAAAGAATGCTTTACCATGTCCACACTTAGGGCACACCGCATCTGTCGAATCTACATTCTCCCAGGCGGCTGCTCCGCCCATAATATAGTCGAGTTCCTGAAAGAGATGCGAAATGTTATATTTGTGTAGTATGCCTAATAAAAGCTATGGTGGCAGTTTTATAGTAAGATAATCTATGCTTAAAGCTACACGGAACTCAAATCTAAAGAAAGTTAACTGTATAGATCCCAAACAATATGCATGAAGTAAGGATGATGCAATCTATTGAATATTTGAACTGAGTTAGGTTACCTTCAGTTTAGGGAATGTGCGCGAGGACACTTTTCTCCTTACATTGAAGACATAAGGACAAGTGTTACAAGCGTACCGTAGGCCAGACTCTGGACCTTCCTCCACCATAAGAACGTTGGCACACGTCGGGCAAAATAACATTATTGACTCGTAGCAAATTTACGCTCATTCACACAAGTTTCTATCCATGTGGACATTATACTTTTGAGAATAATATCACGTAATTGTGCAGCTGTAACTACAAGTGCAGTTTTATTTTTTAATAAAACAAAACAACATTCAAGATGCACAATTGCACATTTCTAAACTTACAAATTAATAACAAAGGTTATTTGCTATCTCTTTCTGACACATTGACAGAGAAACAAACGTTTGTCGTATCTTCCCTCAAATCAAATGAATTGAGAAATTGAACGAAATGAATGAATGAAACTAGAAAAAAATCAGCCAGGTGCATGTCGGACCACGTACAATGAAGGGTTCCGGAGCGCGGATAGTCCATCGCAAAAAAAAAGTTTAATCAAAATCAAAATTCATTTAGTCAAAATTACATATGACCAAGATGGTCCTTTCCAAAACGCCCGCCCCCGCCCTTTACCACTTCATTCATAGCCTACTTAGTCTGTGTTCATAGCGCTATAGTTGGGAAGAAGTCGCGTAAACCTTTGTGGTATTATATTTATGTTTTGTGGGCGTAACAAATTCCCCAGCAGCCCAGCTATCTGTATTATTTTATTCATCTTTGTAGGCATAATTACTATTTATAACCATTCCAAGTTACAGCTTTTGGCAAGTAGTAAGCGCCAAGCACAAGAGATAGCGCCAAGGGTTTCTGAATTAAACCGAAGACAGACAGACGTACTTGGCGACACGATGGTTCCTTGTTTTTTTAGTCTGTTTACTACATTTTACTACGAAACGGAACCCTAAAAAGTTTTTCATGACGTTTATATGAAGTTTAGGAAACTAGTCTTTTAGGTACTAGTTTGCACGTGTGTTTTGAGACATACCTCTATAATGAGTATAATGGGTATCATTTTCTGAAATTAATTAAGTACCTACAAAGAGAAGAAAAAGCATGACGATAATTTCACCTTTGTGAAGAGTTTCCTTTTTTGACAGAGAGACAATAAAAACATTATGTCATTCCACAACATTATCATCTGTGCCCGGCTGCCCGCACAAATCTGACTGAATGAAATGAAATCTGAATCTGTGTCATGTCATGTCGGTTGTCGGACGGTCGTGTAGCTAAATATTCGAGGGTGTGTTTATGGCGTGATAAATAATTATTTAAATACTGTAATAGTGTGGTTTAAAGCTGCCTTAATTTCTTTTTACAAATAGTGTTTAAAATGTTACGAGCTCTGTTAGATACATTTTGGAATGAAGATGTGTGGTTGCCGCCGAATACTACTTGGGAAGATATTACACCGGGTCCGGACAAGGATGTGATTTACAATGATTACATGCACCTGCTGTACCCCCTGCCGTTGGCACTGGTGCTGATATTCCTGCGGCGTACTCTAGAGAAGTAAGTTACCCTACTTTCTGTCGCTAGGTTTCAGAATGTATGTCATTGTTTCTCACGGATGAATAAAGTTAATGATGCACTCAGTGACTCATTAGATATCAATTTGGCGAAAGTACAGCACTTTCAGTGCACTGCAAGTGAAGAATGTATGTTTCAGGTTCATACTTCCGCTCAGGGGTCTATATATTTTATTCTACTCGTGTATATTTGCGGCATTTTCTTTTGTATGGACGTCTGTTCAAAAGAAAGTGGATCTAAAAATATTGCACGTATTTTAATACATTTAATTTTTGTGGTATGTGTTACTAAAAAAAGAACAAAAATGATGTCTAGGACTAGTATTATTTTAAAGTTGCATGCATGAATGAAAATATGCACAAAATAATAATGTTGCTGATGGTCTTAGTTGTAAACTGTTTTACCTTTTGAACTGTTTATAAAATGTATAAGGATCTCTACTTATAAAACATCAGCATTTTTGTGTACCTTATTGCAAATAAATAATTATTTTATTCTATTCTAATTCATAGCAATTAAGCCAAACCTTTTATATGGATTTGTAAATAAACCTGTACAAGTATAAATATTATTCTAATTCATCATTAAAATTATATAGCTTTCATGAAACTGGAAATTTTTATAATTTGTATTCTTAAAACATTCAAACGTAGTCCAGCAGTATGAGAAACAGTTTTCATAAGTCTGGGTTCCATGTAAAGTCGAGGCATGACACTCAATAAAAAAAAAAGATTTAAGAATTAAAAATAATTTCAAAAGATTTTACAAAATTAGGGATATCCATAGCCTATCTATCTCTAAACATGAGGTAAAACACACAGGATAAGTTAGTATCACTTTTGTATTATTATTTTTTTTTTTTTTACAAAGTGTTTTAAAAAAAAACCTAGGACCCAATTTTCGAAATTCAGGTAACTTTTATCAGAAGAATAAATATGGAGTGGATGGTGAAATGAAAACTCATGTTTCCTTGTTACAGGTACTGGTTTGCTCCATTCGGCAAATCATTAGGCATTAAGAACACTAGACCAAAAAAAGCTCCAATTAATCCTAAGTTGGAGACTGCGTATCAAGCATTACCAAAAATTAAACATAAGCAGGTATGAACACTGGGCACACATTATCAATCATGAATAAACTCAACTGACACTTAATAAAACTACTAAATATTAAATAAATAATATTTGTTCCCACAATTAATTTGACAATGCATTCACAAATTAGCTGTGGATACAAATACTATTTATTTCTGAAAACGCGGTCCAAATAGGGCAAGTTATCGCGAAAGCGCCAGCTGCAAAAGATAATCGCCCGATTCTTAAAATTATATCAATAAAAAATAATTACAAAAGATTATTAACGCAATAATCTGTGTTAACGACCAATCATGTCACGGTGGGCGATACCGATAAGGCGATAACAGCGACAGATATTGAATCTTTTCCTAATGTAGTACACACTGTATGCATATCTAAAGGTACACAGACAGGGAGAGGCATAAGCTGCAACTGCATATTTTTCATGCATGCATCACATGCCTCTTACTGTCTGGACACACCTTTATATCTGTGTCATTAGTATTTTTAAGTGCAGTAGGTACTACTCACACAATCATAAAATATTAATTAAATATCCACTATAAAGTTAGGTATTTATAGTGTGTCAGTCACAATGCTAGGATGTCCCATTTATATACCTATTTTATAATTATTGCTAATAAATAATGCATTATTAATGGTTTTTGGTGTGTAATATTGCATTGCATGTTTGTGCAGGTTTGTGTGTGGTGTGCTTAAAAATAATAATAATAAAGGTATTTTTGTTATTCGCATCACAATTCATTTTTAATAGTTTTATGAGGTTAATTTTACATATTTAAATCATGTTATTGAATACGCGCGTGAAAAATCTTTATTATTACCTCTCAATGCAATTTTAATTGAACTTGATTATGAAAAATTCATACTACTTCGCTTATTTGCAAAATAATATTTTTTATTAAATTGACTATTGATTATTTAACTTTATTACGTACGGTACTTTACACATTAGAATTGAAAATAATAATACTTAATCATAATCCGCTATCGGTCTGCAATCGATACGATAATCAAAAGTATTTATTTATAAATGGTCGTACGATTTACTTATCTTCGACTAAAGCGAGCACGTGGCTATGAAATATAAAATAAGCGTATAATTTGAATAGCTCAGCAATTTTCGCATACGAAATTGAGCCATCATCAAATATTTTAGCCTCAAATCAGCTACTGTTGGGTAGGTATGGACCTCCTTTCTTTCCTCCCAGTCTCCAAGATAACGTGCTTTCCTAGTCCAGGTGATTCCCGCAACTATGACGATGTTGTCAGCCAAATGGTGGCCAAAAACGGGTTTCTTTGGCCTGTCCTTGGCCATCATTCGATCAAAACCTTACTGCATCGAGCATTTCCGCATTCAGTCAGAAGTCCAACCGTCGCGTCGAAGTCGTAGACCTAAATACTATTATATAATAGTAAAAGTAAGTAAGTAAATATATTAATAATAAAAGTGGCTTAGTTCCCCTATCCCAATATTCCATAGGAAATGAAGAGAGACGATATCTTTTGCATTGAGAGGAATGTTCGATTCGATGAAAAATAAAATATACAGATTAGTTCTAATCGCGTCAGCCAACGTCTCGTTTTACCAGCGGGAGTGGTAAATTAATAAAATTCTCTTCAGATGATATAAAATTAGAATGATTAGTAGTACGCTGCATTCTGTGTGAGGAAAATCCGATGGCAATAAGATTCATAAAAATAGAGAACACGGTAGTAGGTACTGAATCCCAAGGTTAGCTGTTTATGACATTTTTGACAGATTTTCCTAGATCTATTTATAACGTAACCCGATTTCAAACTTTCTGCGGGGCTATTTCCAAAAATATATTAATTACACCTTTTGGCAAAAAAATAATTAAAACCTATATTGGTAAACGCCTTTTAAAATAAGTCTAACAACACCAACTAAGGGTTAGGATAAAAAAAAATCATTCTATGCTGTCCTAAATGTCATAAAAACCCGAAGCAGTGGCAATTGTGGGACAGTTTTCGATACGAGTTAAGAATGTCTCCGCACAAAAAAAGGGACTATCCGATGTCACACTATCGATTTTTCCCCCCAGAATGGACACAGCTGTTCCGTTTCGCGCTAAAATTAAATATGGAAGTTTCAACAACTGTCACTGCTTGTCACTTGTGACCTTTATTTCCTTTATTAATACTAAGGTTTTAACCAAAATTAACGTTAAGTAAAACAACGCTACTGAAGCTTTTAAACCTTAACCGTGCTCCCTTTCTTTTCAGTTCCTTTTGAACAAGGATGAGGTAAATGTAGCACAATATAATACCTCTGCACGTCAGCACGTATTAATAAGATGTTTGTAGTTTAGTTAGTAGCTTGCACTTTTAAGCTATGGTCTGAAAGTCAGCGATAGGCATAATGTTACTGAGAATCTTTGATAACCGTCGTGAGACGCTCCCCGAAATTTTCGACGTAAGCTTACACACCCGTGATTGTGTCTTGATAACGATTGAGCTAAAGCCGTGAAATTTTGATGTCTACATCGTTTTCTTTCGTGCTTATAACTCCCATATATAATATATCCCAATTTTCGATAAATTATCCTTTTCGACGTTTACGCCATGCTAGAGTTATTACAACACCACTTCTGTGCCTATTGAAGCTGTTGACCCAGATACTTCCTATATCTTAATATTGCACGTTACTGTTACCATTTACTCAACGAAAGATGATAGTATGTTCGAACTTTAGCTTTCTGACTAATTAATTCGTTCTACAAGTTTCCATACCGCTGGGATGTAGGAAAAGCAAAAGCTTAAAAGATTTAAATCGTAGATTGGCTCTGCCGCGTCCAAAGATGTCGCGTTTCTGTTTTGTTGTGACACCTCTGAGTCTGACACACAATGTCGTAGGGACTTGATTTGATTGTCATGGAAACGCCATTATTATTGTGCGAGCTCACTCTACCAGTAGGACAACTTACTCACGCATCTTCGTACGGTGAGGGCGAATCTACGATTTAAATCTTTGGGAAAAGCTGCAACAGCTATTTGAAATCGGGGAAATTAAAGAAGAAAACTCTTTTGAACTCTCTCGCAGACATTCAGACCCACATAACTTTTGTTGACATAATGCACGATTCACAGTAATTGTCAGTATTTTCACCCATAGATAATGGTTGTAGATAGTGCATGTTTTTTTCAACAGACAATAGCGACTACGGCAGCCTAACCTATAAATACATCATTATTGAAACGACTTCTTTGTCAATATCACTTTGTTATTGGCCGAGGTTTTTTGTGATAACATTTGTGTAACTCTGGCTACCAATCTCAAAACTTTCCGGGGTGAAGGAATGTTAAAAAAGAAAATTCGGAAATTATGATCTTATTCATTGCCTACTCTACTTTTACTTTACAATATCTTTTGATAATCTGAGAAGTTGAACACGCACCTACCACCACTTCCTTAGTGGCGGTAGAATAGAATCAACATACCAACGTGCGCATAATCAAAGTCTGTCTATCATTATTTTCATTACAAAAAAGAGCCTTAATCTTTCACGTGTAATCACGAGTCAGTTTTTCCGAAATCAACACCAACCTTGGGTTTAATTCCTGCGTTGCACAGTTCTACACAATAGCTTGTTGAACAGTCTCATCAAATTCAGAGGTCACCCGGAGATCTCCTAGAACAGTGAACAACCTTCAGTTATCGACAAATTATTCCCCTCACATCTCTAGTGAATCGAGTTCCACTGAAACCGCTGATCGGTGGTGCTTAGCTTGAAAGCGTTTTAAACAAAAGGGTATAAATCTTGGTTATCTTGGATTCATTTTTGTCTAGTTCTGCTTTTAGCTAACTAAGGTAAAAATACTTTCATAGAATATAGTTTCAGGCTAAATGTGGCCAGTATTTTAGCCTGAGCAACCGAAATAGTTTTTCGTGAAGGGATAAGGCCAACCTGACGTTCAAATTCCTGTTACTACACCTTGTAAAGACCCTATAAAAACAGTTCTCGAATGAAATATAGATTACCTAGTGGAATTTTAGCTAAGGCAACAGAATCTTCGCCTACCAGAATAGCTAAATCGAAAGATTATGAACTCTGGAACCCATAAGCACAATATTTACATTTGAATGTACATAATAGTGACTTGTTTACTTTGTACAAAGAATAATAAGCCAAGCTTAACATAAATTTCCAAGTCAATAGAAGAAAAAGAAGTACCTATTAAGTTTTTTTTATTAACACCTTTTTATGGACAACTTCCGGGTTGGTTATAGGAAAATTTATTAATTTAATTACCTAACCGACACCCAGACGTGTAAATCCAATACATTGTAACTCGAGTTACAGTGTTTTGCCTTAATAGCGCTCATTTGATTATTTCGAGGCAGTTACATATCCCTATATTTATTTTTATTTGTTTCATTTTATGTATGTAGAAGGAGATATGAGCACATACTAAACACTGTACTAAAACATACAAAAAACCAAAATAAGTTTTAAAAAGCCTTTTCTCGAAATAGGTATTTTTGAGATACAGTGTTTTGGATTCACACGTCGGCAATGCGAATGCGGTGCTCCTTATCAAAGCATGTCCCATTATGTTGGAGTGTCCGAAATGTCCATATACTACTTCTGAGGAGCTAAAAAACGCCAATGACCCGCAATTGTCGTGGTCATCTAAGCCCTACTCGTCCAACATAATAAAATATTTTTACTTTTGCCATCAACTCGAAAAACACTGAAAAATGATCCTTAATGAATTTATTTTTCGAATCCTTGGTTTTATTTTGTTTTCAACATACTATCAAATGGTAATTTAAGGAAGGAAAAGCCGGACTCACTATTATTAACTACCTAGCTACGCCCCGCAATTTCATCCGCCTAAATCTCGATCCCGTGAGAATATCGGAATAAAAAGTATGCGATGTCCCCAGGTCATCAGGTACCCAGGTCATGGTCTACCCATGTGAAAAATTTTATCCAAATCCGTTCAGCCGTTTTAGCGTGAAAGCGTATCAAACAAACACGCTCACTTTCACATTTATAATATTAGATAGGATTAGGATAATAATAATTCATTTATTTTTCTGACAGACTCTGATGGACGTTGTCTGAAAAGTAAATATAGTATAAACGTATTACATTAAATTAAAATATAAATTTAAAAAAAAATCTAAATCACGTATAACGATAAAATAATCCTCAAACATTCAAATCATACAAAATTAAAATACCTAAATACTTAAGTGTCATTCAAATCAATACTTATATACTTATAATAAAATAAAAATGGCATTCAAAACAAATAAAATTAAAATACATACACATGCCAGCCAAAACGAATAAAATAAAATAATAACATAAAAATATTATAGCCTTTATTGATAATAAAATATCAAGATATTATAAGTATTTAGTATTACTTACGTCATCATAAAATTACGAGTAATTCAATACAGAAACACCTAAGTTTGTGATTAAAATGAGAAAATATGACCATAGCTATAAACACGTAATTCAAGGATTCTTTTAAAGGCAATCACAGATTGAACTAAATATCTTATCTTAACAAATAATGAGTTAGTCATTCTTCAAAACTACTCAACCTATTTTGTCATTAAGTAATTAACTTTTTATCTGACTGGCTTTGAGGAGATTCTAAAAAAAAACAATGTTGCTATTTCATAGATGAAAACAAAAGTCTAAACTAGGCTTTGTCGAAAATCAAAATTAAGACATTCCCCCAAAACGCCCGCCCTTCTCCACTTCCTAGTGATTTAGCTGGGAAGAAGAAGTGGCGCATCAAACCCCCAGCAGCACAGCTGTTAGTTAGAACAAATCGATTCTATACAAAAAGTATGCAAAATATTTTACATCGCAAAACAAAACATCGCCAAACCATCTCGTGCCTAAATAGGTCCCTTGATTTCACCACTCTTTATTTTGCTTACTGCGTCGTCTCTGCGGCAAAATCGTGTGGCCAAGTACCAACGGCCTACAAGAAGATATAAAATTCGTATTTTTTTGCCATCTTAATGCCTCAACAAGTTTTTATTCAAATAGCATTGTAGCCAAGATTATGAAACCTTGTAAGCACGTCGTAATAAGTATGATAAAACGATACTAATTTATTTAGATTACGATGACAGTTACAACAAAATAATATTGACATGACACAATCATCGTTACGATCTAAACAACCTGTGTATTTTCGTTTATTAATCTTTTTTTTTTCTATTGAATAATGGGACAGCTCTTGACCTCGATCTCGCCTGATGGAACGAGCAAGCCCAGAAGATGCCTGATCACTCTTGCTTTGAAAGCTGGCCGGTTATTGGAAGGCAACACAGACGCGGGCAGATATATCTACTTATCAAGATTTCGATATTTTTATGATTCACTTTTATCTATTAGTCATCTCATTATTTTAGGTCCTGATCCAATCCTTATCACAATTTATTTGGGTTTGACGCAGTATTTATCAACTTCTTCCTTACATCTCTGTCAGCCGTCATCTCAATATACACCCCGTTTCTTGCCACTTAATCTTCAACACAATCATCAACACAATCATCCATCGTTTCTCTAGTATTCGCTAACACTTCCATCTACATTCATATTCAAAACTTTCCTGACGTCAGTGCGCAATGCTCATGTGTTTTTCAAGCATTTGCCAATCGGCTCGTCCAAACTTAGGTGGAGAAGTGGCGGGGGCTCATTCTCTTGAATGTTATTAAGTAGTCAATTTGCTTATGTTAACATCAGGACCTATTTTTACTATACCAATTAAAGTCTTCGTACTGACTAGCTTTTGTAAGCGAATCCAAAAGCAAAAAGGTCTTATTGCTCTGCAAAACACGTGCAATTTACTCTCGTTTTACTGCAGGATATATTTCATCCCGGTTCTTGTTCAAATGCTTCCAGAATTTCAGCTGTTACGGTAGAGTATCAAATATTCATACAAAATTACAAAGCTCCCAATCTTTCTCATATGCATGATTTGTAAGAGCTGCAAGCAATAAAAGTCCAGATGGATAGAATAATTCAGCTGTCCCCAATAAAAAGCTTGTTTATTTGACAAATAAATTTCTCCGTCTGCACCCGTATGTCAGTAACCCATTAATTGACTAAATAGGACAAAGAATTTAACACACCATCGTTATATTGTTTTCTTAAGTGGCCATAGCTGGTAGCCTGCTCAAAATGTATCATTAATATATTTGTCTTATCTAATTTATTCGGGAGTGGAAGAAATTGATATGGACGTTTTGTTATTGACTTCAATCAATATTCATCCACATTTTTCAAGTCGACCTTCGTCATTTCTGGTTCGTTTCTCGATGTAGTTTTGACGAGTATTTAATTGCCATAAACTCAATGATTCCTTACATAAAAACATCCTTGATATAATTATCGTTTGATATCTATTTACGTACATCATCTACGCCTACGGCTATTGGTCTTCACAGTACATCCATACGTATCGAATGCCGAAAATATAAAGCTTTGTGTATTTACATGGAAAGCAATCCGAGCAGTGACGGCCCGAACTAATGTGCCTTTGCGACAGGCTGCCGCGCCCCTAACGCCCCCGCATTTAGCCAATGGCCTTACCATAGTTATAGTTACTATACTTTTTCTGAAAGCCTCTCCCTGGGGGCTGAGGTTAACATTCGGGTTTTATGCGTTATTTATATTATTTTCCGTACTTTTAAGTTGATTAATAAAAACAGTAATGAAAATAGCTTTTAAGGAACTATTGTAAGAAAGAATGAGGATTCATATGGGTTATCTAGATGTATCCATATGTTTAGACTAAAATATGTTTCGTATGTATTCCAATTTGTACCACTGCATTGCAGGTTATCACTATCGTAGATCTTCTCGTTTCTTAACTTGTTGTCAAACAATTCAAAATTCTGAATATTTTCTGGAGGAATTTACACCCGTAAATATCACGAATGTTTGCCAAGTGGTCATTTACTGCATCACTAAACTTGCATTGCGCTGCAATCTCGAAGACTAACGCCTCATTATGAGACATGATCACGTAACCTGGTACGAATGAAAGATCTCTTTGAAGCCACGCGTCTGCGAGTCGCGGTTCCGACCCGTTTTCATTACTCTGGTTATATAAAGATCATTATACGCCTTCAGGGCTGGCTGTTCTGACTGCTTCTTTATTAAAATATTGCTATTTAATTGGACGTAGTCTGAAATGTAGCAATTTTTTGTTCTTTTGTGGGGTCGTTCGTCGAACAAACTTGAGACATCTTTCAGAATTTAATTTCAGGGTCAAAGTAATTCCAATGTTACATTATTTGTAGCCAATTCATATTATAGATGATGTCCTGATCAGGCTTGCTGCTTCAATCCATTAGTTGATTCGATCACCCCACACCACAACCACAATCCACCATGTCTTATCGTAGTACAATCAAATCAAGTATATAGATCTCTATTAAATCCCCTATGAAATCAAATTCTCGAATAACCAGCCGATGAACTATGACCTTATTATCATAGAAATTGAAGGGCTGACTGTAAATGTCAACGACTCCTCCTGAAGTAATTGTATCTTTGCGTGTCTATGGTACGTACTCACACCTACACATGTTTTGGTTCGATTCTTCATATTAGTCATAGAGCTTTATAGGACGGAATCGAGTTTATGTTTTACCAATCTATTGTTACATCCGAAAATGTTATCCATATTATTTAAGTATTATTTTATGGTCTTCATACTTTCTTTTGATTGCATACATAAAATCACGCCTATTATCCCCGAAGAGTTAAGCAGAGGCGCCCCTATAGTTCATTACTCTGAGACATCGCATTTTGCATACCTACTTGAATTTTATGAAATCATCAAATTAATACAACTGCTGCGTTTAATTTGGCTCCCGTATTATTCAACATCAATATCTTATCTTATAATGATAGGTAATTTCTAAAAATAACCGGTTCTGATTCATGAAACGAGTGTGCTGAATGTCAGATATCATCGCGCTAATGGCCCGCTTTTGATACCAACTGCATTTTTGTTGGTCTTTGCTGTTGACCATCATCATCATAATTCTCATCGTCATCTACCTAGCCTTTTCCCAACTATGTTGGGGTTGGCTCCCAGTAACCGAATGCAGCTGAATATCAGTATTTTACATGGAGCGACTGCCTATCAGAACCTAATTACTGGGTAACATGTTACCCCTTTGTAAGACTGGTTGTTGGACTTTCCATACATCTCTATCAGCTCTCATCTCACAATTCAACCCCTTTCTAGATGTCATCTTTCCATAATACATCCATCGATTAGTCTTAGCAATTAAATTATCAATGGCAAACAAATTAAAATCCCGGACAGCCCTGTCCTAGATATGCAAGCATACGTATACAGCAATCACTGTACGTTTGAGACAATAAACGTTCATTGAGTACGCAATTAGCGCCTACGGCCTGAGCTCTAAAATTGGCCTTGGGCTGGCTTCACGACCCAGTTTTCTTTGCCTGAAACTCCGTTTTTTATGGTATTTTCACTTAGGTATTTTTTTTCATAAATGCTTCGTCGATTCCGATCAATTGTCGAAGGTCAGGAAAATGTAAATACCTTGCGTGATTTCATTTGTTTTTTTTATACACATTCATACTTAAACTCACGCCTCCATCTCATGGGTGTCGGCAGAAACTATGGAACGCTAATTGTTTGTTTTAGGCTTCCGTACTCGAAGGGTGCCAAACGGAACCCTAAGTATTACTGAGCCCCCGCTGTCCGTCTGTCTGTCAGCGGTATGTATCTCATGAATGGTAATAGGTAGACACTTGAAATTTTCACAGATAGTGTATTTCTATTGCCGCTATAACAACAACAAATAATTAAAATAAAATAAAGTTAAAAACTAAAGTTTTGTAGCGTTTTTTGCTAAAAAATATTGCTACGGACCTGTTCGTGTGTGGGTCCGACTCGCACTTGGCCGGTTTTTTTTATTCTGATGCGAAACGATTTATCAATAAGTATAATATTATTAGTTTAATTGACAGATGCTCGTACACACGGCTACACGTCAAGCTATACATTTCCAGTTTATGCTGATCTCGCATTGTATAAGATTTCCGTACAATGCGAGGTCAGCTTATACTGGAAATGTATAGCTTGATGTGTAGCCGTGTGTACGTTAAAGCAGGATGCTATTAAAAGGACGTAATATTGTTTTTCCTGTCCAGTCAAGCTATGCCGTAAATAAACGGTAGCAAAATAACGATACCTAAGGATTGAATCGGTGACGTGGATTGACTGGACGGAGATTCTCCTATGTGGTCAAACTGGTCAATTAATAGATTCTTAATTAATTTACTCGTCATTGCGACAGTATTAAGAATTTTAGAGAAACTTTTGGTTTTTTTTTTTTACTGTGATCTCAACTATAGTTCTAGTAATTGAACCCACTTATCATGAGTAAAGGACAGCTGTTGAGCCTCGATCGTTGAGTCGTATATAAACATATTTTTGATCACATGATCTCAGTAGTAATAATATAAATATTTTTGTTTAGAAGGTATTTTTTGTATGCTAAAATAAGTAAGCAAAATATGTAAAACTATTTATATTTAAGACCTTTGTACCATTATTTATGCTTAATAAATATAGGTATGCTATTCCAGTCAATGTCAATGTAGCAAACTTCGCATTTTAATCCCATATTTGCGCTTTTCAAGGAGGAGCTCGTGGCTAAGTAATAACAGCCGCTCGGGTCGATCCATCAGGTTAAGCTACGCTTGCTGGGGTTGGTCCGTGGATGGGTGACCATCTTTACATACCGAGACTCCTCCGTGCCTCGGAAAGCACGTTAAGCCGTTGGTCCCGGCTGTCATTTGTGGATCGTTGACAGTCGTTACGGGTCGTCAGAAGCTCGAAAGTCTGACAATCAGTCTTACCAAGGGGTATCGTATTACCCAGTTACTGGGTTGTGGAGGTCAGATAGGCAGTCGCTTCATGTAAAATACTGGTATTTAGCTGCATCCGGTTAGACTGGAAGCCGACCCCAACATAGTTGGGAAAAGGCTAGGCAGATTGATTTGCGCTTTTCTAAATGAACTTTGTACTTTGAATTGGCCCAAAGCATCGTACGATACCTTATCAGGTGTCACGCTAGAACACCGTTTCGGTATCCACGTGCTTAATCACCATTGTTTCGTCACTATCAACGTAGTCAGCAATTAGCTAACGGATTTAAAGGATTAAGTAGTAAGATGCTCATTAAGGTTAGTTACAGACATTATAGGTTTTAATATCAGTTATCTCTTGCAACTGAGATTAGTCTTGGAGTTGGCAACCATGGCGTATTAGGGTTGTAATTCAGTTTTATTTCGAAAACAGCACTTGTTATATTGTGTTATTTTGAATGTTGCTATAGCAGTTACTGCTTGTCCTACATTCTAGGTTTTAATATCAGTTATCTCTTGCAAGGGAGATTAGTCTTGGAGTTGGCAAACATGACGTACTCGTATTAGGGTTGTAATTCAGTTTTATTTCGAAAACAGCACTTGTTATATTGTGTTATTTTTAATGTTGCTATAGCAGTTATTGCTTGTCGTTCTTCTGCCTTGTAATTCTATTCCAACCAACAGTCTTCTTTCTTCGGTCCATCAGCTTCGTATACCCCTCCTTCTCTCGTGTCTCCGTTCTTCTCTCGTGTCGACACGAGTTATGAACAAATTAAATTGTTTTTTTATGTACCTAACATAAAACATCAATGATATAAATATTACGAGGAATAAAAATACTTATATCACAAAAATTTATAAAAACAGTAAAAGAAACAAACAACCTTGGAGATATAATAAAATGTATAAATTGTGTAAAAAAGGACCTATTATTTATAAAAAGGAAAAATAAAAAATAAATAAAATGATTCAACGAATAAAATACTGCGATTAGAATATAATAAAATAAGAAACAGAACTCATAAAATATCGAAAAATCTAGAAATAAACATGGAAGAAATAAATACTTAATAATAAAATTAACCCTAGAAAGCTATGGCAAATACTGAATAAGTTGTCTGGTCGCAACAAAAAGTCGGTTGCCATCTTGAGATCCTTCAAAAATAATAATCTAGAAAAAAAATCTATAAAAAAAAAATTGCTGATAAGTTTACCATAGAATTCAGAATCATTCATGTCCACTCTGGTCATCTAAAGCACATTACTTCTTCTATACAATACATAATTATTATAAATTAAAGTTATGTCCGCGTTGTTCTTCTAAACCACGCAACAGATTTTGATGAGGTTTTCACCATCGTTTAGAGAATTTATTCCGTAAAGTTTATCTATTCCAACTAGCCCACTTCCTCCAGAAGTTCATTAAATCTCCTGCAGAACATCGGTGTAAGATCTGGGTGACCCGAGGGCTCCTTCGTATCTATTCATAGATAATTGCGGCAACAACAGTGATGATTTTTATATTTAAATTTTCCTTTAAATAATAAAATCATTATTGATCATTTGTTATGTACTCAGGAATCAAGAAATGTGTGTCTTTCTGTCCTTTATTTCTTTTAACTACAAGCCATATTTATAAGAAATTTCATACACAGTAAATAACCAGTAACCACCCACAGTATTTACTGCCTCTGCTTCTTTTGTTTGTTTTTTTATTATCTGTAAATCGGTGATAACTGCTTCTATTTCTGATAATATAAACTGTGATTGATTAGCTGATCGATTAATAAAATCTTCGTTTAGATTGTAGTAAACATTATTGCGTAAGGTAGAGTTGTTTTTGAGTACTTAGAGGTCCATCTCCATTTGGTTTCAAAGGCAAACTTACTGGGGCCCTGTTCCGAAGTACAAAGTATACCTAAGAAAACCTTTAGCACTTTAAAATGGACATACACATTTCAGTAGCGTAGCATAAGCATTGCATAATCAGCCTATAATGTTCCCACTTCTCACAGCTGGGACATAGGCCTCTCTTTGAGTAGGTGTGGGTTGGTAGATGTCACTTGTCTTCGAATTTTTGGTTCCGGGACCGGTTTCCTCACGATGTTTTCCTTCACCGCTTTGAGAGCAGTGTTAATGAAATTATTTACACAAAGTAAAGCGCCTGACTGGGTTTAAACCCACGTATTAAAACTTGTATTCATTTCAGTAACGTACTTATGGTTCATACCAATTTACTAACGATAAAAGTGATAGGTACTATCTATTTAATAACTACACCTGCTTATGTAGAGGCAGTTTGAGTGATCCATTATAAATCTAACTAATATTATAATCGCCTAAGTTTGTAAGTATGGATGGATGGATGTTTGTTACTCTTTCACGTAAAAACTACTGAATGGATTTGGATGAAATTTGGCAAACATATAGTTTATAACCTGGATTAACACATAGGATACTTTTTATCCCGATATTCCCACGGGATCGAGACTTACGCGGGTAAAACCGCGGGGCGCAGCTAGTCATACAGAAATCGAATAGGAATACAGGTGCTAATTAGTTGAATCAATTGTAAACTCACTTCCACAACTTCTATAGTTTTTGGATAGTGTGCTATCAATAATCATGAAAGTGATTCAAAGTCAAGAAGTTACTCATAATAATTTCCAATTATTTTCATTTCATTTCGCGTAGGTCCAGTGGTTCAGTAGATTGTGGTATTTAATATTACGATGAGGTTGACCATGAAGTCAATGATCTATGTGGCATCAGTTCATTCAAAGACTTTCTTTAGTTCCAAATTCCGAAAACTTCTATACTCCATTTGAAATAAGATTAGATATTTAAATAAACCTTTTTTACGGTCCGTTCAACCGATTTTGACTTCTAATGCGTCGGTGTTATGACAAATGGCAGCTGCAGTAGACAGTATGTATTGTGTAACCTTTTTTGCTTTTAATGCCAACCTACGGTACAGAAGTCAAAATCGGTTGAACGGACTGTAAAAAGGTTTGTTTAAGAAATAAAGGAAAAAAAATTAATTATTAAAAAATAATTATTTTTAATATAAATTTTAAATCATTTTATTTTTAAAATGTCTAATCTTATTTCAAATGGAGTATAGGTTATCTTTGACCAATTGTTTGATGGAGTGGCGTAAGGATTTTCCAAGTTGTATTTACTAAGCCTGAATTGACAGCTGATTGACTAAACTGTTCACAAACTGAAATAGTTATTATCAACTTAACATGCATCTGAAGAGCCCGTTTATATTACTTCTAGCGGTTTATGGGACCATCTTACAATGGACATTTACGGCTTTTAAAATGAAGATTCATGACTTCCAAAAGCTTTTTCAAGGACGCATGTTTTATAGGCTTCCTTACTTACGGTCCTGAATTATTCTCACAGCATAAATATGTAGACTTGAATGGCAGTCACTGCTTGCCATAAAAAGTTGTGTTAATTTAAATTGAATCGATATTTTTCAAAGTAATCGCGATCACATTGTGGAATGCACGTGTAGTGTCATCAACCTTTTCAATGATTCATGAGACCAAGTCGATAAGTGCATGGTTATCGATAGTTTTATCGATATATTTGCTAGCTAGAGATAAGTAGCGGCTCTATTACTGGAGCTCATTTCTTAGATGGGGCTACCGTTTTAATAAGTGATAAATATTTCCGAAGTCTCGCGTAAGTTATAGTAGTTAGGCTCAGTTTACATCGGCAGAGTAATATTGCTAATTAGCCCAGTTTGCGATTGCGTAGTTGGTACGGAAAATATTAGACCCATCAAAACCAACATGTTAAAAAAAATTAAGTCTCACAACGTAGTTCTTCTACCGATTAAAGTTGTGAGATCTAATGTAAAACAAAGTCGGATAATTTATGCAGTACCTATCTATGGAAGCATCTATCCAACAACTTTAAATTGTTGCCTAATTAGTTAACTAACAACATTTGCGATTGCGGAGTTGGTACGGAAAATAAGAAAAAAAAACTAGATTTGTTTAGTCTAAAAATTGGCCTCAAGTTATCTCAAACAAAAATGATATTTCTTCCGTATTAGACAACTCAACCAATGTAGACGCACACGCAAGCGATAAAATCGTGCGGTTTTTCTTAAATGGGTTAAGCATTATGTACTTACTGTTATATCAACCAAACCCAAGTTATGAGGGTTCAAAAAAACGACGAAGCGCTTCGAGAAAAGGTAGGTAGTTCCATCCTTGCGCTTCGCTTGGCTCGTCTTCAGATACATGTGTTCGTTGTTAACAAGAAACGGATAATACTCGTAATAATTTATTTTAATGTTCAACTGACCTATTTTTAGGTACTTACCTATTATTAACTCAATTGAATTATTTATTACGTACTCCATAGATAACCGTAGGTAGGTTTAGGGGCTCCATAAATTAACAATCCGAAAGAAATTTGAAGGAAATGCATAACCCATCGCATCATTATATGTTTGAAAAATCGTAAAAACGTAATGAATTTTGTTGAATTGTCAAAATGGAAGGCATTGACATTGTGTGTTACGCAAGGCTACACTACAAGTTCCCTCACCTGGCAGGTGTATGGGAGCAGCTGTGTAGTGAGAGTCGTTCCCAAGGCCACTATCCCTCTTGCATAATTTAGTGTTTACGGCAGAATACTATCGCCCTTTATAGCGTACACTAGTGACCCGTAACGTTGTCGCATAAATATAAATAATGCAGCAAAGCCTTGGAGAAACAGGGGGCCTAGACAAGTGACAATCGCTTGACGCTTCCAAAGCGTTTTGTATTTCTACAACGACTTTCAACAAGATTGACATAAGCTTTTCGATGGCTAATGTCAATCCTATACATTTTTACCTTTTCCATCATCGTTATCGCTGATAGAATATCACTTTGTCTAGGGCCTCAGAACTGATAGAGACATATTTAGATTTCTATCTTGTCTGTCACACATATAGGTAGAAACTTTGTATGGATTTAACGCTTCGCGATGCTATCAGCGAGGTAATGGCGTTAACACACAAAAAGTGACAATTGATCACAATTCCTTTCATTTTGAGAGTTCAGACACGTTCATTGCGTAGCAATTTTTTCAATACTATGAAGCAATGAATTAGAAACTTCTTTAAAAGTCTCGGATTGTGATTGAAAGTGTACAACGCAATTAGGGTGCTTATCATCTAACAGAGAGTTCCTATCAGGGCTTGAAAACGATACCAATTCACATTAAAAGTAACGTTAAGTAACGGTATTTCCGTAGAGATACTTCGATATCGGTACAATTTGGTAGCGTTACTTAGTAGCATAACATAATAATAACGTTAACATTTTTGGTAAAAATTACGGTATTTTTAACGTTATTGTAAAAATAGCGGTAAAAAATTATCGGTATTATTTTGTTATTTTAAGCGACGTTGCCAGCCCGCCTCGAAGGCGGCCGCGCCCGGCGTGCGCGCGCGCCCCTCTCACTCTCACACCCTGTCGGCGCTGTTGCCATTTCGTTTGTCGTCTTCATATCTCTCACCGCTCACGGCAGTCGTACGCGCTTACAGAACACGGTGGACCAACCAACCAAGTATATTCTCAAGTACAAGCACAACACAGAATAGCAATGATAAGATAATATCTATTAAACGCGCAAATAGTCGTACGGCAGTCTTAGCGTCGATGCAATCTGACATTCTTTTGCAATTGGACGAGAGCGACGGTAACAAAACTAATTATAACGATAAAATTATCGTTACCTTAGATTTTAACGTTACGTATGTTTAACGGTAAAATGTGCCAGATATAACGGTAAATAATATAACGTTATTTATTAGTTAACGATACCCGCATCAGAAGGCTGTAACGATACCATATTTTTAACGGTATTTCAAGCCCTGGTTCCTATGTTCATTATCGTCCTCCGGCCCCATCATCAGTGCGAGACTAGATTCAGTCAGAAATCTATTCTATCATACAGTATGCTCTTTGCGCTTACGTCTGGGGTCAACAAACTGTGAAATCGACATGCTAAAAGTCCCTTCTGTATTCTGATTGAAAGTTTACGCTAGACCTGTATTCACCTACAACAAGATTCTTCGTTTCAAATCACAAAAATAACACGAAATGGCACGACGTAATAGCACATTCACTTATAGATTGAATCAAATCCTAGACGCAGTGATGAGCACATTCGTGATTGGGTGTAATTGTTACACAACGTATGAGACGGAGTATATTTGCGTTATTTTATGAAGCAACAATTTGGCTGGTAAGGCCACAAGGACCACAACTTCTGGCCTGATGTCATAACCAGAGGCAGATTCCTCACAGGAAGGACAGTTCAAGCGAGACTCCTGAGGCATTGGGACATGAAATGGGAAGTCTGTATTCATTTTGTCCACTTCAAATTTTGGCCTTGACGCAAGGTTGCGTTTGATTTGATCTGTAGTATATAGGCCATCTTCACTAGATTCATCACGACTTCTATCTTTATTTCATCTTCTGTCACTTTTTAAGAGAGCAGTAGCAATAGTCAATAGATGTAGTCTTCTTCAAAATAAATACGTCACTATTTCTTCTTTATTTCTCTTCTCTTCTTTATCCGGTCTTAGATTTAGTATCTGTTTTAGCAAGTAACTATCTGCATGTCATGTGAGCTTTGTATCATGTTCTGCAGCATGTGTTTATCCTAAATACTCACTATTATGTACCAAGCATTTACTCAAATATTTACTACTTATTTATATATATTTTATCATACTTCAAAGCATTCTAACACCCACAAATATTCACAGATTGACCTTTGCTTGCTCTCACCTGAGTTTCGTCTTCAATCCGTGACCAAAAAATACCTTTTTCAGATATGTGGGTTAGCAAAGCAACTCGACATGACAGAGAGGCAGGTGGAACGCTGGTGGCGACTCCGAAGAAGTCAGGACAAGCCCTCGACACTAGTAAAGTTCTGCGAAAATATGTGGAGGACCACATTTTACTTGTTCAACTTCTCTTATGGCCTGTTTGTACTGTGGGAGAAAGAGTGGCTGTGGGATATTGATCACTGTTATATTGGGTATCCTCATCAGGTTAGTTTTATTTCTATCTATTTAACTACGTACATAAAAACCTTTGTCTGAAAACTTACACGGATTTCAAAAGTTGAGCACTAAGTATCACGATTAATGTAACCTCTGCTATAGGTTTTTTTGATCATTATGTATACTGTTGTATTATTTTATCATGAGAGGTTGTCAATGTATCTTAGACGATAAAGGGTGGTAGATAGTTTTAATTAGGGAATGGGACGTCTGATAGCTTGGCAGAAAGCAGAAGTTAGCAGAAAACTAGACCGATTTCGCTAACGTTGATATTTTCAACGACTGTAGGGGGATTTTGGTTTTAACCTCTTAGGCGCCTAGGCTTCAGTTAAGACTTCTTCAAAATGGCCCAACGCTAAACTCGGGTGCTTGAGTCCAGTAAAGAGAACCTCTCCAACCATGGCTATGAAACCTTCCCCATTCATATTATTTGTATCCTTTTGAAGCACCGCAGCTTATACTCCGAATTGCTTGGCTATTATCGCTTTAAATAGCGCTGCACGAGTAGTAATGGATGAGGAATCTTCAATTATGTAAGATTTAACGAGTATATGCTACATGTAGTTACGAGGAGTGACTATTTTTTTTTTTATATTAAAACTTTATTCACAAGTAAAAACTACTGTACAATTGTTTGTTTGTTTCGATTGTTTCGACATTTTGAAGCTCACGAGGAAATTAAGGACATTTATCAGTTTATGATGAGGACAAACAACGGAGCTTTTAGAAAACCCCTCTATGAGTTGCGATATTTAAACTGAAAGGACTCTTGCGCGGAATTCGCCTCTGGAAAATTAATTATGTTGTACGTCTGACGGCGCCTAAAAGGCAGACATAGGTGACGCCTAAAATGTTCACTTTTTCGTCTCGAAGTTAGCCGTATTATATTGCTACATATTACAAGCCAAACAAAAATATAGTGTATAGTCAAGTGTACAAGTGAGTGTGTGTGTAGTGTGTGTCAAAAGACATATACACCGATATATTATGAAAAATATATCAACTTAATCGTGTATTGCTTTAAAAAAAATTAAAGCTTCGAAATAACTGTCATTATTATTGGTTGGACACGAGATTGAACTAAAATCAAACGCATCACTATTTATATTGTCGCTTTACCTCCTGCAATACCTAAAGATTTGATTACCGCGCCTTTATAAATAATAAAATTTAAACCGTACGTAGAGAAGCTATAGAAATGAACAATGTTCATTAGAGTAGTGCTATCACAACTCAACAACAGGTGCAACTTATCATCAAGATAGTAGATATTATCATCAGCGCCCTAACGTTTAGTGTTAGATATAGGACTTGAGGAGCGTTTAATTAATATTTACACACAGACCAAAAACTTTTTATTTCTTTTTGACGAACCTCATTTTCTAAGGTGAAGACGAATAGTTGTTTGATTTTTTATGGTGGAAGTCGGTAATTTATGGGGGAGCCGGGACGCCGAAGCAAAATGTTTTTTAACCTTATGGGGGAGCCGGGACCCCGGAGCAAAATGTTTTTTAACCTTATGGGGGAGCCGGGACGCCGAAGCAAAATGTGTTTTAACCTTAGGAGACTCGACAGTCTGTTTAATCTGTAGCCCATGAAGGATTCGTTACGATAAATTATACAATTCTTAACACATTGCAGGGTCTCACAGACGACATCTGGTGGTACTACATGATATCAGCGGCGTTCTACTGGTCGCTGACATTCTCGCAGTTTTGGGACGTGCAACACAAGGACTTCTGGCAGATGTTCGTGCACCACGTAGCCACTATCTTGTTGATATCCTTCAGCTGGGTCTGCAATCTACACAGAACTGGAACTGTAGTGCTTTTACTGCACGACTGTGCCGATATATTCTTGGATGCAGCTAAAGCGACGAAGTACGCGAACTATCAGCGTGTATGTGATATTATATTCGCAATTTTTACAGTACTGTGGATCATTACAAGACTTGGTATTTATCCGTTCTACATTATTTGGAGGTGAGTTTCATGTTTGTGTGGCTTTTCTCTTTATCTTTAATGTAACGATAATTTCTACGGTTCCACCTGGATTGTAACTAAAATTAACTAAATTAATAATGGCCGATTTTGTTCAGATAGATTTTCGTAATATTGCCATAACATTAGTTCGTAAATGGTAACTAGAACTGTGGCGGTATCTACATCGCCACATGCAAACTACGCATCAAATGTCACACAAAAATCCTGACGTCACATAAATCCTGCATCGCGCGATTAAAGTTTACCGTGCACCGTGGACATTATATACAAGAACTCAACATCAATGGTTGGGCAGTTGCCCGCCAGACACAACACCCATCTGGTCGGAGGATCCTCCCTTTTCTATGGTGGATGAGGGAACTTTACACCCTGTTCCTCATACCCCTAAAGAACTATACACAACGCCATTACGTAACGTTATCATATCTCTATTTTGAGTAACGTTTCTACGTTATACTATGTAATATTATCATAATAACATCATTTTACCATTATTTCCAGTACATCAATCCGTGCCCCCATGATAATACCGATGTTCCCTGCCTACTACATCTTCAACTCGCTGCTGTGCGTGCTATTGAGCCTGCATATGGTCTGGACCTGGCTTATACTGCAGGTCGTCCATAGAGCTTTTAGTGCTGGACATGTGAGCAGTTTTTTTTTTATCTTCTACTATTTCCACTGGAAAAACAAAGAAAGAAATAATAAAATTAAAGATAAAGTGGGATATTCTATTTATTTGTTATTGCGGCTATTAAATGAGCCACATGTTTATTAAATTAAAAATCCATTTTATGATTTCAACTATGACACGTCGGGTCTCCTCAGGAACATCCAGTGTCCGCCGCAGTCATTAATAAGATAACAACTCAATTTAAAAAATATATATTTATTTATTGTGTAGTGCATACGTGTTACATTTGCATGTTTGATTAAACTGTGCAAAGTCTCACTTTTACCCCACGTATTTGCCAAAACAAACACGTTCTTAGTCACATTAAAATATGATTGTTTGAAATATCCAATTTGCATAATTTTCAGATGAAACGTGACATTAGAAGTTCGAGTTCAGAAATAAGTGACAGTTCGCATGAATCCAACCACAGCACGCCAAATCGTGTCAATAATAAAAAGTAAGTAAACAAGGCTTTTGCTTCAATGCGTAAAGATACAGCAATCGAATCTTATTGGATGAGTCTGTCTGGATGCGTGCACGCACGAAACCGTCAGACTTTTAGTTTCAACGATTTTCTGGTAATAGTAATCGTTCCGCTCATCGTTAGCAATCGATCTTGTGACTATAACAGCTCAACACTGACTGTACTGATTTTGCTCAGATCAGACGGATCTGAGGCCCTAGACAAAGTGACATTCTATCAGCGATGACGTTGATGGAAAAGGCAAAATGTATAGGACTGACATAAACTATCGAAAAGCTTATGTCAATCCCGTTGAAAGTCGTTGTAGAAATACGAAACGCTTTCAAAGCGATTGTCACTTGTCTAGGCCCTCTGAAGGTAGATTTGATCATGTACTTATTTTGGGATAATTCCACTCAGCCCCACCAATCTGTCCCACCTGTGGGACAAAGTGGAATCGTCACAATTTTGATGTCCACTACCTATGTCATTTCGGTGGGGCAAATTACACTCGGCATTTGCTATGAGCTGACTTTGTCACACTAGGGCTGCCACTGCTGGATTTAATCAAATAAAGTTGTGAAAATAAAATAAATTAAACATAAAAAAACGAGCGAGGCTGTAAACATACACAAAACAATGGCGTCTTGTAGACAGTGAACAGTGTTGTCACCTATGACAAGCTTTTAGTTTTTAACCCCAATTAAGTGAGACATACTTACACTTTGTCCTGCTAAGGTGGAATGATCCGTATTTTTATGTTGTTCGGGCAGATTAATACGACAGCAAAAAAAATGCATTTTGTACTTTCACGTTTGTTCCAAGTTGCAGGCACCACAGCATAGTTAACAAATTGAATGCTAACACACACATTTCTCCCCAGAAGAAGACTCGCCAGATATACAAGAAGCGCACGGGGAACGTTACTCATTCGACGACCACAATGTCTTAGGGAAAGGTCGCTATGCCCGGTGATAGCCGAGCAAGTGACTTGAAAATGTGTATTTGCCCGGTCTAGCCGGGCAACGCTCGAAGGTTTGCCCGGTTTATACAGTCAAATGATCTGCAAATATTAGTTCCCTGAACCTGCATGTCGCTATTTTAACGGCTATGATACCCGTGTGCGGTGTGACATCTTTCCTTGGGCGCATTCTGATTCGGCGGTTAACATTGACGAAATCGACCGTCGAGCTCAAAACTTTTATTTTATTTTAATGATTTAATTTTCCATCGGTGAAGGCTTCGCGCTTATAAACTTGCATTGATTGAAGCAAGTTCTAAAACAGAATAATAACTTGAATCAGGGATTAATTTTTTAAACTTGGCTGATACTAATCCGTGCTAGTTTGAATTAGCCACTGCCTGCGATGAAAAGATGGAGAATTTTTGGCGGGCTTTGCGTTTGGTTTTTGATGATATTTTGATACTGAAATCGGAAGCATGACTTTTCGAAGAAGGTGATGGTGTAAAGAGGCCGATGCTTTTTGATTGACGACCTTTGCACACTGTTTGGGTGACATTATAAGTTTTGCAAACATCACTACTGATTACTGACATACCTGCTTGAGGGTGGTCTGAAAATCTTAACCTGGCATAATATGGGCTGTTCAAAATGAGCCAATTTTCCTTTTTTTTTTCATGGAAATAACGGTTGATGCAAAATAAACTTCATACATAAACAAAAAAAACTCCTCGACTCATTGAGCAACGCAAATTACACCAGGTTACCTATAACACTTCATTTATTAATCCTTTTGTGGACTAACGACCAGTTTTTCGACCGAAAATTATCGTCGCGTGAAAATTGATGATGCGCGATTGGATATTGATAAAACATTCAACCAATAAAGCAGTTCTTGCGCGCTTCACAATTTGTCACATTCATTTTGCGATACTTTTCGTTCGAGAAACTGGCTGTAAGTGTGACAGCATCTCGATCATTTCAAACTAACTGTCAACTCACATCTTTCCAGAGAGACATAAGGTCGGGCCGACCGTTCAGGCGTTTCGCTCAGCGTCTGTGGCGCCTCCTGGCGGCCACACACGACTACATCACTCCACGTTACGAGGTTGTAACTAGATATATATCACTAATATTAACAAGGGGCCACATTTATGCTTTATTGTATAATGCAAGCTTTACGGGCCGGTGCCTCGTCGGTTAGATTTATTTAAGTTGTTGTTGGAATTATGCGCCTCAAGATACCCGTAATGATAACTATGATAAGTGAGAGTAAAGCCAAACTTTGAAGATTTAATTCTGCGTAGCAAAATGTCGAGTACTGATTATCGTGACAGCGTAGGAAAACTATAGTATAGAACGATATTATCTAACTATAGACTAAACTACTACTTACCGTAAAAATACTATGTTCAGGGGGTCTACTCCCTAAGCACGAAATTCGTAATACCGGCCTAAGTTACGGTCATTTTATACTCTGTATTTATGGACGTATGAATAGTTCGGAGCCCGAACGAAGAATGAATGACAACACGATTTGACAGTTGTCACGACACTTGAAACTTGTTTTGACGCATCAAATACTTTTCCACGGGCCCATATCTTCGTTGACTGACTTAGAGAGTGGAACCCCATAGCATATTTTTGCATATCAGCGTGTCATATTACCGCTTATATTAAAAATATTATGCACAAATTATCAATTATTTTCTCGTTAATCCAATGTTACTTTATTCTGTCGTTGATTATTATATCTAAAAGGCTGCACAAAAACTGAAACGGGATAAAGTTGTGAATAAAGACAAAATAGTTCAGTAGTGTGGCCCCAAAATCTACGTCCTGTTGTGTTGTTCATTCATTTCATTCATTCGTGAATGAATGGAACTAAATGTACGTCCGTATTTATAAAAACACGTGAGATTTCTAAGTATTGATAGAGGTATTTTTTCGGGTTAAGGATGTCCCCATAATTATCGATATGGAATCGATGTCGATATTATTTATTTCATTCAGTGATGATTTACTGTCGATAAGTATGATGGCATACCTACGCAAAGTTCATAATTATGACTCGTTGTAGTTTATATTAGGAATCTGAATTAGATTGACTTATTTCTAAGTTAACTTCTTTATTCAGCTGACTATGTTGTTGTTGTATACAATCTAATTGAGATTCCTAATTTATTAAAAGATTTATTGCTTACGCTATTTACAAAAAGTTTATCAAAAAGTTAGTTTTAAAATAATGAATACCAAACATTGGAAAAGCTTTAATATTTTTTCACGATGTTATGTGAAATTTATATTATAATTTTGACTATATTGTGAAAAGAAAATGTATTTACACAAAGACCAAAACTAATGAAAAGAAGTACTTGAGTTAACAAACATACCATGATAAAAAATATATTTTATAAAACATAATCATAGCAAAAAATACGATGGTGCTGTAAACATAAAAATATCACTAATTTCTGTAAAACTATCGTTAACGTTAAATAAGCATTTATTTTATAATAGCTGAAGTGTTTACAATACGGCCGATAAAACTTGGCAGGTCCGAACATAGGTGCATATAACTTTCGCGCATGTTCTCTCATTCACACGCGTCTCATGTCAGCATTTGGTTCCTAAAAATGTTACTGCGCAGCCCTCTGCGCGAAGTTCACAGCTGCCAAGTTATATCGGACGTACTCGTATTGTACTTGTGATAAACAAACAAAATTCTTATTTGTAAGCTTTGCGCTCTTTCCGAACAGTGAACGAAACTGAACCGTCACGCTCGGGTCGGTGACACTGAATCAGGTATACTCGGCTCCCGTAGTTCGGTGACACTGAATCGCGTATACTTTTTTGTTTTCTCTCTCTCTTTTGTTGTAAACCTATGTGTGGCTTGCAAGTCTACTTAAGAGGAAACTTGGCCACGCGGCCTTTAACGTTCATTCCATAGTTATAACTACGCCAAAAAACAAAACAATTATATTATATCGTAAAACATTATTTAAAAAATGATTTTATTTCTGTAAGTAGGTAGGTGCAAACACTTTTACACGTCAATCATATTTTAAAAACTAGATGAGGTCGGCGTTTCCTACTACTCTGAGAAGAAAGGCCGAAACAAACTCAGAGGTCACAGTCTCTTTTAAAGTCCAGACATAAATCTTGGTCAGCTCATGTGAAGACCATGAAGATTGGTGTCTGAAATGCTCTTTTGAGGAAAGAACTACTTTGGACTAATATCATTAACCAATGAGAAAACAGAGGAATACGATAGTATGGAATGAACGCCAGCGACCGCGTGACCGCCGCGTTTCCTCTACTTATAACAATAAAAGTTTTTGTTTAACCACAGAATGGGACAGAAGTCAGACTCGTCTTGTCGGGCCAATTCAGTGAGCGTAACGTAGTCAGAAGATATAAGAGTTACGCGATAGAAAGAGCAAGGCAACTTCTAGGTGAATATAACTGCAGATAATTAGCGCTGTGCGACCTGAATTGCACTTTATTGTATCCTAGCAAGAGGCGTTTTTTATTTAAATGGTTTTGCGGAGTGAATCTTCTGTACTATTCTGTGGTTCAACCTGAATCTATCAAGAATATAAAACATTTTTTTATTATGTAATTAAGGATTTTTGACATGACGATTTTTGATGTCTCTGAGTTCTGAATTGATTCGCAAATGGTTGGAATAATTGTCAAGGTAACATTAATTTGTATGAAAGTCGATTGAATCGATTTTAGTAGTTCGTGAAAACGGTCTTAATAGGTATATTATTAACAAAAGGGGTTATTCTTGATATTTTGGAATTAATTTTATTTTAAGCCTAAACTTGTTCCTTTCTTTAATATTTTTAGCATTTTTGACATTGCACTCAAAACACGTCTTTGTCTTAGTGCAATAAGGTTTATTATTCTTTGTTGCCATTCTCAAAGTCACAATACTTTATTTAGGTCGCTAATAATGATGAATAATTGGTACTATTTTGACGATATTAAGAATACTTAAATCGTGTAATTGTCGTGCTTTGGCAGGCGAAAGATAATTGTTAATAATAGCTAAAATAAATAATTCTTAGCTTCTCTTTTCAAGTTTAGTATAAAATTGAAAATACATAGGCTGAGATTTTGTGACCTGCATCCGTCAAGGGGGTGATTCTATCTGTCATACTATACAACTTTCGCTATAAAACACATATTAAACGATTCGTTAAATAAAACTTTTCATACATGAATCGAAATCTTCTAATGTAACTGTAGTATAGGTTTTTTTCACGAATCTGTTATGCGTTTCAAGGTGAAAGTTGTTTAGTATGGCAGGTAGAATCACCCCCTTGACGGATTCAGGTGTCTAAATCGCCACCCTGTATAATAAATATTAGTAATTACGCTATTTATTGGGGGACCACGCAGTTGGATCATATTGATTTATTATGAAAAAACAATTTTGCCTAAAATATAAACATTAGACGGGCGTTGTGGACTAAGCGTGCTGGCTAAAGTAGTTAAATTCTTTGTTAATCTTTCCCTTTATTACAAATAATATATTATCAAGCAAAGTTTAAAGTATTATTTACAATCGTATTTATTATGAAAATAGTTTAGACCATATTGCCTAGTCTGAAGTTACTTATATGCTAGTAAATCCTACGAAATGTATTATAAGAGTTCCCCTGTTAACATTATTTTAGTAACATGACAATAGAATATTACGTGGATGAAAAGTGTACTTACCTCCATTACAATAATTTCCGTTTTCTTTTTTTTTTGCACGTCGCGTCATGTAAGGTCTGTTTAAATCCTTGTTTCCAATAGTAATGTTATTTCCACTTAAACAAACATGCAGGTGTAAATAAAGTTGATTTTAGACTGACTTTAAAAAAGTCATAAAAAAAATATGAAGTTGTAGTGCAAGCTGAACCTTATGTGTAGGCATTACAATTGTTTTTCCTAAAACTCGTGTTTGTTTACATGTTTGGCAAATAAATTGCGAACCCAGAATAGAATAATGCGAGTGACATCACAATCGCGTTCGTCTTTTAAAAACACCCCTTTTTCAAAAGACACTTGAATTTTCGTGAGAAAACCAAGCCCATGTTTTTGTTATTTTTACAAAAACACTTATGTGCAAAAAAATCGACCAACTCCGTTGCCTGCTATTCGACAGACGATATCTCAATTTATTAAATAATAAATAAATAATACCAGCCTATTATTGTCCACTGCTGGGCAAAAGCCTCTTATACAGAGAAGGTACGAGTATTGATTACCACCCTTGCTCAAGACGGGTTGGCGATTACAGACTTATATTAACTGTAAGTCCAGGTCATAGTAATTAATGAATTTATTATAATAGGATCGTTAAATCCGGTTGTATTGAAAAGTTTTATTATAATTCGAATTCTATCATCCACGTCATATTCTATTAGTCTCTTAGATAGGATAAAAATATAATAATAAAAATAATTAGTGCCTGAAATACACGCGAACAGAAGCATGTCTTATTAAATTCCAAAATTAGGTATAAAATAATTGATAGGTCGCTTTATGAATTTAAAGCTAAGGTGGGTATAAGTTTAGGGACTTGTCCAGTTTCGACCGTAGGAAGCATGCTATTTTATAATGGACATATTATATTGCTTGCAAAATTATAGTGTTCACAAAATACAAAGGACGAAATCAGCGGCAAGAATGCCATAAAATATATATTTTGTACAGAACGCAATAAAAAGACAACGTTTTAAAATCGAAATAGTTAAGTTACTCAAGCGAAAATAGGCTTTATAAGAGTTCTAAATAAGTATATTTTACCTCTACGTGATCGTAGATTGTTATAAACTTTTCCGCCTGTTCCTAATACACAAAGTTTTCCGTAAGCTTAAGCTAATTAGAGGTTATGAGTGACCAAGAACCCGGTATATCCTAGATATCGAGATGAATGAAGACATTGTGTAATGACATATATTATATTTATTGATCACTGGTGAAGAATATATCGAGTCTAGGTTACTTTATATACACCATAAATTATCAACAATATATTAAAACTATCTAAGAAAGTCCAAATCGATTCTAAAAACCAAGTTATATCATAATTCCCGCCGACTCCGCTGGTGTGGTCTGTTGTCTTAATAAGTAATAGGAAATAATAATAACGAGCAAATATGAACCATATCATTTGACATAATGTACATTATTATTGCACATTGGTAAGTTAGTGAAATAGTTATATACGGACTATTATTTAGTTGACTGTCGAATCGCACTACAACTACAGCGTATCTATTCTGCAAAAATCTCACGGTGAAAACTTAGGTGAGGTGTGTATAGCTGTCATTTCACCAGATTCTGGGGATCGACACTATGGATATTTCACTTCCTGCTCACTTCACCTAATTGTCATAGTACAGTCGGTCTATATAGTAAACACGTCACCGTGAAAACTTAAGTGAAGTGAGCTGTCAATTCTTAGCGTCAGTGACAGCTCACTTCACCTAAGTTTTCACGGTGAGATATTTACAGAATAACACTAACTGGATATGTGCCCAGCACTAGTATCGAGTAGGGGCAGCACTTTTCACGCTGAGATTTTTCAGAATAATTCTGCTGGACTTCCGTTTAACTGACACGGTGCCTGAGGTAGCTTTGCGGTGCGGGGGGGGTGTTGCGCGCGTCAGGGGGCGAATGGCTGAGCTCTCAAGACACGGCAGCTGGCCCTCCCTGTAGATAGAGCATGGTATAGATTACCTGTCAGCGTATACCTTATTACAGTGTTTTTCAATCTTTTTGAATACGCGACCCCTTTAGAAGTTAACAAATTCTAGCAACCCCCTAGGCCCTAGGGTTGACCCTAGGGTCATACTTCTGACTGAAATTGTATTTTTAGTGTCAAGTGTATGACTTAGAAACACTTGCCTTTTTCTTTTGTCCACGGTCCCCCTGAGTAAGGCTTCGCGACCCCCCAAGGGGGTGCGACCCACAGGTTGAAAAACACTGCCTTATTAGAGAGCGATAGTTTTTGGCCGGATCCTAACCAAAAGCGATCGTATCGCGAATATGTCGGGTTCATGTAACTTTTTGTTCGGAAAATCGGAGGTAGCCCTCTGTCGACGCGACCACGCGTTCCGGTTCGTACGGTAATCGTACCGTGACAGCCGTTTTATTGGGCCCCAGTTGCTGGCTAACAACTGGGGTCAGGTCAGACAAAAAGTTTGCATACACGAAGGATGCATCTAATAAGGTTATCCTTGTCTCATTATTAGGAGTATTTAGTGACTTATTGGTATACTCTACGGCCCTCCCGCATCGCGCAGCTACCTTAAGCACTCTCTCAGTTGAGCGGTAGGTCTATAGTAGTTAGTCGCACTATAGTCGATATTATATTCGAGACACAAGTTATATTTAAAAAGCGGTACTATCGAATACACCCAAAGACGCTTTAAAAAGCTTAAAAATAATACATTTTAATAGTTTTAAGGTGTAATAGTTTTATTTACATTTGAAGTATTTGTACGACTACCTACCATTTTATTTATGACTTTTATTTTTGTTCAGATGTTTAAAGGAATTGTTCATTGTTTATGCTTGGAAAGAAAAAAGTACATACTGTAGCTGTTGCATTTTACGTGCATTAAGGTTCATATTATTTTGAACCTTATTTCAGTCTACAGAAAGAGTCATTTTGACTGACACTCGTAAGTGATAACTTTAAATACAAGTAAATTCTTAAAATATATTATTATTAACGGATAAACGACCTTATCAACGATGTTTTTTTTGGTGAGCATTCTTTGTATTCTTTTCCTGTTCAGACCATAAACAATTATTCAAAAGGATATTTTTGTATTAAATTTGACATGTATTTAATTAATTATGGGTTTATTTATTAGGGTGCTTATGTTAATTAATAAAACTTAATTGAATTTTCTAAGGTTTCCAGTGTAGACAAATATTACAACCCAGTTTAGCATTTAAATTATGTTATGAGTAAGTTCCCTAAAATATTTATTTTCAGAGCTTTTATTGTAAGGATGAACTTAATTTAATGGTGCATATAAGTGTTGTTATAGTTTTATAAAGATACCAGTAGGTTTTATAGTATTTATTTGACATTACAAATGGTACTTATAATTGGTTGCTAAGTTAATAAAAATCTAGCATGCATAACAATATAGACAGTGCTCTTATCCTTACTAATATTATAAATGCGAAAGTAATTCTGTCTGTCTGTGTGTCGCGCTTTCACGCCAAAACTACTGAACCGAGTCTAGAGCCTGAGAAAGGATATAGGCTACTTTTTATCGACATACCACGCTGGCGAAGCCGCGGGCGGAAGCTAGTAAAATATACAAAAGTAATTTATCCCTTATTTTTACCGGCCCTTATGAATAAACTCGGAATAAAGTAATGAAAGGTTTGAGGAAAAATGTAACAACTTTATTCCGATCGATATTATTAAAAACTGGGCCAAAAAATGCAAACGATTTAAAATGTTGCCTGATAACTATTGAAGAGGCAATATTATACAGGCTGGCAATTTAGTCGCCTGCATCCGTAAAGGGGGTGATTTTTATAGCGAAAGTTGTTTAGTATGGCAGGTAAAATCACCCCCTTGACGGATGCAGGTGACTAAATCCTACTCCTACTACGTACCTATGTATTACTGTTTTTTTTATTGCCTTGTTTAGATCACTGTACTGTTACCTCTTCGAACAACTAAATAAATAATGTCCAAATAAAACATTATCATGATACGTTGGTGCCTTTCACTATATTTTAAATGTTGTTGATATACATATTATAGGTAACGTTTAGAAACAATGTAAGTATGTGAAAAATATGAGAAAAAAAAGTGTATATTGAAAAATATGATAATAATAATTTGTATGTGTTGATCTCTGTTCTTATTGCATTTGTCATCAAAAGTTTTATTTTTATTATCACGGTTATATTTTTAAATAATTAAGACGAAATTGTGCGTATTCTATGGTTGTTGTTTTTGGTTTAGGTTAATGTTTTTTTTTTTTTGGCAAAGTTATTCACTGTTTGTCTGGGTTCAGTTGAGTTGGCGACTGGATAACGTAGAAGGAAGTAGAAGTACCTGTTTCTATTTCACACAATGGCACTGATCATTTTTATTCGAACTAAAAAAGTATCTCCCACGCATATGAATATTGAATCAAAGACTTTCGAATGTATACGCAAGGTAGACGCTGGACAGAAACGTCGTATTTTTTTGACATTCCCTTTAACGCGACAGACGAAGCGTATTTACGCGGCGTATTTAAATGATGTCGACGCCTACGCTGGATATAGTGCGAAGAGACTATACGTAGTCTATTTGATGTTATTTTCACAAAAGCGAATATCAACTTTATGTCGGTGCTAATTAAATTGATTTCAGAATGACTCGATAAAAACTCATAAAAATGATTAAAGTTTTAGTGCAAACTGAACTCTATTTGTGGGTATTAAAGTTGTTTTTCTAAGAACATATATTTGTTCACATGTTAGGATCTATATCGCGACTGCAGTTTATGAATAAAGCTAACTGAACTAACTGTCAGTTAAGAAATTATTGGTTTGAGATGAATACTGAACTGCGTTCAAGAGCTGTCAGTGTCAATATTCCACCATAGTGCAAACTGAACTCTATTTGTAGGTATTAAAGTTGTTTTTCCAAGAACATATATTTGTTCACATGTTAGGAAACTATATCGCGACTGCAGTTTATGAATAAAGCTAACTGAACTAACTGTCAGTTATGAAATTATTGGTTTGAGATGAATACTGAACTGCGTTCAAGAGCTGTCAGTGTCAATATTCCACCACAATGGTGACACTAACAGCTGTTAATCGCGGTTTGGATGTGTTAAGCGCGTTCAGTTTCAATGGTGAAATTAGCCATAGGTGAGACACCAGTGACTAACTTTGTTTAGAATGGGTATATTTTTTATTTATAAGCAAAGGAGGTGTATTTTTATAAATGAGAGCATCGTTGTACTACGAGTGTTAACACGTGATAACTTGTGCGAGATTTACATCTCTGATTTGCAAAATAGTCTCTTTTGTATGCGATGAAACAGTAATAAAATGATACGAAATACAAATACTTACTTTTTTTTTGTTAGCCTGATGTGTACCATTCCTGGGCAAAGGCCTCCCTCCACTCCTTCCATAGACCGCGACCCTGCGCGTCTTCCAGTTTTGGTGGAATCTGAAGTAAAAATGTCCGTTCTGATGCTGAGGGTGGAATTCAACTCAGTAACTCTTGGGGTAAGTTATCCTCGCATGCGTCTATTTCCAATATTAATGTTATTTCCAAACATCAACTTTATGCCAGTATAATTAAAGTTGATTTTAGACTGACTAGCTTGACTAGTACCGTTGAAAAAGTCATTAAAAAAATATGAAGTTGTAGCGCAAACTCAACCTTATGTGTAGGTGTTACAGTTGTTTTTTCCAAAACCCGTGTTTGTTTACATGTTTGGCAAATAAATTGGGAACGCAGAATACAGCTCGTAGTCGTGCAAGCGCGAGAGCAATTTTGTAGGTATACAAGGTCAAATTAAATTAGTTTTCGAAACTCCACAAGCGTGTTGTGTATCGATCGATGATTTTTAGGGTTCTATATCTCAAAAGGAAAAAAAGGGAACCCTTATAGGATCACCTCGTTGTCCGTCCCTCCGTCATTCTGTCTTCTGACCATTTCTCTGGAATGCGTAGAGGTAGGTTGAAATTATCAAATACGTAGGTTTACGGTCCCTTGGAGCTCTAAAACAATCAAGCTCATAAGTCAACGCAAAAAAATTATGGCCAGAGCCAGAGCCAGACCAATGCCATCAAAAATCCAGAACAGATACTTATTTTTTTTTTAAATAATAACTCTTCAGTGGACTTCAACAGATCCTGGATCCCCCTTATATTGATCAGTCTAATAAGTGTCAGCAGGAAATAAAAAGTAACATACAAAATAGGACCACGTCAAGACTTGTAAAACACTGGACACCGAGAGAGAACGCATCAGCGCAATATTCCGAACAAATGCTTTTGGCGGAATGGCGCGGTAGCTTCTACGAAAAATAAACGATAGCTGCTCGCCCGGAATGAGAAGTCGGTAAGTACACTAAGTACACATCGATTTTTGTTTTTATCGCTGCTGATATTCATTCGGAATTTGGCTTGAATCCATGAAATCAAACAGCTGATGCATAAAATAGTTACATTTAATATAATAATTAGGTACCATAATAGGTAAGTTCTATAAAAGTAACTAAACTTGTAATAATCTCAATAATAAAATAGAATTAAAAATAAAACCATTTGAATGGAAAAAAAAATGACTATACTCGCGACAATCTAAGAAGTCCGTTTTGACGTTTCATTCTCGTACGTGTAATAAAACGTTATGCCTAGAGAATCAGTTTTAAGCAATGTAGATAAGTCGTCGATTACAAACATTCTAAGGGCGAATTTCACCAAACTTTTATACCGATTATAAGTCTTATCCTGCGAATTAATTTTGAATTGTTGACAGTTTTTCCATACAAAAACTGTCAGACGCCATTTTTATTCCACGGATAAAAGATATCTGACTTTGGTAAAATCAGCCCTAAGTATGTTTAATCGATGTCTCGAGAATCAGTAGGCATATAAGAAACCAATTTTTTTTCATCGCTACACAAAGGATTTTTTTAGCTGTCAAAACGGACTTCTTAGATTGTCGCGAGTCTAGGTAATGTTCGATTCAAACTTAATGGCGGCTCGGAAGTAAGCTTTTCGCTGCGCAGTACCCCACCCCTCACACCCGCTGACACACGAAATTGTTACTGCGCAGCGACTCGATTCATGTTCCGAGCCGCCATTATGTTTGAATTGAACTGACAATTTTAGTTTCAAACGACCTCAACCATAAGGTAGTCTCGCTATTATTCTTTGAGATAAGACATAATCGCTTGTCAAGTGCATGACTTGACGTACATTTTCGTAATGCAGAAGAAAAATATTTTTACTAAAAACAAGGTGTAGCGATTAGCGACTAGCGAGACTCGGTGACGTCACAAAAGCAATGCGAGGAAAAACATTTTATCAAAGAGTATAATAATAATATGGGACCATTTTATTCTAAGCGTCATGAGGTCATGACATGACATGATGATTAAAATTACGGTAAACTTTTAATTTTCTACATATTATTTAGCAATTATGTATTACATTGTCTTTATATTAATTTGTGTGATATGTAACGAATAGATATTTTTATTTTGCAAAAAATTCAAAAGCTTAAAAAATCCAGACCGGCTATTTAACACTCAGGTTTTATATGGCAACTTTGCTTCAATTATCTGTCACTTTTTCTCAATGAAGCCGTGAGGTGCTCGTACACATTGTAAAAATTGTATTGGATTTAATTAAAATAGTAATCAAAACAGAATACAGTGCCAAATATGTTGAGGTATTACCTCGACAAGTTTTGGAATGAAGACGTGTGGTTGCCGCCGAATACTACATGGGCAGACATCGCTCCTGGTCCCGATAAGGCGGTGGTTTACACCGATCATACGCACGTTTTCTTTCCTATACCGTTAGCATTTGTGTTTATATTCCTGCGCTACGTGTTAGAGAAGTAAGTAACCACAAACATTTTATTATGTTAATGCAATTGTGATATAAAAACAGCAAGTGTGATAACCTATCGCGCTCTATCGCGTGAGGCACAATATCGTGTGACGAGCAGAAAATTGATTCATGTTCTTTTTTTGAATTTTCACGAAACTCAATGAAGCGCGAGCTAATAATGCTTTCAAAATTTCAGTTCATCCATCTGTCATTGCAGTGCCAATTAGAACGTAAAAGTAGGTAACTAAATTTGCCATTTCAATTGTTTCCTTATCGTAAATTGGCACGCACATTACGATACTTATAAAATAAATTACACCTGCCAGTAAATAATGGTAAATAAAATTATTGACCAGTTTTTGGGAATGTCATTAGCAAAAGAACCATGTTGTAGTCTGTTGTTGTAGGTGGTTATTTTTTCAGGTGCCAATTTATTTATAGGTCATACTCATAAAAAAGTCCTAGTAGCAATTATGTACAATGCCAGTACACTCTGCCATTTTATATACAATAAAATAAAAAAAGCTGACCAAAGTAGTATCCTCTAAAAAGTATCCTCTATAAAAAAGTAAATATCATAGACACTAACAATAAGCTGATTGGTGTAGGTGTTCATAATTCAACTTATTCCGTACTATACAGGAAGTATGACCTCATACAACCAAAAATGATGAATATTAAATTATGGTTTCCTTTCACACCTCAAACATGTAGACTTAAATGCAAGAAGTTTATTTATAACTCACATTTTTCCAATAACAAACTATGTTTATTTCTATGACAAAATACTACATTACATTACAAAATACTAAATAGCCAAAAGCCTTGAATGATGCCATAGTTATTAAACTTATTTATGTCTGAGGAATAATATTAACAGTTTGCGGGACACTAAATGCTCCCAACATAATAACATTAAAACTTCTATTGTGTCCCGTTCAGTGTCGTTCAACCAATTAAACAGCAGCCTTTGGGCCAGACAGAGTCCTCCCTTTAAAATTAAAATTAGGAACCTATCTATAAAAATTTCAAAGTTAATGACATACATTATTATCAATAAAACCTTTTTCAACCACTTCTGTACCTAAGTTCAGAGTCAGCATATTAAAAGCTTTAAAACCTTTTTCCGTCCGTCTGCAGCTGTGCCTCCTCTATAGATTTCCATTTCCAGCTATCTTAGCCGCTACCTTCTACGGCCTTTGTTTGAATCTAAAACTCGTTTTAAATAAATAAATTTTCCTTATCATTTACTTTACAAAAGTTCTTAACTTCTCTCATACAATACAATACCTACTAAAATTACAATATTTATCACATTTAATGGTTAGAAATACCATACTGTTGCTAAGGAACAATTCTCCATAAATTTTCTTGAGAATCTCTATGTACTTTTTGCTTCACGGCTTTTCCTTGACTTCTGTCTATGTTTGATGAGTGGGGTCATAATAGGTACTAAATGGAAGTAATATTCATGAACAATGAGTCATAAAATATTTGTGAAGTTCCCAAACAAACAGTGACTTGCTGATAAAAAAATATGAATAAATGACCCTAATAGCAGTCTTATAATTCCCAAACCATGGTTTCATAATAACATTGTTTTACATACTTAATGATCATGGACTTTCTTTCTCTTTAAATTATTATAAACGAAGAGTTGGAAGTAAAAGAGAAGACTTTGTAAGAAGGATTTCCCCAAACATAACTCAATTTACATGAATATGTTACTAGAAAAGCTAGTATTGTTAGCATTGTCATAGAAATAACGAATAATTTACCCAAATACATTTATGTGTGTCAAGGGTAAAGATGTAAAACATCAGAGACTGCATGAATGTGAAGAATATCTGTACTACCATAATATAATGGTTCCATTCTCTCTAACTAACGGGGTAATTGCGTAACACACTTACAGTAGCAATCGCTTTCATTTTGACAGTTCAACAATATTCATTGCGTTATTTGCGTTGTTGAGCAGACAATTTTAAACTTATGAAGCAATATCCTTCAGAATCATTCGGATTGTGATTGAAAGTATGCAATTAGGGTACTGTACTGGCCAGGATTCAAAATTCCTAACGTCTTCATTAGTGCACTCACTGTTATATTTTCGCGCCAACTTTTCGAAACTCAGGTGTATGTAAACATAATTACACCGTATCGTGAGTTTGGCATCTCTTAAAATCCCCAAACAAGCAATTTTACACTAAAAGTAAATAACAGACCAACAAAATTAGATGGCCTCTTTTCCCTGTATAATAATAATGTATACAGGGTGTATACGGGTGTATGTGTGTTTGCTAGACACGCACAGAGGGTCTAGACAAGTGACAATCCCTTCGAAAGCGTTTCGTTTTTCTACAACAACTTCACTTTCGAAAGTCGTTGTAGAAATACGAAACGCTTTGGAAGCGATTGTCACTTGTCTAGGCCCTCATTGTTGGTCTGAGGCCCTCAGGTATAGCTTCGAGTATAAGTAATAGAAAACAAAACGCCTGTATCTGAGGCAGTGACTAACAGTTGTTCCATTCATAAACATTAGTTAGTACTTAGAACTTCCTAAACAAAATGAGTCAAAATTCGTGAGAATATGACTCAACAACGATATGGATTAAGTACATTGATTGCGATAACATTGTGACTCTTATCTATTTATTATGACTATTTGTCAGAGAGACTTGTATTTATTGATTGATTAGACCAAATTGAGCTGACTTGGCCATTATGGTCATGCCCCTATTAACCTGTGGCTTCTACTTGTCTATATTTGTTTAGTACCTATGCAAATTGTCAAATAGTAGTAAGCGTATTACAGGTTGTATAAATGTATAATTATGTATGGCTATTTATTTTAATACTATAAGCACACAAATGTACAGAGGCGGACTTAATGCCATAGGCATTTTCTAGCAGTCAACCTTTGGGTGATGCAGAGACAAACAGTGGTAGGTGCAATATCGAAAATTTTGGAATAAATTATTATTTAAATACGTAAACCTATTAAAACGATATATAATATACCTAAATAAATATACATATATAAATAAAAGAACACGAAAATACTAAAACCAATAAGACAAACAGTGGAAAAATATTCAGCTTTCGTCCGCTGCTTCGCCCGCGGGGAGATCGGAAATTATCCCACGGTAACGTTCTATTAGGCTAAAATGTATCCTATGCACTAATCCAGGTCAAGGTTACTGTGTGTCAAACATCGAAATCCGTTCAATCCATTAGGAATGAAAAAGTAATAGACTAAGGGCGAATTTCTCCAAACTTTTATACCGAGTATAAGTCTTATCCTGCGAATAAATTTTTCATTATTGACAGTTTTTCCATACAAAAACTGTCAGACGACAATTTTATTCCAAGGATAAAAAATATCTGACTTTGATGAAATCAGCCCTAAGTGACTTTCATTTATAATATTACTAGCTGTTGCCCGCAACTTCGTCTGTGATCCAGAATGAAAAGTAGCCCTTGTCCTGCTCCAGGTCAAGGTCACCCATTTATTCGAACTAATATTATAAATGCGAAAGTGAGCTTGTTTGTTACCCTAAAACGGCTGAACGGATTTAGATCAAAGTTGGGACATTGGTAGACCATGACCTGGAATAGGACATTATGGTACATTTTATCCCGATATTCCCACGGGACCGAGACTTACGCGGGTGTAACCGCGGGGCGCAGCTAGTCCTACTATCCTACTAATATTATAAATGTGAAAGTTTGTGTGTTTGGATGTTTGTTACTCAATCAGGCAAAAACGGCTGAATGGATTTGGATGAAATTTGGCAAACAGATAGCTTATAACCTGGATTAACACATAGGATACTTTTTATCCCGATATTCCCACGGGATCGAGACTTACGCGGGTGAAACCGCGGGGCGCAGCTAGTAATATTATAAAGTTAAGATAGTATAGTACAGAATAAGTATGAAGTTGTCTAAATATTCATATCTTCGCGAGTTAAAATTCTTTGTCACGAAGTACTTTGAACCCGTAATTAGACATGTTACCGACGCCGACGTCCATGTAAAATATTCGGAGGGCAAATTCGAATTATGTCCCATACAAGGCCAAAATAATCAGCCAAATTAGTATGGGACGATTTTTTCTGTTTCTTAAGTCGTGTCGAATATTTATCCCAACTAAAACGTCGCCGTAATTTTGATTTACTTAATCGATGAAGTTTTTGGAATCCTTCTCCAAGGCTTTAGTTTGAAGCAGACGGGTAACACCGTAATGGCTTCCCTCAGTAATTGAAAGTGTGAGTAACTTCCACCGAATGAAGCCGTAAAAGTTGGCAAAAACTTTGAGATGACCCCGAACTTATACAGCGTGTAAAATACTGTAAGAATCTCTTTACACGAGAAAGTAACCCAAATAATACTTACTTTCCTTTTCATTGTTTGTTCGTCAGCGTGTGATAATTTCTGCCAGACATTTAGACGTGCCTTCCAAATGTGCTAATCTCTGTTCGCAGACTAGCTTCGACCTCACCTCGTCATTTGTGGATAACGAAAGATCGCATTGTCATAATTCATAACTGTACACCAATTGTATGTATGTAGTATGTAGATACTAAGTTCGTGAAAACAGACAACAATACATATTTGTATTGTTATTACTAGGTTTTGAGTAACTTTTGATTGTATTTTCTTGCTTGATCTAGAATGTTTTTGTAATTTAATGAAATTCTGCCGCTTCTGGCTGAAAGCGGTCCTCTTAGGTCACCACTATATTTCTAGAATAAAAAAATAAAACAAAAACTTGATTTAGAGCCATACCTCACCGGGACGCCATGCGACGTCGCCAGGGTGGTGGGTGGCTCATCTGGCGTCCGCTAGGTTTCGCAACCAATCATACATTTTGTTGGCGACGCGACCTGGCTGCACCGCCATGGTGTCCCGGTAAGGTATGGCTCTCAAAACGCATCAGTAGACAGGTCATTAAATAAAAAATAAAAAATGTCTTGCAAAATAGGGTACTACGAGATACATACCAAGCGACTTGTTCCGGGTGCCTACATTTTTCAGAAACTTTCATTTCAGTCATAATGTTCTCAACTGCTGGCAGTCATAGGCCATAGGTACCTACGCAAGTCTCAAGTAAAGAGAACGAGAACCTATCATAAAATCTTAACTTAACCTAGTATAATTACCTATGGTCTAAATTTCCAGTCGGTACTGAAATTCATAACATGAATGACTGCAGTTAACCTCCCGGATACTCGGATATTGCCACTCTTATCAGAGAATAAAAGAAAAACAGTAAATATCAGCCCCTTATCATCTGGCGAAAGGGTTATTGGTTCATGGACTTGCAACTCGTCATTGAAAACTGCAATATTGATTAATTTTATGCCTCTGACAATGTATTGTTTTGACCTTATTGGTAATTGGGGCTTCGTTACTGTGGCTTCGTGCCACTATGGGAGTTATTACACCTACAGACGCATCTATTGTTTATTCAACGTCGATCGCGTTGCTGTCATAGCTCAGATGATCGATGATAACGTCTTGTTATACATGTCGAACTACAATTCATCGATCTTGTGCTAATCTGGCCCCCCAATCCACTGGTCCAAATCCGAACGATTTCGGAAATAACCCGACTGGTATCTCTGTCCCATAGATTCGCTCAGTTCATTCCTCATCACACATCATCATCATCACATCGGCTGCTCCCAATTTCGAGACAGCCTTCAGTCAACATGTGATGTTACCAAAGAATTCTCCCCTTTTATGTATCACAATGTATTTTTCATGTATGTTTATGGTAGTCAAATGTAGTGCAGCCTCACAAACACTGTCAGTTTGTCTTATCTATGATCCGAAATAAAAACTACCGAGATAACAGATAAGATTCTGCACCGGTTTTAAAGTAGCGCCATTTTTGTTATCAACTTTGAGAGGCTCTTCAAATTATCTTAAAGTATACTTGATACTTTTTGCGATGGATCCACTCCTGTGGGTACACACGGCTACACATCAAGCTATACATTTCCAGCATAAGCTGACCTCGCATTGTAAGGAAATTCTATACAATGCGAGATCAGCATAAAATGGAAATGTATAGCTTGATGTGTAGCCGTGTGTACCTAACCTATGTTACCCTTTTGGTTTTAAAAAGATGTTGTGGCAATGGAATAAAAAAGGTGGAATTGACTCAATCTATCTGCCTAGCTTTTTCTCAAGTATTTTGGAGTCGGCTTCCAGTCTAACCGGATGCAGCTGAATACCAGTATTTTACACGGAGCGAATGCCTGTCTAGCCTTGACAAGTTCCACAACCCAGTTACTGGGTAACACAATACCCCTTAGTAAACTGATTGTCAGACCGTAGGCCTCGGTATGTAAAGACTAGGTAAAATGATTGAAATTACTGGGTCAAGGGTGTTCCTTGCAAACGAGAAACTAGTCAAGCAAAAACATAATCACGACGTACTTTTTTTGCAGATTCGTCATCGCTCCATTCGGTACATACTTGGGCATAAAGAACACGAAACCGCGACGAGCACCGAACAATCCTAAGCTTGAGAAAATCTACAAAACTTCACCTAAACTAAAACAGGTAAATTTTGCTTATGTTTTATTGCGTTTTATTCTAAAAATAAATAATCAAACACTGGTTTATCAGCTCTTAACGTCATTTCGTGTCACAAAAAACAACGAAAAATGCCAGAATATTATTAAATCATCAAAACATGTAAATTCTTAGCAAGCACTGAAATTGATGCATTTATCTTTGAAAATGATAGATGCAAGAAGATAAATGCATCAATTTGAAAGACCATCTTTCATACCTATCAACAAGATACAGTCGGCAACGAAATTCGGTTGTTTTTACATAAATATCTAACTTGAAAGTCAAATAATTATCGCACATAAAAGGCACTTCTGAACGTTATTTACAAAAAAATAGAATTGATTCTAGTTGCCGTTGATTCTAGTTCTAGGTAATATTCTTATGGAGAAGAATGGACAAGAAACTCCACCGTTATTCTTTTAATTTTTTTTACAATAATTTGTTGTATATGTACATTAATTATATGCGAAGACGAAGAGATGCAATTGGAATAAGATTACAATACAACACTAGGTAAAACAAAATTATTAAATACTCTGGGTTTTTAGTATCTCAGGTAGGAGAGAATTTGTGTTACTTATATTTTTAATATTAAGGGTGTTCAATTAAAAAATATTGAAAAACTAAATAGTTTACCAAGCTGACTGTACCAGTAAGCTTCGATATTTCTCTCATCACAGCCAGGCCTCAGACCAAATAAAAAACCAGCCTAGATAAATATGATTTTTGCGGAATTTAAATTTCTATTCAAAAGTAATATAACACTATAGTTATCGCAGTTCCTCGCCTGTTTCCAACCTTGGATTTAAAAATATCAGAGATAATATAATTGTTTCACGGACAGGCCTACAATAAATGTTATTATAACAGGTATTATTTGCTTGCTGGAAGAATTTAATGTCATTTATCAAGTGGTCCCAGAATGCTATGTAAACCGTGTAATCTTGTGCTATCTACCGTAAATATGTGAACATTTTTCGAGGATTGTCGACCAGTGATGATAACGACATTCAAATTGTATACGGTATTAACTAAAATTATAATGCTTGCAATACAATTTTGTACGTACCTACCTTGTATAAATTAAGTGACTTTATTATTTTTGACAGTTTTAAAGTTGTGATGACCTTGACCATGCTGTACAAGTACAAGTTGACGATTGGTTAGGTAATACCATCCTATTATGGTCCCACTGCTAGGCAAAGGCCTTTTTTCATACAGACAAGACACGAGGATGAATGGTACATATCCATACTAATATTATAAATTCGAAACTAACTCTTGTCTGTCTGTCTGTCTATATGTTACCTTTTCACGCTTAAACCACTGAACGGATTTGGATAAAGCAAGGAGATAGATGGCAGCCCGGGGTAGGACATAGGCTACTTTTTATCGACATACCACGCGGGCGAAGCCGCGGGCGGAAGCTAGTAGAATTATAGATAGAATAGGAATTCCAATTTCGCAAAACAAAACTCCCTGCGCCCCGCCGCGGTTTCACCCGAGTCTCAATGCTGTGGGATTTGATCTAAATCCGTTCTGCCGTTTTTGCTTGAAAGCTTAACAAATAATCCAACAAACAAACTCACTTTCGCATCTCTAGCTGATGACCGCAGCTTCGCCCGCGTAGATGTCGGTTATTATATACTAATATTTTCTCGAGAACCATTCTATCCATTGGTGAAAACAGCATGAAAATCAGAGCAGTAGTTTTTGAGTTTATCGCGAACAGACAGACAGACAAACGCGGCGGAGAACTTTGTTTTATAATATTTAGTGATATTATTTTTCGTTCTCATTTTTAATCTGGTGAATCATAATCCTAGATAATTTGATACTACGTTTATATAATGGTATTAACAAAGCAGGTAATATTTATTATCAATAGTTTTACATAATATATTTGATAGCATATTATCATATCTGTTTACAAATCATGAGTGGTGCTTGGCATTATTTTGTAGGCGTAGTAAACCACCACCTATACTCCATTTGAAATAAGATTAGACATTTAAATAAACCTTTATACAGACCGTTCAACCGATTTTGACTTCTATACCGTAGGCATAAGGATTGCATTCAAAGCAAAAAAGGTTACACAATACCAACTGTCTACTGCAGCTGCCATTTGTCATGCCACCAACGCAATAAAAGACAAAATCGGTTGAACGGACTGTAAAAAGGTTTATTTAAATGTCTAATCTTATTGTAAATGGAGTATAGCAATATTATTTGCCTGATTGCTATTAGTTTCCGTGAGCTGAGTCACGTAAATAATAGATTTGCCATACGAAACATCGCTAGTGTAACCTCGGCTGCACTAAGGACAAGATCTATTAACCTTACTTAATAAGGCCCGTATTACAGAACCTCACTCCACACTCAAGCATTACTTAAAAACTATTTTCAACCAATCAAATGGCTTTAAGAGGAAATAGGGTCGGTCCCCTCTCCATACAAACGTTCTCGCCTGTTTTCTCTCTGGTTTATGACCTTAGAGTAATGATTTTTTACAGTTTTAAATAAATATCAGCTATTCTATGCCCTTATGTTTTCCGTTTTGATGATACATTACCTGTAGGAGCTTAAAAATGTCTGTTTAGACCGCTGTCATCAGAGGCCAATTGTACAAATTTGACAACTATTAATGAACAAAGAAAAACATAGGGGCAATATTGGTGTTCGTGACTGTACGTGCCGTTGACTATAATGTAAGTAAAAGTAAAGCGATATGTACACACGGCTACACATTAAGCTATACATTACCAGTTTATGCTGATCTCGCATTGTATATGTAGAATTTCCGTACAACGCGGGGTCAGCTTATACTGGAAATGTGTAGCTTGATGTGTAGCCGTGTGTACATACTGAGTGTCTTGAAGGAAATGGTTTCACCTCACAATTATTACAGACAGGTAAGATCCTAAACGATAACGAACACTTTGAAACAAACCTCTGACCTCTCTTTATGCATACTGAAATTATACAGTATGCAAGGGTAAACACCGTTGTCACTCAAACCATGGGTAGTTGACTTAAATATGAAAATAAATGACCCAGTAACAACAAAAAAAAACCTTATTTTCATTAAAAGATTTTAAAAAGTAAATATCCGTCACTGTCCCGATACTCATGGATACGCGCTCGAGAGCGCTGCGAAACAGCTGACGACCGGTCATGTAACGCCCCGCGCGCCCCGCCCGCCCCCGCCAACCGCCGCCCGCCGTGTTGAGACGCAAGTTCGTTGCCCTTGCGTATAGGGTGAAATATTCTTGTGGAAAAATGTAGATTTTCTTTAAAAAAAAAAAGTAGTTTTTTCCATTGATTTTACGTTCTATAAATGAAACCAAACCACTGGTTTCAATGATAACGGTGTTTACACTAACACCCTGTATGAAAATATGCATGAGGCAAATTATGGAGCTCACGCTAAGGTCAAAAATATTTCACCTCACTTGTCTACAGACATTAATATCGATTGGATACAAGGTTGAAGGTAAATGAAGGACGAACTAATACAAGCGTATTGTCTTTTTGCGCAAAGGGTAATGGGTTCGATTGCCGCACGAAGCAAACATATTTGTTGTAAGTTTTGATGATAAAGGGCCTATACAACCTCAAATTGCTTAGCATGATCCTCCGTTATGCCGAAAATAGTGAAGCATTAATTTTTTAAATAAGTATATTTGAGGATTGATGCTAGGTCCTATGTTTGACGAAAACACGATTACATACAATTTTCTAGATAGAAAAAAAATCCAAAGTTACTTATAATCTGAACTATAAAAAATCTTCAAATTACATCATGAAACTTTGCATAATAACTGAACAATAGTATATTATGCAATTAGTGAATAAAGGATGGATTTAAAGCGAGGGCCATAGGTGAATCACGAGCAAGTGAAGGATTCTAACGACTGAATCACGACCGTAGGGAGTGATTCATGATGATTGAATCACTCCCTACGGTCGTGATTCAAGTGTTAGAATCATGAACGACGCGAGCGATTCATGGCCCTCGATATAAATCCGTTTTATTCAAGAGTTGCATACTATACTTTATACCATGACTACGAGAAAAAGAACATGCAACTTCGAGTATGTTGTTATGTCAATTTTATGCCTTGTTTTTATAGTACCTACACCGTAGCATAGAATACATACCTACTCCATAAGGTCGATGACTTCTTTTTCTTAGACAACTCATTAAAATAAGTTAGGAAAACAGACTTTGAAAATGTGGTCAGCTTGATTTTCATTTTTCCATTTAAACAAACAAACTCACACAAACTCATCGTAGCTTTGATGTAAACCAGCCGTGATTTATTGGTTAGCAAGCTTTCTACTATATCGGCCGCCCTCTCTTTCATAAACTCAGGTGTTAACACATCTTCATCACTTGAAAACATTTTCAATCAATTTATTATTAAGTAACCCTAAACTTTTTGTTCGTACAACTTACAATATTTAAAATAGCGCCCATTTACTAATGACAGCAAAATACACGAAACAGTTTTAATTCTAATGCTAAACTCCTGTTCGAAAATCAAATCAAATAGGAGTTTGTATATCATTGAGATGGAGTTCGAACAAATTGGTGTTCTAAATTCAAACACCAAAACAGTGATTAAAAGTGCTTTTTATTCACTGTTTTCAGTGAATAAAATAAGCTTTTTAGAGGGGGCATGGTATAAACTATAATGCAGGTCTATGTTTTTTTTTTTAATTACCCTTTTTTTCAACGTAAAAAGCAATTACCTAAACTATTCGAAGCTTGGAGCCGCCAGCACCCTACTTCGTCTCGCTCTCACTGAGGCCGCGTGTAGTATGGTGCGAGCGAGATAAAAAGTGAATTAGAGCTGAGTCGAGTATATCGCCTGCTTATTTAAATGCCGTTGTAAAAAGAACATAAACCAGTCATGGAAGTCATCAGCGGAGTGACCTGCTCAGGGTGCAAAGTTGTACTTGAATATCATAAATTCAAAGCCAAAACATTTATTAAAAGGCACTTTTGGACGACAAAACAAAAAATAGAATTGATTCTAGTTGCCATCTAACAAGTAGTCTCGTATGGGGAAGAATGGGAAAGAAACTCCATAGTAACTCTTTTAAAATGTACAATGTACATACAATTTGTAATAGTTTAAATAATGTGCTGATTTTCTATTTTTTTGTAATTTTCAGCCGGCACTCTTGGCCAAGAAACTCGACATATCCGAGCGTGAGGTCCAACGCTGGTGGCGCCTGCGTCGCGGTCAGGACAAGCCCTCGACACTCGTCAAGTTCAGCGAGAATGCCTGGAAAGTCGTCTTCTATATCTGCAACTTTACTTTCGGGCTGTATACCCTGTGGGACAAAGAATGGCTGTGGGACATCGACCAGTGTTATATCGGGTATCCTCATCAGGTAAGTTGACTCTTATGGACATTGATTTAGGGTTGAATATTGAAATGATTGATAACCGCTCGAGAAAACTTATTTATTGGATACAAAACAAGAATGTGCGTTAGTGGACTTTATGTGTGTAATTAAGGTGATTAAACGAACAACGGAGTTTGACAATTTTGAAAACTTTTCTTTGCATTGATTTAGCGAATTTATAAAACGTATCCACGTGAGGAGCTCGTGGCTAAGTAATAACAGCCGCACCGGGTCGATCCATCAGGTTAATCTACGCTTGCCGGGGTTGGTCGGTAGATGGGTGACCATCTTTACATACCGAGACTCTTCCGTGCCTCGGAAAGCACGTTAAGCCGTTGGTCCCGGCTGTCATTTGTGGATCTTTGACAGTCGTTACGGGTCGTCAGAAGCCCGAAATTCTGACAACTAGTCTTAGCAAGGCGTATCGTATTACCCAGTATAGCATATCTGACCTCCACAACCCAGTGGGTTGTGGAGGTCAGATATGCAGTCGCTCTATGTAAAATACTGGTATTCAGCTGCATCCGGTTAGACTGGAAGCCGACCCCAACATAGTCGGGAAAAGGCTAGGCAGATTGATAAAACGCATCCACGTATCGCCAAAATTTAACTAGTGAACATCGAGAAAATACGAGTTGAATCAGATAATACCTATTGTATGTTTTGACCTTTCCTTATCTTACAAGTTATAAAAATCTGTATTTTGATCTCATGAAAGCTCTAACGATGTTAACCAATGACGTAAAGGTATAATATCAATACATCATTAATGCTAACCATAAGATTCGTCAGCTATTTTGATAAAGATCTTTCGATATAAGAAGAGATTAAATTGATAAGCAGAGACCAAGACATTCTGGTTTTATCAGTGAATTATAAATTTTATATTTCTTTTACAATTTACCTTATTCATTTTATGAATAATCATTATTATTACTAAACATGCTAAATGCTTTAGAGCTGTGTCATACCTATTACATAAGATCATTCAATGATTTAAATAAAGAACTTTATCTACACATCCTGCTATAAATCCTCTCTAAAAGTTTCTGAAACAGTTAGCTTATAGCCAACATTAAAACATCCAGTGTCATAGTAACCATAATATCATCCAAACGGGTGTTATAATGTTGTACCGAACTTCATATTGCAACTCATTTAAAAAAAAGAACATTGTCATTCACGAGCGTTTCACTAACAAAGCACCGTAATTTAAAAACAAAACACATTCGAATTCGTAAAATTCGAATTCACGTCGTACCGCGCCATTTTTGTTCGATATTGGTATTGCAAAGAAACTTTTATAAAAGATTCATATCATGGGTGTAGTTAAAATCTTGTATGCAACTGTATATAATTAGGTATTAAAACACTCGTGTGATACTTTTATCAACACAAACAAACCCACATTCGTGTTTTAATACTCTTTATTATATAACGGTTGCATAAATAACTATTTTATGTCGACCTTCCTTTAAGTTTGTACTACGCTTCAAAGCTGTGGCTAATAGCGATGTTTTTATTGCGTTCGAAGCCTACAAAACATTCTAATCAGTCGAGACTCAGGTCTACAATCCTGACTGGGTCAAAACTTGGGTAAAAAAAGCATAAAATTGATAGGTACAGAACAGAGAAGGCTCCTTACAACGAGCGCACACGCACGCACAGTGCAATCACGATTGGCATTTTTGAGATAGTTTGATATCACGCGGCGCGTGCGCCTTTTTTTGCTAGTCGTATGGTACCGACATTCTATACCTATCGATTTTCTGGTAATTTGGTAATTGTGTTATTTTGTACGCATAATTACTCCACGGACGGTCGAACAATCGATGTGAAAGACCACTGCAATTAGTATTGTTATAAAACGGACAGTTGTAAATTGAAATAAATTGTTCCACTAATTACATTGTAGAATGTAACGATTATCATGCTAACCGTACACTAATTATTGGCTACATTGTTTCTGGTGTTTTTGACAACATAATTATTTTATGGTTGATCAGAAATGATTCATTTAAAGTCGATAAGATTATGTGTTGAACCTGTCTGTCACCAATAATAATATGATCTGCCATTTGACTTGGACCAAATCACCCTTAACACTTTCACTATCCCTATGTTTTATAAGGTCATTTACTAATTCTACAAAATCCCGAAATTTCCCAATTTCCCGAATTCTACAAAAATCGAAAATTTGTCTGTCACTCTCGTGTCATTCTATTAGCGATAACGATGATGGAAAAGGCAAAAATGTATAGGACTGACATAAGCTATCGAAAAGCTTATGTCAATCCTGTTGAAATTAAATGGAATGCACGGACGTATGAGCTTCACCTCCAGCACGCGTAGCATGACCACCGTAGAAATTGGTTTTGTCGACGGAAGAGTAGACAAAATGACAGTTAAACAATCGCAATCCATCATTTTGTATATTCTTCCGTCGACAAAACCAATTTCTACGATGGTCATACTACGCGTGCAGCTAATAGTTCTGTTTAAAACATTAAAACAAACAATAGAACTGGTTCTATTATTTAATTTTGGTTAATTTCGTTGGGATCAATCTATCAATCTGCCTAGCCTTTTCTCAACTATGCTGGGGTCGGTTTCCACTCTAACTGAATGCAGCTGTATTCCAATAGTTTAGCAATAGTTTTCCATGGAGCGACTGCCTCCACAATTTATCTCAAATTACTATGTGAATGTTGTCACCTTTATTTTAAATGAATTAATTGCTCAAATATTTCTTCGGTTACAGGGTCTCACAAACGACATCTGGTGGTACTACATGATCTCAGCCGCGTTTTACTGGTCGCTGACCATCTCTCAGTTCTGGGACGTGCGTCGCAAGGACTTCTGGCAGATGTTCATACACCACATCGCCACCATACTGCTGCTGTCCTTCAGCTGGGTCTGCAATCTGCACAGGATTGGAACCCTCGTGCTGTTGCTGCATGACTGTGCTGATATATTTGTTGAGGTAGGTACTGGAAAGAGGAAGGAGTAGAAACCTTGGCCAGGAGTGAAACGGAAAAGGATTCTTTATTTTAAGGATTTCTTTAGAAGTAAGCATCACCTTCGTACGTACCTATTTTTCTGTTCCTTTCTCGTCTGTTTATATGTGTGTACGCAAACTGTTAAATAAATAAAGTACGTAGGCGAACGTTGCCGATCGATCACTTACCAACCTAATAACGCTAAAAAGTGATCCGAGATAAACCTGGTTCTTAAGGTCAGCTGGTATTCAATTTGGCTATGTCATCATTAGGTCCCATGTAATAGGAGGACAAAGCCCTGCCTGAATCTAATATAGATATTTACCCATACAACCATTTATCGAGTGCATGTAGAAGCGCGTTGTATGTGATCCACGGCTTACTCGAAAAAAACTCTAGTATTCGGGCTTCACTTAAAAACCCGATAACACTGACTGATCTCTTTTATTAAATACTTACTTGCAGAAGAGTCAATTATTGACTCCGCTGATACCCGATACTCATACAGATAAAATGGATTTTTATTAATAGTCCCGATACAATAGTATCGGAATTGGACGGTCGTAACGGACTATTAATAAGAATCCATTTTATCTGTATGAGCAAATTAATGATTTCTATTTCTGAGTATCGAACCTTGCCAACTGCGCCGAGCCGGTGATGAAAGGATCTATTCATTAGAATATTAACTGTGTAGCTATAACAATATTCGTTTCCTATTCCAGTCGGTGAAAGCGTCTAAGTATGCGAAGTACCAGAAACTGTGCGACACTTTGTTCCTGATGCTGATCGTGGTGTGGATCGGCACCCGCGTCGGCATCTACCCCTTCTACCTCATATGGAGGTGAATCATACTTTTTTTTTTTTTTTTTTTGAGGGAGGGAAATCCTCCTATGACTTCTTCCGCTCTGGGCGGAGCGAAAGGGCGTGTCAAACTTTTACTGACTAAAACCCACCCGTGTTCCTTCAGTTGCCTGTTGCCAAGGTCCCGGTATCCCTTTCGGACTTTCCCGCAACCGTGAGTCATACCCTATATTTGAATTCAGAATCTCAGAAAATTAACAGGTTTTGCAAAAATAAACTCAATGCCATACATGGTAATGTTCAAATTCCATTGCAACCGAATTTAGGACTTTTTTAGCACTCAGAAGTCAAGGTTGAGGGACAATTTTAATGTCAATCATCTAAGATTCTGAATTTAAATATAGGTACTTGAATACTTTGAAGTAGAGATGTTACGGAGGTTGTTTTAGCGGAGCCAAAGTCGGAGGTTTTATTAATCCATGTACCTGTTTATGCAATTGTATTGTACCTGGAAATAAATATACATATTTTAATTTCTGGTTGCAGTGTCATTGGACAAGGCATAGGCTAACTGCCGATAAACTGTCCTTCAGTTTGGCAAAAGATTTGTGAAATAATCATTTAATTTTGTATAAATTTTTTGAAAAAAAAGAAAATTCTGCCTATGTAAACTGAAAACGGTTGTCTCTTCCATCCCTGTGCAGAGATATTCTAACTTTCTTACATGTTTTGCAATTTGTTGGTTATAGTAGGTTGTAGGTTGTTGGTCAAAATAAATCATCAATACCGCAAGGGTTGGATCGAGGTGGCCCTGGAAAAGGATGCTAGGAAGGAGGCTTGCTTGGTATAGTGCAGGCCAATATATAAAAAAAAAATCAAAACAAAAAACACATAAGGCCTGTTGTACAAAGTTGATTCGCCGTGTGAAGACACAGTTGTCAGTGTGGTATGGATCACTATGGAAGCTTGCTATAAGACACGGCGGCATTACGGAACGACGCCGTCGCCGTATGCGTCGCGCGGTGGTTATCCGTTATACAGTATGCAAGGGTAAACACCGTTGTCACTCAAACCATGGGTAGTTGACTTAAATATAAAAATAAATGACCCAGTAACAACAAAAAAAAAACCTTGTTTTCATTAAAAGATTTTAAAAAGTAAATATCCGTCACTGTCCCGATACTCATGGATACGCGTTCGAGAGAGCTGCGAAACAGCTGACGGCCGGTCATGTAACGTCACGCGCGCCCCGCCCGCCCCCGCCATCCGCCGACCGAAATATTCTTGTGGAAAAACGTAGATTTTATTTAAAAAAACAAGTTGTATTTTTCCATTGATTTTACGTTTTATAAATGAAACCAAACCCCTGGTTTCAAGGATAACGGTGTTTACACTAACACCCTGTATACCGAAAAGAAACCGTACTGTCTACAGCGAGCCTAAGACTGCCTTTCCACCAGAGATGAGCGAGGATGCGTAGCTTGGAATGTCCGTAAATCTAGCCAATAACAACGCTGGCTTAGCTCAAGCTATGACAGTGAAGCGATGATATTGGTTAGTTTCACACACATCCCTCGCTACGCATCTTCGCTCATCGCTGGTGGAAACGCAGCCTAATACCCCTTTTTGAAGTGACAACGTCTAATAAATCGATGAACGCCGGCTGCACGCACGAAAAAGTATGACTCATTGTCCCGTTACGCTCAATGTCCCGTTACGTAACGTCATTGTAACGTTACGATCGGAGCGAAAACGCTAGACGAGCGAGCGAAAGGCACGATCGACGTTGTCACGTTAAACTATTGTCCGTAAACCGATTTTACAGACAACCAATTTTTTTTTTAAGCATAATTCGGCGACGAAACAAACTAACCTTGAATGGCTTTTATTCCCAGTACATCAATCCGTGCGCCCATGCTCCTGCCGATGTTCCCTGCCTACTACATCTTCAACTCACTGCTGTGCCTGCTGCTAGTCCTGCACATTGTGTGGACCTGGCTCATCTTGCAGATCGCTTACGTGGCTATCAAGGCTGGCCAGGTAGGCGAACTAGTCGAAATTAAATAAATCTATATTGTTGAAAATACTTTTATTAATTCCTTACAAAGTAAAAGATGTTAACTGCGAACATAATGAATGTACAAGAAGTAATTGAAAAAACTGAAAACCCTGAAAATTATTATGAAAAACATTACCCTCTTTCTGGGGCAATCGGGTAAAAAGTAACAACCATCCATCCATATCCATCCAGCGTTCCATACATAATCAGCATAGAACGTTCCCACGAGGACACAGGCCTCCTCTCTGTGAGAGGAAGTGGGCCGTAATCCACTCCGCGGGCCCAGTCTTGGTGGATAAGCAATCCATAATTTATGTTAATACTAGCCGCGCCCCGCGGTACGCGTATGTCGCGATCCCTTGGGAATATCTGGATAAAAAGTATCCTATGTCCTATTCCAGGTCATGGTATACCTCTGTGCCAAATTTCATCCAAATCCGTTCAGTCGTTTTAACTCAACATTCGCATTTATAATATTACTTAGGATAATTTGACGTCGAAAAGTATGGAACAGCTGTTTTTGAGCGATTTCACGGTTCCTTAGTAGAAATTGTTCTTAATAATGACGCCTTTTCGGGTTTTTAGTTACTCCAATCAAACCTTGTATGTTATTAATTATTATATATTTTTTTGTTTTGGTATTGGGTGGTTATTAAGCACGAATGCGCCTAGTAAACGTTACGTAAATTCGAACGATTTTTTTATCGAAATCTAAAATACAACTATTATAGCATTTCGTTTAAATTTATGGGGCAAGCACAATTAGTATGGCCCATTATATGAATATTTTTTTTAATTAAAACTAAATAAATTAATGAAGAGTATTGTTAATTTTAAAAGCGTTCGAATTTACGTAACGTTTACTCCGCACGTTCATGCATTTACATTTCTTTTATGACCCAGTATTTATTCCATTTATTATTTACTAGCGACCCGCTGCTGCTTCCCACGGATTTTACGACTTGACAAAACATCGAGATTTCTTAGTTCTATTTAACTTTAATATTAACGTATTATGCACACAAACCTTCCGGAATAAATTCTCTTAACGATGGTGAAAACCTCATCAAAATCTGTTGTGTGCTTTAGAAGAACGACACGGACAGACAGACAAACACAAAAAGCGACTTCAATCTACATATTATAAAACAAAGTCCTCCGCCGTGTCTGTCTGTCTGCCTGTTCGCGATAAACTCAAAAACGACTGCACCGATTTTCATGCTGTTTTCACCAATGGATAGAGTGGTTCTCGAGGAAGGTTTTTAGTATATAATAACCGATATCCACGCGGGCGAAGCCGCGGGCATCTGCTAGTTTATAATATATAAATAGATTCTTGAATGTATTTATTTTTCACTACAATCCATAAACAATATGGCGTGTGGCCGAGTTATGTACACTAGGTACAGTCCCATGACTGCCCCGTTGGTCTCATGGTCGCAAGCGCGACTGCAGAGCGTGGGGTCCTGGAATCGATTCCCGGGTCGGGCAAAGTGTTATTGGATTTTTCCATTAGGAATTTCGTAGTAACAGCCCGGAGTTTGGAAGTTGGCGGTGTGATACCCCCGTGCCTCGGTGCGCACGTTAAGCCGTTGGTCCTACGCCTGATCTCTCTCCGGTCGTGACGGATTGCCGTCCCATCGGACTATGAGAGTGAGGGAAGAGAGAGTGCACTTGTGTCTGCGCAAGCACTTGTGCACTATAATATCTCCCGCGCCGATGGCTAGTCTCCGTTGAGATTGGCCGCCGTGGCCGAAAATACGGTCTGGAGGACTATTATTATTATTATTACAGTCCCATGATCGTTATTTTACTTCTTATTTTGCATCACAGTGATTTTTATTTTCGTTGCGTTGTCTTCTACAACACAGTCTTCAGTGTTGTCTAGTCTTCTATATAATAAGTTGTTGACAATCATAGAAACTTGTCCGTTACTCGAGTCTCGCTGTAGACTGCATGATAAGATTGTGTAGCCGCTTTTATAACATCGTTTTACTATTTACTACCGTCGTTACCGCGGTGGTTACTGTTTATTACCGTTGAGCCTTCAGGATTGCATAAGTGTGTCATTAAATTTTTAGTACTTAGTGTTTATTTTTTTAATGATTTTTTATATATTACTATCTTCCGCCCACGGCTTCGCCCGCGTGGGATGTCGATAAAAAGTACCCTATGTCTATCCTCAGGATGCCATCTATCTCCTTGCCAAATTGTGTTGAAATCCGTTCAGTGGTTTAGGCGTGAAAGGTAACATACAGACAGACAGAGTTAGTTTCGAATATATAATATTAGTATGGATGACGAAAGTCTGACAACCAGTCTTACCAAGGGGTATCGTATTACCCAGTTACTGGGTTGTGGAGGTCTGATAGGTGGTCGCTCAATGTAAAATACTGGTATTCAGCTGCATCCGGTTAGACTGGAAGCCGATCCCAACATAGTTGGGAAAAGGCCAGTCAGATTGACAATGACGAAATACCCTATTCTATAGTACACCCATCTTTTTTATAGTCTGTTTTGTTCCCCACTGCTGGGCAAAAGCCAATTACTTTTTGTTAACTTTTCTATACGTTAAACTAAGCCTTTAACTTGGTTTATTTCTCAGTACTGGTCTTGATTTTTGAGTTTTTGGTATTATTATTGCAATTTGTTGCTTCTTTTTAAACTTACTTGAGTTTGTAGTTTTTTTTTTAGGTTCGTTTCTATTTTGTCAATATTTGTACTGTTTCATCTTTAGGTTCGAAGTTTCCTTGTCAAAGTTATCGTGTATAGAATTGTGCACTTTTTGCCATCGAGATTTATTTATGTTTGTTATGTAAACATTCTAACTAATCTGTAATCGCTAGAATGTGGAAATTTTATTGTGCGTTTGCTATAAAATTTTATACTATAGTTTATTGCTACAAATATTATGTTACCTTGAGTTGGTGTGTAGGAAATAATGTAAAAGCATTTGTCCCCTCTAGTTTCTCTTTCCGAAACTAAACCTGCATAATATATATTGTTTACTGTAGAATATTGGTTGACTTGGTTATGCGTTAAGAAACCTGAGGCCCTAGACAAAGTGACATTCTATCAGCGATAACGACGATGGGAAAGGCAAAAATGTATAGGATTGACATAAGCTATAGAAAAGCTTATGTCAATACTGTTGAAAGTCGTTGTAGAAATACGAAACGCTTTCGAAGCGATTGTCACTTGTCTAGGCCCTCTGAATTGCTCGGTTACACGCTTTCTGTATATTAAAATCCTTCGAGATTAGGCAGTACTACGTTCGTACACGTAATACACGGTACACGGAGAATGATGGTGATACTAATCCTACTATAATATTATAAATGTGAAAGTTTGTGTGTTTGTGTGTTTGGATGTTTGTTACTCAATCACGCAAAAACGGCTGAATGGATTTGGATGTAATTTGGCAAACAGATAGTTTATAACCTGGATTAACACATAGGATACTTTTTATCCCGATATTGCCACGGGATCGAGTCTTACGCGAGTGAAACCGCGGGGCGCAGCTAGTTGTGAAATATATCCATATCTGCCTGTCACCTTTTCATGCTAGGATAGGCCTGGTTTAGGACATAGGATACTTTGAATCCTACTAGTAAGGTCCCGTAGGATAATTTCCAACCTTAACGTGCGTGAAGTCGCGAGCAATAGTCGCGTGTAAAGGCAGCTCGGGATGCCAACTTTCGTTTTCAATATCGAATCTTAGTATATTTTTTTTCTGAATACAGTTAAATAGATGGCTTAATTATGAAGGGCACAGATAAGTGAAACGTATGCATATTAATTTATGCGTTGCATAAAGGATGGGTCATTTGTGGTAAATTTAGAGATGCGTTTCACCAATCTATACCCATTAGAGGGAAACATGGCCAGTTATTTATAGATAGTGCCATCCAGGAAGACGCGTCCCACTCCGCCATTACTGTTCTGTAAGCTCTACTAAGCGGAGCGGAGTGGGGCGCGTCTTCGTGGGTGTCACTATATATACCTGCGCAGTGCGGAAATCCACATATGTATCACTGTTATACATTAAGATTAAATAAAATAAATAATTGTATTTACAGATGGACGGTGACATTAGAAGCTCTAGCTCCGACCTGAGCGACAGTCCACACAACTCTAACCACAACTCACCGACTAGATCAAAGAGTAGAAAGTAAGTTGGATTTTTATTGGGATAGTACGAGGTTCGATTCCCAGGTCGGGAAAAGTGTTTGGGGTTTTCTATCAGGCATTTCTCAGTAGCAGCCCGGAGTCTGGATTGTGTCCGGTTGATGGCAATAGGCTCGCCCCCTATTACATGGGACTTAAGGGGGAGTAGTTTGACAGCAAAAAATCATATTTCACCCGCGCAACCCTTACCTACCCCTCTCATTAAACACGACGAAAACAAAACACAATGCCTTCCCGCCAGCAGAAACTTTTCGTCTGGCGTTTATAGAATTCGAATTTCAATCTTCTGTAGTTTATTTTGCATATACGATACGCTAAGCTTGAATTCAGAACTATAGATCATGTTCATGTTTTGGAACTAGAAACTCAATGTTGACGTGAAAAAGTTCAAATTTAAATGTTACCAAATTTTATTTAGGACCTTCTACAAATTGTACCTAATGACGTCTTTGTGGAAAACTGTGTTACCAAGTAATAAATATAATGCTATATCGTGGATTTCTCTCTTTGGAGGATCGTGCAAAGTGATACCCAAGTAAAAAATAATATTCGTATAATGAATTTTGCACTGTATTGTGCAACGAATATGGCATGTGTCATGAAAACCTTTCCTGCGCCAAACGCGAACAATCCCCTTCGAAAATATTTGAAACATGTGAAAAAGAGGCCGAGTTCTGTACAAAAGAAATAAATGTAGGATTGTCGGATTCACCACTAAAAGAATTGACATCTATTCATCTATGTAAATGGGAGCCAAAGTACCAAAGGGACTAATTATAACAAGGGCCCGAGGTACGCGCTCAGTACCTGCGCTGTGTTTTGGGCGCGCGCCCGGCGCGTTTTGGACGCTCGTCAAACGCAACAAGATTTCCACATTTTGTTGTAACTTTTGAACCGTGTTTCTTTTAAGTTTATTACTAATGCAGAGAAAATGACAAGGAAAAATAGTGAAAAAGGGAACTCGCGTCCAAGCGTCAAGGGCACGGTTAGGCTTCATTTACGGAGACGCGAGGAGTCGCGCGTGGCTTTGGGCGGCGCGGCTCGCTCTGAATTCAAACATATAGCGTTGTATGAGTGCGTTTACGGAGACGCGATTTTACACGCGTTTGTTTGAAACGGAGCGTTTTTTGCGGCGGAGCCCGCGAATGGCATAGCCGCGTCACACGCGGCGTTTCATCACGGCGGCGCACGCAGCAGCAATGCCCGCGGCATACCTTCTCCCAGTCTTATTTGTAAATCGCACAAAGGAGATGCAAGTTGAGAGTGGCAAGTTGCGACATGTGCAGACCTAACGGCGCCCGGCATGGACGCTCGCTTAGACTGCAGCGCTTGATATAATTCGTTACATAGGAATTCATACAATTTTATTGAGCGCCCGAAACGCAGCTTACAAAATACGCGTCTCGGGCGCTTGTTATAACTAGTCCCTTAGTAGAAAGTTTAGTATGGTCCCTCTTTGTAAAGAACTGTTGAAATTGTGTCTTTGAAAACATGCCAAGTTGCTTTAGGCCTCATTTACGGAGACGCGGGGCGTGGCGCGTCGCGTGCTGTGTGGTGTCACGCGGCGCGTCTGACGTTTTTTCTGTTTACGGTGCGGCGGCGCGTGAAGCGGCACTTATCATCCCACGCGGTAACATTAACATATGGCAATATACGTCTTGATTGTCGCTGCTTTTTTTTGGGGTTATAATATATATTTTTTAAATGTGCTAATTAAAACCTTTCATTTGATACCCAACATGGTATGATTAAAAAATATTTTTTGGTGTTCATGATATGTCACCTAGAGGGCGCCATTTTCAATTTAATGTGTCTTCATATAGCCGATGACCAGCGGACGATCAAGAAGCTTCCAACGATACCCAATTTGTCAAATTGTGATGAGTATTTTAGAAGATAATATGAGGGAACAGACAGATAAATACATAGAAACCGGTCAAAATTATAACCCTCCTTTTTGCTTCGCCGTAGTCAGGTAAAAGCTAAAACCCAACTACGACAAAAAAGTCAAATAAAGAGATATAAACAAGACATCACGGGCAGACAAATTAAAAATCCGGAGTCATACGTAATATGTTCGAGTTCGTTCGTTATACCAATAACCGAAGAATAAAGGTATTATTCTAAACAAGTTTTATTTAGGGGCGGTCAGTCGCTCCAATTGTTCGTCTAAGGGTCACCTTACAAGAAGTTTGTCAAAAAAAGTGGGAGTAAACGAATTTGGATCCTGAGTAAATCGCAATAAGATTTAATCTCCAGTGCGAACTTTCAAATGAATGTAGAATGGGCTCTTTGGCTATGTTGTAAATTTTCTCCGCAAGAAAATTCACCGCAATACAGAGCAATGGCGCTAGTTTTACCTACTTCTTTCTATACTCCGTGCTACTATACCAGTCAAAAATCTGTCAAATAAAATGTATGTCATCTTGAGTTTTCAAATATCAACATTGAATTTTATATGTTTATTTAGACTCGGTATTTATTTATTTATCAATCAATAACACTTGTAATATTCGTTTTGGAAGTGGTTTTAGTGTTTTTTTCATGTTTTCTATGTCTCAGTTTCTTTTGTGGAATGTGATAAATTACGAATATATTATTTACGAAAATAAATAATATATCAGCGCAGCTAAAAATTTGAGCGTAGTCCTCTCATCTCAACAGAGCAACGCCGACTGATTTGTGAAACAAAAATATGCTTGAAGTTCCCGTAATGTGCGACGGAAGATGGCTTGTTCCACGAACTAAGAACGTCGTAAGTCCTACAAGCTTTGATTCGTAATAAAACCAAAAATAAAAGGAATAAAAAAAAAAGCCTACACAATTTTTTTGCCTTGTTTTAATACATATCGCATCCCTAGATGAAGACTCTGGCAACTCAAAAAACCTCATTTTTCAGAAATGACGAAAAACTGTTTTGTGGTATATAAGAAAGATATCAAAGATCTAATGAGACATTCATAAAGGTAACGTTTTCTTTGAAGGTATCGTTATGCGAGTTATATTGATGAGGTATTCGAGTCAGGAATTCGATAAAGTCACTAACTCGAAACTCGTACTTTTTGAGTTAGTGGGGTTTTTATCTAGGGGTGCGATATAATCATCTAATTTTTATCATAATAGGCATTAGCATTTTAAGTACAAATCGAAAATACGTGAAAATTAGAGGTAACTTCGTGATATTTTTTTATCGAGAAAATTTTAATATTTTGTGTTTCTGTTCCACAAAAAGTTTGGAAATATCATGTAGTTACTCATACTATTTATTTTACACCTAAGTCTTATCAATTTCATGAAAAATCAAATTGAAGACAGGCAATTTTGCTTACTACCCGCCCTTAACTACATAACGGACGAAATGTCCATTAAGGTATACCTCTGTCTAACCTTTCGAGGATTATAGGTGTGATATTATATTACCTTTTAATTTTTTTTTTTAACTCCCTCCTTTTGTACTACCTACTTTTTGAAAATCCACATTTGTAGGTACCTTTTATTTATTTTTTGCTTGAACTGTAATAAAATATAAATAAATTACTTTTCACTATGCATAAACACAGTGCATAAAACCTGCACACATCATAAATGCACAGTGTAACATTTGTAAATGCACAGTAAATGTCCAGTAAGCCTAGCGGGAAAGAGCGAGAACGCAACGTTTGGAAACCGTGGGGATGTGATATCAAATACAGCAAAATGAACTGTATGCCATACAGCTTAAAGCTTGCTTTCCAATACTCTATTGTGAGGCGAGTCAATACTGGTTTGATGCTGTGGCGACTAATGGACGGTCACCATTATTTATCATTAGACATTGATAATCGTAGACTAAGCACGTGTCCCAGTCTTTATCTTGTACAGTCGAACAAGCTATTTGGTATACAGGCAGATAACTAGCAACTATTTTAAACAATTTTGTGAGTGTTTAAAAATCCTTTTACGTCATTCTCTTAAGCCATAAGCTCAAAAAGTTAAATTACACACACAATTAAAATGAATTTTGACAGTGTAGCGGAAAATGAATATATTTTGCATGTATACCAAATAGCTTGTTCGACTGTACTTGTGTTTTAACAGTTGTGCGACAATGCCAGAAATAATGCTCAGATTTACCTCGCCTGCCACATAATTTCCCGCGTGTCATTTTCGTCTTCAAACATGTAGATCGCAGTCTAAACATTGGACTAATCATACCATACTTATTTTCCAGGGACACGTAGAGACGTTCGTCTGCAGAACAACACCAGAGTCTCACACCAACACCACACACAGTTGAGGTCTGTGTTCTATAATACTATGCACAGAAAACTACAATTTTCCGTGCACACCATCCATTGCGGCTATTCTATGAACACAGCAGCCGCGCCATTGAACTTATAGGTGAAAACACACAATGGAACGCGAAAATGATTTACTTAGTAATTCATTTCGTTCAGTTTTGTTGCAGTCTGTAGCTTAGTTTGTATTATATTGTATTTGTGAGGTTCAGCTTTGGGAAGGTGAGGCTTCACGCTAAGGGATGGATTGGGTAGGCAGGGAAGATAATCGCTATCGGTGAATATGTTCGATCAAAATAAGGACTGGGCCCTTGCCTTGATAGTTAAAAGTACGCGACTGTTATAAAAATAAAGCTTCTATGACAAATTCAGTACATTCGAATTTTAGTATATTTTGCCACGCATGCATTTTAATGCAACTGAATTGATATGAGTCTTGCAAAAATGTCAGAATATGGCGAAAAACCAATAAAAAGGGATTTCCCGTTTATATTTTGATCGCATCTTATGTAGTGTGAGAGACAATTAGCGTTAGAGACAGAACAAATTAATTGATAGGATATTTATAAAGGGAACCGTTTGATATTAGTGCGTCGTTGACACTCGACGTGGTGGGTAGCGTGTAGTAGGTGCTTGCATGTAGAACAAATGAGGTTAGTCGTCTTTTGATTCGTTATTTGGACATATTTAAAATGTTTTTATTTTTCAAACATCGTAGAAAATGATTTTATATTCCTCCCCCCCCGTCAGGAACGAAGTTCCTTACACACACTCTCGTAGAAAGTCGCATGGTGGGGCATAACGCTTTTTCCTTATGTAACGATTTCTACCAGTCAACGCCTTGAAACGTTTTTATGTGGGTTTCATAATAAAATAGCGAGAAATCGGGGTTTAAAGGCAAGTACCTAGTGCGGGGGGCGAGGGATGAGGCCGCGTCAAGGCCAGACCAGTCCAGTCTGTTTTGATGTTTCGGGGCTCGCTAGTTAAGGTGATGGCTAATGTATGCTATCAATTTACCGAAAAGCTTCTTCAGAGAATTACCTGAGTTATTATTGTTGCAAGTAGGTACCGACAATTACTTAAAATAACCTGTCTTCCCCATGCATGTACCCACACACGCTAAAATTTTTTTGTTAACACTGATAGCGATTACCAGTAAACGATAGTATTTGTTACGTCATTCATTGATTTAAATCTTTAGATATGACTTTTGTGGATTCGCCGAAATCTTAGAATCGTACAGCATTCGTACTAAATGATAACGATATATTTTGATGCGTAACTGTTTTAAAAACACGGTCTTCTAGATAATTCATCTATCAATGTAAAATCAAACTAACATGATGTTTTGTTCAATAATTACTAAAAATACAGTCATATTTAACTATTTAAATCGATGAAGTTATCGAGATTAAACGGAATATCGGATAGTGAAGCCTCAAGGCTTGTAGCACTTAGAACAATATGGAGGCATTATTTGTAGAAACTGCCGCTAATGGCGCTAGTGGACCCGGCGAACTTATCTCAAAGAAAATACCAAAATTAGCATTAATAATATGAGCACAAAGATATATATTAATCCGATATATCTATAGAAAGGGAAATGTATACTTAAAAAATTTGTTTAATATTTTCTACTTCTGATTATCGTTCATTATAGACATAATGGAAACTTACTGCTTACGCCTATAATACTGTTTACTATGGTCAGTGTCCACTAGCACCATCTAGCGGACAAATGCACTCCTTTTAAATGACCGTACGTAAGTAGCGTCACACTGCAAGAACGCTACTCTACTGGAGCATTTTCTAAGTATTTCCAGGGCCGAATGTAAGGCGGGGCAACAGGGGCCATGGCCCTGGGCCTCCACAATTTGATTAGATAAAAGACTTCACATTCACGAGGAACCTTTTTAAATTTTATTTTCTTGTCCTGGGTTAATGGTCTTAAAAATGATACGTTGAACCGAAAACCGAAATAAATCATTTTTATTTTTCATCTGTTCCATAAAATTTTCGGGGCCTTTTCACTTCTAGGTTGCGCCAGGGCCTCCACATCTTTAAATCTAGCCCCTGTATTTCGATAAATTAAACACACACAGACAAACAAATATGCTTGTTTTTAGTCTTTTTTTTAGTGTGACGCAACCTACGAATGGTTCCTAATCAATGTTTAAAATAATGTTTATAAATATCTAGCGTAAGCTCAATGTTTAGTCGTAAGTTGTTCTACAGTGGGACGGACCAAACTTAGGTTCGTTTGGTAAGCCAAATTGTAGCTGTTTGTAGTTCAAGAATACTTGTGGGCCGACATAAGAGTACTCGAGTCACAAATAAATTTAACAAAATAACGCTTTCAGGATAAGTAATGGATTTAGGAATTGAATAACTGTTGGTGCAAAAAAAAAAACGGCGCTGTGTTCGGGGACTGCCGATAGAAGTGAAAACTAGGCAACAATGCGTAACCTCAACGTAATTCAAACGGTAGACGGTAGATGGCGCTAAAAAAAACAAATCACTTCAAACGTGACGATGACGCGAGTTCCATGATTTTTGTTCACCCAAAAACTGCCAACGTGCCTAGAGAAGTTTTCACTTCAAAAACTGAATTTCTACTCAGAGTCCTAGGTTTACCCTTTGAGTACGTAACGGAACCCCGAAAAGTAGTAAAAAACTCTGTATTCGGCCCACGACTTATAACAGGGACCACGTAGTTGGACTAGATTTTTTTCAAACCGTTTATACAAGAACCCGGCTGCGTACAATATTATGGCGACCCATCTACCCTTAAGAGGAAACGCGGTCGGTCTTTTCTCCATACAAACGCTCTCGCCTGTTTTCTTGCTGGTTTATGGCCTTAAAGCAATGTTTTTTTTAAAGTAAAATAAAAATAAACTACTTCTATGTCCCTATGTTTTCTTTTTTGATGATACATTATCTGTAGAAGCACTAGAGCACTCAGAATGCTCAAAATTGCCTGTTTAGACCGCTGTCAACAAGCCTGTTGTACCAATTTGACGACTATTAATGAAAAAATTGAAGATAGGGACACAGTATATATCCTTATTCAGTTTATGAAACTGAAAAAAAAAAAATTGTCCTATATTGGAGGACGAAATAGGCGAGAGCCGAACCTCGAATTATGACTTTTTACTTAGGCTATTCAGTTGTATCTGCAGCTGTCCTTATCGCACGAATAGTGACCGAACGCGAACGCTCGCGACAGCGATAGTTTCTTCAAATACCTAATTTTCAAAAGCTCCCCGACCACATTTCCTCTTAAATGACTGTACAGTTATTTTACCTCTGATTCATCACTCAGTGATCTTTATTTTCGTGGCAATAAGGTTCCTATTGGGGAGAGGCGCGTGGGTAAATAAAAGCCTCACGGGTTGATCGAAGGTTAACTTCGGTTTCCGCGGTCGGTTCGTGGATGGGTGACCATCCATTACATATCGAGACCCCTCCGTGTCTCGGAAAGCAGGTTAAGCCGTTGGTCCCGGCTGTCATTCGCAGATCTTTGACAATCGTTACGGGTCAATAGCTCAAAAGTCGGACAACCAGTCTTACCAAGGGATATCATTTTTCCCAGTAACTGGGTTGTGGAGGTCGGATAGGCAGTCGCTCCATGTAAAATAATGGTATTCAGCTGCATCCGGTTAGACTGGAAGCCGACCCCAACATAATTGGGACGAGGCTAGGCAAAGTCTGTCAAACTAACGGTGATGTTTATTTTCGTTGCAATAAGGTTGCGCTGCTGTTGGAGGTAAAATAACAGTGACAAGACTGTAAGCTTATTTTCTTCAGTGCCCGCAAGACAAATGCGCGATGCATACCCATCAAACAGCTCTTCTACGCAGTTGGGTTCCATAATACCGTAATTTTTCTATAAAAAGTATTAGCGCCGTACCTTCACAAATATTTTTGAATTCTGATTATAATAACTGCATTCCGTTTGTACCTATTAATTATTAAAACGATACTCTATAATTCATAAAGTTTTGATTTCGACTGATTTAAGTAAAAAAAAAGCAGGAAAATATTTCAGATTTAAATTTTATGGTCTTTTTAATTTTTTTTGTACAGAAAATATGGCTTGGGATTGCCAGCCCAAAAATATATATTTAACTACGGCAGTTTTGGAACTCTTTACTGTTACTCTACATTTATTATAATAATAACGTCTCTAGTATGTATTTATTAGAATTTAGGTAATAAACTTTCTGTTATCTTGTGTCAGTTAAAATGTGAACTTGCTCTTGTAGCACTACAAATAATATATTTTGTATGTCTATTTATGAATTTAAATGATAACTAATGCGATTAATTTCAATAAAATTTAATTAAACGACAGTTTTTTTGAGAAAAACAATAATAAAATAGTAATTTATAATCATTCGAGTGTCTTCGTAAACGTTATGAACGTTAAAGACATTTAAATAGTTTATTGTCTATTGAAATGTCTCACCTTCCGTACAATTCCACACTATATAATAATATGCAGTAATGCAGAATATAATAGTATTTAATAGTTGTTTAAGTATTTATGTGCATACCAGCGACACCACTGCCTCAGAAAAAAAATTGTCAATAATATTTCCTCCTTGTTATCTAATGTGTATGTGATTGCAAAGTGTTATTACTGCCATAATAGCTCATATACCTTCCTTTGAAGGGTCCTAGAATAAAGTCAAAAGTTGACACTTCCTCTCCAAATGAACTCCATATCATACATTGCTAAGCCAGGCTTTGTCAGTTTCTTTGTTAGAAGGCAGGCCCCGGGTCCTATTTAAAAGCGATCGCCGCGCGAATACGCGATCGTCGCGTACATATTATGTCAGTTTTTGTTCGGAAAACCGGAAAACGTCTTCTGAGGCCTTAATGCGAGTTTCTTTTAACTATCTTCACTTTACGCATCGACCGCGTTCGGCGCTCCGATTGGCCCTTCACCAGTGAAGGCCAGTGAAGGGCCAATCGGAGCGCCGAACGCGGTCGATGCGTAAAGTGAAGATAGTTAAAAGAAACTCGCACTAAGGCCTCTGTCGGCGCGACCACGCGTTCTGGTTCAAAGAACAAAAAGTGACTTATGCGCGATCATCGCTTTTAAAAAGGACGCTGCCTTACCCTCGCCGTTACCCTAACTCAGGGTAATTCCATCAATAATATTATAGGCAGTGGTCAAGCAGGTACTAGTAGCTAAAAGTATCTGTTGAAAATGTGAACAAATGATTTGTTTACACTTGCATCAGATAGTTTTTGGAACAAACATTACGATAAAAAGTAATGCTTTAACAAAACAGAAGCTTAGTTAATCCGACAGCGGTGCGGGTCGCTTTACATCCAAATATCTGACACATGCGTGTAACTTATTGTTTTTAATTTTATATCTTAGTTACGTTACGTTTTAAGAGCTACTGCACGTTGCTATATGCACTCGGGTTGTTTTCAACAAAATTGTATTGAACACTTCCTTGATAACTTCTGTTAGAAATTACAGGACCCGGCCGAAAATATGGCATATTTCCTATCGAAGACTGCGTTCATTAAAACTTGACCCGTGACGCGATTGGTAGCACTGAATTTTGCAGTTATGTGATTGGTGGTACTGTGTATGTATTTAAACTTTCCGTACTCAAAAAAGGTACAAAGGCGGACTTAATGCCTAAGGCATTCTCTACCAGTCAACCAAGGGTGGTGAAGACATTAGATGGCGGGTGGTCTGTTTGAGAGGAACAAAGTACCTTTGACAAAGTGACATTCTATCAGCGATAACGATGATGGAAAAGGCAAACATATTATATTATTATGGGACTGACATAAGCTATCGAAAAGCTTATGTCAATTCTGTTGAAAGTCGTTGTAGAAATATGAAACGCTTTCGAAGCGATTGTCACTTGTCTAGGCCCTCGTTCTGTCAGTCATCGTTTTCTTTTTTAAAACTAAGACCGAAAAATGCAGTGCTACTTATCGCGTCACGGGTCAAGTCATCATGAACACACTGTACTGTACTGATCTTGACCGTTCACTATAACTTGTCCCTTGCCGTCATGTTGGCACCATTACTTATTAAGCTTAGTTTCAATACTGATAGAGTTCAAAATGGCGACTGACAGAACAGTGCTACCAATCACGGGACAAGTTTTAATGAACGCACAGTAGATTTAAAAAAGGCATTGTAGAGCGTATCTTTCACTCATACTGTGTGATAGTGTCGTCTCTTTATAATGCTTGACGTGTCAATATTTACGCAGGGGTAGTATTTAAATTCCATAAAGTTTTGTCAGAAAACATTGTGCCTTAAAATAATGCACTATCTATATGTATTTTAGAAAGGGGTGTGACAGCTAGTTTTGTTGAAAATACCCATTAATTTATATTTCGTCTGTATAGAATATCTCTTTCTTTATGAATGATCGTCTACACGGTGTTTGTCACTATATCTGTTAAGTTAATCGCATCACAATATTGTTTTAGGTTATGCTAGTCGGTCGAATATTGTCGTGTACGGCTATGGAATTTATACAGTTGTAATATATTTCGGAAATAGAAGTTGTTCGAGTGCATACTTTGTTTCAAATTACCTAGTTAGATTTCATGATTTCTTGTACGAAAACAATGACTTTAAATAAGGTCTTATAATGTTTCAATGAGGGTTTTCATGAAAATTCACGCCACCAGTTGGCGCCACTTTGACAAGAGGTCTTCCATTTCGACAATGAATAAGGGCTCGTAAACACGACGGTGACGGCATCGTGTCCCCGAGCACTATGATGATGTTCATCATTCGCTTCTGTCTTTTGTTCATCATTCAGTCACGGCTAAGGGTCAGTTCAGACCGCGACGTGAAGCGACGCGACGCTGCGCGCACTTTATCGCACTTATTTTCTTCACTTAAAGTTATAATTTCAGTGCGAGTGTTGACACGTGTCAAAGTACGCTGAGATGCGCGGTGCTGCGCAGCACATGTACCTTAATTGTGTAGTAAATAAATTCGATATTGCATCGGATCATAAAAAAGTGCGCGTCAAGTCGCGTCTCGGTGTGAACTGACCCTTCAGAAAATATTGGCGCTTTGACACTTTTGACAGGTGCCACCACCTAGTGAACGTCATTTCAGAAAACCCTAATTGACTTCTTCCATTGGCTTTATTGGTTAGAAAATAATTCCTGGATCAAAAAAACTATTTACGGTCAATGTTTCATCTATACTAATATTATAAAGCTGAAGAGTTTGTTTGTTTGTTTGAACGCGCTAATCTCAGGAACTGCTGGTTGGAATTGAAAAAATCTTTTTGTGTTGGATAGTCCATTTATCGAGGAAGGCTATAGGCTATATAACATCACGCTACGACTAATAGGAGCGGAGCATAAATGAAATGTGTTGCAAAAACGGGAAAAAATATTCCTTTTTGAGAGCTTTCGTTGCGTGCGCTGCGTAAACGGTTTATGTTACGTAAATATCATGTATGATGGAATTTGTTCCTCTTTAAAAGTTCTAAAAAAAAAGTCCGCGACAGCATATGTCTATATTTTAAGATTGACTCACTATAACTTTTTTTATGGTACTCAAATTTTTTCGAAATTAATGCATTATTTGCGAAGGCGTTTTATCAAAATTATATTAATTCTTATTCAAATAAATAGTTTTAACATCAAGGGTATTTATGTAGCAGTAAAATACTTTTTAATTCATTCGAATCGGACATTTAATTTCGAAGTTATCACGAGTATGAAAATGCAATACGCGAACCGTTCGACGCCGGCGCCGCCCCGCCGCGACGTTCCCTACTCTAGAGAGGAGAGGATGGACACACGGGTAGATCATGACCTGGAATAGGACATATGATAAGTTTTATCCCTATATTCCCACGGGATCGACACCTACGCGGGTGAAACCGCGGGGCACAGCTAGTTTACTTATATGTTTGAAATGCATGTAACGTCTATTTGTTATAGGTATGATTGAGATTTATAATTTTATTATAATTCACGGTTTGATCTCTTCTGTGAACGCATTTCTTCAACTTTCCATTACATACTACTTTCACATTCTATCTTGTTAGTACTTTTTTTTTACGTTTTGTATTTTTAACTATTATTTTCGGACTGTTTTCAATTTAGTAAGCTTCATTATGATAAATGTGTCAACTATGAATAATATAAAGCGGCGTTCTCACGAGGCGAATTAAAAAGCGGTCAACTTTGCGAATAGAATGAAAACTGTATTGATGGCATGCTTTCAAAAGATGATCTTTGTTTGATTCAACTAAAAGTTGATCGACTGATATTAATGCATGCGGTGCTCTTTTCATATTTTTGCCTTGCTATTGTATAAGTATAATTCAAATTGTTGCAAATGTCTCGTTTTTCTAGAGATACAGTCGTTGTGCTTGTTGTCTTTACTGTGTGTAATAAATAGGGGTACCTTTCATTAACAAGTGACCGCGTTAAGAACTTCAGTTCGAAGCTCCGTATTTATGTATACATAGTGCCATCCACGAAGACGCGCCCCACCCCGCTCCGATCCGTACTAAAGTACAGCTTACAGTGAGAGTGGGGCGCGTCTTCGTAGATGGTACTCACTATCTGTAATTAATAATGCAAGAATTGATGTGTTCGAATAAGATTTCGTTACTAATATGAATATTATTAAACTGCATGTATGTTGTGTATATACTTGTATTGTGTATAATATGTAATGAATAAAATGTATTTCGTGTCCAGGTGGAGCTATGGTATGTCGAACTTTAGTTTGTATAACAAAGTTCTAGTCAAAGGGATACTAAAATAAGACTATGTACCTAAAGCGAATAATTATACATTAAATTGATGGAATTAATTTGTGTTTTATTGTCTCTCCTGGACACAGCCAGTTGTTCTTAAAATGCTCTCTTTTGTACACAAATTATATTATTGTAAACTTCAGTAATACTGTGTTGCGTTTGAGAAATAAAACTCCGAATTTAATTATAAAACTAATTTTTTATTAAATTTAATTACCTAAATAATTATATAAATGTCCTTTACGTCGCTACAGATATGCAATTATTATTGCAAGGATTAACGAACGAACTTTAAAATTCCTTAAACCCTTACATAGGGGCAAAGTTCACACACTGAAACTCTTAATGAGTTAGGTTAGTTTAAATATTTACACTGATAGTAACTAGTCCGATTCGGAGCCGGATAAGCTCCTGGCTTTATACTATAGAATACACAAACTGACCCGTCTGTCTTGGATCATGTCCATGTGGCGCGTCTTGACGGCGCGCTGTGCGTCGAACGGCGTGCGGAACGCGACCCGAGCGTCGCCAGTCGGCTGTCCGCGCTCGTTGTACCGCCTGATCACATCGTCCTGACTCAGTTCGAAGTCTGAGAAGAAGTCCATGATGTCATCTATAGAAGCGCGGAACGGCACATTCTCCATGGACACCACGCAGCCGGGAGCTCCGAAGTCGTCGAGAGCAGGGTCGTGGTCGTCCTCCATGCGACCGTTGTCGAAGCCCCCGCCTGAGCCGCCGCGACCGAAGCCTCTTCCGCGACCCCCACCACGACCTCGATCGAAACCGCGACCCCTCTCATTGAAGCCACCTCGCCCTCTATAATTACCTCGTCCTGAGTCAAAACCGCCGCGGTTGAAACCGCCTCGATCAAAGCCTCCTCTGTCGAAGCCACCGCTTCCACCGCCGCGCCCCCGGTACCCGCCGCGGAACCCTCCCCCCCGCCCGCTCTGCATGGGCTCAAAGAACTGCGGCTGCTGTTGAGAAATGTTACCGAGCATTCCTTCCCGTATTTCAGGCTGCTTAGGTCCTTCTAAAGCTTCCTCAACTACACTGCGCGGCACCAAGTCCACAGTTACACGACATCCCTCAAGGTTTTGTCCGTGTTTAGTGGTCGCCAACCTCGCTTCCTGTGCAGATCTAAATTCACAGAAGCAGTCTCCGGACGGCATTCCGTTCGTATCCAGCATTAGATGTATTCGAGCCGGCACTGCGTTCGTGTCTGATAGGAAGGTGACGATGGTTCTGTCGGTTGCATCTCTAGGTAGACCTTTCATAAGAACGCAGTCGAGAGGTTCGTCTTCCATGTCGGTCGGGATGGCGTTATTTTGGGGCTTAGAGATCTGATCGATTTGGTTAGAAAATTGCTGTCGGTTAACCCAGTTTGAAGCAGCTGTTCGGGGATCCATCGGACCGGAACCTGGAAATCCTCCAAACTGTGGACCGGGGAACTGTCCTGGGAAGCCTTGCTGCTGCGCAAACGGAGGCGTGAAAAAGGGTGATCCTTGGGGTTGCGCTTGCATCTGCGGACCTCCTTTAGGTCCTCCAGGTCCGTTTTCAAATTGCCGCCTTTGGCGTGGGTCCCGCGGCGGTGCCACCTCGGGCGGTGGACTCTCCTTCTGTGGCGGTTTGCTCGGCGGTTCCTGCGGCGGCTGACCCTGACCCTTCTGTTTCTCTTTTTCATACTCTTCTTCGGTAACGGGAACTATTGTTGGCTGTCTTCTCCCAAAAATGTATCTTTCTTTTCTGTCTATTGCTAATTTTGCGTCTTCGGGTTTCACGAATTGCACATAGGCAATTTTAGTTCTAGTCATACGACAGTCGTTGACCATAATAGAGAGCAGAGAAAAATCGCTGAAAGCCTTTATTATATCGTGTTCTTTGACGAAATGTGGTAGTTCTGTTAATTTAAGCACATTGAAGCGCACGTTTTCACGTCGCATATCTGGAGGAGCAGGCGCAGTCAGATGTGCATCTTCTTCATCATTATCTTGGCGGTATGGAAGGAATGAGTCTACCGCTGCCTCATAAGTTTCATCATCAAGCCCTTCTACGATTACTTGAGCACCCTTCAACTCGTTGTTCTTGTTTTGCAATGCTAGTTGTTTCGAGCGAGGATCACAGAACCTCACAAAGATATTTCCTGTTCGACGTCCCATATTATCATTAATCATTTTGATACCATGTTTATCGATCAAAAATGGAAAGAACCGTCGGACGTCGCCGTAACTAGTATGGTTCGGTGCGTTCCTGATAGCGACGCTACAGTCTCGTTGTTGATCAGCGTCAGCAAAACGACTTTGACGTCCGTCCCGCCGGAAGGTGCTTCCGCCGCGGCCCATACCACCACGCATTGAAGGACTCGGCATTCTTCCACCGCCATTCTGATCACCCTGGAATGCATTCGGATTACGCTTTTTGCCGAGCTCCTGCAGTTTGGTAAATGCGTCGGCCATGGAGGAATCGTTGAAGCGCGTCATCGGCGAGTCGCGACCTAAGGGGTTGTTTTGTATAATATTGTTTTGAGGCATCATCTGTTGCGGAGGCATTTGTATGTTTGGATTCTTTGCATTTCCAAAAGCTGGTGGACCGAGTGAAGGGGGGCCATCCAGAATAACGATCGCCTTTTCCTGGGAGCCTTCAGGAGTTCTATGCTCATTGTTTCTGCGGTCGCGGGATCGGCGCGATGGTGACCGGTCGCGGGATCGGCTGCGGTCTTTCCTGTCTCGCTTGCGGTCGCGTCGGTCTCGACTGCGGCTGCGGTCACGGCGGCGTCTATCGCGGGAGCGGGACCTGTCGCGGCGGTCTCTCTTGCGATCTTTCCTGTCTCTGTCGCGTGACCTGGAGCGTGTTCGGGAGCGCCGCCTGTCCTTCTCCCTGCTACGCTTTCGTTCTGACTTCTCATCATCTTTGTCCTCGTCAGCGTTAGGAGTGTTATTAGACGTTGGGCTGACAAGAGGTGCGGGTGGTTCAATGACGGCGGGTTGTGGAATTTCTTGGGGATTACCGATCCCAGGGATGCCGAAGCTTGAGAGTGGATTGTTACCTAGTGCAGTGGAGAATGGGTTCAGGGCGGAAATGCTGAGAGGTTGTTGAACAGGGGGTATAGTGGCAGGAGCAGGCGCCGGCGCGGTTGGCGGCACGGGCATGGGGGCGGGCGGCGGCGCGGGCACGGCCAGGAGCAGAGGGACGCTCTGCCGCGCGGCTTCGATCACCTTGTGCATTTCTGAGCGGGAGCTGAGTAACAGCTTCACTTGGATCTCTTTGATCTTTCCACCGTCTAGCATCATTGCTTGGCGCGCGTCTTCGTCCGTACTGTAACAATTACAATGACGAGCATTTAATAACATAACTTTTAGAGGATATTAATAATAATTAGGTTTCTGTCTGTAGGTACAACTTTGATCTCAGTATATCTAATGCAGGTTTATATTTCATCCAGACTGGTATGTATTGGAAGTACCAAAATCTGCAACGTGAAATAGCATTTGTCTGTAATTTTTATGGTGTACATAATAACGAGTATTCGATCTATCTATATTGGCTACATATACATGAGAGTAATAGTCGTATATTATCCGGCACCTTATTTGGGTAACCGATCAATCATAATCTGAATCATTTTGAAGGATGTTGTTAATCTATTGCTTCATATGTTAGAAAAATTAGTCTGCTCAACAACGTAAATAACGCAATGAATATTGTTGAACTGTCAAAATGAAACAGATTGTCATTGATCGTGTGTTACGCATTAGGGTGCAGGTTATACAGTACCTAAGCAGAAACACTATTTAAGCACAAGTTGAGATAAACGATAGTAACATATAGGTAGTCGATCCGTGTTGGGAATCGAACCAACACCTTGCACGCGGTCAGCATGAGCAGGCTGCGTGATCAACGCGTCATCGTCATCGACAAGCTGAGGTGCGGCGCGTCTGCGACACGGCTCGGCCCGAGACCACTCGCCATAGTGCTCTGTGCCACTCGCTTCCACGGACTCCACCGCAACGGACGATATTCCTCTCTTATTTTAATCATTTAATTGTTTGTCCGGGACAGTTATAAATTGTAACGATCGACGGCAAATAAACCAATGCCTAAAATACAGTCCCCTCTTTTATTGCTCCCCTCGCTAACAGTCCGCGTCTTGTTGCTAGTAAATAATGGTTCAATTGCGGAATAGGTAATTATGTTTAAAAATATATTTCTGTTAAGTATACAATGTGTATTGTGTAACAGAATCAATGCAAAGTTTGAAAGTAGTTTGTTTAGAATCGATTTCTGTAATTTTAATATAGGTAATCTTTTATCCCGTTAATAATTAAAACTACGTAAATTACAGTCACACTTCCGCTGTACATTCAAAACAAACCAAAATTACTAGGTACTGTATGCGTGCGTAATAGATTAATTGTAATGTGACCAAAATTTTCTCCCACAATCAGTACTTAGGTACTTAATACCTAAACAACGTTTTATACATATCTACTTACCTAACCAGATTTTGCCCGCGGCTTCCGCCCGCGTGGATGTCGGAAAATATATATACCAACCACGGGAACGTACTACTGGCGTTATTACATAATAGCCGAGGAAAAAGTCATTGACTCCTAGCGCTGCACCCGCTGCCATCAACCATAATATAACGTAGGTAATCTGTGTTATAACTTATAACGTAATTTTTGAATCTGTGATATTTATAATAGTTACTCATTTATCTATATGTTACTAGTTGATGCCCGCGGCTTCGCCCGCGTGGTTGTCGGTTATTATATACTAAAACCTTACTCGAGAACCACTCTATCTATTGGTGAAAACAGCATGGAAATCGGTGCAGTAGTTTTTGAGTTTATCGCGAACAGGACGACAGACAGACGCGGCGGAGGACTTTGTTTTACCATGTTTTGTCTTAAATGTTTCGCCAGTGCAAACTGCAAACGCACGGTAAGGATAATGTTATAAGTAGCATGGCATATTTTAATCTAAGTTAAATGCCCTATTGGATAAGGATTAATAGATCAAAATTGCTTCGGAAATAACAATTAATTTTTTATCAAATTCTGAAAGGAGTGGTTACTGTGGGTCATCCTTAGAAGATAGACATGCTATCGCGGAGTTTTTGTTATTTATTGATTTATATATTATATTATAATAACTGGACTTTTTAACATGCAAACATTTCCAGTTTATGCTGATCTCGCATTGTATAGGATTTCCGTACAATGCGAGGTCAGCATATACAGGAAATGTATAGCTTGATGTGTAGCCGTGTGTACAATCCTGAAGATCATGTTTTAGAGAGAAAACGTATCGTGTATCCTAACTGGATGCTCTTCTTCCAATTTTCTAGTTCACTTCGCTCGGTCTAGTCACAATGACCGCTTAACCTCCCGACTCAGAGTGCTATTTTATTCCCCCTTATATTATTTTGAATGGACCCCTTAAGGGGGATGCGCTAGGGTGGCCCGCGAAATTCAAATATTCTTACGTTTTTTTCAATTTGCAGGTCAGTATCAGGTTGTATGTATGTATGTTCATCTGTTCCCTCCTATCTTCCAAACCACTTATCACAATTTGACAAATGAGGTATCGTTAGAAGCGTCGTGATTGTCCGCTGGTTATAGGCTATGTGAAGTCACATTAAATTAAAAATGGCGCCCTCTAGAGGACATAAAGTGAGGAACTTAAAAAAAAAAATGGTTTAATCGTATCATATTGGGTATCAAATGAAAGGGCTTAATGAGCACATTTCAAAAATATATATATTATAACCCCAAAAGAATTAAAAAAAAAATCAAGTAATAAAAACTAAAACCCAACTACGAGTCACACGTAATCTGTTCGATTTATGCCCTAACACGTGTGACTCCGGATTTTTAATTTGTCTGTCTGTGGTGTCTTGTTTATACCTTTTAAGTCGTAGTTGGGTTTTAGTTTTTATTACTTGATTATTTTTATTCCCTCTCATCTATCCCATTGTGGACGTGTCGTTGAAAAGGTCGTTTATAAAATAAATATTTTTGGATCCAGGGATCCGTTTGCGCAGTATTAGTTGGTTCTGGATATGTGAAAAAAATCACGGCAGTAGTGACATAAAACGAAATTAGAAGGAAAACTAGCACAGTAACTACAAGTTAACGAGTAATAATCGACCAACTTACATTTGCAGTTACAAAAACATGTTCTCCGACACATTCCGTATGCGAGAACATGTTTTTACCCGACTACGGTGAAGAAAAAGGAGGGTTATGATTTTGACCGGTATGTATGTATGTTCATCTGTTCCCGTTGTATCTTCTAAACCACTCATCACAATTTGACAAATAAGGTATCGTTTGAAGCGTCTTGATTGTCCGCTGGTTGTACGCTCTGTGACGTCACATTAAATTAAAAATGGTGCCCTCTAGAGGAAATAAAGTCAGGAACTTAAAAAAAAATATTGTTTAATCGTACTATGTTGGGTATCAAATGAAAGGGCTTAATGAGCACATTTCAAAAATATATATACAGGGTGTTAGTGTAAACACCGTTATCCTTGAAACCGGTGGTTTGGTTTCATTTATAGAACGTAAAATCAATGGAAAAATACAACTTTTTTTTATAGAATATCTACATTTTTCCACAAGAATATTTCACCCTACACGCAAGGGCAACGACCAGCCGCGGCCGGCGGTTGGCGGGGGCGGGCGGGGCGCGCGAGACGTTACATGACCGGCCGTCAGCTGTTTCGCAGTCTCTCGAACGCGTATGCATGAGTATCGGGACAGTGACGGTATCCATGAGTATCGGGACAGTGACGGATATTTACTTTTTAAAATCTTTTAATGAAAATAAGGTTTTTTTTTGTTGTTACTGGGTCATTTATTTTTATATTTAAGTCAACTACCCATGGTTTGTTTACCCTTGCATACTGTATCATAACCCCAAAATAATTAAAAAAAAAAAAGTAATAAAAACTAAAACCCTTTTAAAAAATTAAAAATCCGGAGTCACACGTAATCTGTTCGATTTATGCCGCCCTAACACGTGTGACTCCGGATTTTTAATTTGTCTGTCTGTGGTGACTTATTTATACCTTTTCAGTCGTAGTTGGGTTTTAGTTTTTATTACTTAATTTTTTTTCAACTAAAATGTTTTGTGCAATTTTAAATTAGACGATCTCGACACAATGCTAGGCAGATGATCACTGGGTTTACTCTTTTGTGTCTGACAAAGGGAGGAAGATAGGTAGTCTTTAAAAATATGAATTCAATTTCCTTTAACCTCTGGATTTTTTATTTGAACTGCGTATTTGGTACCTACCTAACTTTTCTGCGATCTTCTAGTACTTATCGATAGTACGTAGGTAAGTGTAAGATGCTGTCTATAAGATGACGAAAGATATTTATGTGCCTAACACAGTCTAGGTACTAGATTTTTGTTATTTTTTAAAAAGACCAACCTATTAAAAAAAAAAACAAATACCTGTGGGTAAATACGACTACTAATACGTGGTACCTACTACAGTCAACCATGGTAGGTAACGTAGCAGTAAAGGTTGTTTTCGTAGTTCTAAGCGTTACCACCATCTACTATCATAGATCTACGGTTACGTCGACTGTTCACAGAAGCCTCGTATTCACTATACTATTAACGTCGCCAGACGTCTTGTCGCACGACCTTTTTCATCGTTCTCGATGTCGCTAGACATGCGACCGCGACGTCGGGAGACGTCGCGCGACATCTCTGCCTAGTGAATAGCGGCTGCTGACCGGCACAACTACGTGGGACCTGGGCACTATCTCACCTGAAGGTAACCGATGATGCGGCTGATGATAGTGCACGCTGTCCTAGAAGTAAATAGATAGGTAATCTATTTACATGAGGCTTGAAAACTACACAGGTTATAGCTATCGGGAGTTCCACTGCTTACCGGTACTTACGCACAATGAAAGTGTTAACGAAGCAGTTTGTGCGTAGTAATGGATATGGATCAAATCTACACCATAGCGGTGGTGTCTATCGGCTTGGCGGAATTAAGTTGTGAAATTCCAACGCACTCTCTGATAAAAATAAACTAGGACTACTTTTTATAAGAGTTGTTTGTGTGTGCTACTTTTGGGTTTGGAAAAACTCTTTTTTTTTTCTCAATGGTCTTAAGGTTGAAGAAGCAGCCTTGACCGAGCACAGGAATTACAGATGTTTTATATCAGCGAATAAAATGGATAGTGTGCATTTGCTTCGGGCATAGTATTTCACTAGCAGAAAAGGTACAGAACTTAAGTTCAGGGGGCCAAGTCTATTATTTTACAAACGTGTCAGTGGTCTCACAATGATCAGTTTTTGACAGATATGCCATATAAAATCTGTCAAAAACTCATCATTGTGAGACCACTGACACGTTTGTAAATTAGTAAACTTGGCCGCCTAGTTAGTTATCATGGTAATACAGGGTGTTAGGGTAAACACCGTTATCCTTGCAACCAGTGGTTGTGGTTTCATTTATCGAACGTAAAATCAATGGAAAATTACAACTTTTTTTTTCTTTTTTTTAAATCAACATTTTACCACAAGAGACGTAAGTTCGTTGCCCTATGTGCTAGGGCAATAAACTTGTGTCTCAACACGGGCGGGGATGCGGGATGTGACCTGACCGGCCGCGAGCGCAACCCCTCCCTCAGTCAGTCAGCTGTTTCGCTAGAGAGCACGGTGTCGGATAGAAACTTTTTAAAGTCTTTTTAATGAAAATGACGTTTTTTTTTTGTTGTGTTCGGTCATTTATTTATATTTAGGTCACCCATGGTTTGAATGACAAGAGTGTTTATCCTTACAGCCTGTATAATAGCGAGGTAAGTACCTATAACATTTACCTAGACTTTGCCCAACTAAATTGGGGTCGGTCGGCTTCCAGTCTAACCAGATGTATCTGAATATGTGGTGTGAATACGAGGTGCCAGTAGTTTACATGGAGCGATTGCTTAAGAGGAAATAGGGTCGGTCTTTACTCCATACAAAAATTCATAATTCGAGGTTCGGCTCACTCGTCTATTTCCTCCTCCAATATTGGACCATTTTGAAAGATATTAAATTGATTAAGAAGGATATTTACTGTGGCCCTATGGTTTTCTTTTTTAATTAATAGTTGTCAAATTTGTATAATAGACCTCTTATGACAAGGGATACCGGGACCATGGCAACAGGCAACTGAAGGAACACGGGTGGGTTTTAGTCAGTAAAAGTCTGACACGCCCTTCCGCTCCGCCCAGAGCGGCAGAAGTCATTGGATGATTTCCTAAACTAAAAAAGTTAAAAAAAAGCGTCTTATGACAGCGGTCTAAACAGGCAATATTGAGCATTTTGTGAGGGTTGTAGTGCTTCTACAGATAATGTATCATCGAAACGGAAAACATAGGGGCATACAACTACGTTGTTGATATTAATTTTACTGTTAAAAATCATTGCTCTAAGGTCATAAATCAGATAGAAAACAGGCGAGAGCGTTTGTATGGAGAGGGGACCGTCCCTTTTTCCTCTTAACTGACCTCCACAGCCCAGTTACTGGGTAACACGATATCCCTTGGTAGGACTGGTTGTCAAACTTGGGCTTCTGACTACCCGTAACGGCTGTTAAAGATGTACGAATGAGAGCCGGCTTTCCGAGGCACGGAGGTGTCTCAAGATATAATGGATGGTAAGCCATCCACGAACCGACCGCGGCAAGCGTAACTTAACCTTCGATTGGACTGTGCGTCTGTTATAGCCACAAGCCCACCTTGTTTTGTGGGACGAAATCTTCGATCAATAGTACGAAATGTATGAATTTCCTCCGGCCATCATACCGATTATCTTTATGTAGGTAACCTACAGCTTGGCAAAAAAGAGTATGATGCGGTGACAGATGAAACTAAATATTAACTTAGGTAATGCAGACCTATGATGTTGGCACTACTTTGCCGACAAGTGCTAGTAGGTTTTTGAGTCAGTACAAGCAGCGTTTTTACAAGTTCATGAAAGTGCCAAATGTCATGCTTTCATGAAATAGTCATTCAATACACTTTCATGAGCTTAGAGAGTTGTATTGCTGATTTTAATGTTTATAATTCTGTAAATCCATATTTGTTACGAGCGCTAATAATATTTAGATCAACATACAACCTGATACTGACCTGCAAATTGCAAAAAACGTAAGAAAAATTGAATTTCGCAGGCCACCCTAGCGCATCTCCCTTAAATTCTTTTACTCATTTCCCATTTGAAGTGACCTTTATGCGTTAGTGGCGCCCTCATTTTTTCCAAACTCTTTTTTGCCAAGCTGTACCTTCCTAATTCAGAAATCTTGCTTACTTTAGGCGCTTAAAAGCGCCCATAAACTGCCAGTTTTACCTTCAGATCAAACGGAGATCAGAAAAGTGTGGCTGTGTTTTCGAACAGATCGAACGCTAAGCTCGATCAATCGGTTAAGCAAGCTACGCGAATATGTTCTAATTTTACTGTACACCTTGCTGAAGTGCTTCACTGCACACCACCCCGTGCTTACCACGTTGCGTCACAACGGTTAGCATCGTCCAGCAGAGCGTCAATACTTAGGTATGCCGTCAATCCGTTATCGAATTCAATTGTAAGTACATTTCATTCAACAGAGTTGTTAGCTACAACAGACAGCTGACCAACGACATATTTGAACAGGACCTACCCTATCTAATTAGAAATTTTGAATAAATACTTTTGTCTGGTGCTGCTTTTCGGGTCGTAACGATATTAAGTTGACCAGCGTTTAGAATCCTTTTCAAAACAAACGAGTAATCTTATCTATCGTGACAAAAGGAAGCATACCTACAGGCAAGAGGACGCCATCATCGATGATAATGCGTTGAAACGAAAAATGTGTGGGCTGGACTGGATTCATAGATGTTAGACTGAACACGACGCTTGAGTAACCACCTACGTGCGAATCTGGATATGCATAGTTGATATGTATCTCTCGCAGATGGCTTGTCGAATCCACTGTTTACTGTTATACACTTAGATTATAAAAGTTTTACATAACCGCTACTACCACTAGCCGTTTTACAAAACAGCTCCGTTATGTAAAGCAGCTGAACGACGCCGACGTTTAACGATTTCCCATAACTACTGAACGTTAACGTCTAGCGTTCTAAAGCCATTTTTTTTTTGCGTGGGATGTCATGCTATGACTTCTGCCGCTCTGGGCGGAGCGGAAGGGCGTGTCAGACTTTTACTGACTAAAATCCACCCGTGTTCCTTCGGGTGTATCCCACTATTTCTATTGATAGAAATACTGGGCCTGATTCAGACTGAATGTCCCACTATTTCTATTGCTGTCGGCTGCGACTAAAAACGCTGCATCACCTCTTATGACGACTTATCTTAAACTACCGACAACGATAAGGGTTGATTTATTTTTTAAAGTAATACCAGACGGAATGATGCCAATGGAAACATGTGAGGAGTACAGTCACAAACAATCATCCATACATCTGCGTAGTGACGAAGTGGCTTTGCCTGATTTGTACTGTAGAATACGTGGTGGAGAATTATTAAAAAAAATGACAGATTATTAATTTATTCTCCATTTATTTTTTTTGAATACCGAGAAGTCGTGTTTTAATTTTAATCTTTTCATAAAAAGTGGTAAACTCTTCAAATAACATAACTGCGTTTTTTGTCGCAATAGAAATAATGGGATATAATTTGTAAAAAACGCTGGTCCCAATTTTTCTATTTTGTATTTCCATGGAAATACAAAATATGGGATACACCCTTTCCTTCAGTTGCCTGTTGCCAAGGTCCCGGTATCCCTTTCGGACTTTCTCGCAACCCTGGCAGGCGACGTTCTGATGCCTGGATTCTTATTGCGTATTTTATTGATTGGATGTAAAAACAGCAACAGCTTTCTAGCAATGCACTATTCTGTCAGCAACGCAGTTTCAGACGATAATAGAACTGTGTCCCAAAGGCGCCCCGCGAAACGCTTTTGACTACAGAGGCGCCTCCTTCAGCGTCTCATTTGACGCCCCTTTTGGATTGTCGCAACATATATCGATAAAGTTCAGAGGCTGAGAGGATTTAGGCGCCCCTCGCACCAAATAGCCATCCACAAGATGTCAAAGTTGCAAAAATTCGAGCACATAAGGATTTTTTAGAGTAGGGTGCAAAAATTGTCGAGGTCGCTTCGCTTGCTCTTGCAGTCTAGGTTCTTATTCAAAGCAATAGCTGCATTCATGACGTGTAGAGAAAGATGCACGCACCTCACTGAAAAAAGTGCTGAAGGTTCCTTCCTATACGACAAAAAAAAAACCTTTTGAAACTTGCATGATTTTCCAACAATGAAAAATAATTTTGACGCCATATATTCAGATCTCTCTCCATCCTAAATCGTTATCGTTATGGACTTTAGTTTCCGCACTTAGTCCTTAAAGGTGGACCATTGTGCTCCATCCTAAAATTAGCCAACAAAATTTAATAAAATATCGTTAAATTTATGCTGCTGCGCGATTAACGTTAACGCTTCATAATAATCACATGTACCGACGTACATAACAGCTTTCGTATGTTTTAAATATACCTAACTATCTAAGTAGGTACTCTGCAGTGTTGCTCAGCACCAGCACACCTTCGAATTGTACTAATATCACCAAACAGCACCCATGAGACATTCATCCTCAATAATTTATTAGGTATCACAGAAGCAAGGCACACTAACGACATAACTATTCACAAGGATAGTTACAATAGGTAATCACGAGTGTTCAATACTGCATAAATAAATGCTAAATATGTAACTAATTTAAAGCGTTCACTCTCATCTGTCATCTAAATGTGGCGGAAATATCTGAGAAACCGCAAAAATGTGTGTTTCAGGGATACGCGGGTCTTTTTCCTCGAAATATATTCAGAAGGCACGGTTGTGTAAAACTGCAAATCATGAGTAAGCAACAACAGAAATCAGAGATTAACTATGGGGTAACTCAAGGGAGTATTCTGGGACTTTCACTGTTTCTTTTATTAATTAATTATGTAATCCTCAGTCAAATTAGGTTCCTTAAGCACTTTAGTGTTTTCACTTACATTTCGAATGATTATTCTCGATGAAGTTCTTATAATATGTCTGTAGACTACCAGTCTGTGTTAGTTAACCTATGATGTACTTTGACGAGTTCCTTTTCAGGTTTTATTTATGAAGTAGGTGAGTTACATAAAATTAAAAAAGGAAAATAGGTCCATAGTCCAAGATCTGCAAAATCCTCATCACAGACTGTAGTTAGGGTAGAAGTTTAGAAAACGAAGAGTTCTCTCATGAAGAAGGAAGTTTTTGTATCTGGTCCGGTGATTTCCATTCCTTTTTGGTTAATAGTGTCTTGTCCTGATTGTTCTGAACGTTTTCCTTTACATTGTGACTTTTGGCTGTGCATTTTATTAAAGGTGCCCACTTCTTTCGCTTCCTCCATTTTTTTACCCCTATGCAGCCATAACAAATGTGAAAAAAATTGCGAGCGTCAAAAGTTAATACCTTCACACAGCCGTTGAAATAACACATCAAGGTTTTATAAATAAAATATTTGCGTACGCGTGCGCGTGCGTATCTGCTGTTTGATTAGAACTGGATGGTGACTGTGAAGAAGTTATACCAACCTCTATTTTTTTTTTCATCACAGGACTCTTCTGAACTCATTTTAGATTTTACTTTAGTATCTATTGAAAACGGCTGAATTTAACAAGCGGTTTAGTTAGAACTATACAAGTGCGAGCCAAACACAAAAATTTCGTGATAACCTAGTATTATTCATATTTACTAGTAATATTGCAAGGGAGATACCTATCCTAGTTTAGTAATCCAAGCATGACACGTCAGGCATGAATCACTGACAACTACTGAAACTCATCCACCGGCTGATAGACCAGAATAGAGAGAGGTGCTATGGGGAAGAGAAGATATAGTATACGTACATTTGGCATCGGTAATTGTGCGGTTTTATCAATACAAGACCTGAAGATGTAAAAAGACATTACGATATGGTTGGCGGGAGGTGGCGGCAGACCAGCAGACAAACTATAAAGATATGATGGTAATTGCGGTTTATGAGTACTGGCGAGTGTAACATACGCTGGCCCCAGGCGGCTGTGAGCGTCTCTGATGATCAATAGGCTAATTCACGTAGTTTCAGGACGCGCCGATCAAGTTGCGGTGGCGTTGCAGACGTTGCAGTTAAGTTCAAGTAAATCGTATGCTTGTAATCTTCTTCACGTAGCAGTAGAATGTGCTCTTATTCCGCACGCGTGATGCGAACTAGAGCGTATCTGCCAGCGGTAGAAAATACGAAAAGCGTTATTTTGATCGAAACTTAACTGAACTTCTTTAGTTACGTTAAATTAGCCAACAGGTCGTGAATAAGCTACGGTTTCCTAGAAGAGCGGTGGCTACCACATAACGGCCGCAGGCTGTTATGAAAATCTTTGGGCAGCGGGGTTTGACTAACGGTGTTAAAACCGCTCTCTAGGAAAACACACCAACTTACTTTCATAAGTAACGTTCCAGTGACGTAATTTTCTGGTAAACTCGGGCTGCTATGTGGCGGCTACCGCTCTGGCAACCGGCGTACCGCGTACATAGTTTTTTTTTTGTATGAACTAAAAAACCTACTTTATACGCAAATGGCTATGGATAAGGTGCACCCCTCTAGTTAATATCTTATTTTCTACCCTTTATCCATACACTCCAGGGTAAGCCCAGGTTCGCACGGACTTAAAAATATCGCTGCGGTAATTTATCGCGCACTGGATTTTCAATTCTCGTTGTAAAGCCGAACATTGAGAATCAAACAAAGTGCAACCTACCACGACGAAAAAACACAATTTGATTTTCAACTGAGAGTTGAAAATCGATGAAAATCCAGTGCGCGAAAAAGAAATCGCCACGGAAAAAATCACCCGTGCGTACTTGGGCTAACTGAAGGCGGTTAGGCAAAGCCAATATACACGTACGAGCTTCCGCCGCTTAGACATAGATTTTGACAGGGATGTTGCGGAAATCCGCATCCGCAACCGCGGAGCTTCCGCATGGATTTGGACATCAGCATCCGCAATAATTAATGCGGATGTAGCACAGGTCGCGACAAGATAATGGGCGGGGTGGCGTGGTTAACCTGAGTAACCTATGCTTAGCGAGTTCTATTTTTCTCGTAGCCTGAACTATGTATGAAACTTGATTTTAAGTATAGGTTCAGTACCTACGGCATAAAACGGGAGGACCCACGTAAGTGGTAACAAAACCAATATAGGGTCCACCCTAATAACACACACTTTCAAATTCAATCACAATCCGAGATATTTGAAGGACATTGCTAATCCACTGCTTCATAGGATTGAAAAACTTGTCTGCTCAACAACGTAGAGTGCGCGCCACGACTGCCCGCGGAAAATTGTGGAACTAAAATTATTTTGCAATGTGATGCAACGACATATACACTAGCGCCACGTCAATCCGAAACCTATTGCGATTAAATTGTCATTTTATGTGTGTTACGCAATTACCCTACTGGCCTCATAAATAAACTCCGTATTGTGCACACGGCTACACATCAAGCTATACATTTCCAGTTTATGCTGATCTGCCATCGTATAGGATTTCTGTACAATGCGAGGTCAGCTTATACTGGTAATGTATAGCTTGATGTATAGCCGTGTGTACTACCCTGGGCCAGCTCATGGTCAAAATGTTATTGATGTGCGGCATACTGTACAGTTAAAAATCCGTCAGGGTATGTAGGGCCCGTCGAGTTTTTGTTCAACAAATATTAATTCTTTGGAGTAAACAAACTCTGATTAAGTTAAAAGACCAAAAAACACAAATCTCAGATGACAGTGTCGACTGCGTGCTGAACCAAAAAGGCGAAATATGTAAGTAACCAATTATATGTTGGTATGTAGTGGTACTAAACAATAAAGCTACTATGAATAATCCACCAACGTTAATCAAAACCTTACCTTCCTTTTATTTTACTTTGCAGTTACACATAGCGACTTTTTGCAACGTTTAGCCACTAGATTTTTACCTTGCTTGCTTCACCGCTGGTGTCGCCAGTTTTGCCAGTGTGATCCCCAAAATCCGATCCACCGCTAATTAAGGGACCAATAAGTAGTGGATCAGTTTTAGGGGCTAACCACCCTAATTGCGTACTGCACGATCGGTCAGAATTGGAATCGGTTTGAAACAAATATCTAATCCAAAGCTTCATAAGTTCGAAAAAAAATCTGTGCAACAACGTAACTTATGAAGCAATGGATTAGACATTTGTTTCGAACCGATCCCAATTCTGACTGATCGTGTATTACGCAATTAGGGTGCCGATCGGAATAAAATAGTGTCGCGAATAGATCCTGTTTATATTGCTACAAAAAGTCACAGTGTGTACCCAACAGCTTATAGATGAGTTTCTACCTACTTACAATTTTTTTTTCTTATATACTAATATATTTATTTTCTCGTTCCTATACCTACTACTAGAGGTACTACTTCATATCTAAAAACATAAGCCCAAATTAATAACTGTTGTAAAGAACGTTATCACATATAACGTTAACAAATAACCGATGTGTTATACAGCTATCGTTCCTTCCGTGACAAGTTTGACGAAGCCTCGTAGTACTTCAGTACCTAATATAATCTATTGTGTCCATAGTTCTACTGACCAAGAAGGCGTAGACGTGTATTCGGTAATTTACGCTTGGTGTACGCCTGCCTACTCCTTTTTTACCTACAAAGGTACAAAATTGCGAAACCGTCGACGAAGTCCTTAGATCATTCAAGTCATGAGTTCATGACATGACGAAGCGTGCAGGCAGCAAGTCGAGCGAAACATTGCTGCTCTGTCGACAAAGTTTCAGCCTAAGCATCCATTTCTGTATGAATGGTTAAACTAAAATCGTTAAGGGATGGCTGGTTGCCTAACTTTTCACTTATTCTTCTTGTGTTTTAATATCTACTTACATACATAAAATTATACTATAGTGTAGCTATCAGCCGAATGAAATAATTAACATCTTTATCATAATTCATCATAGTTATTGTTATAAACCTACCCCAGGGCCGGGGTAAGTTCGTCATCATCTGTCGAGCCTTTTCCCTAACTATGTTGGGGTCGGCTTCCAGTCTAACCGGATGCAGCTGATAGCAGTATTTTACATGGAGCGACTGCCTATCTGACCTGCACAACCCATTAACTGGGTAATACCTACGATACCCCTTGGTAAGAATGGTTGTCAGCCTTTCGAGCTTCTGACGACCCGTAACGTCTGTCAAAGATCCAGAAATGACAGTTTGACTACTTAAATACGAGGCATGCCTTTTAAGTTCTGTCGTTTCCATATTTCCCGGCATTTTTTAATTTGGAACTGTTCTATATTCGAATGTGTTTAAATTTGGAATCTCAAAACAGTTGATAGTATTAGGATTAATGCTATTGTTTAGTCAAAGCGTCGATTAGAATCTGTCGGGTTACGTATACACGGCTACACATCAAGCTATACATTTCCAGTATAAGCTGACCTCGCATTGCACGGAAATCCTATATACAATGCGATATCAGCGTAAACTGGAAATGTATAGCTTGATGTGTAGCCGTGTGTACGAAAATGAATCTTTCTAAGGAAAATGTTCGTGCAATAATTTTCTACAACTTTAGAAGAGGCCTGACACGGCTTCAGTGTTTTGAAGAGCTAACATCTGTGTTCTGTGATGAAGCCCCATGTCTACGGACTGTCGAACGCTGGTATTTGGAATTCCAGCGTGGACATACTAGTGTTAGTGACAAATCTCGCGAAGGACGCCCAAAATCGGCCTTCACTGAAGATAACATCATTGCTGTGAGACAACTAATTCTCGAAGATCGTCATGTGACGTATCGGGAGATAGAGGCTTTATTAGGCATCTCAGGGACAACCATTCAGAAGATCTTGCATGAAGCGCTTGGTGTGAGAAAGCTAGTTTGCCGTTGAATACCTCATCTGCTTTCCGATGATCACAAGGCGGCCCGCGTCAGATAGTGTAAGAAAACTCTGCAAAGGTTCAACCGAGGACAGTCAAATCACGTCTACGATATCATCAGTGGTGACGAATCATGGATCTATGCCTACGATCCTGATTCCAAACAACAATCTACAATCTGGGTCTTTCAAGACGAGCCAAAGCCGACTAAAGTTATTCGTTCTCGAAGCACTTCAAAGATGGTGGCCACGTTCGTTGGAAAAACCGGCCATGTTGCGACTGTTGCACTTGAAGATCGTAGAACGGTTAACGCAGAGTGGTATACCACCGTTTGTTTACCACAAGTCATCGCCGATCTTCGAAATTCTAACTCAAAGCGACGCATCATCCTGCACCACGACAACGCATGCTCACACAGCGCTCGTCAAACGATTGAGTATTTGAAGCAGGAAAAAGTAGAAATTCTTGACCATCATCCATACAGTCCTGACCTAAGCCTTAACGATTTCTTTACATTTCCTAAAATTAAGAAAAGTCTTCGTGGTCAAAGGTTCCAGTCTGGGGAAGAAGCAGTCAACGCTTTCAAGTCAGCCATTTTGAACACCCCCACTTTAGAGTGGAATAAATGTTATAATAACTGGTTTGAGCGAATGGAAAAGTGTATTAAGCTACGTGGTGAATACTTTGAAAAACAATAAAAAGTACTATAAGGTTCTAGTTGTGTTTTTTTTCTTCAAACGACAAAACTTAAAGGCATGTACAGTAATCAAGTAAGCAGTATGAGAAGGAATGCGTAATAACCCAGTATTTCTTAAGCCTCATATCTTCCATAAGCCTCAAAAAACCCAAATAACCCGATTCCGATTCTAAAGTTAGAACGTTCACAACAAAATTATTTACTTTTTATTAAAATATTGAGTCTTATATTCTTGTATTCCTTTGAATTAACAATAAAGATACGTGATCTTTATTGTTTATGCCTCTTATTGGACCTCAAATGCTTTTGCCACAGTTTTAACGATTCTTAAAAAAAAAAAAAACTAAGCGACCACCTATTCCTATAATATCATTACATTTGTGTTTAACCTGCACCCTAATTGCGTAATACACGATCAATCAGAATTGTTTCAATATAAAGTACTTAAAAAAAAGTTTAAAAATATCCAACCAATCCGGGCTATTTAAACGCCCTCCATTTGGCGCGCTTGGTGTGGTGACGTCACAGACCGTGAAAACAAACAAGCAACTGTCAAGTCAACGTCAAACACTCCTTTTTGTTGTATGAGCGTTTGACATTGACTTGACACTTGTTGATTGACTTGACATTGACATTTTGATTGTTATCCCGGATTGTTACGTCACATCCGCTCTTAGCTTTTCAAGTATTTGAATTACCCACGGTTTTTTGGGACTTTTTAAAAATTAATTTCTCGCTCAAAAATAAATTTTATTCAAAAATATTTATGGAGGCATAATTCTGAAGTAATATAGTTTATAAAAAAAATATTTGACTCATATTTGAGTCACATGCATATTCCCAATTGCCTTATAAGTTCGTAAGTTACGTTGTTGAGCAGATTTTTTTCGAACTTATGAAGCAATGGATTAGACATTTGTTTCAAACCGATTCCAATTCTGACCGATAATGCATTACGCTGTTCCGCGAAAAGTTAGTCAACCACCCTAAAACGCAATTTCTCTCTGATCTGAGGCCATAGACAAAATCCTCCATACAATTTGATCTTTCCGTTGGCGTTAATGCTTACAGAAAAGGGATTTTGTCTAGGCCCCATAAACACTGACTTGGATTTGAAAAATAACAATGTTCTAGAGTCCATGAGTCTTAATCAAACTTTTTTGTTACCTACTAAACAAGGTGGCTGTGATACTGATAAATCAAAAACATGTCACCACTACTAAACGGCGCGCGGCTGCGATGCCGTGCTTTGCACAAATATGGGGGGTACCAAGATGCATTCTCGAGTGTGAAAAGAATACCTACCCAAAACTCGTACTGCTGAAGAGTTTTGGGCAATTAAGTCTTATACAACCAGACCAGAGTCCCTAGACAAAGTGACATTCTATCAGCGATAACGATGATGGAAAGGGCAAAAATGTATAGGACTGACATAAGCTATCGAAAAGCTTAATGTCAATCCTGTTGAAAGTCCTTGTAGAAATACGAAACGCTTTCGAAGCGATTGTCACTTGTCTAGGCCCTCAGGTCTCCCCTACGAAGGGGATGACGTGGAAGAGTGAACTAGCGAAGCCAGTGGATTTGGTTTGGGTGCTTGTCCCATGAAGCGGATAAATGCAGAGCTAGGAAAACAATAACCAATATAATTCCAGGTTAAGGTTTGCATTTCTCCTCTCCGCTCCATTGAACAGGCTACCAGAACTTCGAACCTAACCTAGCCTCGAATTTATGGTAACAGACAGGCGGATTTAGCCTTAGCAGGTTTTAGGATGCAGAAAAAAAACTTAATTACTACACTTTGAAAGATTGCCTATTCTTTTGTTTTTGGCAAACCATCATGGATATGGTTGGTTCCAGTTAGTATGATTTTGGTAAAAAAATGTTGACGAATAGTTTGTAGAGGAGTAACTTTAAGATCAGAATTACTAGTACCTAGCTACTTAAATTAATAGTCCTACTTAGATTGACGCCGCTGCCGCCGAGCTCCGTAGTTTTTAGCTACAAAAATAAAGCATGCCACTGCTACGCGAGATAAGTTCCTAATGGTGATTTCTTTTACACCAAAAAAATTTAGTGGAGTAGCAATCACTTGAACGAACACATATCAAGCATCGGTCATTCCGGTTTTTCCTACGTTCAATTATGAATATACCTAAAAACTAGTAAGAAAATTAAACAAAGTAGGATTTTTGAACGAGTGCTTATTGCTATTTGGTGAATAAACCGTTAAAAAATATCAGCGCGAATTAATAAGTATAAATGCACTTCGGCTGTATGAAACGTAATATTATAATATCTGTGATGTAAGGTAAGAAGTAACTTACTCAAGGCACAGATAATATAATATTACGCTCAAGGAAAAAGCATGCTCATTGCAGTCATTGCTCACGCGCAGGATTGTTTGTAATATCATGTTGTTTTTTTACAATGCACTTTGTATGATAAATTGATAACAAATAAGAACACTTTCAGACCCTCGTTTAAAAATTTCCTTTTATGCTTCCTAAAATATGTAAGTAGATATTGACGTCCAATGACGAGTTCGTTCTATTATAAACAACACGACAGATATGGATTTCCATACAAACATTGCCGGCTTGGCGTTCGCATGTATTCGACCAATACCGCAATTTCGATTTATCTCGAAGGTTGTAAAAATAATGTTCGAATTTCCAAGCATGTTTGAGATTTTTTTTACATAGGTACCTAGTATTATTTGGCGACGCCCGAGGTCCTCCCAGTCCCCACAAGTCCCATTGCTCGCCCGAGGTTGAATCTTTTGAATTTTAAGTCTACTTTATGATTAAAAGATAAATCTATCGACCATACTTGCATTTCAGGTTTGCAAATAGTTATTTTCTAGGTTCCTACGTCACAACGTTAAAACGCTCGGCAACCATGGTTGCCCCAAAATTGTATCATCCATTCTTAGTTCGGGTCTCGAATTAATCTTATGTCCGTTACGCCCCTTTGCCACGGCAACATCCCGTTTTTTGCAGGTACGGTTTCTTACAGGATCCCGTTTAGTAGTGAACGTGTTTCAATACTAGCAGTTACACGAGTATCCCGTTTACAGTAAATATCCTGCAAAAAAACCTGGTTCCAACCAAACTGGATCCAGTAGTCCAGTAAAAACTGAAAAACAGACACGTATAGTTTAATGGAAGTGCTTCCACTTCCTGCATACCGTTTTGGACTAATCTAATAACCGCTCGTTACTCTACCGCAAAAAACAGGATGCAAACTACTGTGTCAACACACCAATGATGTTTGCGGGATCCAGTAAAAAACCGTTCCTGCAGAACTGAACGGCAGTGGGAAAAGGGCCGTAAGTGATACGGAGTAGGAAACGCCCGTAAGTTCAGCCGTAACTACGGACTTCGTGCTAAAGCAATAGGCCCCCAGATCCGTCATATTTTTACGGCTGTGTTAATGTGAGCTAGATCAGTCATATTTTTACGTCTAAGTTCATGTTAGCTAACGTGGGCACAGCGTGCAGCAAAGATTAGAGCTGTGTTAGAATCTCCGTTTTACTAGCAACGTTGACTTGGAAAAGATTTATCTAGCAAAAATCCAAAATATTAACCGCTGTTTGTCAAAGGCATGTGGCATGACCTGTATCCCTGGAACAATGATAGTACTCAGCACTAGTTCTCTGCAGTACCTAGGAACATGAAGAAATAAACTATCAAAGCTCCGTGACGAGAGTAGACTCACAGAATGTTAACTTCATACGAATCTGTATTGTTACTTTAACCTCATCCTTGCATAGTCATGGGAGATATCCAGAACTGCTCACAATTTTGCAGCAATCTATGTGGGGGTTCATTTTATATTCAGTAATCTTACTTTTCCGGATGACACGAAGGTGCGGCGTGCTTTTTATATCCACATTGCTGGTCTTTGGTAGGTACCTAGTTTGATCATGTAAGCCTGTTGCGACGAATATCGATCGGCGTCACCGTTTTATAGCGCTATTTTTGAAATATTTTTCCGGTACGCTGCTGGTGAGTGATCAAGGTTCATATTATGGTCACGCGATGACTAGTGCTTATTTACTTACATAGGTACTTCATATGCATCTCGTTCATTCATTACTGATTTCAGGAAGAGTGGCTCTCAGAGCTGTCTGTATCTTCTGCACGGTAGCTCAGTGTGAAAAGTAGAAGTTTGAGCCTACGTTAGTTTGATCTCTGAGTTCTGTTGCTCTAATACTTATAGCTTCGGGATGGACAGTGATTTGTGTATTTAAAGTACCTATAATACCTACGTCACGTCGAGTAGTCTAACAAGAAGCCAGGAGTTCAGACACAAGTTGAAGAAAGAAAAACGTAAGTGGTTGATTCGTTGATCGTAATAATAATAGAGGTTTTTTTTTAAATTAAAATGCCATTATGGAATCTTTTTCCTTGTGTAACACACTAATCAGCCAGCATAACCTAGGGCCTTAGGGCGTTAATTCTCTTACTTATAAAACGTTCAATCAAGTCGCAATCTGTCAAACTTGTCAAAAATGTTGGTAAATTGACAGATTGCGAATGCGATGCGAATGTGAACGTTCTAGGGAATTGCCCCCGCTGATCAAAACCGCCCATACCGCCAACTTTGATAACTTATTTTCGGGTAGTTAGAAATTGCATCATAAGCGTAGTGTTTGATATCAGAGTACCTACCCTACCTACTTAATTCTTTAAAATTCGCCTTTTTTTAATTTATTTTACAAGTAGATTCCTTTAGCGATGAGGTTTTCTATTAGCGTCTTTATCGTCACAAAAAAGGCAAACGTCGCAAACGCGTATGTAACTACGATTTCTTTGTATATTGTTAGGTCCATCAGGGTCAGGTATCAGGGGATCTAGTTTATACCCAAGTCTTCAACCCTGAAAAATTATACCGAAAAAAAAAAAAAATATTTTTGGAAAAAAATGCCCATCTTTGACTAGCTGTATCTTCGCCTAGAGTGCTTGGGTTGGGCTCAGAAAGTGGGAAATTTAGTTTGCTTCACAAAAATAGAAGAGAAGAATATTACAAAAGTGCCAGAATTTCAAATTCTGGCACTTTTTCAGGGTTGAAGGTTGAGAACTTGGGTATAAACTACTGTCAGTGGACCTTACAATATAAAAATACCGTAGTTACATGCGCGTTTGCGATGTTCGATTTTGTTATTGACAAGAGGGTTACTTAAATGTGAAAGTCATTTATATAAAATTATTTAGTATGTATCGTACCTACGTCTAATCTATCTTTTATTACCTTTTCTATCGTATCAGTCGGTTTGGAACATTATTCTTTGTTTCATCCTGTTTTTGTTGATGTTGTATTACCTAGGTCTGTCTTATCGAATAATAAATTGATGTTCAATTCTATTATAAGTTTAATAGAACGTTTTTTTTACACTATCTGCTGCAGGTTATTAGGAACGATATTTATTTTTGATAGAAGGGTTATAGTATACAGCTTTCATTAGCCTTCTGGAGTTTAGTGTATGATGCGCAGAAGCGAAGTTTGAAGGCAGCCAAGTCGAAGCTCGCCGAAAAAGTTCAGAATAATCCTTTTTAGCTAGTTTTCATACTATGCCCGTATTGTTACTATTAATTATTATGAGGAAGAGGGTTGTAAAGTTCACTCATCCCCTATAGAAAAGCAACTGCCCGACCTTTGATGTCGGGAAGTTATATACATATTTATGTCGATCGCGCGGTAAATTCTGTTTGCGCGATGCAGGAGTTGTATGACGTCTTTGAAGCGTGGTTTGCATAGGGCGAGTTAGATGCCGCCACACGCCCTTAGATGTTAATCTTTTCTAAATATGTACAGTTCATGGAGACAGAAATAATAAAAGATGTTACCAAAATAAAAATCCTTAGCACAGCTTACGTATCAGTAGAATTGCATTCATTTCCGAACGGATCATACGACACAAATTTAACCGTAAAGTAAGCAATTGCATAAAAATAAAATAAAAAAACAACCCTTGCAAAATCTGTCAATTTTTTTCCGCAAAACGTTTCAGTGGCATTTTTTTTGTTGCAAAAATTTAAGTACGTAACAAATATAGAAAAATCTTAGTCATTATTGATAATACTTACCCAGAATTCAGCTGCGTAGTAAAAGCAGTGGCGTAACTATAGGGAGTAAGAAGGATTGGCAAAATTCCAAGAATGACTTAGAATTAGGGTAGGCGTAAAAGAGCGAGTAGGTAAAACGGGCTGGTAGCCGCAACTCCACGTCAAAGCGTTCAATTTTGCGTACGGAAAAGAGCAAGTAGCAGAAACTTAATTTCTTCATTCAGTACATCATTGTCAAATCCTTTCACAAACTGAACACAGGCTTCACTAATTCTGATCCTAATTGAGGTATGTACAGTCACGGACTTTAATTGATGAGCCACCTTCAAACTTTTCAATTTTGCAGTTTCATACATTCACGAAATGACACGATTACACACGAACTCAAATCACAAGCTCGTAAACAACATGACAAATAAATTACTTTTAATCGGAAATAGTCATATCCATAGAGGTTGACTAAAAGTTCTACAATAAATACAATGTTGCATTAAGTTTATCAAATCTATTTGATACCTACCTCCTTTGAATCATAGCTCATTAACTCGATAATTCTGAAAACCTAACTGAAGACAGTGACAGTTGAAATATCGATGTCAGAGACGTTACTTTCGAACTTGTCGAAATGACTATTAATATTTCTCCGTACGCTATCGTTACTATCGCAACAGTAACCTAGCAACGATTGTTTATCGTTGCTTGGTTACTGTTGCTAGAGCTGCAATTGGTTGACTTTGGGTAGTCACTCTGCTGTCAAGTTTGTAGTTCTGGCTCTCAGGTTAGCCAATCGGTAAAGATATGAAATATAATTTTCTTCTTCTAATACGAAGACATATGACTTTGCGTGTCGGGAACCGAATAAACCCGATTTGCATTACACGGCTAAAATACGAATAGTGCCAGGTGGCTCATCAATTAAAGTCCGTGACTGTACACTCTCGACAATCTAAGAAGCCCGTTTTGACGTTTCGTTCTCGTACATGTAATAAAACATTATGCCTTGAGTTTAAAAAAATGTTAAAAAAGTCGTCGATTACAAACTCTCTAAGTATGATTAATCGATATGTCTCGAGAATCACTTTATAAGAAGCCAATTTTTTTTTTCAGCGCTACACTAATTATTTTTATAGCTGTCAAAACGGACTTCTTAGATTGTCGCAGCTCTCACAAATAACAAAATAGAGACGAATCTAAAATTTAACTTTTTACATCGGCATGTTTTTGTCGATATTTCATAGTTACGCATAGAGAAAAGCTCTACCATAACAGTAAAGAATATCACTTATAAAATATAAAACATTAGCTACTAACCAGTTGAGAGCATAAAATTTCTATTTGGTAAGTCCTAAGAGGCGGTCTCATCAGTATCAGTACAAAAAATATTTTTCTATTCCAGTGGGCGCTAACTTATTTGCAATCTATTTTGTTTTAATGCAAGGTCGTAGTAAGTTCAGGGTTGGCAATATGATTTTTTTACAGTCATAGACAATAATTGTTTTGATGAAGATGTAGCATAATATTGCCTAGTTATTTTTGTAGCATTCCATTCTCTCTTCTTTGGGTTTAAACACAGACATGTTCTTGTCCATTTATTTAGAATAAATATCATAACAAAACTTACTTCTAACTCTGTCTTTAACTTAAAGAAATATATTTTCATCTAAATATAGTGAGATCAAAGTTTCTGGAATATTTTCAATGAAATGTGTCCATAGAAAATATTACCAGTTGGCTTGTGTCATAATTTGAATGTTACGTATAGCTACCTGAACGCAATGAACGCATCTCCGAGCTCGCCGCCTACGATGTGTACTCCTCCCTCGGGAATGGAAAGGCCCCGAAAGAAATTCCTAATGTCCAGGGCATTTGCAGACCATGGTAGGTTCTGTAGTCTAATGATGACACTCATTGTGGTGGTTCACGGTGCTCGTACCTATAAAAACGAAAACAGCCTGTCCATTTTTCGATTTGCATAAATGTTGAATATAAATAACATGAGGTTGCCTCCCACAGCTTGAATAACTGTTAAATCAATTGTTTTAAAGTAGGTACTTCTGCCGGTTTAACTACTTGAATGTTGCAAATGTAGTATTTCAAGCCCTGATAACACTGGTGTCAGAGATAACAACATTTTATGAGATTTGTATGGTGTTTTGTTCAGTACTATTTAAAGATTACGTAATACCTTTTTATTACGAATAAAATATATCAAGTTGAGCCTATAATACAGTCTTACCAATGGTACCTATGGTCTTACCAATAGTACAAAGTTTGTTTATTTTAGTAATACTTATTTGTTTTTATCATTGTTTTAAAAACATTTTATTATGCCTAAAACCAATTCCATTGGACAAAACAAAATCCAATATGCACAAAGTAAAAAGAGGTTAGTTCGACAATGATTCTTATAAATTTAATAAAGGACAGGTTCATTGGCCCTCTAAGCCAATTTTACTGTAGGAAATTGGTTGACTACAGTAAGCAAGAAAAAAAGAGTGCAAAACAGATGAGAATAAAACTTATCGGTAAAGTAATGACGCCATCACGCAGCGATTTTTAGATCGCTCACAATCACAAATTCACATCACACTTACCTATAGAACGCTAAAACCTTATTTACCGCGTTTAATTAAGAGACATCTCTTAGCACAATTCCTTCACAAATATGATACGCAGTGTATTAATCATTCCAAATAAATCTAAATCCAGTGGAATTCACACGAAAAGAGCAAGCAAATTACGACCACGACCAACCAAAATGGAGGACGGTCGAAGCGTTTTTTCTGATGACAGAACACAGATCAAGAAGAGTGACAGAAGAGGGACCGAGCGAGCGGGCCCGAGCGAGTCGGTCGACCACAGACTAAGTAGCGACAGACAGGAAACGGAAATGAAATAAGGATTGCCATGTTGATTTTTTTTTGTAAACTGTGCTTTTAGTAACTTTTTTATTGTTTGTCGGCGATAAATGTAGTTATCGTGTTACGCCGACCCCAACGGACAAGGGCGAGAGAAATAGCGTGAGGTGGGTTAGTGAGTATTTGTTTCAAAAATCACCCGAAACATTGGTAGCTTTTTGGAAATGGCGCAGGTGGGATCCAGGTCTGATGCAAAAAATATGACCGCAGGCTGAATTGAATGAGCCACCGCACGCAGTGCTGTAATGCTCGAAAACAAAGTCAAAGGATTTTGTTTAAGAGTTTAGGGACGTAGGCAGAGTTATTTTCTCAGAGCAAAAACAATGAAGGGTAGTCTCGACTCTCGAGGAACGCGTTTTAGAATCAGCAACGTCGAGTCGTCGCGAACTTCGCGAAGATTTCACGATTACCTTGATTTTTATAACCGGGTATGTACTTGTACCGTGTTTTTTGGTTTATTGCAGCTATCGATTCTTTTCAGTCCATTGAGAAAAACGACACTGGGATGGAAAGATCGAGTAGGGCTTATAGGTAACAGAATATACACTAAAAGAAACCTTATTTTATTTTTAACCGACTTCAAAAAGGAAGAGGTTCTCAATTCAAAAGTGTTATTAAAAAAAAATACTTATACTGTTTTTCATAATTGAACATACAGAAGGACGGTTTCGTCTAGATGATCTCTTGGACTTTGCTAGCATAGTGGTCTAATCCACTATCTAATCTTACTAGAATACTAGAGTGCGCACCATGAAAGAAGGGCAGCGGAAAATTGTGGAACTACATTTTTCAAAATCCAATTTGATGCAATGACATAGACACTAGCGCTGCGTCAAAAGGACTTAAGTCCGTGGTGGCGCGGAATTTACATAGATTCTGGGCTTACTGTGCATATGCAGGACCTTGTTTTTTGTAATATGGCAATTCTTTTGTAAGAATTGAATGAACAATTGAATTGAACGAATGAGTTGGTATAATTTCAGACATTTCAGAATTCAGATCTGCGCTTGTCACGATATTGTTAATAATTTGCAGAAAAAATCTACAAATAGTCTTGTTTTAAAAAGAAATAAGAAACCAACGTTTCTCAGATCTAAAACGTAAGTATGGCTATAAGGTTTCTAGTAGGGTGGGGTAATTTAAATCCACATTGAATTCCTACCACGCTGTCAAAAATGGTCTAGTAAATAATCTGTTATTTTTTATTAATCCCCCTATTTACTAATAAATTGTACAAAAATAGTCATAGCTTGTCCTGTTTACACAAAAGCTGTCGTTTACACAGTGATAAAATAATTGTCAAGTTTGACTTGTGGTTTATTCATTGTAAGGATTCCCTAATTATTGTAATCAATAAGAATTTATTGAAATGCTCTTGGTAGGAACACCAGATAACAAATTCTGACACTATCGGCATAAATTCAAACTCAAACCATTGTTTAAATAGCTGTTTAGATCAAAATTACCTACATAGCAAATTGCATTGCTGGAGTAAAACATCAAACATGGAGCTAAAAAAAAAATTAGAAATATTTTTCCCGCTTTTTTGAAGTCATTGACACTATTTCTGGTATCTTGACCTTTACCAATTGGGGTCAACATCCTTAGTTTCTTAGAATTTATGACCATGGACATAATTTGTACATAAAAATATTTATTCACAAGTTATTCAATAATTTATTATTATTTTCAGGTACAGAAGGCAGACTAATTAGTTTCTAAAACCAAATAATAGTTTTAAAAATAAAAATATTTGTAGTTTATAAAATGTTGTTATAAAAGTAATTGCTCAATATTATAAATATAAGTTAGTGTTATATTTATTGAAAACGGTGTGTTATAAGTGTAATAAATGTGTGAACGATATCCGGGATATTTGTTCGGTGGGACTCCTGTCAGTAGTTGGGACAGGAGTTTCAATTCACTGGAAAATGTAAGTAGTTTGATATTCATAAAACATCTATTTTTTGTCATTTATACATCACTTGCTGCATCCCACGGTTTCACTCGCATAAGTCTGTATCCCGTGGGAATATTGGGATAAAAAGTACCTTAAGTCCTAATTCAGGTCATGATCTGCCCATGTGCCAAATTAGTTTCAGCGTTAAAGCATAATATAAAAACTCACTTTCGCATTTATAATATTACTGGCTCCTCCCCGCGGTTATACTCACCGAAGTCTCGATCCTGTGAGAATATCGGGATAAAATGTACCCTATGTCCTAGTCCAGGTCTACTCATGACCTCGGTTAGGACATAGGCTAATAATTTGGATGATAATTCATCGAAATTGTTAGCCCGTTGAAGCGTAATAAACAAACTAACTTTTGCATTTATAATATTAGTTAGGAATTAGGATTGTTACTGGTCATTTTTTAAAGTACATACAACATGTAACTTTCAATTTATTATTGTTTGATTCTGTGTTATGTTGCACTGTACACTGTTTTAAAAACTGGGAAGATTTGAAGTAACCATTATTGGTGTGTAGAATATAGTAAGATAATATATTTATTTGCAAAGAATGTAGGTACAAAATCAGTTGTTCCAGTCATGTGCATGCTTATTTACATAGTACATTAAATAAATTTCAAAATTAAACTAAATTGATAAAAGGTTGGTAGAATAATAGACAAGGTATTTAAGTTCTTTTTTTGTTAATACACAGTATAATTATGAGTAGAGACTAATTGAGACTTATTTTTTTAAATATTGCTTTGTTTTTGAAGAAGTTTCTAAACATAGAAATTAAAAAAATAACTGCTTTTTTAATTCACCTTATACAATTGCAAATAAGGTGTTATTTCAATTAACCATGCAGGCCAGACAGCCGTTCCTTCGTATCATATTTAGAATTTCAGCCACATAGATCAATAAATCAATCTAGATGGTTGAAAATTTGAAAAATAACAGTTTTTGTTATAATTGTTTGAAGCGCTAGGGGTGAAATTTTTTCATTTTACATTTTATTTCAATTTTATATTTTTCTCGTCTTGATCTTGTGTTTGCACTTGTAGATAATTGTTTTCTATTGACTAATCTGCACAACGACTTTGTGGCTCTCGATATTTTGCATGTAAGTACATTCTAGTTTATTCTAGTCTTACTCTTTACCTCTTTGTACCGGTCTTCTTCGTTATTATTGGTTGGCCAACCCATTCTCACTAATTGACTTCAAAATTGCATGATTTTTACAAATTTTACTGTTCAGTGAGATCAAACTCTTAATTGCTTTGGAATGTATTAAAAACAAACCGACCAAGTGTGAGTCGGACTCGCACAGGAAGGGTTCCGTACCACCGTTCAATATTTAGCATAAAATCATAACTCTTCCTTAGCAGTCGGGTAAAAAACAACGAAAAACACACGTCTCTTGAATGGGGACCCCCTTTAATTTTCAACTCCACCTATTATGCTGGGGCTACACTTCGCGTTATCGCGAACTTTTCTTCGTGCGCTCTCTGTTGCTCCGCGAGACATCGAGGGGTGTGCGAGAGAGAGCGCACGAAGAAAAGTTCGCGATATCGCGAAGTGTAGCCCCAGCATTACGGTTCATAAGATACAGCCCGCTGATGCTACGGCTACACTTCGCGTTATCGCGAACTTTTCTTCGTGCGCTCTCTGTCGCACACCCCTCGATTACTCGCTGAGCAACAGCTCGCTGCAGCTCGCACCTCGCTGACAGACAGGCGGCTTGTGGCTCTACGGAGAATGCCCAATGTTGTACCATACGTCCGAATTAGGGTCTAAAGTCTCCCCACAAACAGGCGCGATATCGCGCGGCATGGGTTTCGCTGCCTGTCGCGCCCGAGACATCGCGCCAGTTTTCACGAGGCTTTATACGTAAGCCAAAATACTATTAGTTTTTTTTTCAATTACTTTTGTGAATTTTGTCGAAATAAGCAATCAGATCACATTATTAAAGTAAATAAAAAAAGGCCAATTCTTATGTGCCAATTCTAAACTGGAAATCACACTGACACAATTCCAGACATTAAAAGCATAGATCCATCAAATATTTGGCAGTTGAACCACTGATTACTAAGAACCACTATGTAATTTAATCCCCAAGAAAGTAAACAGTAGAAAACACATTTTGTCCGCTCCTCTAATCCTATTCGCATTCTTAGATCATTGATCACGGCCCGTAAATCAAGCATTACTTAAAACTACCTAACATAAAGACCTAATATAAACGTATCTTTAAGTACTGCCTCGCCTTTTCCCAACTCTGTTAGGGTCGGCTTCCAGTTATTATTAAGTTATTGAAAAATAAATAAAAAAAATATTTTAATTTTAGTTTTAATTGTATTTAATTATTTTAAAGCCTTTTGATTGGTTGAAACTTGTTTTTTTAAAACTCAAGCAAGTAATGCTTGAGTCTTGAGTGAGGTTCTGCAATGTGTTAGAAAAAATCTAAACAAAGTGGCTAAGGCTGGGGCTACATGAACGCCAGTGGAACATCAGTGCCAATTATTTTCGCACCTAATATAGCTCGGAAATATACCGAAGCATAACCGGCGTCGTAGTCCCGGCCTATTTAGTACCTCTGTTTCCTTTCATAAGATTATATCGGGGCGGGCAACAATCCCGCGAATTTAATTTTCGTGATTCAACGGCCTTATTATATACGTTTCACGCTCATCATGACAATCGCTTTCATTTGACAGTTAAACAAAATCCATTGCGCCGTTTGTTTCAAAATCCGCGTTCTCGTTATTCAACGCAATGCAATTAATGTTGTTGAACCGTCAAAACAAAAGCAAAGGAATTGCGTTGCGAGCCTTTTGATTTACGAAAATCTGTATTAAAAAAAGCTTAATGACGCTCTCAACAGGCCATTATTAATGAGCTCAGTAACTAACGCTTAGTAAAGAGGCAAGTTCCATTTTACATTGGAAACGTGCCAGCATGCTTGTCGACACCAAACGCCAGTGCAAGATGTAGGGTGGCTGTGGTGGTGCGGGTTACCTAATAGATTTTTTGGCTATGTGACCTATCGATTTTTTTTTATTGATTAGCGATAGGGACGATAGGGTACACAATTAGCTGGGTTTTCCGCTTCTATAGTACCTATTATCTATATATTAAATGTCGCTTTTCGTGTTTGTGTGACCGCGTTGTACTTCTAAACTAAAACTACGCAACGGATTCTAATGCGGTTTTCACCATCATTTAGATAATTTATTCCGTAAGGTTTATGTGCATAACTGACTGAGGGAGGGGTCGTCCTTGCGGCCGGTCAGGTCACGTCCCGCGCCCCCCACCCGTGTTGAGACGCAAGTTTGTTGCCCTAGCGTGTATGTGAAAGGGTGAAATACTTTAGCGGTAAAATGTAATTTTAAAAATTAAAAAAAGTCGTAATTTTCCTTTGAATTTACGTTTATAAATGACACTAAACCACTGGTTTCAAGGATAACGGTGTTTACCCTAACACCCTGTATTATTAATATTAAATTTACAATCGTAATTAGTATTAGGTAGGTACGTGTCCCAATAGTAAATTGGTTATCATCATCATCAAAATAGATCGCATTGGTCGTAACTCCCAGGTCGCGAATGAACAATAGCAAATATTAGTCCAAGTTCTACAAGAAATCTAGCGAAATGCCTCAACCTAGTAACCCATTTTTGCAGTGTTTTATTCATATCGTTAACATTGCGTTGCGACACTACGCTAAGCCAATAATTTGATTAATATTTTTTTTTGGCACGAAAAGAGAGATTTACTTTTCTGCATCAAGTTCTATTAAAAAGAACATTAGAATGCCAAGAGGTCACGTACCTATTGTATCAACTGTCTATTCTCTATATCCCGCGTAACCTCGAAGCATGTTTAACCTACATCTTAGAGTAACCATTGCAGTTGAATATGTCATCGATTGCGGGACCTTTTATCATATTCGTTCCCGGTACTACGATCTGATAGTGCACAAGTTTCGAATTTCTATACTACAGTACCATTGTATTTATGTATTTGTAGATTTAAGACAGGAATAAGGAGTTTATCAGCTAAGGCTTTCAGTCTAGTGCGAAATTAGTCGAGTGTCCCAGGAAATTGATCCGCCAAGCGTAGTGATTATGGCAATTTCCCTTTTGGATATTAATCGTACAGGCCATTGGGCCATGTTCACAAGTCGACCTTTGATCAAATAAAAAACAATCACGCACGCAAAATCATTCGTTCCATTGTTATTAAATTCTTTCGGCTGATTCTTGCCAAATGTAATTTATGTAAATGGAGCAATTCAGGGAAATGATCAATTCAGGAGTTTAGCGGCAATGAGCGACATGCTCATTGCCACTCCTAACACATTTTTCATAATGTTGCTAGCTGTCGTCAAAACGAAATATGGCTTCAGTCTGTGTCGACACACTTATGAAGCGTGTTGGCTCGACTCTGAGTTTGACTCACCAATCCCTAAACAAGGCATCCTTAAGGCTGGCTCATATTAGTCCATGGCCCTCATTCTTCGACAAGAGTTCCATTCAAGAGCGTACTTGGTTGGACACTCCTTGACACGCACAAAAATGAGACTATACTTTAAAAAGGCGCCATCTTATAGCGCCCCCTTATTACCCATGAAATATGCTTCTCCTAATATCAACTCCTTTAATTAGACCTCCAAGGGAGAGGCTGTAAGGTCGCATTATTAATAACGAGGTTAATAATGACGTACTCCACATTTTCACACACTGGCCGTGAATTATGATACCATCTAGTCGGCTATGCCCAGGTTCTTTAACTTTGTACGATGAAGTTGGGGAGACTGTATAACTTCCTCGGAAAACTTCCTTGAGAAAACTACCAATGAATCTTTGGAAGTCATGAATTCTAAAAGATCTTCACTTTTTGATTACTCTACCCCGTGTTTTTTTTTATTTCCCATAAAGAGAATTTATTTTCCCATTAATGAGACCATGTCAAAGAATCAAATGGCATAGAAATTATTTTTCAATTTGTTTAGATAGATAGATAAAAATGTTTCTCTTTTTCAATTCTAAATTCAACTCATGCGATCTGTGTATCTAAATTTCATTGATCAGTACGAGTAAATAATTTTCATTCAAATCAATCATTCATAATTAAAGCTAAGAAAATGCGACGTTGTCATATTTTCTTTTTTATGGACAAAAATTGTCAAGAATTAAATTTTTATTAACGTAAGGGAGTGTTTTACGTTTAATAATCGTGACTGTCGAATATTGAAAAAAAAACACCTATGCCAGTTGATTCTTTGACATGGTCTCATTCATACCCTAGAGAGCTATAGGATTTAAAAAAAAAACATGTTGTATATGTAATTATGTATAGCTCCTTGCCTCCTTAAATGTAATTTTGAGATTGAACTGTTGTTTAAAATTTTGAATAGTGTCTCGTCTATAATATTGCAGTGTAAATCGAGTGAGTTAATCTAGTGGTAGGTACAGTATACAGGTTTTTAGGTCATGGCCGCCTGTATTGCCGGGTTTTTTCGTTTGATTGTGAAGTTTACCGGCTCTTGTTTGTTTGTTTTAAATTGACACAGCCCCTGATGAATATGTATCTTGTACAATGTGGCATTCATTTTGTTCCATAAAAAGAAGCGAGGTTTCGGTGGAATTGAGGAGTTATGCGTTTGGGGCGAGAGGTCGTTTGTTTGTATGTCTTCCATTTTTTCCGAACGGTTGGACCGTTTTAAGTGAGGGTGCTGTCTGATAAATTATTTCAAATAGAGAACAGAATACTAAGGTTCTAAGCTTCTGTTAATGTCTTATTGAATAAATATGAGCATAGCAAGGAGGAGAGGGGAAAGAGGAGGAGGGGCTCGTGGCTAAGTAATAATAGACGCACGGGTTGATCGATCGGGTTAAGCCACGCTTGCCGCGGTCAGTCTCTGGATGGGTGACCATCTTAATATACCGAGACCCCTCCGTATCTCGGAAAGTACGTTACGCCGTTGGTCCCGGCTACATTTTCGGATCTTTGCCAGTCGTTACGGATCGTCAAAAGCCCGACAGTCTGACAAACCAGTCTTACCAAGAGGTATTATATTACCCAGTAACTAGCTCATGGAGGTCAGATAGGCAGTCGCTCCATTTAAAAACGTATTCAGCTGCACCCGGTTAGACAGGAAGCCGACTCCGACATAGTTGGGAAAAGGCTATATAGACAGATTGCATGGCAATCAGAATTCCAACAGTTATTGGCAAAATGTGAGTTTCTTATCCTTCGGAACTGACAGGATTGTACAGGTTGTTAGGGTAAACACCGTTAGGCTGCGTTTCCACCAGAGATGTGCGATGGAAAAGTGTCGTGCGAGGATGTCTAGCTGTGCTTTGAAAATGTGTGGGGGTTTCCACCAAAGCTGTGCAATGAAAATGTGACGAGGATGTGTAGCGGAGCTGTGAAAATGCGCATTAATGTGTGGTGCGAGGATGGCTGGACTGGCTGGTACAGTATGCGCAAACCTCGCAACACATCCTTCTCAACACACATTCCTCGCAACACATCCCTCGCACACATCCCTCGTACACATCCCTCGCACACATCCCTCTCTTGTTTTGTATGCGCAAAAATCTAGCTCCGCTGAGCCGTTTCCACCAGAGCTGTGCTGACCGAGGCGAGGTAAATGAAGCGATTCTATTGGTTCTTTACAAACACATCCCTGGTGGAAATGCAGCCTTATCCTTGAAACCAGTGGTTTGGTTTCATTTATAGAACGTAAAACTAATGGAAAATGACAAGTGACAACTTTGTTTTTTTAAATAAAATTTCATTTTACCACAAGAGTATAAAATTTCGATCTTTCACCCTAGGGCGCTAGGGCAACGAACTTGCGTCTCAACACGGGTGGGTGGCGCGGGACGGGACCTGACAGGCCGCGAGCGCGACCCCTCCCTCAGTCAGTCAGCTGTTTCGTTAGCGAGCACGGTGTCTGATAGAAACTTTTTAAAATCTTCTAATGAAAATAAAGTTTTTTTTTGTTGTTACTCGGTCATTTATTTTTACCCATGGTTTGAGTGACAACGGTGTTTACCCTTACACCCTGTCGTTATATTTTATACATATACTGTCAGACAAAGCAGGAATGCGTAAGTGGCCTCCTATACGACTTATCCAGTTATAGGGAAAATTAACTTTGGTATTTTGTAAATAATCTCAATTAATGTTTAGGAATGAGAGCATCTGTTGCGACCATTACTTGTACATGTGATATTGGTCGTTTTGCGTCTGGTTTAAACCAAATGCTTTATTTTTCATTATTGTAATTGATTTTATGTTGATTATTCGTCAAGCCGCGATGTGTTACCGATAATTAAATGTGCGCGTAAGGTTTTACACATAATTTAATTAACTTAGTAAATAATCATTCAATTGGAATCGTTAAAAATGAATGGTGACGAGAATCGCATTGGTCTGATTGCTTTTTATAAGTACGTAGATCAACAGCCTTATCGGTCAAATCCTTGGGTACCAACTACCAACTCACTTTTTTTTTTGTAAAATAATGGAGTTATAAATCCTCGGTTCTTTATAGCCTCGAGTAGGTATCAATTGTTTTTTTTCTGATAAATTGCGTAGGTAAGTTACGTATCGGAAAGTACTTTACAAAAAAAATCTTTGTGGTAGACTTCCAGACTGTGCTTAAATGATTTAAGTGTATTCCTAGGTAGGCTGGAAAACGGTCCTGGGAAAGTCCGAAAGGGATGCCGTGGCCTCTGGCAACTTACAGACAACTGAAGGAACACGGGTGGGTTTTTTTAGACAGTAAGAGTCTGACACGCCCGGTCCTCCCGCTCCGCCCAGAACAGACCAAAGATATTTGGTAATTTCCCAACCAAAAAAAAAAGGCTGGAATACAGAAAGTTTCAGTTCTAAGCAGATTTAAAAAAAAACTGTGCCCAAACAGTTACAGCTGAGAACTGACCGTCATAACTCAAAAGTTTTCACAACTTAAAAGTATTTTTCTTCTACGTTCACTTGGTAATGGAATTTCAGTAGGTACTCTTGGATTGCGCATTTTATAACTAATTCTTGGCTCCGTTCGTGCGATAAGATTTACGGTGTGTGTCTGCCCAACGGTTTTCGAGTTGCAGCGAACTAAGTCGGTCAGATCTCAGATGTACGTTTATGTAACCCTTCGTATTATTAGACGCCTATTTTGTAGAGCATAATTAGGTTAATATGCTGGATTTAAGTTGAGTGGTTAATGGTTCTTAAAGCCATTGTATTGAAACATTTTTAGGTTTAAGTTGGACGCCTTATTTATCTATCGCGGAGATAAAACCACGGAGGATTATACAGTTAATATTTTCGGCACAATAACGTCAAGTTATTATAATACATTTTGTCTCGTCTATTTGTTATTCAGTAAAGCCTTGAATAAACAATGGCTAGTAATATTATACATGATAGAATATTAGCTCAATCAAGGCTGCCCAAAATATCATAACAGCATCTAGGTCCCTGGGGACTGTATCTAATTTCACGCGCCCGAATCTGGTAAAAACAAGTTTTGGAGTATTTCGGCGATAGTGCAAAATTGGCCGGTCCTTCAGGATATTAGGGACCTGTTCCACTGTTTCCAGATAGGCAAAATCTGCTTATAATGGTCCCACTGCTGGGACTCAGGCCTCCTCTCTGTGAGTGGGAGTGGGCCGTATCGTAATCCACCACGCGACCCCAGTGCGGGTTGGTAGATGTCACATGTTTTCGAATTTTCGTTCCTAGGACATGCCGGTTTCCTCACGATGCTTCACCGTTCCATGAGCGTTTTGAGAGCAGTTGTGATGAAATAATTTACTCAAAATAAAGTGCCTGTCAGGGTTCGAACCTACGACAACTCGTATGTCAAGACCGTTACCACTTGGCCACCACTGCTTTCCGGATAGGCATTATTGAACAAATGAATATGAAATTAACGGACGGAAAAAACTAATCTGAGTTTATCAGGTGTTGAAATCGTCGAGTTTTCTCGAGGCGGCGCTTTTCTGCAGGCGTAGCATGAGCACCGTTTTGTCGACGGAAGAGTAGACAAAAATGACGTTTCGTGTAGACAGTACGACAGCAGCAAAGTAGAAAGAGTCAACTGCACTTTTTAAGAAATTCACTCTTTTACATAATTCGACTCAGAATTCTTTGTTTTGTCATGGGATTTATCGGTTTTCAGTGTGATTTTGACAGTAAGGTTAAAAAACTTTCTTCCGAAATAGTCTACCTACAAAAAGACCTAGACAAAGATCGTTAGAAATGAAAGACAAAATGACAGATTGTAGAAAGATTTCTACGGTGGACGTCAAAAATGAAGAAACAAACTGTCACTTTGTATAGAAAAAGCTATGTCTATTCTTCGTAGAGATAGAAAGCGCCATGCTTCGCCTGCTAGTGGTTTAGATAACTGTCTTGAGTTCAGTAGTAAAGAATGGTATGGTTTTATAAAAAAATGTTGAAACAGGCCATAACAGCCTAACTACTTCAAGAATATTCTAAGAAAGTTTTTGTCCAGAAATAAATTACGCGCTTTAGTTTTGCGTGCTGTTCAAAGCGGTCATTGTAAGGGTAGATGGCGGCGACTTCCCATGACCTTGTAGATAGATCGAGCTGATTAGCAGCTATTTAAGTAAGTACAAGCCCTTCAATAGATTTTGTTTAACCTTTGCAGAAAAAGACGCCTTTGCAATCTTAAGTTTTTAATGTGACCAGTGAAGAAATAGCTTTTGCTTGAAGGTTGTATTAAAAATAAGAATACAAGGATTCAAGGCAATCCAAAGATTGGCCGAAAGTCACCTTTATATTAGTCTAAAACCTCATCCGTTTCCTTAGTCCTGTGATAGAGTCAGCCCTCTGCCTAGTTGCATCAACCACGTGGTTCCAAATATCATTGTCAATATGTAGTCCTTCTATCCATCAGCACGCGTAGCATGACGACGGAAGAATAGAGAAAATGACAGATAACAATCACAATCTGTCATTTTGTCTATTCTTCCGTCGACAAAACCCGTTTCTACGGTGGTCATGCTACGCGTGCTGGATTATGTCTTTCGCCATAGTTATTGATTTTCGAGTACAACAGATAGTATCATAACCCAGACAACTGTCTCTGGCATTTGGCCAGTACAACGACGCGCTGAAGAAAAAAAAGTGCTAAGGCGAAATTTTCTACAAACGTCATCAGTCGTAAACAGCGTTTTGCCGTACTATAGAGAATTCAGGATGCTTGCTATGGAATATACTCTGTGAAGTTAACGCTGATACCAGATGTCATCGATCGCGTTTGAAAGGAGACTTCTTCCTTATGTATCAATTCTTTGTAGGATAAAAAAAAAGACAAGCGCTGTCCACTGTCCAGGTAGCTTAGCTACTTGGACAGCTCCAATCCTGAAAGATGCAGGATGAGGTTAGCATTAGTTACATGAGTATGCTGGTTTGTGTTCCAGCAAATCCAACAACAGTACCGGGGGCGGGCAGGGGCGGGCGCGCGCTGCTGGGGGAGCATGTCGGAGGGCGGGGGGGTGTCCGCCGCAGGGGGGGACTCCTGCAAGACGAATCTCATCGTCAACTACCTGCCGCAGACCATGACCGAGAAAGACCTGTACGCGATGTTCATGACCATAGGACCCATAGAGAGTTGTCGAGTTATGAAGGATTTCAAGGTTTGTTTTTTGCACTGTTCTATTTTCAATTGACTGATACTTTTGACGAAGAAACTGGCCGTAACTGTTGAATACATAAACGGAACTCGAGTGATGTTGGTTGCAGACTGGCTACAGCTACGGGTTCGGCTTCGTGAACTTCACGCGGGAAGAGGACGCGTCGCGGGCGATCGACACCTTCAACGGATATCAGCTCAGAAATAAACGGTTAAAGGTATTTATCTCTTTTTTTCGAGTTTTCTTAATGCTGTGGGAAGGACTCATTTTTCTAAGGCCTACATTTTTTCTCGGCTATTCTACTTTCTCTCCTATTACTTTTGTCGAGGCTTCCTATTATTTTTGTCGAGGCCTCGTATTACTTTTGTCGAGGCCTCCTATTACTTTCTTCAAGGCCTCATTATTATGGTACCCCGAGCCCAGAGGGTTTTTGAGCAAGCATATCCAGGGCGAAAAGTTGATAGCTGAGAAGGTGCGGCATGATAAGAGAACACTGAAAGTATATTTGAAAAGTTTCAGATACGAAGTCAAGGATCCACTTTCAGATTTCCAAAATGGGCAAAAAATACGTAATCTTGATTTTCGGGGTATTTATTCCTCGAAGCGCAACCAATGAAGCGCAACTAAAGTATTCCTCGAAACGCAGCCACGATAAAACATAGAGAAGAGCATGACGGATTCGTAATAAATGATATCGATAGACGTTTTAAAATTCAACTGTCCTATTGTTTAGTTATTCAAACTACCAGGAAAGCGGAAATGAACTAGAACTAGGTGCATCTACTTAGCTCAGTAATGGTAAAAATACAGGTTTTGAAATTGAATCGTTTGTTGTTTTGAAAAGTACCAGGGTGACAGAAATTAACAGAAAATAAGCCCTGAAAAAGGTTCTAATGTTACACCTTAAAATATTAAAAGCAATCAAAAATGTTTTTTGTTAACTCTGGTTTAAGATTACTTAGCAATTTCTTTTGTCATCCATTTACAATTTAATCCTCAGGTCTCATACGCGCGCCCTTCAGGTGACGACATCAAAGACACGAACCTCTACGTGACGAACCTACCGCGAGCCATAACCGAAGATCAGTTAGAGACAATATTCGGCAAGTACGGCAGGATAGTTCAGAAGCATATACTGAGAGACAAGAGTAACGGCACACCGCGTGGAGTTGCTTTTGTAAGGTACGTACCTACTAACGATATTATGAGAGGAGATGAAACCCAAGCAACTAAAAAGAGTCACAAATAAATAAAAAAATTGATGGATGGAGAGGAAGACTAAGGTACTAGTTAATCCAGATTATAAACTATCTGCGTGTCAATTTTTATCCATTTTGCGTGAAATAGTAACAAATATCCATCCATCTTCACAAACTTTACCACATATATAATATTATTTAGTAGGATAGTTATTTCGCGTGGAATGAAACAGTTTCTATATTTCTTGTATATTTAGCGATTAATAACAATTGTTTTCCTCTGCCTATCCCTTCGGGGATCACAGTCGTGATGTTGTGTTATGTGTTAATAATTGTTTTCAGATTCGACAAACGCGAAGAGGCGCAGGAGGCGATAGCAGCGCTAAACAATGTGATACCAGAGGGCGGCACTGAGCCACTTAGCGTTAAGGTACGTGGCGACATCTATACTTAACTTCTACAACAAAGCGCTACGCTTTTAAATAATAATCAGGGATTTCTGTAGGTACTGTTGTATTCGATGTTACAATAAATCGACTAAAATGAGCTTAGTCGATTTATTTCAGTGTTTTATGGTGACTATTAGTTATTCTTCGAGATTTCTTCTGCTAATTGAAATCTTTTTGATATTATTTTATTCTATCTTCGTGGGTGTTGATACTTTTAGTCTGTTAGTTGAGTCTGATAGTCGATTTTATGCAATTTAGTTTGTACTTCAAACTTACTAAATATAATATCACTTTTCTGGAATCTTAGGAACCACTCTTTCAATTGTTATTTTTAACAAACACTACCACAAATACAAAAAGAACATTTTTTTACGCAAAAACACCATTCTGTTCTTTAATTTGAAGATGGCATAACATCTTCGTAAAAACTACTAAAAATTTATCACATTTTTTCAGCAGTCAACACTGATTTACCAATTACAAGTTGCTTCACTAAATACACAACAATGGAAAAGCAATGCCGTGCAAATGTTTGAAGTCATTCCATTTAGCAGTCAACACTGATTGAAAATTTTCAGTGTTGCTACACTAATTACACAAATTAAAAAACAGAGCGCAAAGTCTATGCTTATTTGCCTTGTGGAAGTTTATGCTCATCCCACAAACATCATCGCTTTTGGTTTATGTGCATTAATTACACAGCAATACATCACGCCTGTATTCCTGGAAGGGTTAGGCAGATGTGCATAGTACTCCCACATTTCACAAGTCATGCAGTAAGTAGTATCAAAATGACTCCTAGAACACTAAACTATTCTGTCACACCTCATTTCTCTACACAAGCATGTATCGGGTGCATGTTCTATTGGCGGGGTCGGGTCTAAATTCTTCTAATATGTCTCTCTGCAGCCAACCAGCAGTGACGCTGTGTACCGACGCGGGGTCTCGCGCGCGACCAGCCGACTGCGGCTCCACAGTGACACAATGGTGCGCCGGGGCTCATCCCGCTAGGGGCACAAAGTAGCACAGTCAAGGCTTTTATATCTTCGTCAGTTTTCTAATTCTTTCCTTTAGTAGGAAGAAGCTGCGGCACTGAGATATTGCATAAAAAAACTTTTTTTTAATAACATAATATCAAAATAGCTTACACCTCTGACCAATGTCGAGTTGACATCAACCTTTTTAATGACTTATAAATTCTGTCAGTGTCACATTTTTAATTCAGACTGACATGTAAAGAAGACTGGCTGAATGTCATTCTGCGGTATTGCCATTACGACAGAATATAAAATGCTGTGTTGGTAAAGCAGATTGTATCGTGCAATGACCAGACAAAAAATAGCCCATAAGGTGACGAAAATATTTTGGATGTGACTGTACTTCTGTCATTAATAGAAAGACAACTCTGTGTCTCTAGAGGGGTAGCTAAAAGTGCCAGATGGTGCTCTTTTCTCCATATGTTTTTCTTCATGCCTTTGCCATTTTTCTGTCATCTTTTTCTTTTGTGTCATCCTTTTTTTGTTGAGATTCTGCTTTTCTGGTAGCTTCCTTTCATTGTTTTAAGAATATTTTTAAATTCTATTCGATATGATATGAAATTTTAATTCGGTAGCCAGGAATGAATCGTTTTTTTATTAACATAATGGCCGGTACCGTTATATTATGAGAAACATTTTGCTTCTGATTTACTCGTTAGAATTGGTACGCATTATAACCAATTCCAGTGAACTGATGGTGGAGAATTGACAGAATTCAAAGAAGACTTTTCACCAGCCTGATAAAAATGCCAAAATGATAATATTGAAAATCGGCCATTGTGTATTTTCATGTTACAGTGAAGTTACGAACAATATTATGTTGCTTTATTTTAGCGACCAAATAAATGACGTCATAAGTTGGTAATGGTTCCTTTTTGGTGCTTTCAGGTGGCTGAAGAGCATGGTAAGCAAAAAGCAGCGTACTACGCGGGATGGGCGGCCGGGTTCCACCATAATAGAGGTGAGTAAGTACGATTATTTCGTAATCGGTATCGATTTAATATCGATATACCGCCTTACTAATAAACGTTGTATAGCGCCTGTATAGTTACACAACGTTTTGTCTTCTTTCAAAAGTAATTTGACTTTTGAAAGGAGAAGACAAAGCGTTGTGTAACTATTCAGGCGTTATACAACGTTTATTAGTAAGGCGGATAGAATCGTAGAAAATAATCGTTGTACAATTTGTGAATTTGACGAGGATTAATGAGTTACTTTTAAGATTTTTTTTTGTATTCCGTGACGTTTTTAAAAGAGAGTGTTTTTATGAGTCAAGCCAATTCGATTAATGACATTCGGTGTCCCAAGATGTTCCCCAGTTTATGGCATAATGGTATCAGATTAGTAAATATATGGACAAATCTTAGATATTGTGAGCTCTTTAACTGATTAGAAATTTTACAACAGATTGTATTCAAAAGCCTTTAAAAACCCGGGATTAAATATTACAACGTGTAATTTTTTAACGCAACCATGGGGTCCCAACTCGGAACAAAATATAATTAGTCTTGAAAAAAAATCATAGATGGCAGCATAATGTAACAATTATGAAATTAACAATCACTAAAAAGCGTTATATGGCAAATTTTGGCTAAAGTAATATTAGTAAAAATCAAAACATCTTTGTTTAATGCTGATTTATGTATTTACACTCATAAATCTCGTATTTTCAACAAAAAACTTAAATGAAGCCTTTTACTTCAATTCGAATCCTTAGAATGATAAAGTAGCCATCTGTTAATCATTTGGTTGAGAGCTCTTTGCAATAGATGGCGTTTTACTAAAGTGATGACAGGTCACTTTAAACTTGAAACGTTTAGTCGTTTCATTAAGGAAAATCAAACAACATTTTTTTATAATCTAGTACTTTACGTAGAAATATAAGAATTGAACACCTAGGAAGAAAAAACGTAGAAAACGGATGAAAAAATCTAGAAGTCTGATGGCGTTTTAAAACTGCGGTCTCTGGCAATTAGTGAGTCGATGATGCTGCCATCTGTTAAAAAAATGGAGGAAGAAAAATAGCCAGCTCAATAGCCACACTTAGGGTGGTGTCATTTCTTTGTATGGGATTGGGTATCTGTACGTAGTATTATAATATCTGTGACGCAACCGAAAATCCGATTTTGCACTACGATCCAATTTTGAATTTTGTAAACGTAACCTTACCCACTGCGCACGCTGCTCGGATAGCCTCCATCGCCCCCCAACGCCACCACAGCCTCGACCAACTAGACATGCTCCACAGCCGGCAAGATTACACGACCAACTACGGAATGTACGGAGGCCTCTCCAACCGCTACCTACGCCGCGACTATTACAACCAGCCGTCTTATATGAGCCATCATCGCCCATTTTGAAAAGGGCTTTACTGTAAGAAGTTCCGTCTGACCGATACGCGGATATAGACGGACGGACTTTTCATTTTAGTAGTGTAATATAGTGTTGGTGTTATTTATAATAATTATTATTAAGTCATTGTGGGAGTTTTTGAGAAGGTGGGGTATGCTGTTGTATATTGCGGGGTTTTGATTAGTGAGTTATGATTTTGACAATTTTGTTTGATTATTTTGGAGTGTTAAAAGTGGTTTCCTCCTTTTTTTTTCGAATGTTTTTTGTTTGTTAGCAAAATTGTACCAAAGAAACTTATTTGTTGAGTATATCTTGGTCCCACCTCTTTCGTCGTAAGTGTTAATATAATGAAAAAGGATATAATTAGATAGTTCTTAATGGTGTTCTCAAAGATTCCCACAATAACACTCTTGGTACAAGTGTGGTTTAATTATTCATTTGCGCTTAGTTCCCCCTCCATTGTTAAATTCCTAAGCTTCGTCTCTAAAATAAGGTAGACAAGACTTCTATAAAGTATGAATGGTAACGTTCGATGGTGTTGCCAGTTACGGGAATTGTTTTTGTTGCAAGACTTAAAAAAACAAAACAAAAATTATTCCCGATTTTTGCGCTGGCCACGACTGAGGCGATGTTAAATGTTAATGTTAAATTGGAACGTTAAAATTTTGGACATTAAAGATATGAACTCGTGTTGGGTTGAAAAATAATGTAATCTCTATTAATTGTTCACCATTTTTTAAATTATTTTTTTTAAGCTTTTGGTGACCTTCCCCTCAATTCGAAATCGACTGTCAAATTATATTCTTATTTATTTATTATATTTGGGTTTTCAGAGGGACAAGTGACAATCGCTTCGAAATCGTTTCATATTTTCTACAACGACTTTCAACTGGATTGACATAAGCTTTTCGATAGCTTATGTCAGTCTCATACATTTTTGCTTTTTCCATCATCGTTATCGCTGATAGAATGTCACTTTGTCTAGGGCCTCTGATGAAAACCATGAACTCAACGTACTTTCCCTCCTTTTCGACTCAACACAAGATAACTAATATTATAAATCTAATCAGAAAATTAAACTTAACAACTGAGGGACCCTGTCTCAGCACAAAAATCCTGTTATTATTCTAGCATTTTCTAGAACATTCTAGACTTTTAGACGTCTCATAGTGAAGCACTCGCAACGTTTACCCAAAAGTAGTGTAAAAATAATAAATGACTTATTATGTAATTTATAAATAGTATTTGTACTTAATACATATTCTACCATAGTTTCGGCTTTCACTTTTACACGCAAAATATCGTTGAAAGTTCTTTATTTTAAATTTTATTCTAAAGCCTTGTATAATTTGATTCGCAGCCTGGTTTTAATATAGAAATGAATTTAGTGCTGTTTTAGTACTTACCAAATTATGATAAAAAACCCGGTTGTTTTTATTTTTTGGTATACTTAATAAGCTAATGTATCGAATATTCTTTATTTACTATGACAGAATATCATGTATGTACTTAATGTCTGATACTATGAACGAAATTATTTTAATAACATAAGTTGTGCAAAATGTCAATTTATTAATTTTATCTTCGTAAAGTTGTTCACACAATAGGAATTTAGTCATATAGACAATAATTATTATAACAATCGGTTCAAATTAGCATATCGTTAATTGCTTTTTGTGCTATTTAAAAAACTAAACTAATAACCTTTTGCAAAGCAATTTGAAACTGGCAAATATTGCTTTTACCACAGAATAGTACAGAAGGCGCACTCTGCATTTAAAGTGTGAAGATACAAGTACGCTGTGAGTTCGTCTTGTCGGGCCAGTTCAGGGAGCGTAACGTAGTCAGAAGATATAAGAATTACGCGATGGTAAGAGAATCTCCTAGGTGAATATAACTGTAGGTAATTACCGCTGTGCGACCTGAATTGCACTTTATTGTGTCGTAGCAAGAGTCGTTTTTTATTTAAATGATTTTGCGGAGTGAACCATCTGTACTAATCTGTGCTTTAACTTCATTAATTTGGACTAGCATTGAGATGATGGTGATAGATAATTTGACAGTCTGCGATATTGTGGGTATTAAAACCCTCGCGTGTCTACGCATCTCGTTACTGTGCAAACTTACACAAACGCTTGCAGCTCAGCAAAGCTTTCGTAAAGTATTTGCAGCTTGTTCTTGCCTCTTAGCGCGTACGCCGCGCCGTAATGAAGTATTATAATGCTGTTGAAATAAGTTAAAATATAGCTATGTTTTTCTAAACTAAATTCAATACCTTTGTGTGGACAACATTACCCACTTATCGGCTTATGAAAACATATAATGTGCTCAATAGAAATAAATATATAATTGTCTGTTAAACAGCGTTGTAGCTAGTCGTTTATATAAATACAAGTATTTTCATTAGTTCACTATAAAGTATGTGATTATAGACAGATACGCGCTTGTCTAGTTCTTATGCTGTTGAATTATTAATTTTTTAGATAATGTTATCAGGAATATGTTTAAGCACTGTGTTGTTATACTATTTTAGGCTGTTGATAAATCATTAATGAGTAATCGCTGCCAAAGAGGATTGCGTTCAAAAGCGACGACAATGATAAGTAAATGATTTTATTTGTGTAAGTAGGTTTGTACAACAATTTTACACGTCAATCATACAGGTTGGCAGGGTAAACACTGTTGTCATAAATATAAAAACAAATGACCAAGTAACAACAAAAAAAACGTTATTTTCATTAAAAGATTTTAAAAAGTTTCTATCCGACACCGTGCTCGCTAGCGAAACAGCTGACTAACTGAGCGAAAGGTCGCGCCCGCGGCCGGTCAGGTCACGTCCCGCACCCCCCTCCCGTGTTGAGACGCAAGTTCGTTGCCCTAGCGCATAGGGCAACGAACTTGCGTCTTTTGTGGTAAAATATAGTTTTTAAAAAAAGGAAAAGAATGTTGTAATTTTCCATTAATTGTACGTTCTATAAATAACACCAAACTACTGGTTTGAAGGATAACGGTGTTTACCCTAACACCCTGTATTTTAAAAATTAGATGTCATTTCTTAGATGGCTTTTCCTATCTGACTTCTCGGAGAAGAAAGGCCGAAACAAATCCAGAGATCACAGTCTCTTAATATCCAGAGATAATCTTGGTCAGATCATAGATTGGTGTCTGAAATGGTCTTTTGAGGAAATAATCATTGAGTGGACCTGTCCAGTCAGACGAATTTGCTTTCAAATAAAGCTTAAATCACATCCTTCAATGCCCGAAACGCTTACCGCTTTATACCAATTACAGTACGGTGTACGATGAATCATGGCCGGCCTGAATATAGGCACTACGAACGTCCGCGCATGTTCTCTCACTCACACTCGCCTCATGTCACCATTTAGTTCCTGAAGAATGTTATTGCGCAGCCTTCTGCGCAAACCGTTCCGGTCACTATTCATCAGCAGTACTGTACATTGATAATAGAAAGAAACAATTATTTTTTTTGTAGCACGGAACGTGTCACTACCTAAAAAGTACAGTTTCATATTAATATGAATGGAGTGCCCTCATGTGCCTGAGATAAAAAAAAAATGTTCGAATAGCGGCGCCTCAAAACGTGACAGTTCAAATATAATTGAAGCATAGAGAATACGCCACAGCCTAACAAATTACAGTTTCAAAATATTAAGGCAGTACTCTTTCACAGATAAAAAAAAAGTTGGGTGATGTTGCGGGATACTCGGTTACCCGGTTGACATGAAGTTCCTTTCGTTGTATATTATGTATTTATACAGAGCCAACTAGTATGGTCTCCGGGTCCAAGTTAGTTTTTAGCTTACTAAAAACTTTTACTAGACATTATAGTAAAAAACAAAAACTTTCGATAATTCAAATTGAGTTTTTCGGGCATAACGCTTTTTCATTACGTGACGATTTCTACCAGTTTACTCATACAGCAGGGCGCGTTAAAGAACTTCGCTTCAAAGTTGATCATCTGAAAGTTATTAAAAGTCGTCGCTTTTCTACGTCATCAACAGTTGACACGTAAAACGCTGGCGTTTAGTTCTTAAGCTTTGTATTTACACATTGTTGCACTAGGTATGTACAAAATATTAATTTTTAATACACATTGATGTTAGTTTCATACGTAATATTGGGAAGCTTCTGACGTAATGAACGCTTATTTCTGACAGACTGGCACTAAGCTTTTTGCTTTGACAGATTTAAAACTCAAAAGTTTGACAGATGCGTACAGGCATAATAAAACGCTTACACTTTGGCGAGTAGATATTTTGAACTGTACCAAACTCGAAAGAAAGAAAATAAAGAGCTGCTTAGATAATTTAAATGCGCTTTCGAATAATTGCACCTAATTTAAATAAACTTTAATGGATTTTATAATGAAGTGGTAACATTTGTTTCTAGCGTTGCCCCGGCCTGCTAAGGCACCGCTGACCGACAGTCCTCGCTCGGTCTAGTGCACCCGGCGGCCATATTGTTGGTAATGCTGCCAACTTAATCTTGCGTTATTCCTGTTTGAGACTTTATTTTAAAAGTTAATACTAAGTTTCTTCAAATAATCTTTAGGTAATCGACATACACGGTCGTGTCTTAAGGTGATGTCACACTAGCGTTTGCTCAGCATGAGATGCGCACTCGACGGGTACGTTGCGTTTCAGTGTGTGCGCAGCGTATAAAGTAAAAAAAAGTTGGGATAAATGTATTTTCTAAATATAATAAATAACAGTAATCTAAAGCGTTTGAGGGGAAAGATGTGTCTGAATGAGTCATGTAAAAGTTACTTATCTAAAACGGAATAAAATTACTGTTAATTGAATGTTCTGGTGAGAAAAGAGCTCGGAAAAATAAAGATAAATGCCTTCATTTGTTAATAGACCATCGTCTGTATCATGACGTTCTGGTTTATTATATTTTAAGTCTCGGCATACTCGGGTACTTGGTGGCCCTGCGCATACGTTCATTTGCGATACATTCCTAGGCTACACAAACGCTAGTGTAAGATAAACCGTCATTATGTTAAACAATATGCGTTCATTATGCCGGAATTACAATGACAATATGCAGCGGTGATTCGTACGTTCAGTAGTTCGGAGTTTATGAGTGTTGTTCCCGTATCGACTACGTTCCTACTCTATTGTGTGATGGGTGTCCGGACTTTGTGATAGGTTATAGTAAGGAGGTTCGCAATTTGAGATCGAACGTGTTTGAAATTGGCTTTAAGTAGTTGTCACACTGAGTAAAAAAATATTACATATTTACCCTTAGTCAAATAAAAACTTTATATTTTCGAATTAGTTGTTAGCGTTTAATAAATATTTCAAGCTATTTCGGGCATTTTTTTTTTAGTTTACCTAGATTTCCAAAGATTTAAGTTAGCCCAATTAATCTTAGCTACTTCCAATAAAGAAGTAGACAAAATTATTAAAGTAAAAGTATTCGAACATATTATAGTCGTAAGCAAATAAAAAAGTGTAAAAAGTTTGAATTAAGAAAGAGAGAGATAGGTAAGTCGTCCCAACACCCATCACATACTCTCGTCCCTTTCTAGGCTATTAACTATAACTGTATATTGTATTACCATGTAACTGTAGACTTTGATAAGTACTCGGGTTCAGTGGGGAGCTCTGTAGTTCTATAGGGTTTTTGTAGAATGAATTTTTAACTATCTTCTCCATACAGCGATTCGTTGTCTAATATACGAACATATCTTAAACGAACTCTTAAAAAAAATAGTACTTGACAGCCAAAATTTCATGTCCCAAGTTTGGTATACGCCAGCTCGGGACAGGATACGTCATTTTTCTGCAACGAATGTTCTGCAGTATGCTCGCGTTGACCTACTGTATGGAGTAAGATATTTGGGTGGACTGTGGTAGTATTTTTTGTAATTCAATTTAAAAGTACCTAGCACATTAAAAAAAATCTCGTATAAATTGTGTTCCTATAGGTTACTGTAGAGATATTTAAAGATATTATTATATAATTACTTTCATGTGGCCATGTGTTTTAGTTGTAATTTTAGCAGAAATATTTTGTCATATAAAGTGTAGTTTACTTATAGGAGCTCGTGGCTAAGTAATAACAGACGCACGGATCGATTCATCAGGTTAAGCTATGCTTGCCGGGTTTGGTCCGTGTATGGGTGACCATCTTTACATACCGAGACTCCTTCGTGCCCCTGAAAGCATGTTAAGCCGTTGGTCCCGGCTGTCATTCGTGAATCTTTGACAGTCGTTACGGGTCGTCAGAAACCCGAAAGTCAGAAAACCAGTATTACCAAGGGGTGTCATATTACCCAGTTACTGGGTTGTGGAGGTCAAATAGGCAGTCGCTCCATGTAAAGTATATATAGGTATTCAGCTGCGTCCGTTAAGACTGGAAGCCGACCTCAACATAGTTGGGAAAAGGCTAGGCAGATTGATTTTGTAGTTTTCCTATTTCAATATAATTAATAATAATTACGTTACGTGCTTAATTTATAAGTTTTGTGTATAATCTATTTTACTTTCCAATTTCGATATTCCTCACTGAACACGGAACGTAGCTCTAGAATGCTAGAACTAGTTTCCAAATGTGAATTGTGCCTAAATAAAGCGTATTTCTAAGTGATGTACTATCGGGGTTCACGAAGTCTACTGTTTGAAGAAATTTTAAACTTGTTAAAAGTTATATCTAAAACTAAACATGTGTAAGTAGGGTGCTATTCTCAAAATTCTGGTTTCAAAAGGTTTGGAAATTATAAATAATATGCTATTAAATAAAATGTTGTAAAGTTAAGCTTTAGGTGATGTTGAGATAGCACCCAATGTAACTTGTTTATGATAAGTGTGACAAGATTAGGAACGTGATTGTATGAGCGTGTTTTGGCAAATTAAGTCCAGGCAAACATGCTCAGCGCGACAAAATTTTGTCGTCGGAATATCTCGTGTCAAAACGAGAATGACTAAGCGCAAGTCTCGTTTCAGCGCAGGATAATACGACATGTTTTTTCTCGGTGCGTATGTTAACCTTCCTGGTAGTGCTGTCATTTCTTTGTAAATAAACTTCCTCTTATCATTTAAAAACAACGTGTGATGTGTAAACGGCCGACGCCTAAGTAAGAATCAACGCCGTAAGTAAGTAAGTCCGTTACTGCCCTTAAAACGACCATTCCGCTTCTCTCAAATAAATGCGACTGATATTGTGAATATAGAAACATTAGATAAAAGTCGTAATTATTGAAATAAAAACCATTCTTAGAAGGAAAGGACAGGGGCACAGATTAGCTGATAGTTTGACAGGGATATATATCCTAAAACTTTGATTATGGTTTCGGCATTTGGTATAGAGAACTCCCTATGATAAGGGATGATCCTAACGTCATTTTATTAGTGTCAAAATGACGAAGAATGTAAGAAGTGTGTTTCAAGCTTTAGAATATATTTAAAGTATCCTTTCATGAACAATATAAATATGACAATCACCTTCGTAAATCTTGTAGCGCTTATAATATTTTTTAAATATAAAAATTGTTATAAAAAATGTCGGCGTGAATGCTTGTTACAGTACTGTTGTTATAATATGTGGCTGTAGCTATTAAATTGTGTGGCGTCTGTTAGTTATAATACAATTATAATTTTAATATGAAACTATGAATGTGACACGACAATGTTTTTCTATTTCATGTTGAAACTCGACTAAGCATACGACCTATTTATATCCATACTTTATGATATTGTTGTTGTAAAAAATAATATAATTTTGAAATTAGAATATAAAAATAATGACAATGACATTTATTGATGTTTAGAAAAATAGTTGTGCTCTAAAATTGAATCAATCAATAATGATGTGAACTAGTACGTATTTTTAGTCGAGTAATCGAGTTTGCTTATTAGCATCTTTACTATCTGTTATCACTATAATTGGCCTTATGAAGATAATTGTATAAACTGTAACCATTTAAGTTCTTTCTTATGATACTAATTCAATTATTATTATTACGAATATTTTAGCGGTTATAATGATATTTGTAAAATTAATTATTTATTAGTATATTGATATTGTACTATTAGCGGTTAATTTGTCATACATATTTGACTGTAAATTACTTATTTATTAATGTTGTAGTTTTCGCTTATCGAGAGAGGAATATATGAGATTATATCTAAGTATATAAAACGAAAAGATTATTTAAAATTTAACGATTGGTTTACTTAAACACCTACTGCACTTTCTACAAAAAAAAATACATTCGAAAAATAAATTTCTTAGGTGACATTACTGTCACCCGAGAAATGTATTTTTTCTCAATTTTCATTAATCCTACTATATTTTGCACTGTCTAATATTTGTGACGATGATTTGATGTTTTTAAAACTAAACTGTATTTTCCTTGCCCAAGACATAAGGAACATTGTCACAATATATTGAACAATGTAACATTGGCTACGTATATATAGCATTATAATGTTTTAAAATATACAAAAAATATGAATACTTTTAATATTATGATATAGTATTTTGTGATTGTATTAAAGTGTACGTAAAAAACTAAGGTTAGGTCGAACGAAAATGCAAAAGTATTCTTCCAAACTTTGGCCAAACGATAAATAGTGATGTATAAATAAATATTATTCATGAAAAATGCATTTTATTACCATTTATTGAATGCGCAAAAATGTGGGAAAAATATTTTATCAAACACTCTAATCAATTGAGACTTTTTTTCTAGGTGATTACGCGTGGACATGCGGTAACTGTATGATGCCGGATCCATGGGACAGATTCTCGTCACCTCCTTTACCAGGCAGTCACCCTACGACCCCAAGGAATGGATGCCGGCCCGGAGTCTGCGTCAACAACCGTGTGTACCCCCCCAACTACGTAGGCAAGGGGGCCCCACGAGCGAACAGAGGTCGCAACCTCCCATGGGCTCCCAATTTTGGGGCCGAAGATCGCTATAAAGGACAGCGATGCAGAAACGCACCAGCGCCATATTGGTAACGGTTTGACATTTCAAAATGGCGTTTAATTCTACGTTTGAATTTCGAACGTTTCTGTGCGGATTGTTTATGGCAACTGTTGATGTGGGGGAGTTAGGATTAAGATTCAATTTATTGCGATAATGATAAACTGTTGCTGATATTATAATATGATATATTATTAATTTGAATTATGTGAAGTCAGGTTAGTTTATTATGGTCTACGAAACAGGCGATTTGTGTAAATTACGTAGTTGGAAAATTAGTGTCGAGAATCTGTTCATATGAAGGCCTGAAGCACCTTATGAGCTTAACTGCCACTAACGAGGCACAATGGAATTTTTACTGTTACCGACTTCTAAAGGTAAACCAACAGTTGAGCGGTAAGCCATAAAATGTTCCTCGAAATGCCTCAATCTTTTCGACTATGTACCTACCCCCAAACAGTACAATACCATGCCATAAAACAATCCGTAGCATAGAGTATAGAGGAGAAATGTTTATAACTTGTAACTTGAGGGGCAGTTGTGAATTTGATCTCAGTACTTTGTAAATAGTGTGCAGGCGAAAGCCGAGTCAAGTTTGTGTAGTAACCAGTTCTTATTTGGTTCATATGATACTGTAGTATTTAGTTTTGAGCTGTGAAAAAGTATATTTAGGTAGAAGGAAAGGGTAAAACTTAAAGCATAGATGGCTTTAGCAAAATGGCTGATGACTGATGTAACCATGTAATAATAGTAATGAATTGTCATTTTACCAGTTAATTTTTTTGTTAGGAAAGTAATGTTTTGTTTCTGATAAGGATGAAGTGTTTCAAATAAGGAAAAGTTGAGATATTATCGATAGTGTTTTGGTGTAGCCTTATGGCTTATTTTAATGAATTCGAATTATTTTTATGAATAAATTATTTCGTTTAATTATCAGAAGGCCGTCGCGTGTGCGAACCATTTCGGAGGGTAATTATCATCCATTACTAGGCTGACGAGGTGAAGTAAGCTACAATGCAACGCAATAAGGTGTTATTTTGTGCGCACGTTTGCTAGGACATAGCCTAAAAAAGTGATTGGACATTACTTGTTTTATTGGAGTGCAGCCATCTTGTATGGTTATCTGTGACGTCCACGTCATTTTACAGTGATCTAGATATATATTTTGCAGTTCCTAATATAGTTAAGTAGTTATGGAAAAGTAAAAAAGTCGTTTTGCTCCCAAACCAGTGGACAGTCGCATGAAAAAGAGGTTTTAAATAATTATAGCGGACTACGGTATTATATGGACCCAGTATTTCATCTGGTTACGAATTGTAAATAGAGATGATGTGTGTGTGCGTGCAATGTTCTATTTTTTAAGAACATGAGTTTTAAAGGCATTGCTGTAAAGGCTCGTATTTGTTGGAAAGCAAAATGCCCAAAACTGTTTCAGCAACATGTTTTTATGGTGCGGAGACCATCTTCATTGGGAAATAATGAAAAACATTGTTTCCAACATTTGATGTTTCGGGCTAAAATGTTGCTTCTCAACTTTGTTTCTAACGAATACGCGGCATAACAATTAGATTTTAATTACTAATGAATCGTGAGAACTAGATTTTATCACATGCGATGGATTTTTAAAATCTGACTGTGGCGGCTTGCTTGCGCATTTTACTAGTTATTTGTATTTTTACGTGGAGGCAACGTTTGACAATAACAATTGTATGGCGATTTATACAAAGTTACCATTCATGGTGGCCGGCTATTTTTTTTTAACGTTTTTTTCCATTTTATGCGAAAGCTTCAGGGTATGCTAAGGTAGCCCGCGAAATTAAAATTTTCTTACGTTTTTTGCAATTGCAAGCTGATTCTTATGATTATAATTCTATAAAGTCATATTTGTTATGGTCGCTAATCATATTTATACACTGACACTGACCCGCAAATTGCAAAAAACGTAAGAAAATTTATATTTCGCGGGCTACTTTAGCGCATCCCCCTTAAGAGAGTTGTATTGTTGTATAAATTCATATTTGTTACGGGCGCGTCTAACTTTTTATTACCATACAACCTGATACTGAGATTCAAATTGCGAAAAAACGTATGAAAATAAGAATTTCGCGGTTTACACTATCGCTGTCGCCTTAATTGCCCTCTCACTTCTTTTACTTGACAAGGACAGGAAATATATATACACATTATGAAGTTCTATTGGCTGTATCTATGGTGTCGTCATCGCAGATGCGTGTGAACTGTGTATGTGAGGGTATTCTGTCAATTTTGTGTCCACGTAAAAAAATAAATGACAATTATTTTTTCATTCATTGAATATTATTTTTATGACATTGTCTCGGAGATGCTTTGTTTAGTTTTGCTCATATTTTTTGACGAGTAACCGTTTCGTTTTCGTCTCATGAATTTGGTTTATTTTGTTATGGTAAATAACTTTTAATATTTTCATTTCATTTAGTCTTAGAGTGTTCGCATTCTTCATTCAATGTGGCGATTTGACTTGCTTAATTCCTTTTATGCTGTAGCTTCATAAAATGCAAGAGATGATTGTATGCTCCCTTCAACTAATGGAGCTTTAGTTTTATGACTTTATCAATGCAAGTGCACACGTAATGGATTATGTCGATGTAATAATGAGAGGTGTTTCATCCGCATTGAATGAAAAAATAACACACTATGTATGTATTTTCTCGTATGTAACGTAATTTTTTTTTTTTGTAAATTTTGTGTATTTTTTTTGTAATTATGACTTTATTATTACGTTGCATTGAGTTTGTTTATTTCTACAAGAGTTTCTTCTATTTGTAACATTATAAATGTTATAACACTGTTCTTTTGTTTTAATTGAGTTTTATAATTTAAGGTTTGGCTTGTTTACACATTATTTTAATTTACACGACAACCCACCACATTTGTCATGCGAGTCTTATCATTAATCTAAAGTATAGATTAAAAATATTACACACTAGCTGCGCCCCGCGGTTTCACCCGCATAAGTCTCGATCCCGTGGGAATATCGGGATGAAAAGTATCTTATGTCCTAAACTCCTAACTCAGGGCATGGCCTACCCATGTGCCTTTCATCTACTCACATAAATCTGTTCAGCCGGTTTAGAAAGCGTTACAAAGAAATTAACAAACAAACCAACTCACGTCCGTATTTATAGTAAGTACTAGCTTTTGCCCGCGGCTTCGTCCGCGTGGATGTCGAAAAATATCCGACGGGAACGTACAATCGGGATTAAAAAATAACCTATAGGTTAATCCAGGTTATAAACTATCTGTGTGCCAAATATCATCTAAATCCGCTCATCCGTGTTTGTGCAAGCCGGAACATACATACAAACGAACAGACCAAAAATTCTAAAAACTATATATTCAACATCAGACTCGAATATTCAATGTAATATTTGACTTCGTTACTATTTTATTTTACGTCGTCTGCGTAGAGTATAAATTCTTTTTTTCTAGATAATTATGAATTAGGTATTATAACAATAACAATAGACCTTTCTTCATGGCTAATTGTCCTCTACTACGTGTGATATTTGAGGAATACTGTAAAGAAATACCTGCTGTAAAGGACCGGTATCTACCTAAATCCTTCACAGTATTTCTCTATATACGATGTTTTTCACTAATTCGGAAGCGGGCACTAAAACAACCAGGCTAGTTGGAGAGCTAACACGTGAGCAAGCCACATAAAATTGGCCGTGGGAGAAACAGTCTTGCCGCAAATCAACTCCAGCAAATTTTAGAGTTTGTCCCTGTGACTTATTAGTCATCGCGAAACAAACCTTGATTGGGAACTGCAATCTTTTAAATTCAAACGGAAGGTCATTTGGTATCAATGGTATACGCGGCACGAATACTGTTTCTCCTCTGGCAGATCCAGTTAGTATTTTCGCCTCAATAACATTGCGGTGGAGAGCTGTTACTTGGAGTCTAGTTCCATTGCACAATTTTGGAGGATGTAAATTTCGAAGTAACATGACAGGAGCACCTACACGCAACATAAGTCTGTGACACGGAAGACCCGGCGGATTAAGAGAGTTTAAAAATTCTACAGGATAATTAACCGACTCGTCCATATCGACCATGGTGTCAACAGAATTGTAAATCATTTCTTCGCCTTCGAATGTATTTATCAACATTTCGTTGATCGCAGCGGCTTGGTCGTTTTTGGGAGTCAAATGGCTCTCTCGCATAACCACTCCATCGGTTTGCCTTTAATATTTTTAATATCAGGATAAATTTTATCTACAAGTCCTTCAACTGTTGATACCACAGTACATAATTCGTATGGTATTTGTATCAACCCATCTATTTGTGGAAACCGTTTCCGATTTGAAGAAGAAGATCTGCAAATCTGCCGGCAGAAACTTCACCTCTGAGATGTATGCTTTGATCTCATCTGCGCGCGTACCTTTAGGCACTACCGGTAAAGTCTGTCGAAAATCTCCTTCCAGCAACACCGTCACACCACCCATTATGTTTTTATTATTTCGTATGTCCTGCAAACTCCTATTCAAAGCTTCAACTCCTCTTTTGTGCGCCATCGTTATTTCATCCCATACTATTAGTTTAGTATTTTTAAGCACTTCGGCAAGATTGCTTTGCTTTGGTATATTGCATAAGTTGTGTTAGTTTCCAACCATAAGCCGAAATATTAGTGATTTTAAATTACAAAATAAAGAACTTTAATTAAAAACAAAATTTCATCCCCCTTTTGTTAGAATTTCAACCCTTAAGGGGGTGACCCCTTAAGGGTTGAAATTCTAACAACACCGTTGCGTTAGATAGTGATTTTTCTTCGAAAATTAAGGATTTTCAACTTTATCCCCCGTTTTAACCCTTCGGGGGTAGAATTATCAAAAACGTTGAGATACGTATTGATTAATTTTCAATCGTCAGTCTAAAATCAAAATTTGAAGATCCTAACTTCAAAACTGACGGACTTTCATACAAACTTCCATCCCCTATTTTTCCCCTTTAGGGGTGGAATTCCCAAAAATCCTTTCTTAGTGGATACTTACTCTTCACAAAGAACACACCCTCCAAGTTTCATGTCTCTAGGACCAGCGGTTTGGGCTGTGTGTTGATATATCAACAGTCAGTCAGTCAGTCAGTTTCTCCTTTTATACATATAGATTAATTAATAGTTAGGATAGGTAAGTAATTGAGATAATGAATACTTTGTGCGACCCACCCAAATGTTCTTTTTGGTTTTGTTCATCGAGTCGTGCTGTACCTTCTTACACTGACTGGACAGATCCAATCAAATCTATGTGGTTCTTTCCTCAAAAGAACATTTCAGACACTAATTTAGATCTACACGGTCCTCACACGATCTGACCAAGATTATGTTGTTATCTCAAGTTTTTTTAAGGGATCCGTCAAGGCGGCTACACGAAATTCAAAATTTTGTACACTTACCAGGTTTGGAACCACATTTTATCCTCGAGAAATATCCCACAAGTAAAAAAACCCCATACGGACTAAGATAGTATGTAGGAAGGTGTAAAATTAAAATAAAATACCTCAGTAAGTTGGAAACTTTTATAATTGAAAATGTAATAGGATTAAATTGTTCATATTTTATCAGTCTAAATAAATATTTTTAATATCATTCCTCAGTATCAAAACTCGTAAAAGTACTATTAGTTTAGGTACAGTGAACCGCACTTCATTACTAAGTCGAACTACGAAAAACGCCCTTATCGCTACGAAATTAAGGCGCTGTCGATGTCAAATTATTACTATAGAAGAGCGGTTCACTGAAGATTACTAATGTACCAATACATTGGTAAAAATACTAATTAAAACATCAATAAAGCTGGAAACGAAATATCGAACGCGAGTAAAAATCTTGATTGGCGGATTGACCGCCGACAGAAGCAGTACTTGTTGAACAACAAAGCCGACCCGAAGCGATTCCTATGTATATTCGGCATTTGGCAAACTCCGTTGTGCATGTTGCAGTTAATTATACCGTCCGGTTGTGCCGTTTAATGCCGACCCGAACGAGTGTACATGATAATAAGGATCTTGTGACGTGTGGCCAAAATTGGTACTAGCGCCGCCATCTTGCTTTTTCAATACATTTCACAAAACATTGCCAGGTCGCGACCAACACTATGTTTCTAGCTGAATTGATTTGAGCACAATATTTTTAATTTATTCCTGTTTAGTGAATAAGATCTTGGCTGCCAGATAGCTTTGAATTTGTACTTTAGCACCTTGTACCTAGTAGCTATGATATTAACCCTAGAATAGGTACTAATCTTATATATCACCGCTTATTACTAATGTCATTTTCATTATCTTGGTAACGGTGTAAGCGGTGCGCGATTGCTCTCTAACGTTGCAGGTTACCCTGAGTTTGCATGATAGTACCTTACAACCCGTGCGCATTAACATGGCACCTGGCTCAATGACGTTTGTACCTCCCCTCACTTCCCCGCACGGCGACGGCGGGGGGCGGCGGTGGCGCGGGTAGCGGAGTATTGAGTTCCGAGTCAGGTGTCATGTTAATGCGCACGGGTTGTACAACCGTCCTCGCAATTTAAAATTAACAAAAAGAAACTGCAGGCTATGATGAGTACTCTAGGGTTAAGGTACCATCGCGGACATTGGTGGTTGAGTATTTTTCAACCTTATTACTAATTTCATGAGGGCGAAAATAGGTCAACCGCCAGTGTCCGTACATAAAACGGTCAACGTCATATTCAATATAAAAAGTGAATCACAAGTAAATCTCACATAGATCCGATCTTGATTTTTGATGACCCAGTCTCAGTAATTCATACAATAGTGCTATTGATTATATCTTAACACATTGCGTTTGATGGTTTATCTTGGACTTCGGTAACCGACTATAAAGTACTTAATTACTTACTTCTTGTGGCTGAAAATTCGTAAAGGAACTTCCTTCGCGCCCTCTTAGACCCAAAGTATACGTTATATCCTACAAAATCTCTCAATCTATCTACTTATTAAGTAGCTGTAGCGCCTTAATTTTTATCATACAAACTTATTAAGGCGCTCCCTCACTAGGAGCTTTCGCCTGTAATGTAACCTATACCCGCGACATAACCGCGTTACTTCATTATAATTCTCGACCTGAGACGCATTAGGTCTGATATGGAATTTACAATACAATACAAATCCGACCTTATGCGTCTCAGGTCGAGAATTATGTACTAACCTATGATATCCTGCTAGTTTCATTTATCTCTGTACACTAGAAGTTGGCGATGACGACCTGCGTAATCTACTTACATTATATTACAGGTGAATGCTCCCAGTGAGGGAGCGCCTTTAGGTACGTATTAAAAATCCGTCTCTTTCTAAATCATTAATTTGCAATACTTTAATAGTTAACCTAACATTAAAACAAAATGGCTGCCTTATGAAAATGACGGATCATTATTTACAAAGACTAATTTTGTTAGGAGGATTCACTTAAATTTCTGGATTAATTTAAATGCTACCACAAGAAGTTATGGTGAATTATTGGAATTGTTCCATTGGTCATGGAATGTATCTACCAACATTAATATGATTTTTCTTCACATTGACAGTTGAGCAAGTATTCAGGGGCCTAAGTGGTAAGTTGGTAAATTAGTAGAATTAACCAACGTTGCAATGGCTCGCCATTGTGAGGGTCAAAAACTCACAATAGAGAAACCATTGGAACGTTTGTAAATTAGTAGACTTGGCCCGCAGGTGTACCTATTTACTAAGCACCTAATATTTATAACCATTAAAGATAAGTTTATTGTAGGTTCTGTTTTATATTTTAATAGCTGACCCGTTCTCCTTTCCAAATTTCAATAGTTCATACAAAAATCCCATAGAAAAAGGACGTTTCAATTTTTCTCGAATTTTAATACTACCCGAATCGGTCCACATTTTCTCAAGTGGTGCGCTTACCAACGAATAGTATTTCATTTTTATTTGTATAGTGTCTAATCCCCATGAAATTCATTGCCTAGAGTGAGCAATGGGTAGGTATTCTCCCTCCTCAAAAAACAAAAAAATCTCCTCATAAACAAAATTAGTCTCCAATGAACATCACAAGATCAAAAATCAGAAACGGTAGCATAAATCCATGGCAAGAATTTGGCTAAGTCTGTAAATATGACGTAGTGTGTAGGATCGCAGCGGTATTCGTTCGGCCTGGCCACTGACAAGGAGACTAGACCTCGGAGGTACCAGATGCCGTTCATCCTGAAGACCATGCCGCCACCGCTGTCGCCGTTGCAGACTGAGGTACCTGAAATTTTTGAAGGGCGTAAGTATTTTAGGCTAAAATGTCTGAGAGGTGCTACACACATGTTCGGCTCGACATGATTCGGCACAGCTGGGCGGCAAAATCAAATATTAATTATGTAGATATATATGTTCGGTTAAAAAGTCGCTCGGCTTAGCTCATAGTTGGAATAGTACCAAGCCGACCCGAAAATGATTAAGCGAGAGAAGGTGCCGAACGAACATTGCCGATCAGCAGCCGCCGAAATGCCACACGGAAATGTATCCGTAGGTATTCGTAGGTAGGTAAGTATTTAGATTTCCATGTTACTGTGACTTCATACCTACTTACGAGAATCTCGTCAAATCAAAACGAAGTGAGTAGTTTATTTTAAAGATGTTAGTTTTTATTTCTTACTTGTTTAGTTTCGGATGAAAAAAAATATATAAGTCATGCATTTATATAAAACTAGCTGTTGTCCGCGACTTCGTCTGCGATCCAGGTTGAAAAGTAGCCTATATTCTCCACCCCAGCATCCAAATCCATTCAGCCGTTTTAGCTTGAAAGCGTAACAAACAAATAAACTTACTTTCGAATTTATAATATTAGTTAGGATAAAGATTAAAGTCTTGAAACTTGAAAGTTTTTTTCAATACTGTACTTAGTAATTAATTCTACTTTTTGCATGCTCTACAACCTAGTTTATGTAACACTAATTTATTTAGACTATTTTTACCTATTGTTACATGAGGCATATATTTACAGTTAATTTACAGTAATTTATTAATAGGTCAACTTAGACAAGGGTACAAGGTCAAATTAGATATGTACAGTAATAGTCCTCCAGACCGTATTTTCGGCCACGGCGGCCAATCTCAACGGAGACTAGCCTTCGGCGCGGGAGATATTATAGTGCACAAGTGCTTGCGCAGACACAAGTGCACTCTCTCTTCCCTCACTCTCATAGTCCGATGGGTCGGTAATCCGACACGACCGGAGAGAGATCAGGCGTACGACCAACGGCTTAACGTGCGCACCGAGGCACGGGGGTATCACACCGCCAACTTCCAAACTCCGGGCTGTTACTACGAAATTCGACTGATCGATTTCGACCGTTCGATTCCTGTATACGGGAATCGAACGGTCGAAATCGATACATATACAGTACCGGTCGACCGACCGGTACTGTATATGTGTGAACCTAGCTTCTGACGTTTCACAAGTGCCCATGTAGGTATATGTGAAATAAAATATTTTGATTTTGATTTCGACCTCTGCTCGGGTGAAAATAGATAAATATAATATCATCCATACCTGGATGATATTATGTATAATATTGCAGGTAAACGGGAACGCCCTGCGTTAGATAAAATAGAAAAAAAAGAAAGAAAAATTGTTTATTCTAAACGCACACATTACAAAATGAAAGAATGTCATTTACTTAGTAGCCAAAAGCCTCGTATTCGGAAATACAGTGTAGGCTGTAGGTATATGTATAAAAATAGGTATTGATAGTACCTATAGGATAGGATACCCATCACGTTTGTGGAGTTCCGCTAGATAATCTGATTTGACCTTCCATATTTTAGTAAGTTACTAAGTACATAAGAAGGTTAAAAGCCTACAGTGCACTTTCAAAAGAATAAAGATTTAGTAAGCAGAAGGTGCATAAGCGGCCGCCTCACCATTACCTAATTAGTTTAAAGCAACAAACTAAAGACGAAACATACTTTCCCTACGTCCGGTTTCCTCATTGAAGACTCCTGGAAGCAACGAAGCATTTTATTACGCTAACTACACTATCTACTATTTACACTCAATAAACTAAAAATGCAACTAATAATACCAGACTATTAGGGCCGGCGCCCTCTGGCGGCTCGGCACGGCAAGGGATTTTTATGCGACGAATAGAAATGGAACTTAATCATATGACAATAAAATTGAAATTTCAACGGCATAGATGCAGCGGTATCCTTAGGCCATAAGCATGCCGCGTCGTCCTTGGGCATCACCATTGAAATTTCAACTTTATTTCCATATAATTAGGTTATGTTTTTATTCGTCGCCTAAAAATACCTTGTCATGCCTCTGTCTCATTGCAGGGCACAGGCCTCTTCTTCATACACAGAAGGAACGAGGATTGATCACCACGCTTGCTCAATATTAACTAAACAATGTTTTCTTTTACCGATGTCAGTAATGTCCAAGATAAACTCCGAAAGTACATATGGATTAAAAAGTCACATTGGTACTTGCCCGGATTTGAACCCACAACCTCGTGCAAGAGAGGCGAGGCTAAACCACTGGGCCATCACGACATTCAATTAGAGTCCGCGCCACCACACAAGTCCGATAGACGCGGCGCTAGAGTCGATGTCATTGCATCAAATTGCATTTAAAAAAATGTAGTTCCACAATTTTCCGCCGGATTTCAGTGGTGGCGCGGAGTCTAAGGGTCAGTTCACACCGAGACGCGAAGCGACGCGCACTTTTTTATGATCCGATACAATATCGAATTTATTTACTACACAATAAGGTACACGCGCTGCGCAGCACCGCGCATCTCATTGTAGTTTGACACGTATCAACCCTCGCACTGAAATTATACCTTTTCGTGATGAAAATAAGTTCGATAATTGTTAAAAAGTGCGTGCAGCGTCGCGTCGCTTCACGTCGCGGTCTGAGCTGATCCTAACAAAAACCCAAAATATAGGAAAGTGTAAAAAAATTGTAGGTAACATAAATCCAAATTTTAATATAAGACCGTTTTGATCTCAAAACTACCCAAGAAGTTGCAATGAGGCATTTGTTCTGCGAGGCCTTTGCATCTAATGTATAAAGACAGGATTAAAGCAATGAGTAGGTAGTCCAGCGGCTACAAGTAAAGTCAGGGAAATTAATTGCTTATCAAATGGATTACCTATCAACTGGCCCGTAAATGGCCAGTATTTCAAGTCACAACTGTCATTCTTTGACAGTTGTATGACATGGCTATAAAGGCTCCCACAACCAGGCGCGATATCGCGGGCACGACAAGGGTAGCGTTGCCTGTCGTGCCCGCGATATCGCGCCAATTGCCGTAGGTAGTGCGTCAATTTAATATACCTAAGTAGATACAAGTAATTTCCCCAACCCTACATAGTGTCGGATGAAGGTAGGGTTCGAATCTGCCTGTGACAAAATTGAAAATGGCGTAGTTAAAATGGTTGGAAACTTGGAAAAAAAATGAATTAGGTATTGAACTAGCCTAGCACAAGTACCTACTTACAAATTTAGATACTTAATTATAATTTTAAAGCGTGCATTCTGAATGTGGGCAACGTCGCAAACAGATGTCAAATACTTCGCTGTTTTGATTAATTTGGCAATATTTTATAACTGTATGGAAATATAGTTAACTAGTGAACTAAAATATTGATTATGAAATGCAATAATTAATATCGTAACACCGAATAGGTATTTAGTTTTAGATATACTTAGGTACTTAAAAAAAGTATTTCGAAATGCTTTTTTTACACCTATAATAACGGTTACTACATCAAATTTAGTGTCATTATTAATATTGTAGTTCACTAGTTAGCGATATTTCATATTTCCATACAGTAATATTGCCAAATTAATCAAAACAGGTAAATATTTGACTACTAGGTATTTGCGACGTTGCCAATAGAATGAACGCTTTTAACTGGCGAGCTATGGATCGGTCAATCCTAATAATATTATATCTAACAAGCTCATGAATCTTTTAAAGTTAAACTAACACAGTTTTATTATCCGATTCATTGCTCAGAACCGGAAAATTCCGACTAGCTTTTTCCGACAAGCGCGAAATACAAGGCAGAAAACCAGATATTCCTAGATACGCACTGTATTTACTTAAATATTGGTAATAAGTAGGTAGGAGACATATTAACACAATATTAATTAACATCAATATCATAGTTATATAAACAGGTCCATCTTACCGTCTCTATAACCAGCACAATAGGTGTATTCCGAAGTGAATCTCGCAAAGAACTCGCTGTACGACCTGATGCACGTCTCCTGGCTTACCACCGGCATCTCCACCAGGCTTAACTCTTCAGTCGCCACGCCAGTTTCGTCGAAACCCCACCCAACCACCTGGGAGAATAAAAAGAATGGGCTCGTTAAGGTGCCAACATAGGTCGCTGGTTCAGATCCGGCTCGAAAGACCAAATATAAATGTAGGGGATCCAAAACACTTACTGATATTATAACAAGGCGATTCTATTGGGATGATGAAATAAAACCGAACACATTGGATGTTGGTTATATACTGATTTATTGAAATATATTTTTACATAACAAATGCTATGTGTGCGGAAGCACGGCGGGTTAGTCAGTAGAGTACCTAATGTACGGTGCCATACAGTGTGCCATTAAGACATTTCAAAGTTGGCCCTAATTTGCAGCTTAAGAAAGAAACAATTTGAGCGAGTCTAGAAAACGGTGCAATGAAAATTATTGAACTGTAAAACATTGATTAACTAGTGAGTGATAATACCTACCCAACATTTTTCTAATGAAAATATGATTACGTTGGAACTTATCAACGAAAATGCATTGTTTTAAATGTTTTATTGTCATCAATCTCTTGCAGTACTGTCTCTTTTAACCAGATACTATAACTTAGGTATCTACTCTACTTATTTATTTTTTATCTAACATAACATAACACCAACATTGTACACTTAGTTCGCAATAAACGTTTTGACTTTGACTTTGACTTACTTATGACTGTGTGCTCATTAGTCACTTTAATAATGGTTTATCAAATGAACGGAAAATTTAACCATTAGGTATACAGAGTGTAAGGGACAGCCCTCCGCAAATTAACAGGGGGCATTCAGCTCCTTATTTATGAATCATATTCCACCGGAAACTTTCTCAGGAACGTTTTCATTTTTTTATCGTTTTTTCAGTTACTGTCCTTTATTTCAATGTAAAATTACATTCTCTGTACGTAGCACTCCATTTATGTAAATAAAACAGCTAAAATCAAAAAGCCAGCAACGGATGTTAAAATACTCGAGCGCGCCCCGCCCGAAGGAGTGCGGCTTCGCGGGTTTTGTCACGGTAACTATACTATACATTGCGCTGGAGGTAATAATACAAATCAGGTTTATTTTATTCCCTTAACGTTCTTGAAATAATTGCATGTACCGATCGTCTTAGTATGATATGCTGAATTCATCCCATCAGTCGGCGGAGGGCTGTCCCTTACACCCTGTATATAATATTTCGTCCAATTTGCAGTATCAACTTAACAATTATTTACACGTCGTCTTTCAGCTAATTAAGAGAATAAGCACTAATTGAATAAGCACTAATTGAATTTAGGAGCAAAGCGTTCGATAATTACGGTGTTCCGCTTCCGACAAAACTGCAGTTGCAGCGAGTTGCCAGGCAGAATGGACGCCCTGCCTTTGCCCGCTTCATCCATAAAGTTACTAATTGACCGACCGAACCATAGATCTGTTTGCTGTCTGACTTTAATTATCTGTGGTTCGTATTTGGTGCAGTTATACCAGAGTTAAACTGTTGGTTTGCAATTCGTTTTTTTTAAACTAGCTGTTGCCCGCGACTTCGACTGCGATCCAGGATGAAAATATGTCCGTCTCCAGGCCATGGTCTACCCATGTGCAAAATTTCATCCAAATCTGTTCAGCCGTCTCCGAATTGGCTGCTTTTTTAACCGACATCTTCAAAAAGGAGGAGGTTCTCAATTCGTCTGTAGGTTTTTTTTTTTTTTTGGTTTTGTAGTCCACGTTCCAATCACACACAGACCAGCAAAAAAAAAGTATTAAAAAAAAGATATACATACAGATCCCTTCTTCCCGATAACATTCTTGAGTTCGGCCTCGTTGTCCGGCCAGAGACAGGCAGGCCTGACATAGTCGGAGTATGTCACTGGTTCACGGAGCTCCAAGATGGCCACGTCTCGACTGAAGAGCGTAGAGTTGTAGTTTGGATTCACTATTATTTCTTTCACCTGAAAATAAATTAAAATAAGTTTGGTGAAATGAAATGAAATTGTTTATTCTGTAAATAGGATATTGGAATCACTTTTACACGCCATATTAAAAAATAAATAAAAATATGCTAGATGAGGTCGGCGTTTCCTATCTGACTACTTTGAGAAGAAAGGTCGAAACAAACTCAGAGGCAGTCTTTTTTTAATGTCCAGATATAAATTTGGTCAGGCCATTATGAGGACCGCATGTAGATTAGCGTCTGAAATGGTATTTTGAGGAAAGAACCACAACGATTTGAGTGGACCTGTCCAGTCAGTGCAAGCATTTGTCAAGGTTAAGTATCGTGTGATTTACTAAGGTAAGTTTAGTAGGTTAGGTATGTCGTGATAGCCCAGTGGTTAAGGCCTCGCCTCTCATGCACGAGGTAGTGGGCTCGAGTCCAGGCAAGTTTATCTTGGCCATTACTCACATCTTTGAAGGAAAATATCGTGAGGAAACCTGGACTGGGCACCATTACACCATGTTTTGTTTCTTCCGCGCCTAAACGAACAAAATGGTGTCATGCAGGCGTAGCATGAGCACCGTTTTGTCGACGGAAGAGTAGACAAAAATGGCGTTTCCTGTAGACAGTAGACAGTACGAGACGGCAGCAAAATTGAAAGAGTCAACTGCACTTTTTACGAAATTCACTCTTTTACATAATTCGACTCGAATTCTTTGTTTTATCATAGGATTTATTGGTTGTCAGTGTGATTTTGACAGTAAAGATAGAAAACTTTCTTCCGAAATAGTCTACATAGAAAAAGACCTAGACAAAGATCGTTAGAAATGAAAGACAAAATGACAGATTGTAGAAAGATTTCTACGGTGGATGTCAAAAATGAAGAAACGAACTGTCACTTTGTATAGAAAAAGCTATGTCTATTCTTCGTAGAGATAGAAAGCGCCATGCTACGCCTGCTGGTGTCCAGTCCAGGTTTCCTCACGATATTTTAGAAGTGAACACGTTTTCTTGAAATAAACGCTAGAAACAATAAAATTTCATATTTTTATGGCAGCAGCCTTTGGCATCCTCGTAGGAACAATTAATAATCAGCGTAGCATTACATTAAGCTGGACCTTTAGGAGTCATTCAGCTATATGAAGAGCAAGCATTCGACAGTAATTCGATTGCGAAACTAATTATTCGAATCAATAGATGTATTAGGAGCATAGCTGAGCATTAACTCGTTAATCCGTTAATCGTTAATTAACGAAGTTAACATTTTGATTAACGGATTAACTATTAAGTTAACTTTTAAAAATGGTAACGGACACGTTAATTTCCATTAATATGCAGAAGTCCGTTAATCGTTAATCCAATGCCTAATAGTTATCGCGGCACCGCGGCGCGGCGCGAAAAACAGGTTCATACAAGTATGAAACGACAAGTGCCGGGCGGCGCGAGTGAAACAAAAGCAAAACTAGATATATTTTGCCGGCGCGTGCGAGTGAGAAAGAAAACTGCGAAGAGATTTGTTTCGTTTGATCATTTTATTACTTAGCGCCAGTGCTTAGAGTGACGAGTGTTTTGTTTGTTTGTTGTTATTATAAATTACTGTCAGTGATCATTTGCGTGTTGATAATTGATAAAGAAGAGTGCAGTGTAATTTAGTTAGATAGAAAAAGTGTACTGTGCAGTCAATGACTATATAGCCTCATAGCCTCTTGACTGCTCATGCGGGCGACTCAGGCTCACGACACATCAGTTTAATTGAACTGATATTAGATGAAGATATGAGTGGCCATTTTAGTTTTGACCAGTGGTTGGACACGCGGTTATTTTGATATTAAAAAACATAATAATAAACAATTATGAGTTATTGTTCGGTTAATTGGTGTGGAAAATCGTCTAGAACATCCAACTATAAAAAAGATAGCATTACTTTTCATCGGTAAGTAGAATATTATTTGTAATTTAATAATATTATGAATTTATTGCAGGGCTCAAGATAAACTGGTTGATACGTAAAGGGGCACAAAAAAAGTACACCGCGTTGATGTCTTTTTTGAAAAGTCCCTTTCTCTCACTAGGGTATTGCAATACGTCTGTCCCTTTCTATCTGCACTTATACTGGAGAGTGTTGTGATAACTTCATATAAAGCAACTATATTATTGACGATAAAAATTACGATGTTATGGTAAAAAAGTAACATTAAGTACTAAATGTTTACATTTTAGATTTCAAAATATTCCGTAACCTTAAGAAAAGTGACAGAGAAAATTTTATTCCAAATAAATATAGCGTTGTTTGTTCAAGGCATTTCACAGCAGATTAAAAATAAGTAATAGCAATGTCATTTCCTTTCGCATAGAACAATAAATTCTCTTAAGTGAAATTCAATTTAATTATTGTTCAATTAGGAAATCGTCGAATCGACGTCGAATTTATCGATATCGATATTATTGTTGCAAAACTGACGTCCTGACATTGTTGCATCGGCCAATCACAACCGCTGTAATGTCTTCGTCCCCCGACCCGCAGTGGTGAGTCGTGTGCCTAGACGAAATCGGTCTATCAGCTCTCAAGTGGTTTAATACTCTTTGTGTGCAGTGTACTGCTATACCCTCAAGCGCTGCAGTTGAACGTCTTTTTTCTACGGGTAAAGACATTTTAACACCAAAACGAGCCTCGCTTTCAGACGAGAACTTTAACATGAAGGGGAATATGCACCTAATGCACCGTATGCCCGACGATTAAATTACACATTTGAATTATACACGTATTTTGTTTTGTTCCTAATCTGTTAACTTCCAGAACCTAAACCAACAGGTTTTATAAGTTCACTAACGCAACGATATAAAGATGCAATTTTACACATATTAACGGATTAACGAATAACGTTATCTTGCGTTAATTCTTCCGAAATATAACGCTTTAATGTTTAACGAAGCTAACTTTTTTTGTAGCGGATTAACGATTAACGAAGTTAACTATTTGATAAACGGTGCCCAGCTATGATTAGGAGGTAATAGTTCGCGAATAATTACGGTGCTGCTTCAGCAAATCTGGGAATCTGGACTCAAAATAATATTTTTAACTGTATTGACATTCACCATTACGTTTGTTCTAGACCAAAAGGTTTGTTGCGTTTTAGCATGGTAATAGGTAGCGATCATTGACCCACCTACATTTTCTAGGATTTTTCATTTCAAAAATCTGATATAAAGTCCGTTAACGTCCTGATTACCACTATCTCTCGTGATCTTCAACATGTTCCAATAACGGAAAACCATACACCGTTTATTGTTTGGGTTCCTACGGAGAGATATTATGGGAGGCAATGACCGCTATGGCCATGTGCGACAACTATAGGATATTTTAATATTTAAGAGCGTTTACGCTAAGAGTGGGCAAGTCATATTTCCCTACAGTAATAAATTGCCAAATTAATCAAAACAGCGAAATATTTGACATCTATTTGCGACGTTGCCACTTTCAGCGTAAATGCTCTTAATATGCATAGTCTACGAAATGACATCCCAGCTGCTCAAGGTAGCTGGTACAATAAATATTGAAGTCAGGATTGGACGTAAACGCGGGACATGGCACAGGGGTCACTAATTGGCACTAATATGACATTCGGCGCCTGAGGCGGCGCGGCGGTGTCGCAGCGTCAGTCACTGTACGTTGTAATTATTGTTTATTTATGTACGTGTCTATTTTAATTTTGTTGGTGCCCAAAATAGTAATGAGTTGTTTTTATTCTGATAATAATATTACCGGCCTATTATTGTCCCACTGCTGGGCAAAGGCTTCTTCTCATACAGATAAGGCACGAGCATTGATCACTACGCTTGTTCAAGACGGCTTGGCGATTTCAAACTTATTTTGTATTAGACACTAGATAGATAGATTAGACGCTAGATACTGGACTTTATAGTCATTGCGAAATGAGAGTTTACCGCGCGATCAAAATATATCCCGACATCAATCGTTGGGCAGCTGCCCGCCAGACACGACTCTCGTCTGGTCGGAGATTCCTCCCTTTTCTGACGGAGTGAACTTTACCCCCAGTTCCTCATAGGTACCTCTAAAATAAAATATGTTTCCATTTTCCATACGTTTCACTTGCCTGTGTTATCGTGATGTCGTGTACACACGGCTACACATCAAGCTATACATTTCCAGTTTATGCTGATATCGCATTGTATAGGATTTCCGTACAATGCGAGGTCAGCTTATACTGGAAATGCATAGCTTGATGTGTAGCCGTGTGTACGTCCACGGTAATAATTTCACGTTAGAAAGGACCATGGGGGATTTTGTATGGACTCCGTCCCCACCCTCCAACAGTCATAGGATACGTGTCAATATGTTTTCAGGGATCCCGAGAAAGACTTACTGTCTTGCTCCATTGCAAAATCAATGGGGTTTTTTTGTAATAACAAAAAACTTTTCTGTTAGCTAACCTAACCTAAGCTATAATTGCCTATCCTTGCCAAACATAACCTAACCTCACCTAACCTAACAGTGATAATTTGATCTTGGATTTTGAAGGTCAAATGGAACTCCTCAATGATGAACAGCATTTGTGTATTCTTGTGATTGGATAATTGTACAAAAAACTTAAAAAAAAACGGCTAACCTAACCTATTTTTTTTTTAATCCTCATGGATGACCTCTGCCCTGGGGCGGGCGGAGGGGTCTGTCAGACTCTTACTGACTAAAAACCACCCCAGTGTTCCAGCTCACACCTTCGCCGGGGGTCACGGGAACGTAAAAATCTTCCGCAACCCCAGTCTGGCCCGCCATTGCGGGACTCCTCGGGTCAGGGGCCCCCCCGTGACCCGAGGAGTGAGGTGTTTGACTCCCCCCGTGACGTCTAAGAGGGGCGCGCGTGGAACACTACGCACCGCCACCTCGGGTCCTGATGTGTAGGGGGCGACGGACGTCCCCGAGTCCGTCGTCCCTGGACCCATTTAGGGGGGCTGGAAGAGGGCGTTTACCGCCCTCCGCCGACACCCGGTGCGCCTGCTGCGGGCCGGGTGAGTGGAAGAGATCTCCCTCTCCCTTTCCGCAGCCACCTTCTGCGAAACGACTGTCTCACGGAAGGAAACCACCGCGTCCCAAGACTCCTCGCTGCCGACCATCGACTCGGACTACGGCCGGCAGCGACAAGTCACTGCCTTCTTCTGAGATGAGGGCACGGCGCGGCCCCTCCTAACACTCTGCCAGCGTAGGCCGCGCCGTGTCCTCCCGGCAGTCGACGCAGTGGTGACACCGAGCGTCCGGCTCCCTGTTTATGCGACACAGGTACTTCCCGAAGCAACCATGCCCCGAGAGCACCTGCGTCACCCGAAACGACAGGGAGCCGTGCCTCCTCCCGAGCCAGCGCTCGAGCACCGGCCGGACCGCCTCGATGATGTCGAGGCCGGCGGTAGGGCGTGAAAGCCTGTCCCGCCATTCCGCCACCAAGACCTCGCGAAGCTGAGACCGATGCAGCTCTATGTGTCGCTGCATCGGTTGCTCACCCCGCACTCTCGCTTCCTCGCGCCACCGATACGATGACGCGAGTACTTTCGCCTCGAGGTCCCAGGGCGGGGATCCGGCCAGTGCACAAGCCGCCTCGTAGGAGATCGTGCGATACCCCCTGATGACTCTGACGGCAATCGCTCTCTGCGGCTTGCGCAGGACTGCGATACTACCGGCCGTCAGGTCAGCCGCCCAGATCGGGGCCCCGTAAAGGGCCATCGATCGCACGATTCCCACGTAGAGCCGCGTTGACAGCGCACAGAAGCTAACCTAACCTAACCTAAACTTTTCGGTTAGCTAACCTAACCTAACCTAAACTTTTCGGTTAGCTAACCTAACCTAACCTAAACTTTTCGGTTAGCTAACCTAACCTAAGCTATAATTACCTATCCTTACCAAACATAACCTAACCGAACCTAACTTTAAAAAAAGGTATCAGAGAAAAAAAAAATGGTCCCTGATAAAAAGAAAGGTTGTCATGAATGAGAACCATATTTAGGTCGCTATATTCTATGCCTCTTAAGTGCAAACTAAGAAAATATATAAATGTAAAATAATGCTAATATTGAATAAAAAAAGTAATATTCCAGGAAAACCCCACATTTTTGAAAAATGTCGCCATAGTAAAAAAGTATCGAACCCACCAGACGCTTCGAATGACACTAGTCTCAAGCGTGTTGGTGGGTGGGGACGTTTCTTCCCATGGTCCTTTATTTTTATTATTGATTTATTTTTATGCACAATAGCCTATCTATACTATTCCATACCCGTAAATTATTATTCGTTCCTAACCGGCTCTATCAGAGGGGAAGCACCCAAAATCGATCAGCTGCAAATTAAGCAATGGACACGACCAAACTTCTCGCCCTCTGTTAATTAATCTTGTTGATTTCTCATCCTGTTTTGTAATTCAGCCGTTGATTTCTCATCCTGTTTTGTAAATTCAGCGGCCGATCAGACAAAGGGCCCTAATTTGTTTTTAGTAGATACAAATCGTATTTGAGGCACGCAATTGTTTACAATAAATCGAAAGCTTTTAGAATATATCTGTTACTCTAAAAGCCCGAACTGAATTTGTCGATCACAATATGATGCAATGTTCAATGGATTAGCAATATCCTTCAAAATGATTCAGATTGTGATTGATCGTGTGTTACGGAATTAGGGTCTTTATACTTACCAATACAAGTATGGCAAATGAATGCAATTTTCCTATTACCGTTAACGAAAGTACTTATCTCAATAAAGTTAATTGATTCAAAGTGTTTGCTAAACTCTTTTAACTAAACCAATTAAAATTCTTTAATTAAATTATTTTTACAAAAAAGGAAGCGAGCGGCAAGCCAATAGCGCAGTTCTGGAGTTTCTCAAGTGGCTGAACGAACAAATAAAAGCTATGAATGTTGAGTTGAATGTTGAGCTCAAAGTTTAGAGAGCTCATTAGTAAGTCATAAAACTTTTGTAGTGGGAATAGAGTTCACAGATGAAGTAGACTCATCTCGAAGAAAGTTTCTTTATCTGTGGTTTTTTTTTCAGCCTGTCACAGTACAGTCGCAATTCTTCAAAGCTTAGTAGGATAATCAGTCTATAATTTTACCACTGCTGGGACATAGGCCTCCTGAGTGGGCTGAAATCTACCGCGCGGGCCAGTGCGGGTTGGTAGATGTCACAAGTCTTCGAATTTTCGGTTCTAGGTACTGCCGTGTTCCTCACGATGTTTTCCTTCACCGTTTTAGGAGTAGTGGTGATGAAATGATATACACAAAGTAAAGCGACTTCATGGGTTCACCCACGACTTACAACTCGTAAGTCGGGGCCGATAATACTGGGCCACCACTTCTCAGCAGAGGGTAATGCATGATGCAAATTAGAAACTTGTGGTACCTACTTAAGGCAGAAAATTAGAATTTGAGGACAAGTTATATTGATAAAGATTAAGAACCTTCATGCTTTTGGGGACAAAAAATGTAGTACGACTTAGTTTTTAGCACAAAATATTAATTTTGCATTCTTTCGTAAGATTTTCTGCTAAAGAATGAAGGTTGGCAAGTCAGTCCCGCAATTGTACCTATTTGGATAGTCTATGAGAAAGGTTTCCCCACCGACTGATGCTCTCAACTACAATTTGGAGTTCGTGCAAGCTTGTAAATTCTAAAAGTAGGTATATTTTCTCAAAATTGCCTGCTATTGGTCCATAGACCACTTTTGCCCAGTCTCCTTTAATACATACATAAAAATCAAGGTGATACTTACAAATTTAATTTGCACTCCCTCCACCGAGGTCCTAAGGTTGTGTTTCCCCAGGTAGATCGTCAGGGTGTTGGGGTCTACGAGCCGCTGTGACATCTTTCTAGTGACGCAGTGTGCTGCCGTGATGACGTGCTTGTGGGTCACCAGGGTTCCTCCGCAGATGTACTTGTTGTCAACCGTCTGGAACTCGAGAATTTAATGTATTTATTTTAAGCATTTTTTTGTTTCCGCTAATTAGGATGGCTTATTTATAAGGGGCAGCACCATCAGTAACGACCAGCTTCGATATATTTTCGCCCATTCTCCTATTGTGACCAGCCATATTTTTTCCTCGACAATATTTTAAATAGAAGGCTTACCTTATTAGGCTCGTAGCAATTCAAACGAACCACGTTAACGTAACTCTTACCTGAGTTTGGTAGAGAGCGATCTGCCACGGCCATTGGCCTACCAACGTGGGGGTACCATTCACCACCAGCGGTATTGGATTTAATACCACCTTTCCGCATTGAGACTGCAAAATAAGTAAAGTTATAGGTACAGCTAATTATCGCAAACATTTAGTGTGTATTAGTCATTTCTATAGCTGTACAAGGATGTTTTGGCGCGTGGCCTAAATCGGAACTAACGCCGCCATCTTGTTATGTTAATTTTCACAAAACAAATATATAAATGTTTACCAACAGCGCCCCCCTTGTAAACGTCATTCGCGTGCCAAAAGATCCTTGTAGTAGTGTCACAGATATTATAATACTACGACTACGGTAGTGTACAGTCCGGCCGTCGAAAACGTGACACTTGTCAGTTGGTCAATGTAATAAGGATCAAATTCGCAAAACACATATTTGTTAGTATGAAACTGACATGTGTTAAGAACCCATTCTCTCGGTGGCCGGACTGTAGGCTGAGTTTTGTTCTACAGGGTGTAATATACATAGTAGTAACATTTTGTGGTCGACAATAATTCTTACTTTCTTAGTCATTTTTGGTCGGTAAAATTACCACATAAATTACGTATTATATTATTAATAAATACATGTTTAATCATGGCTTTAGTATGACTTTTTTGTAGAAATTTTAAATTAATCAACTTAAAAGTAGTATAACGAGAAGTAGCGAAGTTTAAAAAATTTACGAGGATACCACGCCATCTTATCTTAAAAGTGATACCACGCCATCTCATCTTAAAAGTGATATTATTGATTGAAGTTTCTAGTAAAAAGTGGTTTTTAAACACGTTTCGCTGAGATACCTATATTATGGTATGCTATAAAAATCATGAATGCATAAATAATTTTTTTTTCAGGCGACGAACGAAAGTACATACCAATTTTTTTTCGTTTTTGCAATATTCAATTAGTCGTTTTAAAACATCGTAATACACATACTTATGTCAATAATTTGATGACGTTGTGCATGGAAAGTAAATATTTACACAAAACCAAACGAACGCGGTAATTAAACGCATTCATTTTAGAATGCGTTTACCGCGTTCGTTTCGCGAATCATATTTAAATACGAATTTCGCGGGCTACCGTAGCGCATCCCCCTTAATAAACGACCACAAAATGTTTAGTTAATATGAAACCTGTTATGAAATTGAAAGATGTATTTAGTTTAGGTAAGTATAGGAACTAATAAAGTCACAATATAGGTATTTTTTTATGTTAATCATTCAGATATACCTACATACTAGAAATATAATCTTATGGCATCTGCATATTTCTATGAATTTATATAATCATGTAGGTGACCTTAACCTTTTATTCATAGAAATATGTAGTTAATATTATTAATATTATATTTCTAGTTTTCCTGTTTTTGAAAAAATAACAGGATTGTGTATAAAAGGTATAGATGAAATATAAGTAGAAAGTAGATAGGTAGCTACAGAGGGAGTTCTATTAATCAGTAATTATTTATCTACAGGGCTTGTTTTCCAAATTCTACAGGTGAAAGCGGAAATAAATAAGCAGCAGATTCTTATCTCAATTCATAAGACAGTGGACGAAAGAAAACTTCTGAAAATATAAAATTATGATAAACAAAGTCAAAATGCAGCTCATGCAGTAAATAACTAATAAGATAGATTCAACTGAAAAAGGCTGACTGATCGAAATTACCATCTCATTATTTTCTTCTTTAGCAAGATTTTCGTAAAAGCTGTTTTTTAAATAAATAAAAAATCAAATCAAGTACAAATATCCCAAGAAAAGTATGCGCTTCGGAAATCATCCTCTATCTTCGGAAATACTAACGCGCGATTATGAGATCTTATATTACTGAGCTGTTACAACCATGAAAGTACTTGCCTTTTTTGCATCACAACTCTACGCAAATAAAAAAAAAAATTTTGAGATAGGTCGATCTGCGACCGGAATATGTTTCTACCGAGAGAAAAGTTCATTTTTATAACGCGCTAAGGTGCAAGTCTTAGCGTGGCAGTACTCCTTTTCTTCGTGCGCTCTCTCTCGCACACCCCTCGATTATACTCGCTGAGCAACAGAGAGCGCACGAAGAAAAGTTCGCGAAAACGCGAAGTGTAGCCGTAGCATATGGGAAGGGATGTTATTTGTAAAGATAGTTTAGCTTGAGGAAGCAATGCTGGCTATTTATCCGCTTCTGTAGTTATCATAATTCGCGTACTCACTTAGATGTTGCAGCCATTAATGTTTGCTATACCTACATACCTATGTTAGCTTTGGCATACCTACATACCTATGTTACGTTCTTATGTAAGTATACTTAATTTTGAATATAAACGAGTCTTCTTGGAATTGACACCGGATTTAAATTATACGAATAAAAAACTAGAATAACTAGAATAATTGCATATGTTATACAGTCTATTATCATCATCTTATGATTATTGTAGTAAGATTTACTAATTTAAGCGGATTTATAGCTAGTGATTACTACCGGATACACCTCTTATGTTGTGCAAAATGATGGATAAAAAAGCGCTGGCCATAAACCGTGCGAACCACGAAGTTATAAAAAAAAACGAAAGCGTAATATTTTGACAGTTTCACTATAACGCATACAAGTAAAAACATGACAAAGTGAAGTTACAAAACCACATATACACGGTCAAATTAGATTAGCTAGCGAAACTTCACAGACGTGATTTGTATCGATATCTAAACATATTATAAATAGAAAAATAATAATTTGATGATTTTCTAAACTCATACTTCAAGTAACTACAGTAAAAGCGGTCGTTGACCCCAAAAATCATATTTTTTTTCGTTTTATATCATGTTTAGTTATTGATATGTAGACTGGATCGGTAGAATAAGTATGAACAACATTGATAAACTTTTATTGGTTGAATTTGGCTACGTGTATTTTTTTAATATTTTTTTTAATAGGTATTTGTTTTGTTTGTGCAGAATAAACAATTTTTCATTCTTTTTCATTCTATACCCATCACATCTATGTAGTTTCGCTATCTATTTTAATTTGACCCTGTATAATTACTAAACCTCCTTCGAGATTTTATTCTAAAAGTAATTATTTATTTAATTATAGACGAAAAACGAAGAAACCTCGTCAATAAGGAGGATGAGCATGAAGTAGATTGGCATACCGACGATCTTAGATGATCATTTGCAATGGTCCAGTGCCTTTACGCTACCTACTAAGCAATTATGTATGTAGATACATAAACAAGATAATATTATACTGTTCGGACAGCACGACAACGCGCATTTTCTAGATATTGGCGAAATAAATAGCGAATATAAAAAAATCACATTCAATAGGCTGGCCCACCAATACCTGGGTCTTAAACTTATCTGGCGTAATGTGGGTGTACTATAGGTATACCTCTGCGTAAGGAGTGATGTAATGTTTAAAAAAAAATCACTTATGCTACGGCTACACTTCGCGTTATCGCGAACTTTTCTTCGTGCGCTCTCTGTTGCTCAGCGAGGGGTGTGCGAGAGAGACCGCACGAAGAAAAGTTCGCGATAACGCGAAGTGTAGCCGTAGGGGTAGCATTATAGCGACAAAGACGGGAAAATCCTTTGTCAAAACTTAATTTCATCGGGTTTTATTAATTCTAGATAATTTCTGTCCGTGTCTGTCCACAAAGTTGATCCGTGACGCACTTGGTAGCACTGTTCTGTCAGTAATCATTTTGAACTCTATTAGTATTGAAACTAAGCTTGATAAGCAATAGCGCCAATGTGACGGCAAGGGAGAAGTTGTAGTGAACAGTCTATAATCGAAAATTGTCCTAAAGGTCCTCTTCGAGGAGCTGGTGGCTAAGTAACAACAGCCGCACGGGTCGATCGATCAGGTTAAGCTACGCTCTCCGGGTTGGTCTGTGGATGGGGTGACAATCTTTACACACCGAGACTCCTCCGTGCCTCGGAAAGCACGTTAAGCCGTTGGTCCCGGCTGTCATTCATGGATCTTTTAACAGTCGTAACGGCTCGTCAGAAGTCCGAAAGTCTGACAACCAGTCTAACCAAGGGGTATCGTATTACCCAGTTACTGGGTTGTGGAGGTCAGATAGGCAGTCGCTCTATGTAAAATACTGGTATTCAGCTGCATCCTGTTAGACCGGAAGCTGGCCCCAACATAGTTGGGAAAAGGCTAGACAGATTGATTTTGTTCTAAATACCCTCTTCAGTCCACGACTGTTAAATCTTCAATTTACCTCTATGTGTAACCAGTTCTGCTAAGGTGCTTCTTCAATAATTAAACGCTATTATAATATCTTGAAGCGTTTTCCTCCTAGGAAATACTTATCATGCAATAAGGCACCACTTTTGATTCGCTTGAGGTGTTATGGTGTATTAGTTGCATAGATTGCCATCATACTTAATTTTATCATAAATGATGGATATGTTATTATAGCCATTAGAATCAGCAGTTTTATCGTATCCTTTCGTATTAAGAGGAAATAGGGTCGGTCTTTTCTCCATACAAAAAGTCATAAATCGAGGTTCGGCTCTCGTCTATTTCCTCCTCCAATGTTGGACCAATTTGAAAGATATTTTATAAATTGAATAAGAAAGATATTTACTGTGCCCCTATGTTTTTCGTTAATAGTTGACAAATTTGTACAATAGGCCTCTGATGACAGCGATTTAAACAGGCAATTTTGAGCATTTTCTGAGGGTTAGTAGTGCTTCTACAGATAATGTATCATCAAAACGGAAAACATAGGGGCATAGAACTAGTTGATATTTATTTTACTGTAAAAAATCATTGCTCTAAGTTCATAAACTAGAGAGAAAATAAGCGAGAGCGTTTTATGGGGAGGGGACCGACCCTATTTCTTCTTAATTAGTTAAATAGGAGCTCCGAACAAACAAAAGTGATTGTAGTAATCAGCTGAACATAAAGAATCAACATAAACAACGTGTACCTATCAGAAAGGTGTGGTAAAGTTTAAGGGTGTGGTAAGAAACGGACCATCAATCTGAAAAACTTTCTCCATGAGAAAAATTATCAGCTGTTCCATACATTTGGGTCGAGTAGGTACCTACTGAAGTTTTGTATGGGACAGCTGATATTTTTTTCGCGATTACACCTGCCCGAAAGTTGATAAGTTTGATGGTCTGTACTATACCTACCACAACTTTCTAAAATTTCGTACATTCCCGTACGAATTTCAACACCCCCTCACCCCCTTTAATAGGGGTTTAAAAAAATTACTCATTACGATTTTATTACTTACTTAGATAAGTATTTGTGCCAAGTTTTAAGTATCAAAAACAAAGGAATGTGATTTTTAATACGTTTTTTTATAGATCTTTAATTTATTAGATATTGTAGAAGACACAAATGATGAGCACAGCTGCATATAAAAAAACTTTATTTGAAGACAAGGCTAACGAAACGACTGGTTTATATGAAATACCTTCCGTAGCTGCCGACACGTCTGTTTCATAGAAAGAAACCAGTCGTGTCGCGACGACACGTCGCCGCGTCGCCTGCTGCTGCGGCCTGCGGTCGGCTACAGAACGTCCTTCACTACTATCACAGAAAATGTCGTTAAGTACAAATTCCGGTTTTTTCTAGAATACCTACTAATTACAATACGGATACGACGAAACTTGTTATTCGCACATGCTTTGTCTCAATCAAGCCATAAACAAAGTAAAGAATGCTGTATGAAAGTCTTTCGTAACAAGAAATGTTTGAAGGTCACATAATAATGTCTTTTTTCACAATTAACGGGAAACTAAAAATGGACTTTGGTTTTTAGCGTGTACCCGGATGTTATCGTGTTGCTAATATACGACGATATCTATACTTAATATTATAAATTCGAAAGTAGGTAACTCTGTCTGTCTATATGTAACCTTTTCAGGCCTTAACAATGAACGGATTTCGAAAAAAAATCGCAAGGACATATTCATAAATGGCATCATGGGGAAGGACATAGGCTACTTTTTGTTTCAATAATAATCCTATAGGGGGTGATATAGGGGGATGAAAATTTGTATAGAAAACCGAGCATTTCATAAGTATCCCGGTAATATGTTCCCGTGTGACGATACCCGAAACCCACGCGGGCGAAGCTAGTTAAAAATACATCTTTGACAGGCACATTACTATGTGTAATTTATTTCATCACCACCTGCTCTCAAACCGGTGAAAGAAAACATCCGTGAAGAAACAATATTCTGATTTAAAAGAGAGTCCGTGGAGTTTCTTGCCCGTTCTTCTCCATAGGAAATTAGGAACCTACTACGCTTTGCAATGGGCAACTAGCTTCATCTTTCTGACTGACCGACCCCTTGACAGTTCAAAAGTGCCTGTAATTGGTTTATTTGAAATAAATGCTTTGAGTTGAGTTGAAAACGGCATGTCATAAAAAAAACTAAAATTCGAAGACATGTGAAATCGACTAATGCGGGCCATAGCCGTTAAAGTAGTAATTTGATCAAACAGGCAGGTTCAAACAGTTAATCAAAATAATAGAAATACGAAAATTCATGTTTCTTCATGCCATTTGACAACCTTTTTGATAAAATTTTCACACACACATTTGTGCCAATTTGATAAAACTCGGTACCAGCCTGTTTGATCAAATTATTTGAACCTGTATGGCCCGCGTAACTCGCACTGGGCCCGCGCCGCGTGGTGGATTATGGTCCACTTCGTCTCACAGAGAGGAGGCCTGTGTCCCATTCCAGCAGTGGGAATATTATAGGCTGATTATACTTTTTAAGTGAGTAGGTAGTATACATGTTTTATCGCTCTTATATCTTTATACTCATGATTATTCTGGGAAATACTTTTAGGAAAATAATCTACTCCACTTTTTAATTAGTGTTCATAATTACTTCGATTTTATTTATTTTTTTGTCCTGGGTTCAATTCCCGGGTCGGGCAAAGTGTTACTTATCGTTCGTGCCCAAATGAGGTCGCTAGTTCGATAAAGACATTTACTAACAGCATCAGCTGACCTTTTGACATTTACTACGATTGCTTCACGAGTACAACACGTTGAATAATATTATGAACGAGTTTTTTTAATAAAAGATTCAGTTTTTTTTTGGAACGTAGTAGCTGATACTTGATTGAGTGATGATGATGACGTCACTCTGAACTAGCTGCGCGAAGGCTGCGTCAATGTCCAAGTTCGGGGTCACTGGTATACCTACATAGAGGTATAAGGAACAGGGTGTAAAGGTCACTCATCCTCCATAGAAAAGGGGGGATCCTCCGACCAGACGGGTGTGGTGCCTGGTCACAGATCAATCTGGTGGGCTACTGCCCGATGCTTGATGTTGGGATATTGTATATATGTTAGTCATTTAGTAAACTCTATATAAATAGATATAGGATTTTGTGTGACGTCAGTGTAATGCGTAGTTCGCATGTGGCGATGTAGATTGTAGATTATTATTATCTTTATTTCATTTTCTATACACATATTATAATATTTTTAAATAGTAGAATAAAAAAAATAAATAAAAACATTTAAAAATATAAAAAATAATAGCCCACCGGTATCGGGAACAGGGTCCAAGCTACCGGCGCACAGTGGATCGTCCCCATACAAGAGGTGTGACATAGCATCAAAAATTGAAAAAGTATTTAAATTAAAAAAAACAAAAATGCAGTTGCATTCCTCTATTAAAGAACAACAAAAATTGTTACTACGCTTTTTTTATTTGACCAGCACTTTCGGACCGATTCGATGAAAACTGTTATTTTTGTATGGAAACTAACACAAAAATGTCTGTATCTCATGATTCCCTCCTTGTTTCGATTTGCGGTTTTCACTACTGTTATTTACCCATTTTATGCCACATTTTCTTCAAGGACACATGGTGCCCCCAGAGTGCCCCTTTCGAGATATTTTGCCTATAGTAGCTATCTTTGTTATTGTATTCCTGATGGAATTGAGGTACATTAAGTATACTTATTACTGGGAATAAGTCATCACTAAGTAGTTCCTTAAATAACAGGTGCATTTGTGAGTACTTTAATGACTTATGAACGCTTTTGTTGCAATATAACATAAGCGTTAATGAGTCATTAAATAACGACTACCAGTAGTATTTGCTTAATTTATTTAGTTATTGTAATTACTGAGAATTACACAAAATTAAGAAGTTAAATGAAGAAAAGGCATTAGTGAGTTCTATATATTGAAAAAAATATCGGTAATGAGTTGTGACATCGCATTAACAATAACATTTTTTATGGTGAATAAGAAAATATGTATTAAGTAATATCTCCTATTTATATAATACTGTAAAACATTGTAAAATATCATTAAATCTTAAAGTAAGTTACATTTAAACCTATAATAATTTATAAATAAAACAACTACTAATAACTAAATTAGGTATAAATACTAATTATAATAAAAAATAAATAAATTAATACTACCATTTAGTTACTAAAAATTATATTAGGTACTATAAGACTTAAACTATATTTTCTTCATCTTCATCATAATCATTATTGTCGTCATCTTCTTCAATGTCACTACATTCCGAAACTGCTCCAACTATTGTATTAGTTGAAATGTCAATGAGCTCCAAATCACTCCGATCATGTATGAGCAAATCGTCCAGTTCTCTAAATGAAGATTTTTTTACTTAATTGGTCATCTTCGGTCGTAGGCTCGTTAGAAGAGGATCGGAAGATAACAGAAGATTATGAAGGATATCTTCATTAGTGGCGATGCTACTATGCTTTCGTGTATGTAGAAGTAAAGCCTATATTTCTTCGGAAAGCTGCTTGAATAGCTTCTTTCCTATCTTTAACTATTTTTTTATTGTCGTCACCTTTTGCTTGCCATGATTTTATGTCCATTCTGTAGGCAATGTGTAATAAACACTCCATAGAACGAATCCAAGCGTGCAACGAACTAAATCCATGCTTGTATAAATCTTCATTCACAGGTTTAGCTCTCACTTCTTCCAAGTTATTCATCTCACTTGGGCGAGCTTTGCACAAATCACACAGTGCTGCCGATGTTCCAGATATGATTGAATGCACCTTACCATCAATCATGGTTAACCACAGATTGTGCGTAATAGTAGCATTGCCGCAATCAGTTGGGTTCAGTGCACGAATCTCGGTCTCAAATATATCCATTTCAGCCTTTACATTTGCTTCCGTTTCTTTCATAAACGTAAATGAAATCGGGCGATAATATGTAGTTGACGATGGCCGATCGTTCTGCCACACTGTGCTTCCACTAGAAGTCACTAACTTAAGAGGTACAAGACTTGCCATAAATACACTGGATAAATCTTGTTCACTTGTTGTTGTCCTTTGATGATAAATGCTTTGACTCGAAGCTCCATCAAAACCCATTTACTGTGAAGCACAAATTGTTCACCAGCATCAAAATTCGATTCAAAAGGATCGATCAGCCTCCTAACTGTGGGATCAAGGAGGGCTTACTTACTTACTTAGCCGTATCTTTGCGGAAGTATCAGTTACAGTTACCTCTTCTTTTGCCGGGTAACACATAAGTTTTTCTTTCACTAACATGTAATAGCTTGGGTATTTCGCATGACCTTCTTTAAAACTAAAGTCCCTAAGTGTGATGTAACGCCACTTGGATAACTGCATATAAACGTAAAGAGCAAGTGCTTTGTGAGTAGGAACTTCACGAAGCAAAGTATTCTCTTTAGTTAAAGGGCAAAAAAGCTTTAGGGCATTCAAAACTGTTGAGACGTGTTCAGGATTTCCCAGCAAATGTTTCATTATTCTGGCCACATCATTTTTTCCGGCAGACTTAAGTGCACTTTCAACAGTATGTAAAAGCTCATCTGGACGACTGCAACTAGCAATATTTTCATCAACACGCCTTCTTTTTTGTCTACTCGATAAATCTTCAAAGCGTTTGCGAGGAGATTTATATGTTGAAGTTGATGCATCCGATTTTGATGGACTGATTACCTCTTCTGACTCATTTTCAGCTTCTGCAGTGTGAACAATATTTTCCTTAAAGCAATCTGGCCAAATGATATCTGAACTAAACCACTCTCTGTTCTTGTCCATGAAATTGTCGACTGTCCTTCTTGATTGCACCCATTTGGAGTAAATCCTATAGCAAAATCGACGACACCAGTTCTTTAGATCTGACACATCATTTTCACTTAACTGGACGATACTATTTGACTTCAATGTGTTAAATAAATTTTCTTAGTCACGAATATCTTTAAGAGCAAAGATATAAAGATCTAGATAAGTAGAAAATCCAAGGAAAGCCATAATGACAACACTTGGTAGAAGTTATAATTACAACTGAATTATATTTGCAAAACACACTAAAATATATAGGGCAGCAAGTTTGCAACTAGCAATGAATTTGATATGCTAATAATGACATGAGCCAATCAAAATGCAGAGTTTAAGGGCTGTTAACATAGTAATTACAATAACTAATTTGATTAAGCAGTAATGGTAGTCGTTATTTAATGATTCATTAACGCTTTTGTTATTTTGCAACAAAAGCGTTCATAAGTCATTAAAGTACTCACAAATGCACCTGTTATTTAAGGAACTACTTAGTGATGACTTATTCCCAGTAATAAGTATACTTAATGTACCTCCATTCCATCAGGAATACAATAACAAAGATAGTTACTAAAGGCAAAATATCTCGGAAGGGGCACTCAAGGGGCACCATGTGTCCTTGAAGAAAATGTGGCATAAAATGGGTACATAACAGTAGTGAAAACCGGAAATCGAAACAAGGAGGGAATCATGAGATACAGACATTTTTGTGTTCGTTTCCATACAAAAATAACAGTTTTCATCGAATCGGTCCGAAAGTGCTGGTCAAATAAAAAAAGCGTAGTAACAATTTTTGTTGTTCTTTAATAGAGGAATGCAACTGCATTTTTGTTTTTTTTAAATTAAATACTTTTTCAATTTTTGATGCTATGTCACACCTCTTGTATGGGGACGATCCACTGTGCGGCGGTCAGGGCTCCAGAGAGAGGAACCTACTAACAATGCGAGCCGTGTCCAGGAGTACCACTATTATTATTATAAAAATAAATATAAAAACAAAAGAACTCTAGGCGTAGAAGGACTCTTTCGCATTGCTGTCATCTAACCAGCCATCCGGAAACGTGTCAAGACTGGCAGCATAGCCACGTTGAATGGCAATGCTAATTCTATTTACCGACTGATTTCTAATGCACCGTAATTTTTATTTATTTCGTCTGCAGATTTTAACGCTTGTTCCAAATTTCGAACACCTAAGTGTTGTAGAAAAAATAAATCAGTGGCATCACAAAGAAAGTTATACTTACCTAACAATATTAATAGCTTACATGCGACCCTCCCCTGCGCTTTGCATGGTTTTTACGACTTGACAAAACATTGAGATTTCTTTATAATATAAATAAGTTTAATTTATTCCGGTTACACACATAAATTCCGGAATAAATTCTCTAAATGATGGTGAAAACCGCATCAATATCCGTTGCGTAGTTTAGAAGCACAACGCAGTCACACAGACAGACACGAAAAGCCACTATACTTTATAATATGTATAGACATAGACTAGACAAGTTGGATTTGTGACGTCATTTGACAGTTACAAGTGGCATTTAAATATCGAGTGTGACTCATCAAACAAGTTCCAGTATGCTAATAATGTCAATAGAATTCATTTGATAGGCTGTGACAACACATGTAAATAAAAACAACTAAGTTCAAGGGAATCCCCCGTGAAGTACACAATGGCCAGAATTGTTGTTATACTATAGATTATTTTCTATTTTATGAATGTGAGAACATTGTAGGCCTAGTAGACTGTAGATTTTTAGACCATTTTCTATTTTTTTAAGTACCTGACACTTATTGAAAGGTCTAAACTGTCCTCCCATACCTATACCTAACACTTATTTAGAAATAGAGTTAAAAAAAAGTACCTAACCGTGGAGTTTCTTCTTTATTTGTTGATGCTTTGTTTTTTTTAATACTAATAATAACGATTCTGGCCATTGTGTGCTTGCTACACGGCGATTCTCTTGAACTTAGTTATTTTATTTTGAAATAAATTCAAAATGAATGCTGCAGTATTTTCGGCATAACGGAGGATCACGCTAAGCAATTTGACGTAAGGTGCGCCCAAACAAACGGTTTGTTATTATGTAGCCCGTAAAGAAAAATGACGTGAGTCGGATAAAAAAAAAAGATTGGGCACGGGGTCTATAGCAAATTCGCCATCGTTTTTTTTTTGCACTTCTTTTTATTTTCGGTCCATGATTTTTCATTCAGTTATCAGAAAGTTTTCTCTCGGGGAAAGGAAGAAATAAGCAGAGAGCAAGAAAGACTCACCTGTCCACCAGGGCTGGGTGAGTTAGAAGTATCTAGTTTAGGTAACTGTATATAAGCGGGTCCTGTCCAGTAGTCCTGGTCAGCAGGGGCACTGAAAATATAAAATGGAATTTAAAAAAACACACCCAGAATTTTTCAAATACTTATTTAAAAAAAAAAAACAGAAATCAGATCCGTACCTATTACCTAATGACCGTAACGTGTTATTGACAAAGGCTTCAGTGGTCTGTCGATTGATTTTTTTGTCAGATTTTTTACACAAAATGTGTCTGAACTGAACGAAAGCCAAAACAAACGCGGTCTACCATAGATCACCATTTATAATCATATTTTTGACGGAAAAATTAAATGTTTTTAAAGATTCTGGTGTGGTATAGGAAAAACTGACAAGACACTTGCAAAGCTGGTTTTAATTGGATGATGATGATGGTGATGAGATGTCTGGCGCATAAAATTAAATATTTCTTATCGAAAATTTCGATAAAATTTGTATTATGTGGTTATGCTCAATCAACCTAGGAATCGAACACGGCTACAATTTGCTCAACAGTGACGCTTGCGATCACTATACCTACCAACAAGGAAGTCGGCCATAATAAAACCAGACGTAAACATATCATACTCTCGAAAAACATTACCCTCCTTCTGGAGCAGTCGGGTAAAAATATGATACTTGCCTTACTGGTGGTCTCGGCCTTCGGTCTGGGCGCTGCGTGGTCAGATATCCATTGTCCGGCCTGTTGTTCTGGTTTTGGGAGTCACCGCTGGGGCTAAATGACAAAAATATACGATGAACTATGTACGATTAGGGAAATAAATGGTTGACCAGTGATAAGAAGGCAATTCTTTTACTTCAAAAACGTAAGTTGCAATCTATCAAACTTGTCAAAAATGTTGGTAAATTGATTGTACTTTTGACAGATCGCGAATGATTGCGAACGTTCTTAAAAATTACGGGAATTGCCACACTAATTTAAACAATGTATTAAATTGAAAGTGAGTTATGTTTGGAAAGACTTTGGTTTTCTTTAAAGCACAATCGGAAGTAAACTATACCTAGATAATATACTAGTTGAATAATAGTGTTGCCCAGTGCGGTGCAATAATTAAAGGTTCCATTAACAATATTATGACGTAACTAATAATTACATTTTCCATACACAAGGGAAAATTAATCACCGAGCATGCGGTAGTGTCATTTGTTCGACAGTGGTCGATAGCAAACGATATTAATGAATGTTGTCATCAATTGCTCATTACGAATGTTACCTACACTGCTTTAGGACGCCATGATGAATTTATTTCGGCTGTGACGTCATTTATGTTTACCTCTGCCTGCTTGCTTGCTTATTTGGGCGCACCCTACCTCAAATTGCTTAGCATGATCCTCCGTTATGCCGAAAATAATGCAGCATTAATTTTGAAGTAAATATTATGTTAAAGTTGAGGATTGATGCTAGGTTTTATATTTGGCGAAAACACGATTACATAACATTTTCACGATAGAAAAAAATTACAAAGTTACCTCTAAACAGAACTATAAATCGCTGGTATTCAAAAAATACTTCAAATTAGATCATGAAACTGCATAATAACTAAACTATCTCTATAGCAGGGTTTATGTTCGTATAATTCGTCAAAATGTACGGAACAGCTGTTTTTTTTTCGCGATTTCACTTTTGTTCCCGTAGTAAAAGTTGTTCATAATGATGAGTACAATGACTCCTTAAGAGGTTGTCGGTGTTTTACCAATAACCCTGTAGAAAGTCAGTTATTATGCCAAGTTTCATGATCTAAATCGCCAAACATAGGACCTATCAATCCTCGAGTTTAACATATTTTATATTTATTGTAAAATTAATGCTGTAGTATATTCGGGATAACGGAGGATCATGCTACAATTTCAGGTAGGGTACGCCTTAATCATCAGCCTATAATGTTTCCACTGCTGGGACTCGGGAGCGGGACTCCTCTCTTTGAGAGTGAGTGAGCTATAATCCGCCACGCGGGCCCAGTGAGGGTTGCATCCCATCTCTCTCTTATCTACGCATTCTATACATCAAACTAAGTGCCTAAGTTTATGCAAAAATAATTGCTGGGAAGCGAGTTTTATTTTTGGTTTGAAAATTCGCTGTTTACGTTATTGCGCAATGTAACGCACGCTAAACATTGTGCTTATAAACACGGTGCTTGAAACCGTACAAGGATCGTGGGAGTATTTTTTAAGTTATAACACTTGTAACTTGTAATAAAACTTATCGTAAAAAAACGTAAAAAGTTATGGAACCTTTAATGTCTCCGTAACCAGAAGGTTACCAGGTATCGCCCAATACAAAAATAATATCATTATAACGGGAAGAAAAAGTCACTCTCGGCTTCGTTAAAGAAATTTTTACAACGGTTTTATAGGTGAATTTTACTTGCACAGTTGCACATACTATTTTTCCAATTTCGTAATTTCCAACATTTAGAATGAAAATGACAGTTCGAAAAGGTGACATTCACTCGCTTTATGGGAAAGGAATTTGGTCGAAAACTCAACATTAAGGTTGATGCGCTAGGGTAACACGCGAAATTCAAATTTTCTTACGTTTTTTGCAATTTGCAGGTCAGTATCAGGTTTTAAGTTGATCTAAATATTATTTGCGGCCGTAACAAATATGAATTTACAGAATTATAATCATTAGAATTAGCAATACGACTCCTTAAGTTCATGTAAGTGCATTGAATGACTATTTGGTGTACTATATTTACTATATTTCATGAAATCTGTATTCGATGCACTCACATGAACTTAGAGAGTTCTATTGCATATCCACCTTATCGCAGTTTGACAGTACCCAATTTTACTCTTTCATGTGTTGTCAGATTATAATCTAAGTAATGAAATATGAGTTACTTACATATTTAGAGAAGCTTCGGTGGCATGATTTTGTTGAAAATAGGGTCTAGGAGACTCTTTTGGTGGATCCCGGTTAACCGGCTTCGTTTCAAAGCCGAAGTTGGGCGTCGGTGTGGGCCGCCTTCCATTACCCTCGTCAGGTCGGCTGACGGCAGGCCGTGGAGTGTTGGCGTTGCAGATCTCCCTGCCATTCAGCCTTATTGTCACCAGTTTCGGGGTTTCGTTTAGAGGGTTGTATTGCACGAAGAAGCGCACTGGCACAGCAGGGCCAGGGTTAATTTGCATGTCACCGTTCTCAATTTTGAAGTCCTTGTTGTCTGTTGTGGACACGTCTCCTATCCAGTTCTGAAACAGATGGAAGATTTTAAATCTGTTTCTTTCTTTCTTTTTTTTCTCATATTCTGAGGTACATTAGGTCCTATTCAGTCAATGTTCAACAGGTAACCGACTAAATGTAATACTTGTCACTTTAGTTGTCATGCTACTATAGTCACAGTTGTACCACAGTTAAAGGTACTCTTCAATTTAGCAACGTTATAATTCGTTGACGTTTAGAACATTCCTGTCTGTTTGGGCTCTTTACAATAGCCAGGTTACAACGTATTTTTAAACAAAAAAGTGTAATCTATAAAAAACTCTTTTTACAATTTGTTTACCTTCATTTAATTAGGTACCTAAACCAATGTAGTATTATGTAGTTGGACGGTCCTAAATTCTTAATCCAAAAGTGACAAACATCAACTTTGTATGACGCACACCTACCATGGTTTTGAATTTTTGATTATTATTTTGGTCACTAGGAGTGAAATAAAGCTGTTTTGACATACTTATTGCTGCAGAAGTTACAAATGTTGCAAAACTGGATATCAAAGAAGGAAAACGATTCACAAAGTTCATTTCGATAATACTGTAAACAGATTTGGTTACAAACAATATAATTATTATACAACTAACTTATTATTAACTAATTAAATCCTAGATAAAATTAACTATACAAACACGTTATGTATGTACAATTATATAACAAAATTAAAAAGAAAAAATAAAGGGGAGGGGCTCATTGAGCATCAAAGAATTCGTCCGCATCGCTGTCAATGGGAAAGGTGCCCAAAAGGCTGGCAGCATTGCCACGTTGAATGGCAATGCTGATTTTTTGGGCTAAAAATAGGCCAGCCCTCTGGTCACGTGATGAGTCGACCAATCGCTTAGCGATGTCCCGAAATATGCCCGAAATAGTGTGTCAGTCCCTAGTGTTTCAGTGATTTGGTTGATAATAACAAAAAACACTTTTTGAGGTCAGACAATGTTTTCTCACATTCCTGGATATATCTCAAACACGGTAATGACTTCAAGATACCAATCGATCTTGACATAGACTGAAGAAGGACGAAACTCAAGAAACTTATAAAGATGTGAAACATTCATAATCAGCTTATTTTCCCCTGCAAACGTTAGCAGCACATACCAGACTGGTGAAAGGATCAGTTTACGATGATAAGCTGTAGTGTCGATTAACTAAAATTATCCATATTATCATAGCAGTTGGTCAGACAGCAGCCGAGCCGGTTTGAATACTGACATTCAAGTGCATATTGTGATGTGATACTGGTAGCCGGACACAACACAACCTATTTTATTTGAGGAAAAGTATATGTAGCGAATGACCTATACAGGGTGTTAGGGTAAACACCGTTATCCTTGAAACCAGTAGTTTGGTGTCATTTATAGAACGTAAAATCAATGGAAAATTACAATTTTTTTTTCTTTTTTTTTAAACTATATTTTACCACAAAAGACGCAAGTTCGTTGCCCTATGCGCTAGGGCAACGAACTTGCGTCTTAACACGGGTGGGGGGTGCGGGACGTGACCTGACCGGCCGCGAGCGCGACCTTTCCCTCAGTTAGTCAGCTGTTTCGCTAGCGAGATGTCGGATATAAACTTTTTAAAATCTTTTAATGAAAATAACGTTTTTTTTTGTTGTTACTCGGTCATTTGTTTTTAAATTTAAGTCAACTACTCATGGTTTGAGTGACAACGGTGTTTACCCTGACAACCTGTGTAGTCATTGCGAATGCCCAACCCAAAAATATGGAGAAGGACTGTGGGTACCTTCATTGTTTCGACAATCCTTTTAAAATGAAATAAAAATTAAAAGCCTACCACAAAGAACTACCAGCTAATTTAAATAGAACTCACCCCAAGAATATCAGCCTTGTTATCGAGCACGATATTGAGCCACAGTGAGTGTAGAGTGCTGTCTGTGGACAGGTTGACTTCTCCATACCACCTCCCGGGCTCGGATCCAGGAGGCTCGTAACTAAACACGTTGGGACATGGCGATATGGGCGTGGAGCCGGAGTCCTGCTCCAGTGTGGGTGCTGCCAGCAAAGCCAGGAATGTGCATAATGGTAATATCTGTTGAGTAAAAGTTAAGTGAGATTGGCACTTTAATTAGTAAGTTACTACGACTTTTTCCGCGTCATATCCTATGACACTCGGAAATACTGTAGCTTCGCATTAGTGAAAGATTTGTAGTTCTATGCAAGTCCAACTAAAATAATTAGGTTCTTTCTTTCCATAGTTCGAAGTTTGTATATTATGGTTATATGATGAGGACGAGTCTTTAAAGCCTCCTTCCTTTCTTCTGGTTTCTTAATAGTTCTCATCTTCATAATAGTTAGGTAGTGGATTTTAATCGAAATTGGCAACACCTCAAATACTTATGGATCGTGAAGTAATAGTGATCTGTAATGCTATTCTATAAAAATCTCATCGTGAAAACAGGTGAAGTGAGCTTGGAGTGAACTGTCACTGCCTTAGCATCAGTAGGTATCGATGACAATGACAGCTCACTCCACGCTTACTTCACCTAAGATTTCACGGTGAGATGGTTACAGAATAGCAATGCTGATCGGTGGTTACGGATATACTTCCTTCAATGGTGCCGATTCTCTTGTACACCGAACTAAACTAACTAAACTATCACTAAAATTCCTTACTTTTTACTATGAGAATCTTAGAGCTATTCTGCCAAAAAAAATCTCTAAATTTAAAAATTATTTTGACAGAACTAAAATCGAATTTGACAATCGCAACTCCACTTGGTACCTACTTGTTTGCCTACCACGTGATTTTTTTTGAGCCGGAGAAGCGCGCAATGTGGCCGTCTCGACGTATTTTTATATGGAATTTTTCACTTTTTGGAAGAAAACAAAAAAATTAAATCACCAAAATGTAAAGTATTACGGGTATGCGGGTTGCAAAGGGGGTCAAAATTTTCATTATTTTTGCGATAGGACACACCGTTTTCGAGATATAAGCAAAAGAAAATAAAAAAAAGATACAGTACCGAAAAAATTAATTCAAACCGACACATCGGTTTGAATTTTAGTTCATGACATCTAATTTTATTCCACACATTTTTAATCGTGATTAAAAATAGTCAGAGTTAGTTAGAGGATTTTAGATATTGAACAAAAATTTTGGTTAAAACGTCAAATTCAGAATAGCATTTTCACTAAATTAAAACTCAGTGCCATCTTAGTGCTGTCAAACTAAATTATAGTTAAGTTGTGTCACTTTAGTCTATTTTCAGAATAGGAAATCGTCGTTTGACAGGAATAAACTAAATTTTAGTGATTTTTAGTTTAGTTTAGAGAATTTGTGACAAGAGAATCGGCACCAATATCTCTCGAAATTTATTTTCTGTGCACATCATCATAATTATTTTCACGAAACACTCTTAATTTCAGCAGATATAATTTCGAGAGTTATATTGTTGTTTTATAATTATGATAATAGTTTAGTAATTATTTTATCATAGTTGCCGCGTATTGAATTTTTATCAAAATACAACAGCGCCACAATTTCGTTGACTACATTGACGGATCCCTCATTCCCCGTCAACAGGTTATGGAGAAATATATATTGAACATAGTCATGGCTACAAAACATTGCAGATGCCAAGATGCTCAGGATCAAGTACATAAGTACGTTCACTTTGTGATATATTTAGAAAACGGGTTGTCTTGTAGACGATGCGGCAAATAGGACGCACACAGAGGTGTTATTTATAAATAACTTATGATCAGAAGATTGAAAAATATCGTAAAAATGTTGTGAGTCAAGTAGGTATATCGAATTGCCTACTTTATATCGATTTATCGACGAATAAGGGAAAGTCTGTCAAGTAAAACGAAAGGTTCCTAATAGGAAAATTTGTATCTGTTCTCTTTCCTAGAACAAGATGGAAAATGTCGTTCGTTTTTCCACCTCACCTTCTAGTATAGGTAAATAAGAACGACTACTTAAAAAATTACAAAGACAGCAGTAAATAGATTTTTTTATAATTTACCAAAGGATGATTTATCATTTTCAAATTAGAGTGCTCGCAAGATAAGTCTGCGCGCGGCTGAAATCCGAAGTAATAAGTATGCCGCCGTCTTGTTGTTTATATAAGGTCAAATTAAGTTTATGTATATGTATTAATTAATATTAATATAAGATTAATAATAATTAAGATTAATTGTTAATATAGATTAAATATTTTAAATATTACAGTGTAGAATTAAGCACGCCAGTGCCTCCCACGCAGACTTATCTTGCGCGCACTCTAAGATTTATTTTTCAGTTTTCAAAAGTTTTTATAAAAAACCGCTCGTCAAATTTACTATATAGAATTTAATTATTACGTATGGATTTTATAATTCATCATTCATCATTGTCCTGCTGCTTATCCCAATTTGGAGTCGACGCAACATGTCTTTTTCTTCCATACTTCTCTATTAGTTTTCATCTCGGTACCTAGTCACCCCCTTTCTCATCATCTTTCACACAGTCCATCCATCGTTTCTTTTGTCTTCCTTTCTCACAGCCGTCTACATCCATACTCAAAAGTTTCCTCCCGACATTTCCCTCATCCCTACCTCATTCCATGACAGCCGATTTCCACACAACTTTTCAGTCACTGGTGCCGCTTTCAGACTTCTTCTTATGTACTCATTTCTTATTCTATCCATTCGCGTTCTTTATACACATAGATTATTGCCGCTTGACAACTGAAGTAGGTAAAATCAATGATATTAAATTAACAGGTATGTTATAAGCGCGCAATCGTGAAGACTCGAAAACATTCCAATTGTAACGTTTTTACTTGTAGTGAAATGTAAAAATGAATGAAACGTGGGTATGTGTGCCGCTGCTGCGCGGAACACTTTTTTCGGTTGTTTTGTGAGTGTATAACATATCTGTTAATATAATATCATTGGGTAACATCAAATCAAAATCAAAATATTTTATTTCACATAAACCTACATGGGCACTTATGAAACGTCAGAACCTAGGTGCACGGTTCCAATTGGTCGTTTCCTATGGAGAAGAGCCGGCAAGAAACTCCACAAATACCTAAGTACATATGGTACTTATGCAAAGTCAAAGTCAAATAATTTATTTCAAGTAGCCACATTAAAGGCACTTTTGAACGTCAAATACATAGAAATAGAACTGATTCTAGTTGCCCCTTCCAAAAGGTAGTTTTCGTATGGAGAAGAATGGGCAAGAAACTCCACCGTTACTCTTTAAAAAAAAATGTTTTACAATGTTTGGTATACATCAATTATATAATTACATGTGAAGACAATGCACCGAGAATACAATTACAATAGGTAAAAAGAATTCAAAGAATTAAAAATTAAAAATGGAGCAATAACAAATAAATAAATTAAGTATGTATAGTGCTCACATATTTAGAAACATTAAAGTATACGATATCATAATATTCCTACAAACTTGCAAGTAATACTAATAGGACAGTGTGTGAGTTTAATAATCATAAAATGTAAAAAAAATCGATGATATACAAATAATAAATTTTCCAACTAGATTAGCAACCAGTTTGATTTTGTCCAGCCTCGAATTTGTCCTATGGAGCAAGACCAGCATGTTTCCAAGCATTCTTATCTTGGATATAATCCTCTAATTTGTAATATGCTTGTTTACAAAGTGTACTTTTAATATGAGTTTTAAATTTTCTTTCATTTAATTGCAATATAATATATCACCAAGGGGTATCGTATTACCCAGTTACTAGGTTGTGGAGGTCAGATAGGCAGTCGCTCCATGTAAAATACTGGTACTCAGCTGCATCCGGTTAGACTGGAAGCCGACCCCAACATAGTTGGGAAAAGGCTAGGCAGATGATGATGATAATATATCACTAGGTATTTTGTTATAGCATTTAACGCAGTACCCCATAAAAGATGTTTGTACTTTAGCTAATCTGAAAAATGGTTGATCTATTTTATCTTTATTTCTAGTGTTAAAATTATGTCTATCACTTATTTTATTAAAACGATTTTGATTTTTTCTTACATACATAATATTCTCATAAATGAATTGGCAAGGTACCGTCATAATATTAATCTTTTTAAATAGTTCCCTGAGAGATTCGCGGCGACATAGATTATAAATGGCTCTGACAGCTCTCTTTTGCAAAACAAAGATGGATTCAATGTCAGCAGCCCGACCCCACAGTTAAATGCCATACGACATAATGCTGTGGAAGTAACTGAAATAGACCAAACGCGCGGTTGTTAACTGTCTTATCTTTCTAACAGCATAAGCGGCCGAGCTTAGCCGCCCCGCAACAGATGTTATATGGGGTCCCCATTGTAATTTCTCGTCTAGCGTGATTCCCAGGAAAACTGTTTGATTAATAATTTCCAGTTTTTCTCCATTCAATATGATGTCACATTCGCTACTTCTAACATTAGGTAATTTAAATCGAATGCATTTGGTTTTTTTTTAATTTAGTACCAAATTATTTACCGTAAACCTATCTTGGACCTGAAGAATAGCGCTATTCACGTCGTCAAGATTTTGTGATCGTCGGTTTATTTAAAAAATCAATGATGTGTTATTTGCAAATAACACCATCTTCGGTTGATTTAGTAGTAATTGGGGTAAATCATTAATGTAAACTAAAAAGAGGAATGGACCCAATATCGAACCTTGAGGAACGCCCATTGCCATTTCAGACTCCAATGAGTTTACGCCGTTTACTTGAACTTTAACTTTTCTATCTTTCAGATATGATCTTAGTAAATCAAGAGCTGTATTCCTAATCCCATAGTGCTCTAGTTTCAGCAGAAGTGTCTCATGGTCGACGCAATCGAACGCCTTCGAGAGGTCGCAGAAGATTCCAATGGCATCTTGTGCTTCTTCCCAGGCGTTAAAAATGTTCTTTATTAGGGAGACACCGGCGTCAGTGGTACAACGCCCTTTGGTGAAACCGTACTGTTGTTCATGAAAGATGGATTTTTTATTAAAGTGACGTAACATTTGATTAAGCATCAACTTTTCAAACACTTTGCTGAGAACTGACAGAATTGATACAGGCCTATAATTGTTGGGTTCCTTACTATCACCGGATTTGAACAAAGGAACTACTTTACTGTGTTTCATGAGATCCGGAAAGACTCCTTGGTCTACACTGGTGTTAAATAAGAAAGCTAAATAAGGCGCAATGGTTTCGATGATAGACCTACAGACTTTTACAGACATTCCCCATAGATCTTCTGTTGATTTAATTTTAAGATCTTTAAAAGCTTTTATAACTGCCTGGGGGTTTGTATGCTGAAACCTAAACTCCAAAGGGCATGCCTTTACATTCTTTCTAAGTAAGGCAGCAGAAAGCGCGGGTGAAGAATTTAAAGCTTCAGTAGTTTTAACGGGAATATTACCAAAAAAGTTTTCAAATTCCTGAGCTATTTCTACATCTGAGTTGATGAGGCCATTTTCAGTCTCTAAATTGAATTCAGTACTACGCTGTTTTTTCCTACCTGTTTCATTAATTATTATTTGCCAGGTAGTTTTTATTTTATCATCAGCTGATTTTATTTTATTGCTAATGTAAAGAGCTTTAGCTATTTTGCAAACATTTTTAAAAGTTTTAGAATATTTTGGAACATACTGATGAAAGGATGTATTATTCATATGTTGCTTTAGGCCATACAGTTCAAAAAGATTTTCCTTGCTTTTACGAATACCTGGAGTCGCCCAATCACTAAATAGGAACTTTGTGTAAATAGTTTTAGTTTTTAGTGGAAAAGTGTCATTAAATTGCTTATTTATTAGTGAAAAGAAATCGGCATAGAACTCATTTGGGTCACAGACATTATTAAAACTCTGAACACATAATTTACTGGCCAAAGAAGTATTTAAATTCTTAAGTTTTTACATGTAATTGGCCTAAACCTAATTTGAATTTTTTGTAAAGGCATGTAGGCGCAAAATGTTATTGTTTGTCCACTGTGATCAGATGGCAACTTATTTACAATTTCTTTATGTAAGTAATCACAATTACAAAAAATATTATCTATACAAGTGGCAGAAGAAGCTGTCACTCGGGTTGGTTCAACAAAAACATTTGACAAATCAAATGACCTAAAAAGACTTAATAATCTGACAGTATTCGAGTTATTTTCTAATAAATTAATATTAAAATCACCACATATGGTTATTGACTTACTATTAGCACTAAGTTTCTTTAGCACCTCTTCCATTACAGAATCAAACATAGATAGATTCTGGTAGCTTGGCGGTCTGTATACACATACTATACCATGCTTATCGAGCTCAACACAGGACAATTCAATGGTGTGTTCAACAGACAGTCCAATGATGTCTTTCCGTTCTTTTGATTTAATAGAATTTGTTACTAATATTAATGAACCTCCATGTATCATACGTTTTCGAAATGGCTAACTACACAATCATTTTCATAATTAATTGACATTACTTGATGGTCTTTTAACCAATGTTCTGTTAAACAAATGACATCAAACTTAGTATTTTCTAAAAACAATTCTATTTCCAGTAATTTGGAAGAGCAACCTTGTATATTTTGATTGTATAATTTTAACGTATGTTGCCCCCCCTTTGGTTGTTTATTTTTATGTATAAATATTTTTATGTATGCTAAGTACTTATGGTACTTCCCCGGACGAGTTACTTCACAAACCTTGCATTCTCAAACAGGTGTTATACACTTAAGTGCATACCGTGCATATATGCACATATAGACGGTGAATATAAACATTTATCATAGATATAATATTATACTTCATAGTACCTACCTTTATGACAGTTATAGCAGTGTTGAGTAATTTGCAATTTTATGTAATATAGAGGCTTGATGACGGATATAATAGTTTAAGTATATTCTTCATGAATAATGGAATGAGCCTTGTGTCTCGCCCATTATTGAGTATTGCCTTGTAGCAATCAAGATGATCTATGTAGTCATGAAAGGATAATACAGGGTGTTAGGGTAAACACCGTTAACCTTGAAACCAGTAGTTTGGTTTCATTTATAGAACGTAAAATCAATGGAAAATTAGACCTTTTTTTTTTTAAAGAAAATCTACATTTTCCCACAAGAGTATTTCACCATACGCGCTAGGGCAACGAACTTACGTCTCAAAACGGGCGGGGGCGCGGGACGTGACCTGAACGACCGCGAGCGCGACCCTTATTTATTCATGTGTTGTGAACGTAGGTAGGAGGGGCGACGACCTCGGGCCCATATCCATGAATTTGCGGACGTTGTCGGATAGAAACTTTTTAAAATCTTTTAATGAAAATAATTTTTTTTTTTTGTTGTGACTCAGTCATTTATTTTTATAATTAAGTCAACTACCCATGGGGTTTGAGTGACAACGGTGTTTACCCTTACATCCTGTATACAAGTTTGTTATACGATTATATTTTTCCGGAAAATTGTTTCAGTAGCACTGCGCGAAAATAAACATTCAGCCATGCTCATGATATTGGGTATGTTATTGGGTTCAGGAGTAATGCAGGAGCTCGTGGCTAAGTAATAACAGCCGCATGGGTCGATCCATCAGGTTAAGCTACGCTTGCCGGGGTTGGTCCGTGGATGGGTGACCATCTTTACATATCGGAACTCCTCCGTGCCTCGGAAAGCACGATAAGCCGTTGGTCCCGGCTCTCATTTGTGGATCTTTGACAGTCGTTACCGGTCGTTAGAAGCCCGAAAGTCTGACAACCAGTCTTACCAAGGGGTATTGTATTACCCAGTTACTGGGTTGTGGAGGTCAGGTAGGCAGTCGCTCCATGTAAAATACTGGTATTCAGCTGCATCCGGTTAGATTGGAAGCTGACCCTTACATAGTTGGGAAAAGGTTAGGCTAGGATGATGATTGGGTTCACGAGTAATACTTAGTTAGTTTTTTGCGGTTCCGTCTCAAAAATCTACCCTGATTTTTGAGACGGAACCGCAAAAAACTTTTCTAATTTATCTAAATGTCGTAAGAAATTAACTAGGTTAGATCAAATTCAACTTTGGTTGCTAAAAATATTCCAATTTCCGTTCATCATAATAAAAATAACGTTCGTTCATAATTGAGCGGTGAATTTCCAAAGTATTAACGTCATTGCATACTTACATGCATCATTATAAATCAATTAACAAAAATATTCTAATTCCCGCACAATTCAATTAAATTAAGAACGTTCGCATTTTAATTTCAGTCTCATTCTGTCAAAAGTACAGTCACGGACTTTAATTGATGAGCCACCTTCAAACTTTTCAATTTTGCAGTTTCATACATTCACGAGATTACACGATTAAACACGAACTCAAATCGCAAGCTCGTAAACAAGATGACAAATAAATTACTTTTAATCGGAAATATCCATAACTAATAACTTCTCAATGATAAAAATAAATACAATATTGCATTAAGTTTATCCAATCTATTTGATACCGACCTCCTTTGAATCATAGCTCATTAACTCGATAATTATGAAAACATAACTGAAGACAGTGACAGTTGAAATATCAAGATGACAAATAAATTACTTTTAATCGGAAATATCCATAGAGGTTGACTAATAAGTTCTCAATGATAAAAATAAATACAATGTTGCATTAAGTTTATCCAATCTATTTGATACCGACCTCCTTTGAATCATAGCTCATTAACTCGATAATTATGAAAATATAACTGAAGACAGTGACAGTTGAAATATCAAGATGACAAATAAATTACTTTTAATCGGAAATATCCATAGAGGTTGACTAATAAGTTCTCAATGATAAAAATAAATACAATGTTGCATTAAGTTTATCCAATCTATTTGATACCGACCTCCTTTGAATCATAGCTCATTAACTCGATAATAGGGAATATGCATGTATTTTTTTAATATTTTTATTCGATAGTTTACATCGTCAAATAATAGTAAAAAAAAATTCGACGGCAAAAAAGCAATTTAAAGTAGTTAAAAAAATGTTTAAAAATATCCAACCGATCCGGGCTATTTAAACGCCCTCCATTTGGCGCGCTTGGTGTGGTGACGTCACAGTTCGTGAAAACAGACAAGCAACTGTCAAGTCAACGTCAAAAACTCCTTTTTCTATGAGCGTTTGACATTGACTTGACACTTGTTGATTGACTTGACATTGACATTTTGATTGTTATTCCGGATTGTTACGTCACATCCGCTCTTAGCCTTTTCAAGTATTTGAATTACCCACAGTTTTTTGGGACTTTTAAAAAATTAATTTCTCGCTCAAAAAGAAATTTTATTCAAAAATATTGATGGAGGCATAATTCTGAAGTAACATTGTTTAGAAAAAAATATTTGACCCATATTTGAATCACATGCATATTCCCTATTATGAAAACATAACTGAAGACAGTGACAGTTGAAATATCGATGTCAGAGAATTTCTCCGTACGCTAATGTTACTATCGCAACAGTAACCTAGCAACAATTATTTATCGTTGCTAGGTTACTGTTGCTAAACCTGCAATTGGTTGACTTTGAGTAGTCACTCTGCTGTCAAGGTGACTCTCAGGTTAGCCAACCGGTATGAAATATAATTTTCTTCTTCTAATACGAAGACATATGACTTTGCGTGTCGGGAACCGAATAAACCCGATTTGCATTACAAGGCTAAAATACGAACAGTGCCAGGTGGCTCATCAATTAAAGTCCGTGACTGTACCTATATAGAATTTCCCCTTCATTTTTGACAAAGACAAGTTTTTGACATTGAAGCCTGAGATGAATTAAAACTAGGATTTAAAGGTTTTTCATTACGGAAATTAGACTTCGTTAAGTCAACAAACCCGACAATCTACCATTAAAACCACAGAGCCTACACACGCAATTAGGAATCCTACCGGCGTTGCCGTGACCTGGAAATTACTAATCACCCAGTTATTTGCCTCGTGTCGACATCGACATTCACCCATTAACTTCATCCTTAAGTTTTGGAGTCATATGAGCAGTATTGAGCAGTCTGAGTGTGTAGATAGGTATATTCCATATATTTTGATGTTTAGTTTTCTTATTTATAAGCTAAGCTATAATGAAGTTGCCTCCTTTGAAACCGTATATCATCTCATCTGCCTAGCCTTTTCCCAACTATGTTGGGGTCGGCTTCCAGTCTAACCGGATGCAGCTGAATACCAGTATTTTATATGGAGCGATTGCCCATCTGACATCCACAACACAGTCACTGGGTAATACGATACCCCTTGGTAAGACTGTTTGTCAGACTTTCGGGCTTCTGACGACCCGTAACGACTGTCAAAGATCCACAAATGACAGCCGGGACCAACGGCTTAACGTGCTGTCCGAGGCACGGAGGAGTCTCGATATGTAAAGATGGTCACCCATCCATGGACCAACCCCGACAAGCGTACCTTAAACTTTTTTTTTTTTGGATGGGAAATCATCAAATGACTTCTCCCGCTCTGGGCGGAGCGGAAGGGCGTGTCAGACTTTTACTGACTAAAACCCACCCGTGTTCCTTCAGTTGCCTGTTGCCAGGGTCCCGGTATCCCTTTCGGACTATTCCGCAACCCTGGCAGGAAAGCGTACCTTAACCTGACGAATCGATCCGTGCGGCTGTTATTACTTAGCCACGAGCTTTGATACCGTATATATAATTATATATTTTTTAAAGATCATTCTGACTCTTTTTTACCGACTTCAAAAAAGGAGGAGGTTATAATGTTCGTCTGTATGTATATTTTTCCATCGATATTTTCGTCAATTGTGGACCGATTTTGAAAATTCTCTAATTCTATATTAATTGTATTAACTTTGCTTCGGTAGTTTTTGAGTTAACTTCAATAGTACTTACTTCTTTTTTCCCACTTATTTTACATTATGTCGATCATGTTATAATAACTTCCTATCACTGTTATTTTACATAGCAAGTAGTGATATTCGAATTTGTGTGGCGTAGGTACACACCAGTATAAGCTGACCTCGTATTGTACGGAAATCCTATACAATGCGAGACCAGCATGAACTGGAAATGTATAGCTTGATACGTAGCCGTGTGTACTACAACTAAAGAGTGAAAAATAAAAATAAAACAACCGCCTTCCAAAAACAACTACCTACCTACAAAGTGAAAAATAACTTTAATTTTGGAAGTCGGTGGCAAAAAACGAAAATACGAAACCAAAGACCGACTCCGAAAATAAAGTTATTTTTCACTTTGTTGTGTTTTTTGATCTTTGTTACTTATCAAGTTTAAACTTATCTTTTTAATAGCGCGAGCGGACGATGCCGACGCGAACGCGATGCGACGCGGTGAGTCGGGAGTCGAGGGACTTTATAAAATGTGACTGTTATTTTACTATAATTTGTGTCGCGGCTTCACGCGAATTCAGACGCGCAGAAGCTAGCACAAAAATAAATAGTAAACCGGTAAGAGGAGTCGATGAACGCGGTCACACCATTATGAAGGTTTCCGAGCACCCTAGGTAACCGGTTACAGCAAGAAACCACCGTGTAAACCAGTCCGCAGTTATTTGCAGCGAGCGAATCATCTCGATGTAACGGTGTAAGTATGCAATGTTCAATTTAAGTATTTATTACTACCGCCCCGCCCCTACTTCGCATGGGTAGGTATTACGACATGACAAAACATCGTGATTTCTGAATATCTTACGTTTTATTTTAAAGTTTTATGCTCATAAACCTTCCGGAATAAATTCTCTAAATGATGGTTAAAACCGCATCACAATCCGTTGCGTAGTTTAGAAGAATAATGCGATCACACAGACATAGGCAAGGCGACTTTAAAATACGACCACGAGCCACGAAGGACCAAAAGTTTTGGCCATAAGTCACATTCCGTAGTCAATGATCAAGCTTTAAAAAGAGATGGAGGAATTTCGATATTTAAAAAATGCTTAAGAGGCTCACGAGTCCTATTCCTAGCATACTATACCTACCAGGGATGTTGCGGATGCAGATTTTTTCACATCTGCGATTGCGGATGCGGATTTTTGAAGGCTCACATCCGCGGGTGCGGATGCGGATGCAGATCTTTAGATATTTTTTCCAAATGTCACTTGGTACTGGTGCCGGGCATTGTAAATTCCCTTTTTAACTAGTCTATCGGCTGCAGAAATTTCGCATAGCACACAATGCTCACTGTATATTCACAATTTCACAATAACACTCGAAAACTGAAATGTTTATACAATAAACGCAACTAAACACGTTATTACTGATTTACGAGAAACAAATGAACATTACCTATACTGAAAGGCTGCTATCTAATTGCGTAACTTATTTTCGTAACCGATTAGGACTAATTTGTTTCATTTTGACAGTTCAAAAACATTCATTGCGTTATTTGCGTTGTTGAGCAGGTTTTTTTTAGAACTTTTGAAGCAATGGATTAGACATTTATTACAGAACGATTCCGATTCTGATCGATCGTGTATTACGCAATTAGGCTGCTGATCTGTGGAAATGAATACCGTTTTTAGCCATTACAAAATTGAGGTGAGGTAAATTGACACCAGAATTTTGACCGAGAGTTGGCTATGTTCAGACTGACGTGACAGCTCGTTACTGAGCTGTCAAAAGTGAGTGATAAGTAGCTTTGATTGTGATTGGTCGAAAAACAACTAGACAAGACAATCAAATTGAATAACCTCCAAGTAAACGGGGATTTACCTTAACCTTTTTACTGGAAACAATTATCATTGTTATTAGATATAGGTACTTTAATTAGATCTGTAATTAGGAAAACCGATCTTCATATACATGACGTGTTATGATATGCTAGGCTGAACGCATATTACGCAGTCAAAAAAATTTGTATGGCGTCTCAAAATCTATGAAATATTTACACTTTTGCATTTATTATAATAAGTTTAAAGTGGTTAAAGTGGTGGATTATTTTGGTAGATTCAAAGTGGTGTACACGTATGTTAAAAAACTGTATTAATTATTGGAACCGCCAAAGCTATTGGTGTTAGGTACTGTTGAGGAAACACAACTCTGAAAACATGATGACAATCTAAGTTCATAATGATTATTATTATAGCGGTAATTGCTTAAGTGCGATTGTCATAAAATTCTTCGAAGTTATTTGTTTATTGATTAACGACCATGCTTGTAGCTAATTAATAACAGCCGCACGGGTCGATCGAGGTCAGATAGGCAGTCGGCGAAAAGATTGAGTTAATCGCAGAACGACAGACAGACGCGACGGAGGACTTTGTTTTATAATATGTAAGGATTGCGCGTCGGGCGGCGTGTCTTTGAGACACGAAGGCCTCCTCCAGCTCTTTCCAGTCTACTCTTATCTGAGTTGTTCTATGCCATAGTGGACCTGCTATATTTTTGATGTCATCAGACCAACGTTTTCCTTGTTTTCCTCTCTTCCTCTTTGTTTGGAATCTAGAGGTCCATTCTGATATAGCTTTCGTCCATTTGTTACCACTCTCTCTCATCATGTGGCCTACCCACTTCCATTTAAGTTTTTTTTTGTTTTAACTACGTTTTTCAAATATCTTTGGCCAACAGAACATGACACATCTGACAGTGCGTAATTTCTAACCACATGCAAATGACGCGTAGGATGCAAAGTAGCATAATGAACAATTTACTTAAAAACATTTCCTATTCGCTTGTTTACACGAACTTCACACTAGTTGCTGAGTGTTGTCTCGTGTTGTGTCGTGTTTTGTTGTGTTGTGTTATTGTACGGCACAAACTTGTTATCAATCTCGGTTTTCATACTGTCAGTTGTCAATACATTATTTATCCCTTTCGTGTATTATCACGTTTTTATGAGTATTTTAAATCTGAAGACACGTTGTCTTCCTGCCTTTACTGACCCTTACTGCCAATTTCTTGTTATTATGAAACTGTCACAGTTTGGTTTCACTCGTGGGTTTTCGAGAATTAACTAGTAACTGAGAACTTCATAAACAAGGAACCTATCCTCTATCCTTTTCGCGAAACCCTAACCTCTTGACCGGAATATCAGCCAGCTTTACCCAAAATCCATCATTTTCTGAATCGCCTCCATAAATAAATCCATGTTCCGCTGTAAGCAGCGAATTAGAACCTTTTCCTTATGACGATAAGTAGCTGAGCTGATACAATAGGCTGCCGGGTTCCGAACTCAAATCTATGGTTCTGTTTTGTTTTTTTTTGTTGTAACATATTTACGAAGCCAAGAAGTCTATGGACTCTTGTCAAAATTTAAAAAAATGTGCCCATGGTAGGTACTTAAAAAGTTCTTATTTGAAATACCTATGAACTTCTTATTTTAAAATTTTAAATGATGGCAACCAAACCTTTTCAAGTCAAGAAATAACGACGCGAGTTTTTACTTTGATAAACAATAAATGATAATTACTTATGTGGCTGATCTTTTAGTAAAAAGTGGGGAACTGATGACGTCAAAACTGGTTTTGCTTGTTTTGTGAAGATGATTTGAATATAATAGGACTGGTGAAGTTATTGTTGACCTATCGGTTTTTATGATTTCGAGATTTTAGACAGTTAAAGTGGCATTTCGTAGATATTTGTGGTACCTAGCATACTTTCCCAGGTTCAATTAAACTTTTAATGCTGCAGTCGCATGGCCCGCTTTCTCACAGGCCAGATCGCGCCAGGCCAGGCCGACAGGCCGTGGGAACCGTCGATCCGATGAGGCCTGTGGTGGAAATGCTCGGCACGGGCCTCGACAGGCCGCGACAGGCCTCGACAGGCCGTGGGACCGCGGCTTAACACCTAGACTTTCCGGTTTATTTACAAGTATACTGTCGAAACCTGAACCATTAACTGATGTTACTTGAACATTAGCAACTAGGTATAGCTGGTTTCTCCAGTATTTAAATACCAGTCACTTTATAATGGTCATAGATCTTTCAGTTAGACAGACAATAAAATTAGAATCCTAGAGACTGTAATTAAAACATTGTTTATTCATAGATAGAGAAGAGAAAACGGTTAAACAAAGATAGTATTCATAGTTCTGAATATAAAACGGTTAAAAGTTAATCATTGTTTCTGACAAAGAGGTCCATTAAAAGTTCTCAGTTTAAAATAATTATATATTCTGCATTTAAATATCTAGACAACCTACTGCTACTGGCCTTCATGATGAAATTCCAGTTTACCGTTTTTGAGCGTACAAGAGTTCTTCCAAATTCAAAGTATGCCTTTGATTCCGTGAAAGGTCTGTTTGGCAACAAACTCTTTGGGAGAATTCTTTGAAACGGTTAAGGCTTGAGCGGATTGAATAATAAAAAGGCTACCTCCAAAGAATCGCAAACCGGTCCACCACCATTTTGATCACAACACGTATGACATTCAACTTATCACTTAAAAAACTTCCTCCGCGGTTTTTTAATTACATGTTACACACAGACTAACATAATTGCACAATTATTAAGAACACAACACCATATTTTTTATCACTATTCTTACCATTTTTATAGGAATTTTCCCGGTGCTTATTATAACGACTATTTGTATGGATTGTCACACAAAAAAATGTTTTTTATCGATTGGCGACGAGCGCCATCCGCGCCGGAGTCTATAAGAATGACAAAAGAAAATCATACCAATAATCTAGAGGTCAAGTTTACGATAGCCAGAAGAAGGAGATAGAGGATTTTGGCCGATAGTGTGAAAGAGACGGACGAATGTTGATTAATTCGTCGTTAAGTGAGGGTGCGCACACGCAAACCAGTTGGCAATGATCATCAAAATTGTTATGGAATTAATATAATTAAATGCAGTGTGTATACAATAATATGTTTTCTATGTAAATAAAAACATTGACATCTTAAAAAAAACAAAGGAAATAGAAAGAAAATAGTGATGACAGAAAAACAACACTTATGTTTATGTGGAACTTATGTGTAGGTGTACATACTGCATAAATAAACATATTCTCACAGGATAATCGCGGCCAGGAAATAGCCACTTTGACAGCTTTAGGTAAAGCAATATAGTTGTGGTCAAGACTGGGATGGGTGACCCTTGCTTTCGCGTCAAGACCCCTCATATACCTACAGATTCTGAACAGCTGAGTGCCATGGCCATAGGTCATGGAAATTGATAGTTGTAAAGGACAGACAGTTCGAAGTCCGGAATCGGATTGAATCGGGTAATTATGAGTGATACAACCTTCGAACTACTTCGATTTTGTAGGTGAAACGGCAATAATTATGTGTAAAATACTTTCATATGCTTACTGACTTATCATTATTGGCAAGAAGAGTGCTTAATATGGTGGATGGAGTCATGGTCAGTAGTTTTTGAGATCAGTTCGACCAAGCAGACGGATACTGCTAGATGCTGTTTTAATATGTACCTACATTAAGCTGAAAAGGTGTTTTAAATATAGAAATGAGATCAAAATATGCTGTTATTGTACATTTTACGAAATAACAAACGTTATTTTAGGTATATTTCCTGATACGAAGATCATTCACATCGACATTTTATTAAAATTATTATGATTTAGCTGCTTGAGTAGAATAAGGAAAATTGTTCCAAAGTTTTTATTACTTACTCACTAATCAATCTTCAATGTAGTTATGCACGTAGTCATTCTTCCTTGTGTTCACGCAACAAAAAAAGCTTTAATAATAATCATCGTCATAAACGTTAAAAAAGAAAGAAACCCTTTCCATTGCGTAAATAACGCATTAAAAAAAAAACAGTTTCCGCGCGAAAATGCATAATTTAAAATGGCTGCCACAAAGCAGTGTCGTTTAAATGTTTAGAGACAATAGACAGGGAAATAAGGTAACGAGGTAAATGAGGACGGTTGTCATGGCAACGGGTGGAAATAGGTTGAAACGTGGTTGAAAGGTGCAGGGTGACAAGAGGCAGGGTGATTAGACTGACACGTGACGGTGGTGGCGGTCGCGCGAACACATTAGCGGAGTGAATGAAGGGTTGGTGTGCACTGGGTATTCGTTTGATATTAACGTATGTCTAAAACGGAACTCGCGAGTGTATTCAAGTGGTTGTGTTTTGGCACTTTGGTATCGATGAAACGGTAAATAAATAATCGTATCATCAATCAATCTGCCTAGCCTTTTCTCAACTCTGTTGGGGTCGGCTTCCAGTCTAACCGGATGTAGCTCAATACCAGTATTTTACATGGAGCGACTGCCTATCTGACCTCCACAACCCAGTAACTGGGTAATACGATACCCCTTGGTAAGACTGGTTGTCAGTTTCGGGCTTCTGACGAGCCGTAACGACTGTCAAAGATCTACGAATGACAGCCGGGACCAACGGTTTGACGTGCTTTCCGAGGCACGGAGGAGTCTCGGTATGTAAAGATGGTCACCCATCCACGGACCAACCCCGGCAAGCGTAGCTTAACCTGATGGGTCGACCCGTGCGGCAGTTATTAACTAGCCACGATACTCGTACAAATAGCATGATAATCAGGTGCCTGCTTCAGGGTAGCCTGCGGATTTCAAATTTTCTTACGTTATTTGCAATTTGCAGGTCAGTATCAGGTTTTATGTTGATCTAAATATGATTCGCGGCCGTAACAAAATATGGATTTACAGAATTATAATGATTAGAATCAGCAATATACCTAACTCCATCAGTTCATAAATAAGTGCCAAATGTCATGATTTCATGAAATAGTCATTCAATACACTTGCTGATTCTAATGATTATAATTCTGTAATTCCGCGGGCTACCTCAGCGCATCCCCCTTAATGATACTAGACTGACTGACTAGACTAGACTGTGACAAGTTAGAAAATGACGCATGATTCGTAGTCATTGACACTAGCTTTGTCGTTGGTCATGTTCTACCTACGGTAGTTGGTAGCTGCTGCTGCTGCGTAGTCTTACCTACCTATGAAGTATTACCTCCCTACTGCACTTCCTTTGTGATTGCTGCTGTGTCTCATGAGAACCAATTTGTACTTAAAGTTTGTTGTGAACGAAGCTCTGCTGCCAATATGTTATTGCCATTTCGCTTTGTACAGCTAAGGCCGTCTACACGTGAACTGCAAAAACTTGGGCCATCTTTGATTACATGTTACTAATCGAGACTGAATGAAAATCTCAATCACTGAATGAATTTCATGAAAAGTCACGCCAATAGTTGGCACCATTCTTGCAAGGTCTTCCATTTCGACAATGAATCCTAACTATTATTATAATAAATACGATAGTGAGTTTGTTTGTTTCTTTGTTACACTTTCACGCTAAAACGGCTGAACGGATTTGGATGAAATTTGGCATATGGGTAGACCATGACCTGGAAAAGGACATAGGCTACTTATCATCCTGTAGGTCTAACATGACACACGCGACAACTACTCACGCGAGAGTGAGTAATTTTTGTCTATTTCGTCACTTTTCTCGTTTTCTGACAGCGCTGCCATACAAAATACTCGACTCGTTCTGTCAAACTTGATGTTTTCTCTACAAACCCTAACATGAAACCCAAGATATCTCGACTTTTGACAATTAAACACGAGATAATCTCCGATTCTTCTGTCATTTACTCGTCGTCGATTTTTACGACGAGATGAGTAGACAAAATTATTAAACCAAAAAAAAAAAAACTCCATAATAACATGGCAGTTTCTTAAATTGTACTTATTTTAGTCATAATTTTATTTTGCAATATAATATGTAATATATAATAATGAAAAAACTTAGTTTTAAACTACTATCTTTAGTGGAACGAAAGTTCCTTTCAGCAGCCACGAGAGAAACTGTGGCGGAGGGGAGCACTATTAGGTAAGTAGATGAGCATCACTTTCAGTAATAACCAGTCGCTTTGGCAATTATGGTGATTAGTGAAGTCTAGGGATTATGGCTGTATGGCAGTATCATACCTTCGCAACATAATAGGATGGTGATTAACTACGTTTAGTGTTTTATGGTTATAATAGCGAAATCAACTCTAGTTGCATATTTAACTGAACATCAGTCCTTTTGGCAAGTGTGGTGATTAACAAAATTTGCGATAACACGGGTTTTATGGTGATTGTTACAATATCAACCTTCGCTTTATCAAATGGCGATCATCGGCCCCTTTGTCATTTGTGGTGATTATTTAGTGAGTATACAGGCTGAAATTTAATTCATTGGCATTCTATCTATTCTATCTATCTATTATTTTATCTATTCATTTTCATTTATGACAACAAACTTATCGAAAAAGAAATGATATTTAAACTTATATTGTGCCACTAATTTTCATTTTCGTCGTTTTGTATTTTAATTTCGGCATGCCAAAGAAAATTATTTAATTTTAATCAAAAAAGTCGGTTACAAAAGAGGTGGACGTAAAATTAATATACATACTAATTTTATGCGTAAAATCGAATGAAGCAGACGAAGTCGCAGACAACAGCTAGTATAAAATATAATTATGGCGTTCATCATTTGTTTCATTCATTCGTTCATCATTCAGACACGACAAGCGCTTTGACACTTTTGACAGGTGCCTGGACCTGGGGCCCTACCATCAAAATTTAAAATATATGCCAAGTACATGACAGGTCAAGTGAACGTCATTTCAGAAAAGCCCTCATTCTAGAGATGGGTAGTATTGGGTAGCTCACCTTTTTAAAATGAGGATCGTGCGAGGCACTCTTTTTACAAAGTGTGGTAGCACACTATGCTACCACGATTGAGGCGAGGCTGCGGTGGCTTGTGAGCACGAACGTGCTGTGAGTAAGTCAGTGAGTCGCGTGACTCGCCGACTCACCGAGTCGCCACGCGAGTCGCGTGCGTGGTGTGTATAGTGAGTAGTGACGACAACACGACACGGCACACATACGTAGTAGAGTAGGCACACGCGCGGTGAGTTCTGTGGTGTATGTTTGTGCTAGCAACCGTGAACGAAGATATCAATGATCAAAATACAAAAAAAGAGTGAGTGACTGGATCGACTGACTCATTTCGTTCAAAACAGTACAAATGTTCTGTGTGTAGCTAATCTGTGCCAGAGTGGTGTGTGCTAGCACATCAAAATAAAATGAGTGAGTGACTCTTTTCAACCAAGTGTAAGCTACAACTGTGCTAGCACGTGTGCCGAGTCACCCAACACTACCTCATTCAACATTGTTTAACCTCTACCCACCGCACGTATCTTTCGAGTGTTTATCACACCATCAGCTCATGAAAAAGGATAATTATCATGAACTAGCTGTTGCCCGCGTCTGCGATCTAGGATGAAAAGTAGCCCTTGTCCTTCTCCAGGTCAAGTTCTACCCCTGTGCGAAATCCGTTCAGCCGTTTTAGCGTGAAAGCGAAAAAACAACAAACAAACAAACTCACTTTCGCATTTATAACTAGGTACTAGCTGCGCCCCGCGGTTTCACCCGTATAAAACTCGATCCCGTGGGAATATCGGGGTAAAAAGCCTATGTCCTATTCCAGGCCACGGTCTACTCATGTGCCAAATTTCATCCAAATCCGTTCAGCCGTTTTAGCGTGAAAGCGTAACAAACAAACTCACTTTCGCATTTATAATATTAGTTAGGATAGTGATAAAAAAAAATATATATATAATAATATTTAAAAATATAATTTGGATGTATAACAAATGAAATAAAGAAGAAAAAATAAATAAATATAATAGTTAATATTAGGATGATCTGTAAATAAAACACAAAATCAATCAATCTGCCTAGCCTTTTCCCAACTATGTTGGAGTCGGCTTCCAGTCTAACCGGATGCAGCTGAATACCAGTATTTTACATGGAGCGACTGCCTATCTGACCTCCACAACCCAGTAACTGGGTAATACGATACCCCTTGGTTAGACTGGTTGTCAGACTTTCGTGCTTCTGACGACTCGTAACGACTGTCAAAGATCCACAAATGACAGCCGGGACCAACGGCTTAACGTGCTTTCCGAAGCACGGAGGAGTCTCTATATGTGAAAATGGTCACCCATCCACGGACTAACCCCGGCAAGCGTAGCTTAACCTGATGGATCGACCCGAGCGGCTGTTATTACTTAGCCACGAGCTCCTCCTGTAAATAAAACACCACACACTAAATAATTATTTTAATTCGGAGTCTAATATTAGCACAGTACTAACTTAATATATCAACCCCTCTAACGTACATCTCACCTGCAAATAAACCCGACATTTATACGCTTTTAATTTAACAAGTGTAATTAACAAGCTTACCAGTCACAAACGTTAAGCGAATTAAGTCTGCCGCCGGCAAAAGGAAAATTAAGCAGTTGCCTCGTCTGTGGGGGGCTTTAAGCCAGTATTAGCCCACTCCGACTACTCGAAATCAGCAGTTACTACAACTAAAACAAGGTGACGATGCTGTGCGCAGTAATTCGTGCTGTCTGTGGTTTTGTTGTCTAAGTTCGACCGTCTACTATGCTTGAGATCAATAGTTTTTTTTAAATTTAGTGGTGAGATTCAGAAACAATGAATGTTCGTCTCTTTTGTTCTTTTGTTTTATATTGTTTTGTTTTTCCTATGAAGTTCTTCTGATAAAACTGGGTTTTCAGGTAATGTCATTCCGGTCGTTTGGTCGAACTTCGTACCACGTGAGACAAAATTTAGATTTTTTCGGCGGTTCCTTTGGGTTTTCCTCATTTTCTTTTTTCCTAATTCACCCCGGTATTGAGCCGAATAAATAAAAAATAAAAACAAATCGGCATTTGATTTTTTTGTTTAAAGAATAGATAAGTAATTTATGTCAAATTTTATGTTATCTTTAATCTTATTTTATGCTTTCTTATTTCGAATACTTTGCTTTGTAAACGTACGGAGAAGTAAACCATGTAATTATTTAGTAACTTTTGAAGTAAACTCAGTATAAATTCATTCATTTAATAAAAATACCTTTTTTGTTAACAACCTTGTTTCATTTCGTGTTAGTTTTAATGAAAAAAATATCAGCCGTTCCATACTAAAGTTAATACATATTGTTCTAAACTATATGGGAGAGCTGTTTTTTTTTCGTGATTTCAAAGTTGGTCCCAAAGTAAATATTATTCAGTTCGATGGTCTGAAGCACCTCTTAAAGTTTGTAAAGTTAATTTTTTAACACCTTATACAGGGTGAAATTTAATTCGTTAACATCCTCTCATCTTTATGAACAACGCTGTTCCCTACATTTATGTTGCAAAATGTAGGGAACCGCTGTTTTTTTAGCTGTATATCAACAATTTTAGAGTAAACGAAGGATGATGTGGCAAATTGAAAGGGGCCATGTCCCAGTTACTCGGAGTTTATTGATTGAAGTATGCTTGGCTTCAACCACAGACAAAGCGTCAAACAGGAAACAGTACTTAGCACTTAATGAATCTATGAAACGTTATGGAAACGTGTTTCTCGTCAGAATTTAACCTTGGGTTTCGTAGGAAACCCAAGTTTTGTGGAATAATTAATTGAACCTAGACCACAGACGTACCTAGCTAGTGGAAAACAGAATACGGAAAACCTTATCAAATTCCAAAGAACTGGTAAAATTAATACATCAATTAATTGAAAGGGCAATAAAAAAGTAATTAGTTCAAGTTCGATCACAATCTGTTTTTTGACAATTCAACAACATTCATTGCGTTACGTTGTTGAGTTTCGAACATAAGCAATGGATTAGCAATATCCTTTAAAATGATTCAGATTGTAATTGTAACTGGTTCGAAATGATGTGTGTCATTGGAGAAAACCTGACTATTATGTACATAATTCTATCTTTATTTTACATTTATTATACTAAATTAACTAAAAAACAATTACATATATAACAAATTAAAAAGAAAAAATAAAGGGGAGGGGCTCATGGAGCATCAAAGAATTCGTCCGCATCGCTGTCAATGGGAAAGGTGCCCAAAAGGCTGGCAGCATTGCCACGTTGAATGGCAATGCTGATTCGTTGGGCTAAAAATAGGCCAGCCCTCTGGTCACGTGAAGAGTCGACCAATCCAGTCCCGAAATACTCGATGACCACTCGGACCCCACGGCCCTAGTGTTTCAACCCCAAACGGCTCAAACATATAGCTCCCAATAAGGTTGTTATATTTGCGCCGTTTGAGGTTTTCTGCTCCTGAAGCAGCTGTCCCAGCACAGCCCGCCGTGCTAGGAAGATGGGATGGCGCGAGGGTGTCGACACAGGTTGCGTCCCACACCAAAGGTCTACCCAACTTCCAGGGCATTATGGTCATTCCGTCTGGCCTCTTCCCATCGTCGCGTGCCAAGCCGTTGGGTTCTAACACAGCTGGCACCCCGGCGGTGACAAGAGCCCGACGGATAATGTCATTAATGCTGGCGTACCATACATGTACATAATTATATCAGACCAACAAAAAAAGGTAGACGGAGCACTAGGAACATCAAAATTGAAGCCACCTTTTTACCCGACTACGGCGAAGAAAAAAGGAGGGTTATGTTTTTGACCGGTATGTATGTAAATATGTTTGTATGTATGTTCATCTGTTCTCCTATCTTTTAAACCACTCATCACAATTTGACAAATGAGTTGTGTATCGTTGGAAGCGTCTTGATCGTCCGCTGGCTATGTGAAGTCACATTAAATTAAAAATGGCGCCCTCTAGGGGCCATAAAGTCAGGAACTAAAAAAAATAATTAAAAAGGGGCAAGGGTAAACCATAACCTATAATGGAAAAGCAGAGTTCAGGTAAAGACTAAATTTATTATTTTTACATAACCAAAGATACTTTTCTCATTTTGTTATATGACATCAACAATATACATAAATGTTATTAGGGTGACGGGAAATCAATTGTTTAAAGAATCCCTTTTTCTCGAAACTGAGTTTGGCTGAGTTACCGCTTTTTGGATTACGGGGGCAGAATAGTTAATAGAAGGTTCAGAGACTCACAGTTAAGCGCGGCCATTTTAAACTTAATTGGTAAAAACAGAATGGATCCTTGAAACATGTTTGGCTAAGTCTGTGAGCTTCAGGTATTCTGTTGGATCACATAATTCAATCTTCTGCAATATCCTAGTATTGTAAACAGAGATATAACCTCGTAGGTACCAAGAGTTACCCATCTTGAAGATCATGCCGTTGCCAAGAAAGCCGGCCTTGCATAAACCAGTATCTAGAAAAAGAGGTGCGAATTTATTTGACTAAGAATTAATCTGTACCTCTCTCTTCATGAGTCGTTAGTAGCGACTTTGGAATGACACTGATGGTGAATTGTGACTTCAAACAATTGAATCATCATCTGCCTAGCCTTTTCCCAACTATGTTGGGTCGGCGTCCAGTCTAACCGGATGCAGCTGAATACCAGTATTTTACATGGAGTGACTGCCTATCTGACCTCCACAACCCAGTAACTGGGTAATACGATACCCCTTGGTAAGACTGGTTGTCAGACTTCCGGGCTTCTGACGACCCGTAACGACTGTCAAAGATCCACAAATGACAGCCGGGACCAACGGCTTAACGTGCTTTCCGAGGCACGGAGGAGTCTCGGTATGTAAAGATGGTCACCCATCCACAGAGCAACCCATGCAAGCCTAACTTAACCTGATGGATCGACCCGTGTGGCTGTTATTACGTAGCCACGAGCCACTTCAAACAATTGAATACAACTTTGAATTGATTCATGTCAAACTGCTCTATAGAGCACGGAACCGCAGCGCCAGCAGCGACTACAGAGTCCTTTCCCACTTATTTGACCTCTAAAAGTAGCAACCCAACAGCAACCTTATTGTTACGAGAATAAAGCTCTTGTGATTTTGACAATGATGCAAAATCAGAGGAACAATAACTGTGATAGGACTGTAAGGTACGAGACATACACAAAAGGCGAGCGGTGCCGGCGAGGCGACAGTGTTGGGCGGGCGTTGCGCCGCTCCTTTCATATTTCATACAAAATGTATAGGAGCAACGACGCGCGGGACATGCACAGGCCGGTAGGGCGTTAATAAATAAGAAAGGCAATAAAGCGTTCATTCCGTTAAAAGTTATTTCACCTTTTCTGTTCCCAGCGCAATAGTACTTATTTAATTGTACGAAGGAATAGGCTGAGAACCCCTTGGAATTTAAGCACATTTCCTCGCTTACCACCGGCATCTCCTCTGCGGTTAGCTGTTCTATCCCATCGTCATTTTCGTCCTTGCCCCAGACGACCAACTGAAATCACATCACACATAAGATTACGGTCGGAAGGGTCATGTGTACAGTACTGCATAATCTGCAGCCTACTCACTATAAAACAATAAGTACTATCAGAGAAATTAACTATTTATCAACTTGACACACTTCGTCACTTTGCCGTGCTATAATCATTTCATAAAAACAGTTGTGACTACTCTTACACCAGAGGGCCTAGACACAGTGACATTCTATAAGCGATAAAATCTATGATGGAAAAGGCAAAAATGTATTAGACTGACATATTATGCTAAGTGTCGAAAAGCGTATGTCAATCCTGTTGAAAGTCATTGTAAAAATACGAAAGGAGGTAGTCAAATTGGTACCTAAACAATTAATTTCCCTGACTTTACAATTACATATCCATCCCTTCCTCCCGATAAGACTGTCTAGATTTTGCTCGTTGGCCGGCCAGAGACAGACAGGTCTGACCCAGTCAGTGTACGTCACTGGCTCGTGAAGTATCAATAACGCCACGTGATTGGGTGCGCACTTAGCACTTGTAAGTACAAGTGATATACATAATTACATACTCCAATAGTACCTATTACTTTCCCAGGGCCCGGAGCAATCACTATATCGTCATTCATTCATTTGATAGAAGTGATTATAAGCTATAATATCTGGCCTGAAAGGAATCTTAATATTCTAGATGAATCAAATCATTACTTATAGTCGACTTCGTAATTACGTAACCAACCATTTTTTTTAAATTGTTTTTGAAATCATCAAATGACTTCTCCCGCTCTGGGCGGAGCGGCAGGGCGTGTCAGACTTTTACTGACTAAAACCCACCCGTGTTCCTTCAATTGCCTGTTGCCAAGGGTCCCGGTATCCCTTTCGGATTTTCCCGCAACCCTGGCAGACGTAACAACAAGGTCTATTTGTCTATGTGGTTAGTTAGATAGTTTCAACTTTAGTGAAGTTTCATTTAGCTGGGAATTGTTGTCAAAAGTGGTAAGGTAATTACGAGGTCGACTGTCGACACTCACTAGCCTAATCTGCGAGATGGATCACCAGACGGTTCTCGTTGGTGACAAAGTGTGCAGCGGGATTTGGGGATATAAAGTGGACACATTTTGCTGATGTGATGACGTGTCGGTGGCTGAATAGAGCGCCTCCACAGAAGAAATCGTAGCGGTGATTCTAGAAAATATATTTGAAATTAGCATTTTATTTTTACCTACGAACGAAGTTAAGAAGAAGATAATGTATAAAGTGAAAATGCCGGAAAAGGCCATGTTAAAGCGTTTAAAAGGTTACCTACATATTTGAACGTCGAAAATTAAAATACCTACGGGTAAAATGTCAATGTTCAAAACATCGAAAACTTAAATATCGAATGACCATCATAACCGAAAATTAAAATAACGTAAGTTTATATTGTCGGATGTTTAGAAACTTTTAGCATCGAGCAGGCGTAGCATGAGCACCGTTTTGTCGACGGAAGAGTAGACAAAAATGACGTTTCCTGTAGACAGTACGACGGCAGCAAAGTAGAAAGAGACCTGCACATTTTACGAAATTCACTCTTTTACATAATTCGACTCGGAATTCTTTGTTTTGTCATAGGATTTATCGGTTGTCAGTGTGATTTTGACAGTAAGGATAGAAAACTTTCTTCCGAAATAGTCTACCTGCAGGCGTAGCATGGCGCTTTCTATCTCTACGAAGAATAGACATAGCTTTTTCTATACAAAGTGACAGTTCGTTTCTTCTTTTTTGACATCCACCGTAGAAATGTTTCTACAATCTGTCATTTTGTCTTTCATTTCTAACGATCTTTGTCTACGTCTTTTTGTAGGTAGACTATTTCGAAAGAAAGTTTTCTATCCTTAATGTCAAAATCACACTGACAACCGATAAATCCAATGACAAAACCGACAAAACAAAGAATTGTGAGTCGAATTATGTAAAAGAGTGAATATCGTAAAAAGTGCAGTTGACTCTTTCTACTTTGCTTCAGTCGTACTGTCTACAGGAAACGTAATTTTTGTCTACTCTTCCGTCGACAAAACGATGCTCATGCTACGCCTGCAGCAAAAAGACCTAGACAAAGATCGTTAGAAATGAAAGACAAAATGACAGAATGTAGAAAGATTTCTACGGTGGATGTCAAAAATGAAGAAACGAACTGTCACTTTGTATAGAAAAAGCTATGTCTACTCTTCGTAGAGATAGAAAGCGCCATGTTACTCCTGCTGTCTCAGATAGGTAACATTTTCTTTCGAATTGATACAGAAATAGGAGTTATTTTGTCGACCTACATAAATGCAGAAAAGTTTGAAAACGTAAAACGTAAAAGTAAACTCGAAAATTGCATGTTACGTTTACATATAACACTGGAGAACCCATAGGCGCAATATTCCGAACAAAAAGTCTGTGTCTTTTGGTGGGGGATGCGGTAGAGAAGTCAGTACTATCGATTTGTTTAACCAATATCGATATGCATTCGGAATTTTGCTTGAATGCATGAAATAAAACAGCTGATTCATAAAACAGTTAAATCGTAATAAGAAGAAAATATAACTACTAATAATAACATCTACGACTCTTCCCAAGTTACGTGCCCGGACTGGTCCGGAACAATAACAGGCGTGTTTAGTGTATAGCATTAATTTATAACCGCCTTACTAATAAACGTTGTATAGCGCCTGTATAGTTACACAACGTTTTATCTTCTTCTTTCAAAAGTAATTTGACTTTTGAAAAAAGAAGACAAAGCGTTGTGTAACTATACAGGCGCTATACAACATTTATTAGTAAAGCGGTAAGTATATAGCATTAATTTATAAGGTTGTAACAAATGAAACTTACGTTAGTTCGGTAGATAGCGACAACCCACGGCCACTTACTTCCGTAGAGGTGCCACTCTGCGTATGATAGAAAATTAAAAAAATATTGAGACTGACTGACAACTGCTACAGAAAAAAAAGAATTGGTTTCAGTGGAACTGCAATGATCATAGTGTCAAGCTCATGAACGAGTGCCATTACTCGAAACTGATTAGCACAGATATGCCTGAGGCCTGAAGGAAGACACATGGCGTTGTCTAAAAAAATGTGAGACTAGTCACTGTGTTCACGAAGTCCTGAGAAGTTATCACCGGCGTTGGAACTGAAAATTATAGTAATTTTGAATCATTTTGTATCAACATTAGGGTTGAGATTTTAACAGCATTTTTTTTTTTGCTCACTCTATAGCCTGTTGTGTCCCACTGCAGGACAAACGCCTCGCTTCCGTCCTTTCATTTTTCTCTCTCTTTTGCAATACCACATGAAAAGAAGAAGCCTTTAGGCTGAGTTTACACTAGACAGCGATTTGCGATGGTCGCATCGGAAGAGCGAAACGAAATAAACACATGGGCCTAGACAAAGTAACATTTTATAAGCGATAATCCGGCGTATATTCGGCGATGATGTGGCTACAGGGGTCCAAGTCTACTAATTTACAAACGTGTCAGTGGTCTCACAATGATCAGTTTTTGACAGATAGGCCATACAAAATCTGTCAAAAACTCATCATTGCGAGACCACTGACACGTTTGTAAATTAGTGGACTTGGCCCCCAGTACACATGTTACGCAACGAATTAGCAAAAGCGATCAAATCATCCATCGCGGTTTACTATTACTATACGCATAATGTAGCCACACGCATATTTAGTAGCACTATTGAACTAGTCGCGCAAGTGAGAAGTTTTCTAATAAATTCGCTTCAATTTCGCTGATATGTTGATGTAGCCGATGCCGTGATTACTGTAATTTGTTTTAATTTTATTTGTTTTAATCGCTTGTGTCGCAGGTTGCGTTGCGGCCTAATGTAGCCTCAGCATGGATTGAGCTCTACCCAATCCCTAACCGCCTGGCCACCGGACATTCGCTGCAACGAATTTTCGTGCATTGCGAACGGCGAAGCGTCTTGCGACTAAAACAAATGAATGCACAACACATACAAGCCCTAACTTCACAAACTCTACACCTTAGTCAAAATATGTGGCTTGGCCGTTTCCGGCCCGATCGCATAAACATTATCATCTGCCTAGCCTTTTCCCAACTATCTTGGGGTCGGCTTCCATTCTAACCGGATGCAGCTGAATACCAGTTTTTTACATGGAGCGACTGCCTATCTGACCTCCACAACCCAGTAACTGGGTAATACGATACCCCTTGGTAAGACTGGTTGTCAGACTTTCGGGCTTCACTCCTCAAAGAGGGGACTTATCGCCGCAATTGTGGCGTGCCCAGCACTGGGTTGCGACAATCGCACTCTCCATGCCGCCATGAGAAACTGCCGGAGCTCTGTCCCCTGTGCAGAGATTTCTCGCGGCAGTGGAGTTACGCCCCGGCGCTTCATCTCCTCGCGCCACTCCCAGATGTGCGCGAGGACTTTCGCCTCCAGATCCCATGGCAGTAATCCGGCAAGGAGGCTCGCCGCCTCATGGGAGACTGTGCGGTATCCCCGGGCCAGCCGAATGGCCATGAACCTTTGGAGTGAAATTCGCACTAAGTCGGTTTTCTGTTTTTGTTTGAATTTTTATGTAACGAATTATATCAAGCACTGCTGCCCAAGGGTACGCGTCATACGCCCATAGCGTGCCCTCGACGCGTGGATGAAGTTCTTTTTTTTACTTTTTTTTCCTTGTACTAGTCCATAAATGTGCCTTTTTCAAATAGGTATAATATGATTTGACAGTGAAATAAAAAAAAATATGAAAGCAGAAAACCAGCGAGTTGGTTATTAAAAAAGTCGGTTATCAAACGTCATTGTCAAAAAGTGTCAATAGTTATAGTTGTCAGTATAGTATTTGTGGCACTTTTTGTGTATTTTTATTTTTTACAAAATGCCAAAAAGTGTAACCGATGATTATACCAGATCCAGTATGAAACCGAGAAGTACCAGCAGAAGTACAACTGCGTTACAGGTACCTTGTTATTTACACAGCCTTTTGGAGCCCATGTCCAATAACGGCACTTGGCCATATGTACAAAACGAAGGCTGAAGGTAAGGCGGGCCTTTATTTTATTTATTATAATTAAATTCGCCTCGAGCTAATGCTGGCCAGACGAAGGATTTGAACACTGATAAAATGCAGAATACAAAGAGCAAGGGGAAGCCACGGTGCGGCGGCCGCAGCTGCCGGCGTCACTGTTACCCTGCTGCCGGCATCACTGTTACCCTGCTGCCGGCGTCACTGTTACCCTGCTGCCGGCGCGGGTTTTCCGCGGTCTGTTGCAAAATTTTTGTATTGCTGTGTATGCTGTGTAGCTTTGCACACATCGTGGAACGATCGTGTAGACCTGTAGACCATTTGTGTGAAGCGACGTCTGGCTAGCGGGTTAAACTAACAGTGCTCTCGCGAGCCTCTAAACTGCGAAATTTTTGGCGATTTCTATACAATCTTGGATTTGCTTTAAATTGCTCAATGTACAGCTATTCCAAAATTGTATAGAAATGTCCAAGAAATGCGCAGTTTAATAGCACGTGTAAGAGCACCGTAACATTAAACCATCCCTGCTATTCTCCCTCATGGAAATATCTTTTTGGTGATTTTACTTATAATTAAGTTCACATTCTACAAAATACCTTCCCATGTTAAAAAAATAAACTGCGTAATTTTTGGCGATTTCTATACAATCTTGGATTTGCTTTAAATTGCTCAATGTACAGCTATTCCAAAATTGTATAGAAATGTCCAAGAAATGCGCAGTTTAATAGCACGTGTAAGAGCACCGTAACATTAAACCATCCCTGCTATTCTCCCTCATGGAAATGTCTTTTTGTTTATTTTACTTATAATTAAGTTCACATTCTACAAAATACCTTCCCATGTTTGAGGCCCAAGTATTGTTTTAAATCAAGCTTTTTTCTGTAAAATCTTTAAAAATACATTTTCGTCGTACCTTACAAAATGGCGCCAAAGAAGCAAACTTGTGAGTCTACAAAAACGCTATACATTGAATGCGGGAACTGCTCAGTAGGCAAAGTAGCTTTGCCTCTGACGGTGTACAAATGTGTGGTGCATTGCACCGTGACGTAACCAACAAGACGTATTCAGAATTGTTTTGGCTTTGAATGAAACGGAATTCGTACTGCATTATTGTGCTTTGTTCAACGTAAAAGCAGAAAACTTTCTTTAAGTTTTCTGCTTTAAAATATATGCGCAAAAATAGGTACGATTTTAGTAATTTAATCTAGTCACTGGAAAACATTATAGCTTACCGTCCTAATATACATTATTTTTATATTGCTCGACCTTGCTTTTAAAACGCTGGGTTCAAAATATGGAGAAGAATGGGCGATCTACACTATGGTTACTCAATTTCAGCCAGAATTCTGATTCGAACATAAAATATGATCTCGTGTTGCTATTTATTTATTTACTTAAATAAAGGCTTACCAATTAAAGATATACACAACATAAAACCATTGTCTTTCACTATTTTAACGTGACGCTTCCCAATTTACCAGGTCCCTTTGCACTTCTCGATCCACAAGCCAGGATTCCACTTCGAGAGCTGCTGTGGAGTCTGCAACCTGTTCCCAGGAGTTCTTCTGACAGCTTTCTGTCAAGTCTTGGTTGGATCTATCCTGTTGACCCTTATCCTGACACATGGCACACAGTATGATGAGATGCATAAGACGCCCGCTACACAGTGTAAGTTGTTGTATCTGAATTCAGATTTTTATTTCATTCTTGTCAAATATTATTGGAAGGCCTTATGCTTGGCTTATGCTTGGCTTGCCTATGTCATCATCATCAGCCTACAGCAGTCCACTGCTGGACATAAGCCTTTCCGATTGCACGCCTTCACGATCAAAATGACGTAGAACCATTAGTCATTGCAATGCAACTCTTATCTCATTGTTATAAAGTATAAATTAGAATGATTGCCGTGCGTTTGATAAATTTCTCGGCAATCATTCTAATTTATAGCTAACCTTACCGTGATAAGAGTTACTTTGCAATGATCTACTGTGTACAATTTTTCATCTGCGAGATAATCGTTGACAGAGTCGTTCTTCGTGGAACAGGTACCTAATGGTCTTACGTCGATCGTGAATGTCCTACCTTAACATGTGATACTTTTTATCAACAATGTTTCCTGCAGTCATTAGTATCGCAACGGGAATCGTACTGAGTGGCATCACCGGAGCGGGAATGCTGCTTATTGTCGTCGCCTTGACGGAAAACTGCAGAGCCATGCTGGTAATATTTACCTCTTTGAACAATCTTTAGTGTCATAAGAGTAGAGGAAGACCGAAAAAACGATGGATGGACTGTGTGATAGTTGATAGGGGTAGAAAGGGGGTGACTACCGAGATGACGACTAATAGTGAAGTATGGTAGGAAAAGACATGTTGCCCCGACTCCAAAAAGATTTGGCATTAAGATCAAAATAATGATGACTATATTATCTAGTCTTAATACTAATCCTCCCGGGACCCTTAATATTTTATAAGCGAAAGTAACTGTCTGTCACCCAGATGCAAAAAGACAAATATTAAACCCTATTACGTAATGGATCATTCGCGCTTCTTTACGAACGCTTCTAACGAAATTAATGATTTCATTAATTTAATCAAAGAACCATTAAAATCGAGTCTAAAGGTGTGTCCAAAGATTGAGCGGCAATCGTGCGCGGCTGCCGCGCGCGACCGCTTCTGTCGACCTACTGCGCATAAAAATTTCTAGCAAAAATTCGTCAGTAATTGTGTTTGGACGAAATATAAGCAGAGCTACGACATCCGCAATCGCTTTCATTTTAGTTTTGATGCTAACTGAAGTGTGTGGCGAGTCTCGGATATGCCGCGCAGTACTGTTGCGTAAACATTCGTTGGTTTAGTCCTAACTAGAGCGCAGCAGAAATGTGTCCTGGAAATGCTGCGTGTTGCTGCCGCGCTCTTGCCGCTCAATGTTTGGAAACACCTTATACAGGCTGTTAGTGTAAACACCGTTATCCTTGAAACCAGTGGTTTGGTTTCATTTATAGAACGTAAAATCAATGTAAAAATACAACTTAAAAAAAAAAAGAAAATCTACATTTTTCCAAAAGAATATTTCACCCTACACGCAAGGGCAACGACCGGCCGCAGCCGGCGGTTGGCGGGGGCGGGCGGGACGCGCGTGACGTTACATGACCGGCCGTCAGCTGTTTCGCAGCTCTCTCGAACGCGTATCCATGAGTATCGGGACAGTGACGGATATTTACTTTTTAAAATCTTTTAATGAAAATAAGGTTTTTTTTTGTTGGTACTGGGTCATTTATTTTTATATTTAAGTCAATTACCTATAGTTTGAGTGACAACAGTGTTTACCCTTGCATACTGTATTGCTTTCTGCAACAAGAAGCGAAAGATTTGTATTTAATGACAGCTTTTAAAGTTGAAAGTTCATTTCTGCAACTGGCTCTTAAGTGTTACCTTTTAACGCCTAAACGAAGCAGTCTGTTTTCTTCATGGTAACATTTTTTAATCCAGGTGTATCTTTTTGTCGCGGCAATAGTATGGAAAGGACTGATGTCACTAGCTGTCACGAAGATCGTACGGGGTTGCGTCAGGTTTAAAGACGGTAAGGAAAATTGAAAAATATTCATTAAACAACGTTACAAGGTTACTTTAGCGCGTGGCGAAAATCGGAGATAATGAAGCCATCTGTCAATACAATTTATCATAACGACGCCATCTTGTTTTGTCAATACAATTTATCAGGAGGGCAATTCCCGTATTTTTAAGAACGTTCGCATTCGCATCTCATTCGTAATCTGTCAAAAATACAATCAATTGACCAACATTTTTGTCAAGTTTAACAGATTGCGACTTGAATGACGTTTTCTATTTTTACGAGGATTGGCTTTCTGGAAGAATTTCACTAATGTTTACATATACAATTGTCAACCATTTTCGAGTAATTTGACATTTTATATTTTAAGTGTATGAAATTGAAAAATAAAATGTCAAATGATTCGACAAATTTTGACATTTACATAGAAGTCAAAAGTCATAGTTTCATTTCATTGTAAATGACCTCTCCTACCACCTCCTTGATAGATTGACATTTATAATAACCTGTAGATGGATAGCTTACGTTATCCTTTCAAAGAAAATATCAAATCACAACTTATTCTTATTTCGTTCATTTTAAAGCCTCCTCTCAAGTTAGAAGCGCAAAATATTGGAAACATTACCTACTGAAGAAAGGTTCCCTACAAAGGGTTGAGCACCTCTGGCACAAATCTCTTCATAAACGTATTACATTGCCGAACCGTTTCCTGCGGCCTTTGCAAAACATTCGCTTTACATAACATTGACTATTTACATAAATTCACTATGTCTTAGTCTTAGCATTGGCCACAGAGCACGGAGCCGCGTCGGCAGTTGCTGCTGGGGGCGGCATTTTCCATACAAACCTAGCGTGTCGGTAGGTATTACCATTTACTCGCACTGCGACATAAATGTCGTATAAGATACTGACTGTTTTGTCTGTCGTGCTCGTGACAGAAGTAATGTGCTCAACGCACTTTCGGCACCGTCTCTAGACGCTGCCGATTCTGTGCTCTGTGGTATTGGTCCCGTATTCGTTTCCAATATGTAATTGAGTATGTGGAACAAACGGGCGGGCTTCTCCGACCGTATAGAGTCCCCAGTCGTATGGAACAGGCAGGATTCTGACAAAAATGTGTTTGGGAATGTTTTTATCTTATGTGAAGAGACGTTTTCTGTGTGTAAGTGCTCTTACTTTCCAATGTGTCTCATGTGTTTTTTGTAAAAGTTGTTCATAATTATAAGTAAAGTCATGTGTATACGTATCGGTCACGAATTAAAAGTAACGTTAAGTAACGGTATTTCCGTAGAGATACTTCGATATCGGTACGATTAACAAAATAATAACGTTATAAATCTTGGTAAAAATTACCGGTATTTTTAACGTTATTGTAAATATAGCAGTCTAACAAATTACCGGTATTATTTTTGTTATTTTATGCGACGTTGCCTGCCCGTTTTCTCAAAGGAGGCCGGCGCGCGCCCTTCTTATACGCTGTCGGCGCTGTTGCCATTTCGTTTGTCGTCTTCTATAATCTCACGGCAGTCGCTCGCGCTTACAGAACACGCTCGTGAATTATTAGGTATTCGCGAATAATTAGTTCTTGTTTTAGTCACGATAACGAAAAGAAATGTCGTCTATAGATATTTTGAAATAAATCAACAAAAACACAGAATAGCAATGAGAATATTAAACACGTAAATAGTCGTACGGCACAGTCTGAGCGTCGATGCATAGTCCACTCAACGAGGAAATGATTGTTTGGAGACTTCCGAATAATTCAAATATATAAATCGCTTATAACTCTCTGTGAATATTTCCTCAGACTGAAATACTTTCTGTGTCCGTAAATATGTACTATTTAGAATAAGTATGTAAAGGAATCCAATATTTTACCGATTTCAGAGATACCCCAAATTTAACTTTTAACATTTTGTACTATAATTTCTACTGACAAATTGCTCTGCTAATTGTTATTTTATGCTTTTATGTCCTTAAATACACAGCAGTTTTTGGTTATCCAAAATTTTTTTTTTTTTTTTGCTTAGCTACGTAATGTGAAAAATTACTCCCTCAATTATTATACCTTTATTAGTCTTATGATTTTATATTATAAAAGATTTATCAATAATCCAACAAACTTTCGAACTTTCATATATATTATTATGTTCGCTGATTTATGCTAGAGCGTAAGGGACCACTCGGAGCTGCGCTACCACACACTTATAGTGTAGGCGAGTTTGGTGGCCACCGTTATTACAAATATATTTTATATCTTAATACTCGCGGACAGTGAATGAGACAAGCCGCGAAGCGACAGCCCGCGAAAGTGTTAAGTTTACACTAGTCGGTCATTCTTCCATACAAACGTAGTATGGTGATTACTCTTCTGTTTGACACTGTAAGTTCAAAACTAAAAGTTATGTCAATTTTTCTTGTCATTATCTAGCCTTGTATGGAAGAAGAATTAAAAAAAAAATGTTTTGACGTTATGAACGTCGATACTTCCATATTTCAACACTAATTTTAACTCATCTTCACCTTGCTTTTCACATCTACACTTTAACTTATGTGAATATTTCCTCACAGAAAGAAACGTCGAAACGGACTTCTTAGACTGTCGCGAGTCTAATGATGAGTACAATGACCCCTTAAGAGATTTCGTGTATGAAAAGATACACCTTATACAACGTGTAACGTTAAATGCGCAAAACCTGAAAATAGTTTGATCAGAATAACGAGCAGAATCAATTGAACCACTTTATAATATTGGTGACATTTAAAAAAAAATCTTCATTAAAAACGTTGCCGTGTCCATGGTAATAAATAGTTTGGTTTCGTAACAAAAAATACACTATGTGAATCTAGAACCCCGAGATCTTCTCTCTCTTGGAGATCGTCAAAAAGCATCATATGAGCCCAAACTCAATCGTTTTACTAGTACTAGTTGCCACTTAAAAATTACACTGTCCACCTTCTAGCACCATCATCAGACCCTCGACACCAAGTCAAATATATTGGACTCATTAAAAGGAATCACATGAGGCCAAACTAGGGAAGTTTACTAGTAGCCACTGAAGAATTCCAGTATCTATCTCTTGGCTCCATCACCAGAAACTCGTTACCAAGCTCAATCTGTTGGGACTTGTGAAAACGAATCATATGAGCCCTAACTCGAGGGGTTTACTAGTAGCCACTGAAGAGTTGCACTATCCACCTCCTGGTTGCATCATTTAGATCAGCTTCCAGATTCCAAATTATAGTATTGTTATCCAAACTACATCAAAATGGTTGGATCCCAGGTTTCATTTCAAAACGACAATTAGAAGTTGATGAATTACGTTAAAGATACCGTTACATAGATGTGAATGTGATTCTAGAACCCCGAGAACTTCTGACTCTAGGGGATCGTTTTACGTTTCGACAACACAAAGCTTATTTGTGACATACTATGTTTGCCCTACCTCACCATGCATGAATTATTTTAATCGACTCTTGATGTTTTTGTAGTATCCTCCTATTTTAAATGCAATAACATAAACACTAACGCCGGGTCAATAGGACTTCAGTGGTGGCGCGGACTCTACACACATTTATAACGGTGAACTTTTGATACCTAATCGGTGAGAGAATGTCAGTGACAAAATTAAGGAACTTTGACCTGCAATTAGTTCTTTAACTACAGGTTCAAATTGAATGTAATTTGGCAATATACCTAGTTAAACTAAGCCCTCTTGGTAACTGAACTGGCTCTTAGCTTTATCCACAACCAAGTTACAGGAGGTCGAAAATGTTCTGAATGGCTTCTAGAGAAGATGGTACGGCTGTGCCTTTGTGTTTGTTTTGCTCGGCTTGGCGGAGGCATTGCCGTGCCCCCCGATATAATTTTTATTTTGGAACGTACACCGTCAAACAGACAAGTAATCAACATACTACGTTTGTATGGAAGAATGACCGACTAGTGTAACCTTAAGATAAAAAAATAAAATTGTAATAACGGTGGCCACCAAACTCGCCTTCACTAAAAGTGTGTGGCATCGCAGCTCCTAGCGGTCAAGTGAAGGTCAACCCTTTCGCTCTAGCATAAATCAGCGAACATACCCTAAAATATATATGAACGTTCGAAAATTGATAAATCTTTTTTAATTTATTACCATAAGCCTAATAAAGGTCTAAAAATTGAAGGAGTGATTTTCCACATTACGTAGTTAAGCAAAAATTGAAAAAAAAAATTAAAAAGTAAAATATTTTGAATAACTAAACAATGCTGTGTATTTAAGGACATATAACCATATTATAAAATAACAATTCGCCGAGCAATTTATCAGTAGAAATTATAGTGCAAAATGTTATTGGATTTTTTTAAATACTTATTCCAACTAGTACATGCGTACGTATACAGAAAGTAGTATTTTAGTCTGATACATCAGACTAAAATACTACTTTCTGTATCACACACTTCACAGAGCTATAAGCGATTTTAATATTTAGGTTAAAAAAAATAACTTCTCGTACTTATCAAAGTTTGTTGGATTATTGTACGTCTATACTCTGTATTACCTAACTTCATCACATACCAAATTTCATAGACGGGAGAATTTTTCGGGTTACATACGCCCCGTTGATTGCGATTGGACGAGAGCTACGGTAACAAAACTAAATCATAACGGTAAAATTATCGGTACCGTAGATTTTATCGTTACATATATTAACGATAAAATGTGCCAGATATAACGTTAAAAATTATAACGTTATTTATTAGATAACGATACCTGCATTAAAAGGCTGTAACGATACCATATTTTTAACGGTATTTCAAGCCCTGATTACCAGTCACCCTATATAAACAGACATGTAAAAAGGGAAGAGAAAAACACGATATGACTACGATTTATATCATCATCATCATCATTTCAGCCGAAAGACGTCCACTGCTGGACAAAGGCCTCCCCCAAGCACCGCAACTTCGACCGGTTCTGTGCTTCTCGCATCCAGCGCATTCCCGCGTCCTTCACCAGGTCATCGGTCCACCTTGGGGGGGCCTTCCAACGCTACGTCTTCCGGTACGATTTATATAGATTGGTATTATTTTTCAGCTCCTAAAATAAAGGACGAGGAGCACAGACTGGCAAACTTGGCGTGTGTTAGTGGACTTCTTACATTCCTTGGAGCTGGTAAAGTACTACTTTGTTGTACCTACTGTCAATCTTGTCACTTGTAACCGAGAGCAGTCGTAGCCCAGTGGTAGCGGCCCCAACTTACGAATTGTATTGGTCGTGGGTGCAAACCCTGTCTGGGTACGAAAATCCTTTGCTATGGCCATAACTTGTCTATAATAATATACTATTGTCGACTATTTCTGTGCTCGTGATTATAAATCTATTTTTCATCCCATCTATTCGAAAAGGACGACTTGGTTCCCCTATAAGTGCACCCAAAGGTGGTGTTTTCTATGAGAAACTTTTAGCGGGCAGTAATGAGTTTTTAATCCTCTTTATAAGTGCGCCGCAATTATCTCTTCCGCGCACTTTTTGAATTTGGAACATGTTAGTGTTCAGCGCCAAAGAAATCGAACGCAAATATTGTTTGAATAAAAACTGGCTGGTACGACGGCCCATAGTCGCGCCGCCAGCTGAATAAAAATCGACAAAAATCTCTAATCCTAATATAACTGTAACAATAAAATTTCTTAATTGCGAAAATGTCTCAAATGTAAACATACGTTTTTAGTTGTTTTATTATTATATACTATTTAATTTCAATTTAATAATATTACAAGTAAATATGAGACGCCTTTTATTTTCTCATAGTGGGTGATGAAAAGTAGAGTGTATCTCTCGGGCGCAAAATAATATTTTTACAGCGAGGGCGCTTTTTTGAATCCAGAGCGAAGTGAGGGATTCTTTAGTAGAATCCTGAACGTAGCGAGGGATTCTAAGTACGTCGCCCGAGCCAAAAATAGATAAAATCTACTAAGTATTATTTTTATATTTTCTTTATCATTCGAGTTAATTATCTTTTTGTAAGCACATGCTTCTGTAACAAATAAAGCAATTGTTCTTTCTTTCACTGTTCAGACGCTTCCACTTTTAATATTGCTTCCACATATTTGGATAAATAGGCAATAAACTCGGACCGAATAAAAAACCAAGATAGAGCGCAATACTATGTCTTGGTTTTATATTTGGTCTAAGCAATTAAATTGCTTCGTATAAATCAGCCTTAACTGCAGTATAATTTTGTTTCAGTATTATACTTCTTCTCCATTGTAGTGGTGTTCAGTTTCTACCATTTCCGATACGTTCGTCGAGCCATCCTGCTGCACGAAAACGAATGTGCATGATTTCGGCAAGCCTTCGTCTTTCGGCATTCGTCCTTACAGCTTGATGAAGATTTCTAAATTAAAACTTAATTATATTAAATGGGATTTTTATACCGCTGACTGTTTTATTTTATGACCATTTTAAAAGGGGACTTTCGGCCAAAATGGGGCGAACGACTCTTAATGAGAAATGAAACAATAAATGTTTTATTAAATGAGTTTTGATGTCAGTTTATTACGAAATTATTTTAATGAAGGTTCTATTAAAGGGTAGGTGAGCAAAAATTTTAGACTAGTATTGGAACTGTTAGTAAAATCGCGTGTATACTCATACCGTTTCAAGTTCTGCCTTGTGACTCATTATGACAAAGTTCAATCATTCACCGTCCATAAATTTTTGGGCTAAACAGGTGAAAGTGCCAAACAAAAAAAAGGCTATATTCCGAAAGAGTACGTTTTTCTTTTGTATTACTACAAGCTATTACTTTAATTAGATAACTTTTTATTATTTTAACTACAAAATATGTTGAAAACAGTATTTTTCAAAATCAGCTCAGGGAATTGCCGTACAGGTTTGGCTCAATAAAAGTGAAGAGAATAACATGTTCTAACGGAATATAACATTTTATTTTTTATTTTGCCGGCTCTTTCATAATTTAGCCCAAAATCACCTTTCATAAACCAGAATTTCATTAAATGAAAAATCTCTAGGTAAGTAGGTACCTTTAGCACTTAGCAGTCAGGTACCATTCGGGCCGTGAGAAAACTAAATAATTCCCTTGGTTTTGATTTTGTTACAACTTTCTTTCAAGGTCTTGCGAAAAGCGTTGAATAGTTTCGGAACAAGGATTTCGGTTCCTGAACGAAAAACGAAATTGGCTACGTTTCGGCAAAAGAATTTTGAAGTAAGTAACTAAGGGCTTTTATAAGGGAAATTCGCTTCGTATTACTTACTCAGAAATTCAGACTCAAATATACGACATTTTGGCTGAAATGTACGGATTAGAAAATGAACATGATAAATAGCAATCAATAACCGACTTCAAAAAAAGGGGATGTTATGCAGTCGTACATTTTCCATAAACCAACACACGCTACACACGGGCTGCATCGTACTTTTTATTAGGTACCCGACTGCGGTGAAGCCAAAAAAGGAGGGTTATGTGGTACCACTTTAAGTTTTCCAACATGAATGATGTAAACAACATATTGTAACAATATTCTGATTTAAAAGAGTGTCCGTGGAGTTTCTTGCCCGTTCTTCTCCTTAGGAACCTACTACGCTTTGGAATGGGCAACTAGCTTCATATTTTCTGACTGACCGACCCTTTGACAATTCAAAAGTGCCTGTAATTGGTTTATTTGAAATAAAAGCTTTGAGTTTGAGTTTTGAGTTTGTATAGTCCGAAACCAGACATATTGTATAAATTATTAAAAATCAAGAGTTACACCATTTTCAGGTTATTGGATTTTGTCCCGCAATACCAAAATTCTATAGATTATTGCTTGTTTTCAATTGTGTTATTGCAGTCGGCTTTTGTAGTTTTTTAAATTACTTTTTTTATTTCTAGGAAAATGCGTTGCGCTGCGATCCGTTGCGGTTATAATATGCGCTTGCCTTTACCACAGATATTACAATACTACGTACCTTTACGCAGCAATGCTACAGCGCAGCGGTCTGCCAATTCCAATAATTCGTAAATTAAAAGACATTTTCTCCAACGAATCTTATAGGGTAGAAGCACACGCAGTCGTCACATAAATCACATTAAGGTCCGTCGATAAAGATTTGTGACTGCCCTCTGTACCCGTACCCTTATAATCCCTATTTTCTTTTATTGATAAACGCGGCTATTATTATCAGAGTTTTACTTGAGTTTTCGCTTACAACGGAAATCTTAGAAAAGGTTTATTCGTAGGCTTATGTTCAGGGCGGGAAGATGGAGACGGATATTGTCTATGAATAGGATAGGTACAGGTACAGCATGTAACAAAAACCCTAGGTGCCGCAATAAAATTAGTAAAAAGTAATCAAACATTTTTTTTTCTGTAAATAATGATGTTATTTCTTAGATTAGTGATTGACTTTCTCTAATTAGTGTTTAAAATTCACGTTTTTAGTACCAAAATTACACTAATTTCATTATATATAAGCAAATTTTATATTATTACAGAGGTCATAAGTTATGACTTTTGGATACCCGCTAAATATTTGCCGCCCGCGCCCCATGTTTAAACTCGGTAAAACCACCCATTGAAAAAAAGAATGGGCGATTAAAAAAACCTTTTTCCAAAAAAAAAACACATACTGTAGATAGACTCTCAGTATGATTCTTAACAACACCCTCACGGATCGGATAGGGTTTTTGTAACACGCTGTATATCTACGTAATAAACAGAGGCCCTAGACAAAGTGACATTCTATCAGCGATAACGATGATAGAAAAGGCAAAAATGTATAGGACTGACATATGCTATCGAAAAGCTTATATTAATTCTGTTGAAAGTCGTTGTAGAAATACGAAACTCTTTCGAAGCGATTGTCACTTGTCTAGGCCCATAAGTTCCGTAACAGTCTAGTGAGCTAGTTCCACATTATTATGTGACCCGCCCAGGCTTCAAACGGGCAGCAGAGCATAGGTATTCATCATCTGCCTAGCATTTTCCCCACTGTATTGGGGTCGGCTTCCAGTATAACCGCATCTGTTCCCGTCTATGCAGCTGAATACCAGTATTTTACATCCAGCGACTGACTATCGGATCTCCACAACCCAGTTACTGGGTAATACGATACCCCTTGGTAAAACTGGTTGTCAGACTTTCGGGCTTCTGACGACCCGTTACAATTACAAATGTTAGCAGGGACCAACGGCATAACGTGCTTTCGGAGACACGGACGGTCTTGGTATGTAAAGATGGTCACCCATCCACGGACCAACCGCGGCAAGCATAGCTTTACCTGATCGATCGACCTGTCCGGCTGTTGTTACTTAGCCACAAGCCCCCCAGAATATATTATGCCTACATTTTTTTACTGTCTTAGTGTCGTATCGGCTTGTTGCAACGAGCATGTGGGTTAGATTAAAATGTAACTGATAGGTAATATGCTCATCCTACTTGGAGTATTTTACATCGACATATTTCTTTCGATCGATACACTTAATAAACCTTCCTCATGAATCACTGTGTACATTTGGTGAAACCCATATGAAAATTCGTTTTGTGGTTTTTGAGTTTATCGCGTTCAGACAGACAGACGCGGCCGGGGACTCTTTGTTTTATAATATAGGTACCTAATATGTAGTCATATCTGTTATTAATTTATATATGGTGTACATAATAAAGAGTATTCAATTATATTGTAGTCTAGAGTATTCAAGACAGAAACAAACAAAACAGGGTCATTATCAAATGAAAACGAAAATATCACGAAAATACGTAATTCTTTTCGTAGAATAACAAAAATCTTTTCCCCAAACATAAGCCAAATATCGCTAAAATAATAACCTTATCATTTGGCGTACTATAAAAACATTTTCACAAGTACTCATAGAATGGAAACTATCGCTATAAAAAGCGGGTGGCCGCCAACACGTGCTACTACCCTCGACTTTATGACGTCATAAACACGACGGCAGCGCTTTGAAAGCGGCTCAAAAGTTTCTGCAACAGATTGTAGTAAGCGCTTTATGCTGTATACTACAGTATTTTAGTTGTAGTTAAGGAATTACATCATCGTCGTCGAGACTCTTCTGTGCCTTTTGTATTATTATCGTTAACCTAGAATTACTTTTTTTTTTTTTAAATTATTAGATTACTTTGGCGACCGAACGCTTGATAAAAGAGTACCATACCTCAACCAATTGCCTACTGATATAAGAAGTCAGGAAATAAAAGGTAAAACCAAATTAATTAAGCAGTTCTTTTTCAGGAATATGTAAACTATTGTAAAGTAGTGGAATTCGTATAGTAGTTTTATATGATATAAGTCATTTGATATTAGTAAAGATATTTATTCTTACTTTATACTGGTATTCAGCTGCATCCGGTTAGACTGGAAGCCGACCCAATATAGTTGGGAAAAGGCTAGGCAGATTGATTGATTTATTATTATAGTTAGTTGCTTTTTATGTGCAATAAGTGGAAATTAAGTTTCCGCACTAATAAACATTACCAATTTGTTAATATGGATAGTTCTGTTCGCACAGAAAAACCGTGACAACGGTTTTGCGGGGCATAGTTATTAAGTAAAGATTTTTACAAACATTGTTTAAGATAAATAAATAAATAATAATAACAGACACCAAACAAAAATGTACAAAGAACCATTCAGAACCGAAAAACCCACGACACGCAACCATAAGGACACAGTGTTCTTTAGCGTATGTGATAATCTGCTTGTAAAAACATTTGCAGTCGACATGGCGTGCTAACGACTGAAAAAAAAACACGTAGAAAAGAATCTGGAAAACGTGTCAAATTTTCTGCGTGCGATTGAGCTTTTACAACCGTGGCTTGGCTGTATACAAACTGTTGAAATGTTATATTGAGCAGATACACCTGTACATACATATAATATTGGGTCCCCAGTCGGGACCTATGAAATTGGCGTTTTTTTCTCACAAATAGAGAACCTCGTCACTTCTATGATTTAAAATATTCATCAATATTGTTTGGTATTACATCGAATAATGAACATCATAGACAACTACCAAAAAAACCCATTACTTATAGTTTTCTAAACAAAAAATACCTTAAAAACGACTCCTCATTTTGTTATCAGAAATTACCACTATTTTTTTTTTAACTTAGCTAAAACTTATTTTTGTCGCTTAATCTAATATATACGCATAGGCATATTACATTATCTTAGTTTTTATACATTAGTGCATAAAAGTTTTAAAACATTAGTGTTCAAATAAAGAAAATGTTGTATGAAAAATGCAACTTCTTTAAAATTCCCCATACAAAACGCTGATACCATAGGTGGGGGGGGGACCCATTTTCTTAAGTACGAGAAAATCATCTGTTTACTCAATTAGGCAGTTTGGTGGTTTGGCTTTAGGTACAGACAACGCGTTGAGCCGACGACCACACATTACATGATGATGCTATGGTGTAAAGGTAATATTCTTACTAAACTCATACAATTTCATATTAATTTGGTACAAATGTTATAAATGCGATAGTAACTCTGTCTGTCTGTCTGTGTGTTACCTTTTCTCGCATTATCGGCTGAACGGGTTTGGATGGAAATTACCAGTGTGACAAACAGGAAAAAAAAGAGTACACGCCCGAAATACACACGGACCTGGGCTAGGACATAGATTTTTATCCCGGCAGTATAAAGCTATGTCGGTGTATCGATGGCAAATAAAAAAATTGTTCTGAAAATTCAAATATTATGTTTGGCCCATAATTCAGCCACGCAATCTCCATTCGCTGAAGCAGTCGTAAGATCCTCGAGTGGATAAGTGATAGGAGATACGGCGCACAATAGAAGGTGGGCCATTGTCTAAGGAGAGACGCGAGTCGTTTATAAACACCCATCTGTGGAGATTCTCTTTGCTACGGCCGAATTGGGTTCGTAGTCTATTGAAGGATTGCTAAGTGGGTCAGATTTTCAAGTCGGCCACGGTACCTAACACGTGCCCAGGTAGGGCCCACGGAAGTCTCTCAGATGGATCGATAAAGCAGTCAGGTGTAAGGAGCTTCCGCCAGAGATCACGTCTTTCGGAAGAAGCGTTGGCATTACCCATTGACCTAATATAGAAGGGCCATCCACGAAGACTCGCCCCATTCCGTACGAAAGTACAGCTTACAGATAGTAATCGCGGAGTGGGGCGCGTCGTCTTCGTGGATGGCATTATCTGTAATAAAAAAAATCAGTAAATAATAGTGTGGAAAACATTCTAAAACACACATGCAAATAATTACTAGAAGTTCTGGCGTGCGGTCAGCTCATAGAAGTTAGTTTATTACTTCATACGTTAACATGGACACGAGTAGAATTCTAAACTAGAAATGATAAGTTTATTAAGAACTATCATGCTTTAGTATATATTTTGAATTATGACTAATTTTGCAAGAGAGGTGCTCGTGGCTAAGTAATGACAGCCTCACGGGTCGACCCATCAGGTTACGATTGCTGGGGTTGGTCCGTGGATGGGGTGCCGCGGAAAGCACTTTATTGGTCCCGGCTGCCATTCGTGGATCTTTGACAGTCGCTACGGGTCGTCAGAAGCCCGACAATCAGTCTTGCCAATGGGTATCGTATTACTCAGTTACTGGGTTGTGGAGGTGAGATACGCAGTCGCTCCATGTAAAATATTGGTATTCAGCTGCATCCGGTTAGATTTCATGGAAGCTTACCCCAAGGAAGTTGTTAGTAAAAGGCTAGGCAGATTCATTGTGATTTAAGTTAGACAAGAACTACTGCCAACAAACTGTTACGCAGTTTGTGTGAATTAATAAATTAAAAAAAAATCGCTACTACTGCCCGCCGAAACTTTTTTAAACTCCACTCACCCGTTTAAAAAAATATTCCTATCCGGTTACATAGGGGTTTTTAAACATTTATCCGGGCTCCGAGCACTGAACCCACTTTATGAAGCCCATAATGGCTTAATTATCCATCGTGAGCATATATACATTCGCTTACTTTTAAGCCAACCCGGGCTTACGAATGAAATTCATTAAAAAATGTAGATATACTAACCGATTAATATATCTGTCGAGTAATACATGTGAAGCCAAGTCAGAGGCCCTTGGGCGGCTTTAAAACTCTGACACCAGGTTAGTCACTAACCACAAGAAAAGAAGAAAAATAATAATACATCTCTATCTAATATTAGGTATAAAAATTAAATGTTAAAACCTAAAATAAAATGGGCGCCGTCACAAAAAAGGCGCCTATTTAATTTTAAGTTTTAACATTTAATTCTTTAGCTTCTCCAATGCGTTTGGAAAATAAATGTCATAAAATCCTCATAGAAGAAATAACATAACATAACATCACGCCTTGTTTCCCCGAAGGGTTGGGCAGAGGTGTACCTATAGTAGGTAGGTACTAGCTGCAGCTGTTTTGCGTAGATGTGACAAATGTTTCCCCCAACCTTATTTTTTTCTTTGTTTATTTTCTTTTTTGCGTCATGTTTACCGCAAATAAAGCTATTTTCTTTCTTTCTTTACTTACACCCACATTTACCCATTTTTTTCCTTTCTTTTTTTTTCAATTTAATTCCCATGTAGGTAATAGGGGGTGAGCCTATTGCCATCAACTGGGCATAAATCCAGAAAAAGGCCTGCTACTGAGAAATTTCAGATAGAAAACCCAATAACACCAACCAACCCAATAACCCAATATTTATTCCACACTTTAGTTATTGCACCTACCACTGTTTGTCTCTGCATCACCCAAAGGTTGACTGGTAGAAAATGCCTATGGCATTAAGTCCGCCTCTGTACATTTGTGTGCTTTAAGTATTAAATAAATAAATAACACTTTTCCCGTCCTGGGAATTGAACCGAGGACTTCATGCTCCGCAGTAGCGCTTGCGACCACCAGACTAACGAAAAACTTAAAAAAAAAAAGTATTTTACTAACTAAAGTAAGTTTAATCGCATCACAACATCAAACATCAGACACAATATCATTAATCCATGGCCAGAATTTGGCTGAGTCTGTAAATATGGTGAAATGTTTAGGATCGCATTGAAATGCGTTCTGCTTTGGTACTGACAAGGAGACGAGACCTCGGAGGTACCAGGCGTCACCACTCCTGAAGACCATGCCGCTGCCGGCACTGGGACACGACGATATTTCTAGAAACAGAGAAGCGAAAATAGAGTGCCGTGTTGTGGTATTAGCTATGGTTTTAAATGACATTAAACAGTTGTCATCCAGACTCGTTTTTCATTACATCACATGGTGACAGCGGTAAATTAATATATTTAATTTAATTGGTTTGTGGAGTGGATTTTGTGGTGCGCGATGGAACACGCGCGACCACCAACAGAACTATGTCTGGAGGGCAGCTCCGTCAGCCGGGCTGACGCATGGCGGCGTTGGAGGTCGCAGTTTTTGCTATTTTTGAAGGCATCGGGGGTGCTTAAAGAAGAACCGGGTATTCAAGCCAGCTTAATGATAAATTTAATCGGACCTGAGGGGTTTGAAGTCTTTGAGACATTTTCTTTTGACAAGGAGAGCGATAGGGATGATGTCAAGCTATTGCTTACGAAATTTGATGAATATTTTGGAGTCAAACAAAATATCACATTAGCAAGGTACAATTTTTTTACAAGGGTATTGCGATTACTGAGCAAAAATTGTAAATTCAAGGATTTGGAAGAGGAGTTGATCCGCGACCGTATTGTTTGTGGGATACAGAGTACTGGAGCAAGAGATCGCTTATTGAGAGCAGAAGACCTGACGTTGGAAAAAGCTATTAAAATTGTCCAGGTTGACCAAATTTCAATAGATAATCGACGTTTATTGGAGACGCGTGGTGCTGGTACTTCTGGATTGGTACAGGTCGATGCAGTTGGTGTGCGCGATGTAGGCGGCCGCGGTGGGCGCGGTGGCTGGCGCGGCAGCGGACGTCGACAAGGGCGCGGTGTGGCTAGTGTTTCTGCTGGTTCCAACACAGCCCGAAAAGTTCATTCAAGTGAGGCCGGAAATTGTCTCAGGTGCGGTGGTCAATGCAATGAACCCAGTCTATGTCCGGCTATTTCTGTGCAGTGTTATGTGTGCGAAAATTATGGACATTTTGCGAGAATGTGCAAGTTGAAAAAAGGAGTTAAGGAAATGTACGATATAGGTTTAACTGAAGAAAAAAGCAATGAAGAAGATAATTGTGAGTCATTTTTTATATCAGTTTTGTACAATGTCTCAGAGATTAACTCGGAGGATTGGTATGAAACACTCCAAGGGAAGTGCGGATCTGAAAAATTTAAATTAGATACAGGAGCTGACATTAATGTTTTATCGTATAGTCGATTTTTGTTGTTAGGCTATGATAGTGACCTAATTGGTGGCAAGCAAGGTGTTAGATTGCAATCTTATAGTGGTGATTTTATTCCTATAAAAGGTATTTGCAAATTGAAATGGTGGTATAAGGGTGTTTTGTATGAATTAAAATTTGCAATTGCGGTTAGTGATTGTCAGAGTGTGCTGGGGTTGCAAGCTTGTCTAACTTTAGGATTAATTAAAAGAGTTCATAATATAAATCTTACAGATTATCAAGATTTGTTTAATGGGTTAGGCTGTTTGCCAGGTGACTATCACATTGTTGTAGATAAAACTGTGATGCCGGTGGTTTGTGCAACTCGTAAGGTACCATTAGGAGTTCGCGATAAGTTACAAGATGAGTTAAATAGAATGATTGATTTAGGTGTCATTAGGAAAGTGAGTCATCCAACTCCATGGGTGAATTCATTGGTGATTGTTGCTAAGAAAAATGGGCAGTTGCGTATATGTTTAGACCCGAGGCCGCTTAATAAGGCGATACAGCGTGCACATTTTCAACTGCCAACAATAAATGAATTAGCTACTAAGTTTTGTGGTGCTAAGTATTTCTCCGTTTTAGACGCATTTTCAGGGTTTTGGTCGGTAAAACTGGATAATGCAAGTGCAGACTTATGTACATTCAGTACACCGTTTGGGCGATATCAATATTTGCGATTGCCATTTGGTCTTAATTGTGCACCTGAAGTGTTTCATGCGAAAATCAAGCAATTACTGGAAGGCCTAGAAGGGGTAGATTCGTTTATCGACGATATCATTTGTTGGGGAAGGAATAAAGACGAACACGATCTGCGTTTGAAAGAGTTGTTAAACAGGGCACGGGAAATTAATTTAAAATTCAACAAAGATAAATGTCGTATATGTGTTGAGGAAGTAAATTATTTGGGTCATATTTTTAACAAAGATGGAATGAAAATTGATTCTGAGAAAGTAAGAGCGATAAATAATATGCCGGAACCCATGGATCGGAAAAGTTTAGAAAGGTTTTTAGGGGCTGTAAATTATCTTTCTAAATTTATACCTAATTACTCAGAACATATTTTTCCCCTGACCAGATTGTTAAAAAAAGATATGACTTGGTGTTGGGAAGTTGGTCATAAAGAGGCATTCAATGAACTAAAAGAATTGATATGTAAGGCACCAGTTCTTTCTCTATTCAAGGTTAGTAGTCCGGTGGTGTTGTCAGTGGATGCGAGCAGCGTGGCACTGGGCGCCGTGCTCATGCAGGAGGGGCGTCCAGTAGAGTACGCGTCACGCACGCTCACTGATACACAACAAAGATACGCACAAATAGAAAAGGAAATGTTGGCAATAGTATTTGCTTGTGAAAAGTTTCATCAGTATATATACGGAAAAAGTTGTGTGGTCATCGAATCGGACCATAAACCTCTGGAAAGCATTTTTAGAAAGTCTCTAGACTCAGTCCCAGCTCGCTTGCAGCGAATGATGTTGAAGGTTCAAGCTTATGAGTTGGTGGTCACTTATAAGCCTGGGAAGTATATGTACATACCCGATACATTATCGCGAGCACCTCTTCCGGATTTGTATGATGATAATATTAGCAGGGCTATACTATGTCAAATTAAAATGGTAGTCAATAATGTACCTATGTCGCAGAATAAGTTTACTCTCGTTAAGCGGGAAACTCGTAAGGATGAGTGCTTAAAATTGTTGCTTGAATATATTAATCAAGGGTGGCCTAATAAGTTTAACATACACAACGGTTTAAGATACTTTTGGTCTTTAAGAGATGAACTGTACTGTGTAGATGGTGTAATATTTAAAGACAAACAGGTTTTGATACCACATTCTATGCAAAGGGATATGTTAAAGCTTATTCACGAAGGGCATTTAGGGATTGATCGTTGTAAGAGACGTGCTCGTGAAGTAATATTTTGGCCGGGTATAACAAGAGATATTGAGGATTATGTGAGAAGATGTAAAATATGTCAAGAAACAGCAAACAAACCGTGTAGGGAACCTATGATTCCGGTAGCTATACCAGAATTACCATGGAATAAAATTGGGACAGATATATTTGAGTATGGAAAGCAAAGTTATTTAATATTAATTGATTATTATTCTGGTTTTATTGAGGTTGCATATTTGAAAGACACTTCGTCAAACTCAGTAATATGTATAATGAAAGACAATTTTGCGCGGTATGGTATACCGGATACGGTCATCAGTGACAATGGTCCACAATATTCTTGTCGTAATTTTAATAAATTTGCTTTAGAATGGGGTTTTAAACACGTTACTTCATCTCCCTATTATGCTCAGTCTAATGGTAAGAGTGAAAGGGCAGTTCAAACCATTAAAAATATACTGAAAAAATCAATAGATAGTAAATCGGACTTTTATTTAAATTTGCTAAGTTACAGGAATACACCGCGGGAAAATTTGAATTCTCCTGCACAGTTAATGATGGGCCGGCGTTTAAATTGTAGACTACCAGTCCATCCAGATTTATTGAAACAAACAAATGGTGATAACCTACAACATAAAAAAATATTGGAAAAACAAATCAAAATTAAAAGTTACTATGATCAGCATTGTAAACCGCTACCTGAGTTGAATGTGGGTGACGAGGTTATAATGTTAGGAAACGCAAATAAAAGAAGCCGTGGTAAAATAATTGGAAAAGCGTCGACTCCACGTTCTTATATTGTTAAAAACAAAAAAGGGATTTATCGCCGTAATCGTCGACATTTGATAAGACCGGTAAAGGATCCAGCCGACAATATTTTGTCTGACATTGATGATGAGTATTTTTCGGGGGATGATAGGGATGATGATTATGTGCCAAGTACTGAAATAAATGTATCGTCATCTTACTCGCCACCTCATACCCGCAGTAAGACTTAACACATTGTATACTTACGTATTTTATAATGTAGAACTAATTATTATTTTGAGTTTGTTAATTATTATTGTTATATCTTTACTTATGTGGAATTATTGGATTTTAAGTTTGTGTTTTATTATTATTTCATCTTACTTAAGGGGAAGGTGTTGTGGTATTAGCTATGGTTTTAAATGACATTAAACAGTTGTCATCCAGACTCGTTTTTCATTACATCACAAGAAGGAATAAAGACGAACACGATCTGCGTTTGAAAGAGTTGTTAAACAGGGCACGGGAAATTAATTTAAAATTCAACAAAGATAAATGTCGTATATGTGTTGAGGAAGTAAATTATTTGGGTCATATTTTTAACAAAGATGGAATGAAAATTGATTCTGAGAAAGTAAGAGCGATAAATAATATGCCGGAACCCATGGATCGGAAAAGTTTAGAAAGGTTTTTAGGGGCTGTAAATTATCTTTCTAAATTTATACCTAATTACTCAGAACATATTTTTCCCCTGACCAGATTGTTAAAAAAAGATATGACTTGGTGTTGGGAAGTTGGTCATAAAGAGGCATTCAATGAACTAAAAGAATTGATATGTAAGGCACCAGTTCTTTCTCTATTCAAGGTTAGTAGTCCGGTGGTGTTGTCAGTGGACGCGAGCAGCGTGGCACTGGGCGCCGTGCTCATGCAGGAGGGGCGTCCAGTAGAGTACGCGTCACGCACGCTCACTGATACACAACAAAGATACGCACAAATAGAAAAGGAAATGTTGGCAATAGTATTTGCTTGTGAAAAGTTTCATCAGTATATATACGGAAAAAGTTGTGTGGTCATCGAATCGGACCATAAACCTCTGGAAAGCATTTTTAGAAAGTCTCTAGACTCAGTCCCAGCTCGCTTGCAGCGAATGATGTTGAAGGTTCAAGCTTATGAGTTGGTGGTCACTTATAAGCCTGGGAAGTATATGTACATACCCGATACATTATCGCGAGCACCTCTTCCGGATTTGTATGATGATAATATTAGCAGGGCTATACTATGTCAAATTAAAATGGTAGTCAATAATGTACCTATGTCGCAGAATAAGTTTACTCTCTCATCCATGGTGACAGCGGTAAATTAATATATTTAATTTAATTGGTTTGTGGAGTGGATTTTGTGGTGCGCGATGGAACACGCGCGACCACCAACAGAACTATGTCTGGAGGGCAGCTCCGTCAGCCGGGCTGACGCATGGCGGCGTTGGAGGTCGCAGTTTTTGCTATTTTTGAAGGCATCGGGGGTGCTTAAAGAAGAACCGGGTATTCAAGCCAGCTTAATGATAAATTTAATCGGACCTGAGGGGTTTGAAGTCTTTGAGACATTTTCTTTTGACAAGGAGAGCGATAGGGATGATGTCAAACTATTGCTTACGAAATTTGATGAATATTTTGGAGTCAAACAAAATATCACATTAGCAAGGTACAATTTTTTTACAAGGGTATTGCGATTACTGAGCAAAAATTGTAAATTCAAGGATTTGGAAGAGGAGTTGATCCGCGACCGTATTGTTTGTGGGATACAGAGTACTGGAGCAAGAGATCGCTTATTGAGAGCAGAAGACCTGACGTTGGAAAAAGCTATTAAAATTGTCCAGGTTGACCAAATTTCAATAGATAATCGACGTTTATTGGAGACGCGTGGTGCTGGTACTTCTGGATTGGTACAGGTCGATGCAGTTGGTGTGCGCGATGTAGGCGGCCGCGGTGGGCGCGGTGGCTGGCGCGGCAGCGGACGTCGACAAGGGCGCGGTGTGGCTAGTGTTTCTGCTGGTTCCAACACAGCCCGAAAAGTTCATTCAAGTGAGGCCGGAAATTGTCTCAGGTGCGGTGGTCAATGCAATGAACCCAGTCTATGTCCGGCTATTTCTGTGCAGTGTTATGTGTGCGAAAATTATGGACATTTTGCGAGAATGTGCAAGTTGAAAAAAGGAGTTAAGGAAATGTACGATATAGGTTTAACTGAAGAAAAAAGCAATGAAGAAGATAATTGTGAGTCATTTTTTATATCAGTTTTGTACAATGTCTCAGAGATTAACTCGGAGGATTGGTATGAAACACTCCAAGGGAAGTGCGGATCTGAAAAATTTAAATTAGATACAGGAGCTGACATTAATGTTTTATCGTATAGTCGATTTTTGTTGTTAGGCTATGATAGTGACCTAATTGGTGGCAAGCAAGGTGTTAGATTGCAATCTTATAGTGGTGATTTTATTCCTATAAAAGGTATTTGCAAATTGAAATGGTGGTATAAGGGTGTTTTGTATGAATTAAAATTTGCAATTGCGGTTAGTGATTGTCAGAGTGTGCTGGGGTTGCAAGCTTGTCTAACTTTAGGATTAATTAAAAGAGTTCATAATATAAATCTTACAGATTATCAAGATTTGTTTAATGGGTTAGGCTGTTTGCCAGGTGACTATCACATTGTTGTAGATAAAACTGTGATGCCGGTGGTTTGTGCAACTCGTAAGGTACCATTAGGAGTTCGCGATAAGTTACAAGATGAGTTAAATAGAATGATTGATTTAGGTGTCATTAGGAAAGTGAGTCATCCAACTCCATGGGTGAATTCATTGGTGATTTTTGCTAAGAAAAATGGGCAGTTGCGTATATGTTTAGACCCGAGGCCGCTTAATAAGGCGATACAGCGTGCACATTTTCAACTGCCAACAATAAATGAATTGGCTACTAAGTTTTGTGGTGCTAAGTATTTCTCCGTTTTAGACGCATTTTCAGGGTTTTGGTCGGTAAAACTGGATAATGCAAGTGCAGACTTATGTACATTCAGTACACCGTTTGGGCGATATCAATATTTGCGATTGCCATTTGGTCTTAATTGTGCACCTGAAGTGTTTCATGCGAAAATCAAGCAATTACTGGAAGGCCTAGAAGGGGTAGATTCGTTTATCGACGATATCATTTGTTGGGGAAGGAATAAAGACGAACACGATCTGCGTTTGAAAGAGTTGTTAAACAGGGCACGGGAAATTAATTTAAAATTCAACAAAGATAAATGTCGTATATGTGTTGAGGAAGTAAATTATTTGGGTCATATTTTTAACAAAGATGGAATGAAAATTGATTCTGAGAAAGTAAGAGCGATAAATAATATGCCGGAACCCATGGATCGGAAAAGTTTAGAAAGGTTTTTAGGGGCTGTAAATTATCTTTCTAAATTTATACCTAATTACTCAGAACATATTTTTCCCCTGACCAGATTGTTAAAAAAAGATATGACTTGGTGTTGGGAAGTTGGTCATAAAGAGGCATTCAATGAACTAAAAGAATTGATATGTAAGGCACCAGTTCTTTCTCTATTCAAGGTTAGTAGTCCGGTGGTGTTGTCAGTGGACGCGAGCAGCGTGGCACTGGGCGCCGTGCTCATGCAGGAGGGGCGTCCAGTAGAGTACGCGTCACGCACGCTCACTGATACACAACAAAGATACGCACAAATAGAAAAGGAAATGTTGGCAATAGTATTTGCTTGTGAAAAGTTTCATCAGTATATATACGGAAAAAGTTGTGTGGTCATCGAATCGGACCATAAACCTCTGGAAAGCATTTTTAGAAAGTCTCTAGACTCAGTCCCAGCTCGCTTGCAGCGAATGATGTTGAAGGTTCAAGCTTATGAGTTGGTGGTCACTTATAAGCCTGGGAAGTATATGTACATACCCGATACATTATCGCGAGCACCTCTTCCGGATTTGTATGATGATAATATTAGCAGGGCTATACTATGTCAAATTAAAATGGTAGTCAATAATGTACCTATGTCGCAGAATAAGTTTACTCTCGTTAAGCGGGAAACTCGTAAGGATGAGTGCTTAAAATTGTTGCTTGAATATATTAATCAAGGGTGGCCTAATAAGTTTAACATACACAACGGTTTAAGATACTTTTGGTCTTTAAGAGATGAACTGTACTGTGTAGATGGTGTAATATTTAAAGACAAACAGGTTTTGATACCACATTCTATGCAAAGGGATATGTTAAAGCTTATTCACGAAGGGCATTTAGGGATTGATCGTTGTAAGAGACGTGCTCGTGAAGTAATATTTTGGCCGGGTATAACAAGAGATATTGAGGATTATGTGAGAAGATGTAAAATATGTCAAGAAACAGCAAACAAACCGTGTAGGGAACCTATGATTCCGGTAGCTATACCAGAATTACCATGGAATAAAATTGGGACAGATATATTTGAGTATGGAAAGCAAAGTTATTTAATATTAATTGATTATTATTCTGGTTTTATTGAGGTTGCATATTTGAAAGACACTTCGTCAAACTCAGTAATATGTATAATGAAAGACAATTTTGCGCGGTATGGTATACCGGATACGGTCATCAGTGACAATGGTCCACAATATTCTTGTCGTAATTTTAATAAATTTGCTTTAGAATGGGGTTTTAAACACGTTACTTCATCTCCCTATTATGCTCAGTCTAATGGTAAGAGTGAAAGGGCAGTTCAAACCATTAAAAATATATTGAAAAAATCAATAGATAGTAAATCGGACTTTTATTTAAATTTGCTAAGTTACAGGAATACACCGCGGGAAAATTTGAATTCTCCTGCACAGTTAATGATGGGCCGGCGTTTAAATTGTAGACTACCAGTCCATCCAGATTTATTGAAACAAACAAATGGTGATAACCTACAACATAAAAAAATATTGGAAAAACAAATCAAAATTAAAAGTTACTATGATCAGCATTGTAAACCGCTACCCGAGTTGAATGTGGGTGACGAGGTTATAATGTTAGGAAACGCAAATAAAAGAAGCCGTGGTAAAATAATTGGAAAAGCGTCGACTCCACGTTCTTATATTGTTAAAAACAAAAAAGGGATTTATCGCCGTTCAGGGAACGTGGAGACGTTTTTCATTACATCCACATTTATCCCAACTTCAGAATTATGCTGATGGCCGATTTTAACATTGAAAAATGAAATTTACGGTGTATAAAATAATAGCACATAATGTTCACACAGCTTGCTGGACGCAGGCGTCCTCTCTGTGTGAGGGAGCTGGCCGTAATCCACCACGCGGGTCCAGTGCGGGTCGATAGTGTCACATGTCAATCAATACTGTTATCTGAGAATATGAAACCTATTACGAGTTTGCATAAACAGCCTACCGCTCAACTGTCGGTTGGCCTTCTAATGGCCGATAACAATTAAAATTCTATTGTGTCTCGTTAATAACAGTTGGAGGTATAATGTCACTACACACACATGCCTCCTGGGATACAGGCCTCCTCTTTCTGTAAGAAGAATGAGCCATAATCCACCACGCGGGCCCAGTGACGGTTGGTGGATGGCATATCTTCGTTTTTTCTTGGCCGGTTTCCTCACAATGTTTTCCTTCATCGTTTTGAGAGCAGTGGTATTGAAATAAACACAAAGTAAAGTGTCCGGCTGGCGTTGAACCCACGATCTACTCGTACTTAGTCGGGGTCGCAGCCGTCTCCACTGGGCCACTACTGCTCGGCAATGATATTATTATAGATTAGCTATGGCCATATCAAAGGATTTTCGTAAGCGGGAATGATTTGGAATCTTATTTTCATATCGTTAGCACTCACATTTCGTTGATAACATCACTAACTTGAGCATACCGCTGGAAGCTACGGTATACCGCGGAAGGCTTTGGTCATACAAATGTTATTGCTTTGCCGTGGTATGCCGCATCATAGTGCCTTTAATTAAATAGCCAACTCCATCTTACCGTTTCGATTTCCTGCGCAGTAGGTGTATTCTGAAGTGAATCGACTGAAGAAGTTGTTGTGTGACCTGGTGCATGTGTCCTGGTTGACCACCGGCATCTTCTCCGACACTAGATCGTTCATCACTTGGCCTGCATCGTCGAAAATCCAGCCTACTAACTGAAAAACAAAGTACAATAGGTTCGTTAGGGGTCCAAAATTCCTGCCAGGGTTGCGGGTTAGTCCGAAAGGGATACCGGGACCTTGGCAACAGGCAACTGAAGGAACACGGGTGGGTTTTAGTCAGTAAAAGTCTGACACGCCCTTCCGCTCCGCCCAGAGCGGGAGAAGTCATTGGATGATTTCCCACCCTCAAAAAAAAAAGGGGTCCAAAATTGCTGTAGTAACTCGTAATCGCTTTCATTTTGTCAGCTAACAGTGTATTGTTCCTTACGTTTTACGTTCTTATGGTGGCTAGTGATCATTACGCGCATTTCGATGAGGGTGGAGTGAGAGAGGTATACTCGTCTCCATGTCTGCTGCCTCCTTTGCATGCATCACTCATCACCCTTCCTCGTAAAAAGATGCGACGACACCATCCCACTAATTCTCGTTTAATTTGTCAGGATATCTTCTTCCCTGTCAGGGTTGCGGGAAAGTCCGAAAGGGATACCGGGACCTTGGCAACATGCAACTGAAGGAACACGGGTGGGTTTTAGTCAGTAAAAGTCTGACACGCCCTTCCGCTCCGCCCAGAACGGGAGAAGTCATTGGATGATTTCCCACTAACAAAAAAAAAGGAGCTTATCTTCTTCCATATCCGACATCTTAGAAGTCACCCTCTTTCTAGCTTTAACATCTTTCATACAATCAATACATCGTTTCTTTGGTTTTCCCCTTCTCATAAAAGCATTCATTCATTCATTCTTTGATATGTCTAAAGCCTTCGATCTGGTGTCACACGATATACTGCTTCAAAAGTTGGAAACAATTGGGATTAGGGGACCTGTACTCCAATGGATATCATCCTACTCAAGTAATAGGCAACAATGTGTTATTATCAGTAAAATCAACGAAACCAAAGATATCACATCATACTCGTCGGAATATAGACAAAATAAATATGGTGTCCCCCAAGGTAGCGTACTAGGCCCAATATTATTCCTTTTATATATAAATGACATTATAAAAATAACTAATCATAAATGCATCTTATTCGCTGACGACATATCCATAATTGTGACATCTGATAAAAAACAAAATACCGTTATAGACCACGAGACTGACATTAATAATACTATTGACATACTACTACACTGGCTTGACATGCACCATTTGAAAATAAATTTAGACAAATCCGTATACATACAATTCAATCAATCTAATAATAAGAAAAATGATATCAAACTTAACATAAAACATAACATAACATAATCAGCCTATAATGTTCCCACTGCTGGGACACAGGCCTCCTCTCTATGAGAGGTAGTGGGCCGTAAACTTAACATAAATAAAATTAAACAAGTACCATATACAAAATTTTTAGGAAAATTATTGATCAAGATATAAACTGGAAGGGACACGTAAATAACATCAGTGGCAGAATCAATAAATTCGTATACGCCTTGAAGCAAGTCAAAAACGTAACAAACATAAAAACTGCTATTATATCTTACCATGCTTATGTTGAATCGTTACTACGCTATGGTCTTATAATGTGGGGTAATAGCACTGATCTAAATAGAGCGTTCATCGCTCAAAAGAAGTGTCTTAGATCAATTTATGGACTTCAGCCGGATGATACATGTCGGCCAATATTTAAAAAACTGGGTTTGCTACCGCTTCCATCTCTCTATATTTACAAAATGTGTGTGTTTGTGACCAAGAATAAACAATTATTCAAGACAGCAAGCGATGTATGTCCTCGGAGCAGACGTGATCCTTATGGACTAGTATTAAATAATTTACCAAAGCTAGCCAAATATAATAAAAGCTGCCTAGCAATGTGTGTGCGTACTTATAATAAAATACCAAACAATTTCAAACTATTAAATGTAAGATTATTTAAAAACAAACTATACAAATGGCTAAATGAATGTAGCTTTTACAGTTTGAAAGAATTTATGGATAAAAAATATTGACATTCTACTCTGACGTTATTGTACCTAATTATGATTACCCTGTAACATGAAATTTTTGCATGCTATGTTTTTATCTTAGCTAAACATGTTTGTGCCAATCTGACCTATGCTTAACACCATTGTATACCATGTTTTACGCAAATAAATTATTTTATTTATTTATTTATTCACATATCTAATAATAAATACTCAATACATACGGTTCCCTCCTTCCCAACAACTTTCTGTAGATCTGTATCCTGGTTCGGCCAGAGACAAGCAGGTCTGACCCACTCAGTGTACTTCAGAGGCTGACTGAGCTTCAAAATCGCCACATCGCTATTGAAGGTAGCGGCGTTGTAGTCCGGATGAACTATTATTTCCTTGACCTGAAAAAAAAAGTGTAACTACCGGTAACAAGAAAGAAAAAGAGGCTCGTGGCTAAGTAAAAGCTGTACTGGTCCGTGCTGAGGTCAGTCAATGGATGGCTGACCATACATTTCTTACCGAGACCCTTCCGTGCCTCGGAAAGCACGTAAAGCCGTTTAGTTCCGGCTGTTATTCATTGAGGAGCTCGTGGCTAAGTAATAACAGCCGCTCGGGTCGATCCATCAAGTTAAGCTACGCTTTCCGGGGTGGGTCCGTGAATCCTCTGTGCCTAGGAAAGCACGTTAAGCCGTTGGTCCCGGCTGTCATTTGTGGATCCTTGCAGTACACAAAATACTGGTATTTAGCTGTATCCAGTGAGACTAGAAACTGAACTTAACATAGTTGGGAATAGAATAGAATAGAATTTTCTTGATTCGAGTATCATGATTCAAAAATGGTTAGTTAGACTTACAACTATGTTAGTAAGAACTCACAATTCACAAAACAAAACAAAAACAAACAAACAGGATCACCGTTGTGGCAGCCCATGTGAGATGGCACAACAGCGACCCACGTAAACACAGTCTAGGCGACTCGAAATCATGCTTAGGATACTGTTGGAGCTGCTCCGCACCCTGCGCACCATGGAAGCGCACCTTTTGCGCATGGTAGGATATTTATAATAGGCTAGGTTAAATGATAATAATGACGACCGACATGATGGTCTATCGTGATCGAACCTATGATATACTCACTGAGCTAATTTGTACTCCATCAACTGAGGTTCTAAGGTTTTGTTTCCCCATGTAAACCGTCAGGGTGTGTCGGTCAACGACACGTTTGGTGGACTTCCTGGTGACGCAGTGTGCTGCTGTAATGACGTGTCGAGCCGAGATCAAAGTACCTCCGCAAATGTACTTATTGTCCACGTTCTGTAAACGGTAAATGGAATTGTTAGCTGGCTTTGAAACCAGAGTTGCGGGAAAGTCTGAAAGGGATACCGGGGCCCCTTGGCCACAGGCAACTGAAGGAACACGGGTGGGTTTAAGTCAGTAAAAGTCTGACACGGCCTTCCGCTTTGCCCAGAGAGGGAGAAGCTACTTGAAGATTAAACAACCCCAAAAAAAAAAAATTTTAAAGAATACCACTACTATTATAGTGAAGTGAGCTGTCAATTCCTAGCGTCAGGTGGAGTAACAGCTCGCTTTAAGCTCACTTCACCTAAGTTTTCATAGCTACATAATATGGAAAACCTCTCCGTGCAAATCCTAAGTAGCAGTGGACGGTCGACTTAGTGTTGTTGCATATCGCAAGTCAGATATTGGGCATTTGACATAACCTTCGATTGTCCATTCTTATAAGTTGAGGTTATTCTTGGTACGTGTTGAACGTATTCTGATTATTTTGGGTTTGCGACTACTTACTTTCAAAGTTCATCTTTTTATTAAAACTGTAGAAATCCTTGGAGCAAATCAAAGATGCCATGACAAACTCACCTGAGTTCGGTAGAGAGCGATCTGCCACGGCCATTGGTCTTCCAAAGTGGTACCATTCCCCACCTGAAGTGTGGGTTTCGACTCCACCTTACCGCATTGAGCCTGGAAAATTCAAAGTTTATCACTATTAATTAGTTCGTATTTAAGCTATATTATTTCAGACACAATAATTAATCAGTGTGCCCCATGCACCCCTATTGGGGCGGACTTCGAAAGAAAGTCGTAATCCATTGTTCCATATGTTTGAAAAATTCGTCTGATCTACAAAGAACGCAATTAATGTTGTCGATTTGTCAAAATGAAAGGCATTTCAATTGCTAGTGTGTTATTACCCGCTGATTTCTCCCGATATCCGATCGGCAGTTGCATCAGAAGGTCTTTTGAATTGGCAGAAAACTACAGAACATTGCGATATCACATGACTTTGTGACTGTGTATTGCTGTCAAGCGTGCAAAAATTTTGACACCGGCCTGCTACTGAGAAATTCTAAATAAAAAAAAACCAATTACACTTCTTTAATCGAACCTGCTCGGCAGTAGCGTTTGCGACGACTAAACCAACGAGTCAGTCCAAAATATTATCAATACATATTATAAAACAAAATCCTCCGCCGCGTCTGTCTGTTCGCGAAAACCTCAAAAACCACTGCACCGATTTTCATGCTGTTTTCACCAATGGATAGAGTGGTTCTCGAGGAAGGTTTTAGTATATAATAACCGACATCCACGAGCATCAGCTAGTTATATACATTATTATAATAAATAAGCATGCAAGAAAGAAATATACAGTGTTTGTTTGTAACGGATTGCTCACCTGTCCTTGAGGGTTTTTAGTTTTAGTATCTTTTTGGTTTTGTGATTCTATGGCGACCTCGCTAATTTTATCACTGTTAACACTGACGATGACGGTCTTACGTGGTGGTGTACTAAAATAAAAAAGTTAGGGTCAGCGCAGGGGTGTGATTCTGTAAGACCTCATTCTAAACTTCGAATCTGAATCCGCTGTGAGTTTCTTGATTGGCATTCTATAAACTCAGTTGATACACTAGCGCTACCCTTGCGAGTGTGTCAGCGAGGTGAACTAAATTGAACGTGAGATTTTGACCGATAAAGTATCAGATGACGTAAGAATTGGCATTCGGTAAGGTAATTCCCCCGTCACTTCGACGCTCACTTCGCACTCGAACCCGATTCAAAATTCGAAATGAGAGTGAATAGCGATGTGAGATGCGAGTTGTTGTTTGAATTTTACGGAATCGACGTACAGATTGAGCAATCAAAAGTGCTTGAGTATGAAATAAAAATTTTAACAGTATTTTGTCAGGCGCACTTATTTATACACCTGCAAGGGGTAGGTTTCGAAGTTTCGGCGAATAACAGCATAGCTACTTATTGACAACCATTCGACAAGCTTCCGAGCCGAAAATGACACATCTTTGGTTACCTAATTTGCCTAGTGCCCGACCGCAAAATAGCCGTTAGAAGCATACCTATTGGTCGTCTATTTGGTTTAAACTGTCCAAATTTTCGGATTTCGGATTTGTGAACGGTGTTTAGAGGTGTCTCTTTCGATAACACTGATTGATGTTCGATTCGGCGCGGAAGCATATGGAATACTTAGCTATGCTGATCAAAGTTTTTACAAAGCACTGTAGATGTGGATAGGTATAGGCCAACTGTTTAACTGTGACGGTTCCTCAGGTAGCTTGCGCGGTGCGGGAGGGGCGATAGTTGTTGTCCCATGTTGACGAATCACTGAGCTCTTGCATCACGACACCACACCCTTCCCGCACCGCGCAGCTACCTCAGAAACCGCGGCCTATACCTACAGGGCCAAATTCTATTCATGGGCAATCTCTTAAGGGGTCATTGTACTCGTCATTATGAACAACTTTCACCATGGGAACAAACCTGACATCGCGAAAAAAAAACAGCTGTTCTCTACATCTTGACGAACGAACATAAATGTAGGGAACAGCAGATTTTTTTTTCGGGATTTATTGGTTGGTCCCATAAGGAAAATTGTTCGTAAATTATAAGTGTAATGACCCCTCAAGAGGATACCCATGAAATGAATTTCACCCAGTAGAATCATGGGTAGAATACATACGGAGAAGTTCTAGTTGGAGTCTTAATAATAAAGTTACAGATTTCTTTTCCATTCAGTCTTATTGCCAACAGTCGCGGGGTTATGCTTTGAGGGTTGTACTGCACGTAGAAGTATACTGGCACAGCGGGGCCAGGACTGATCTTCATTGCGGCGTTTTCAATTTGAAAGTTCTTGTTATCGTGGGAGGTCACATTTCCTATCGAGTTCTGAAGCAGACAAAAAAAATATATTTGTAAATGCAGTTTTGTACTGTAAAGTTGACGTTGTTCGCAATTTTTTTTACCACTAATTTGAGAATTGATAATATCTGCAGCTACTGATCCGTCTCAATAATTTATGGCCTATGTTTAGGCGGACAAATTCTAACAGAATATAGTAACATTTTTTTTGGACCGTTGACCGTATAATTTATGAATCGTTGATAGTGTTGAACTCGAGTTATATTAAACATGTGTTTCTTTTGAGTGAAACAATTATAACTATTTTACATCAGTCTTGAAGGTACTTTCAAGACTTAATGTTTATTAATTTGTTAAGCTTCTTAATGAGTCTTAAACGATCTCTTTAGCGAACCCTAGACGACCATGCGCCATGATATGCAATTGTTACGTGAATTATCATGCTGCATGAAGAAGCTTGCATCAGGGTTTGTGGCGGCATCTACATCGCCACATGCTAACTACGCATCAAAGACCTGACGTCACTCCAAATCCTGACGTCACACAAAATTCTGAGCAACTATAGTTTGCCGCGCGATCAACATATATACAAGATCCCGTCATCAATTGTTTTACAAAAATAAACATTTCTTAATATTTGATTTCAAATAGAAAAACTCACCCCAAGTACCCAGGCCTCGTTATCAAGTACAATATTGAGCCACAGCGAGTGTAGAGTGCTGTCTGTAGACAAGTTTATGACCCCGTACCACCGACCAGGCTTCGCTCTGCTTGGCCCGTACATAAACACGTAGGGACATGGCGATGGGTCCTCGGCATTCTGCTCCAGGGAGGGTGCTGCTAGCAACACGAGGAGCAGGCACAAGGTTAGGATCTGTCGAGTTAAGAGGGGGCCTAAAGCAAAATTGCCAATCTTAAATTATAGTTTTCATGAAATTGATAACACGAATGCGCTGAGGTAGCATTTTTTCAATATTTATTTGCCATAAAAAAGTACACAGATACAGGGTGACACATAATTTAAGCGTGCAAATGCGTGGTACAATATCAATAACCCCCATGCTAGGAAAAACCTGTGTTACAGGGGTCATTCATCCGTCCAATAAGGATGTTATAATAGTGACATTTAAGTAATGTGCACATTTGTAAAAATAAACTAGTCTTGGACAAAGAATTTTGTGATAAGAAACGAGGGGAAGAAATTAAAAGGGGTAGTTAAAACTGTTCATCAAAACGCACGCCTTTCACCACTTCCTGGTGAAGAAGAAGTGGCGCAACAAACTCCATAGCAACACACCTGTCTGTCTATTTAAAAAAAATGCATATAGCGGCTCAAGAAAATTTGAATTTGGCGGGCAAACTTAGCGCATCCTGTTTGGTCTTCTATAAATTGATTGTTTGTGTATGTTCTGAGGTCAGTGACCCAGTGTGTATTGTTTGTATTCAAAATTAATAGCGTTGCATTGATTGAATTCACTTTTTGCAAACAAACTCTTGACTACTTCTACAAAAACATTTCTTCGATCCGAATCTAAACTGGAAAGATTCATCTAATGTAGGTAATACCTACCAAACACGTTTGATGATACACACACTTTAATAATAATTGCAAACGTCTTATTATTTCTTATTACCACAATAACACCACATTTTTTCATCACTATAGTACACTATTTTAACTATACTTACCATTTTCAACACAAATTACTCGACTTTCGTAAGAACTTCCATTCGCGAGGAATTTTTGACACTTATATCGATTGGCGTCGATCGCCATCCGCGCTTGACTCTGTTTGAACTACAAAAGGAAATCATGGCGATAATATTAGCGGTCAAATTGAGGATTTTGCAGACAGCAGTAGGTAACTTGTTTTTAATGAATTCTAAGAATGACGTAACAAGATGATCATTTACCTTTGTTTATTTATTAGCTGCTGCTCGCCACTCATACAAATACAGGGATTATTAATTATCTAGAGAGATTCAGCAGACGGGATAGGTTCGGATATCTAAACACGATACGTGCATGACTTACAGGAAACTTCAAAAGGTAGCCGGGTCGGACTGAATACGAAAAGTGGAGAAATGGGTGTCGTGCTGCAACTTGGGAGAGGCTACTGCTATTGACTGAGTTGATTGAACAAGAAAAATGGTTGAAAGATGTTAACAACAAGAAATAAACGATCTCCGTATTTTTGGGTTTTGCTTACCTGCTACAATACTGCCGATGAACAACGGCCGGTCTGAACTTTGCGCAGAAGGCTGCGTGCGCCATAACATTTTTTTAAGAACCCAATGGTGACGTGAGGCGAGTGTTCGTAAAGCTAATGCTCAGATCGGCCATGATTTGTCGGCCGTCTTGTAGGTCACCCTCACCCTGTAAATTGTTGTTAAACAAAACGATTTAAAGTTTATTTATACAATAAGAGTGTTGATAAATTTTGTGATTGGCTTTGGTTTTGCTGTTAATAGTAAGACTATACTTGAAGACATTCTCTCGTGCAGCGGTGAACAGTTTCGGAGAGATAACGTCTCCCTGTCTCACACCTCGCTGCAGAAGGATATTTCGAGGTCTGGTCTCCTGGACAGTCGGACTAATAGTGGCGTTTTTGTACAGACATTACAGCTCCTCGATGTACCGATAGTCGATCTGGAACCATTGAAGAGACCACATGCCCATGCCTTGATCAGATCGAATCGTAGGCTTTCTCGTAGTCCACGAACATTAAGCAGAGAGGCAACTCTCTTGAACTCTTCAGCATTATTCTATTAGTTTATGTGGATATTTACTTACTTTTATTTATTTACAGAATCCGCGGTTTTATGTCATCAAACCGATACTATCTGTTGCCGTACTATCATCTTAAATTTTAAGAAGAGCTGCCGTATTTTGCCCATTTGTGTATCATTGTGCAATTGTACTCACATATTATTAGTCAGAATTTATTTTTTACCTTCACCCATATTGTAGACGACTTTACATGTATTTACTCCATCTACCAGTGTGCCCTTAGTTATCACCGGCAGAATGAAAGGCAAACAATACCACCATCCCTTCCATGATACTTGGTTTGCCCTCGATATCTTTGCTAGCCCGATTAGTGCTGTGATTGTTATTTTGTGGGACATCGTACATTCATCCCAAACGAACAAATTACGTTACTGCAATGCAATATTCTTCCCCGTTTACTGTTTTTATTATTGTTACAAACTGGCATATCCTCATGAGCTGCAGGAGTTCGGAGTTTTAGCAACTGCCGAATGTGCCGTTCGGTCACCATTTAACAACGTGGCGGCTATTCCAGAGGAGGCTACTGCAACAGCAATAGGGAATATGCATGTGATTCAAATATGGGTCAAATATTTTTTTCTATAAACTATGTTACTTCAGAATTAAGCCTCCATCAATATTTTTGAATAAAATTTGTTTTTGAGCGAGAAATTAATTTTTAAAAAGTCCCAAAAAACTGTGGGTAATTCAAATACTTGAAAAGGCTAAGAGCGGATGTGACGTAACAATCCGGGCTAACAATCAAAATGTCAATGTCAAGTCAATCAACAAGTGTCAAGTCAATGTCAAACGCTCATAGAAAAAGGAGTGTTTGACGTTGACTTGACAGTTGCTTGTCTGTTTTCACGAACTGTGACGTCACCACACCAAGCGCGCCAAATGGAGGGCGTTTAAATAGCCCGGATCGGTTGGATATTTTTAAACATTTTTTTAACTACTTTAAATTGCTTTTTTGCCGTCGAATTTTTTTTTACTTTTATTTGACGATGTAAACTATCGAATAAAAATATTAAAAAAATACATGCATATTCCCTATTCCTCTATCTTCCCGGATTTGATATAAAAGCAGATTTTAAAAGAAAAATTTTACCTATGCCTCCCGCTGCAAAAAGAACAAACCACCTTCATCTATTTCGACTGTTTGCATAATTATTATTATCAAAAAAAAAACAAGTTTTTATAATTCTAAATGTCAAACTTGAAAATAATTATAATATAATTTGATAAACACCATCAATTTGAAATAACCTTGCGCCACCACTGACCACGTATCTACGTATTTGTGTTTTTACGTGTTATCCAAGTTATTTTGTGACTTTAAATAGTGACCTAGTGGACCGATTATATAGAAATAAAGACTATATTATCTCATATGGATTATGGCAATATATTCATCCCCATGTTTTTTAAAAAGGGGTAAAACTTTCAATATTATTTACTCGTACGTGTTAATTTTATAATTAAACCCTATTTTGTCAGGACTCGAGGGATGATCTTTGAAAAGCGCTAAAACGCGTAATTCTTTCTTTCTTACCGAAAGCTTATACAGGGTGTTAGTGTAAACACCGTTATCCTTGAAACCAGTGGTTTGGTTTCATTTATAGAACGTAAAATCAAAGGAAAAATACAACTTAAAAAAAAAAAAGAAAATCTATATATTTCCACAAGAATATTTCACCCTACACGCAAGGGCAACGAACTTGCGTCTCAACACGGCGGCCGGCGATTGGCAGGGGCGGGCAGGACGCGCGGGACGTTACATGACCGGCCGTCAGCTGTTTCGCAGCTCTCTCGTACGTGTATCCATGAGTATCGGGACAGTGACGGATATTTACTTTTTAAAATCTTTTAATGAAAATAAGGTTTTTTTTGTTGTTACTGGGTCATATTATTAATTTATTTTTATATTTAAGTCAACTACTCATGGTTTGAGTGACAACGGTGTTTAGCCTTGCATACTTTATAGATTTGATCGAAATCCCTTCAGGTGTAGGCGTGAAAAGGTCAGACAGACAGAGTTACTCTTGATAAGTAAGTCAACCACCCCTGCCTCCCCTAATCTAAATACTTTCAGGAAGGTTTGGGAATACCTACAATAGGTTATTGGTGAGTTATCTTGATTCAAATCATAGAGCACAGGTGATGTGGATCTTTCTGCACGTAATTCAATGGATGGGCCAAAATCAATAAACTTCACATCACGTCATACTCCGAATGTAGGTAATAATATAATAATAATAAATATTATGCTGATAGTCGTATCAGCCAATGGCTTGATTGCCAAGAGCCTCGACCAACACCTATGGAGGCTCTCATTGGGCAGCTGGGTTAAGGGCCTGATTCAGAAAGCGGTACTCCTGGACACAGCCCGTATTATTAGGCGGTTACTCTCTCTGGAGCCCTGACCGCGCCGGTAGCTTGGACCTTGTTCCCGTAACCGGTGGGCTACTATTATTTATATCCTAAATGTTTTTTATATTTAAAAATGTAATTTATAAGTGTATTTATGAAATAAAGAATATAAACGTTTATTTTATCCACCACTTATTGAACAATCGTACCTACCTACAATACATAAATGTGTATACAAAAATACATTGATGTTGTAGGGACTGGAGCCTGTACTAAGAATACCTGTGTTACAGCCGGTCTATTCTGTAAATACCTCATCGTGAAAACTCAGGTGAAGTGAACTGTCAATCCCTAGCGTCAGGTGGAGTGACAGCTCACTTTAAGCTCACTTCACATAAGTTTTCACGGTGAGATTTTTACAGAATACCACTACAGAGGCTCTAGTGTGTTTCTTTTAACCATCTCGACTTTACGCTTCGACCGCGTTCGGCGCCGAACGTAAAGTCGAGATAGTTAAAAGACTCGAACACTAGGGCCTCAGGTCTCTAGGCGCAAGTCTCAGTTGTACAAACATAATAATAGACGATCATGTTGGGATGAAAGATAAAAAATAATAATTAGACAGCAAAGTAGGGTGTGTGGGTGTGTAGTGAGCGTGTAATACTCGAAACTGGTCTTGTATTAACGTAAGTACAGTTTAAAAAAAAAAATGAAACGAATTGATTCTCTCTGTGGCTTTATAATCGTGTACCTAATAAAAAACAAGTTGTGGGTTAAAATCCTCAGTTTCCTGATACCTATTAGCATACCTTGACCTCTGCTATTATCACCATGATTTCCTTTTGACATTCCAACTGACGCAGGCGCGGGCGGCGGTCGTTAAATATAAACATGTGTTTGTGTAAACAAATCCACGTAAGGCTTATATTTTTATAAGCAAACAGTAAATTCGTTTATTTATTTTAAGAATATTGTGAAAAAATAATTATACGTAAAATTGTGTTTTCCTGTGAAACAAAAACGTGTGAGAACTTTAACTTTAACTTTTGTGTAACTAAAACCATCTCATTTTGAAATTACTAAAATGTTACTGGACTTGTATGTGATACTTGTTTGTGATACTTGTTTGTGATACTTGTTTTTGATATTGGTTTTGATATTTGTTTGTGATACTTGTTAGTGATACTTGTTTTTGATATTGTTTTTGATATTTGTTTGTGATACTTGTTTGTGATACTTGTTTTTGATATTGTTTTTGATATTTGTTTGTGATACTTGTTTTTGATACTTGTTTGTGATAACGTCTGGCGGGGCTATTTCGACTGTGGGGTAATTCTAACTAATGAGAATTATTCTACTGTACTGATACATAAGTATGTAAATTATTCTCAATAGTTTAAATTACCCGACAGTCGAAATAGCCCCGACCTTACTTGTTTTTGATACTTGTTTGTGATACTTGTTTGTGATAATTGTTTGTGATACTATATTAGAGCGGTGACCTCAATATTATGGATTCTTCTGAGAATTCCCCTAAATAAAGCTACCCAAGAAATCTTGTGCAAGTTTGACAAACGCAAAACTTATGCACATAATTATTTATTATGCAGACATAAATATGTACTAACTAGCAGCATTAGACGTCATGGGTCATAATAGTATATTGCAACAGACCAAACAGGACTTAACTCAACAGATCGTAGTCCTGTGCACATTCCTGGCGTTGTTAGCAGCACCCACACTCGAGCAGGCGCGGGGCTCCGGCTCCACCACAATATCGCCATGTCCCGACGTGTTTATGTACGAGCTGCCAAGAACGGAGCCCCTCCGGTGGTACGGAGTCATCAACTTGTCCACAGACAACACTCTACACTCGCTGTGGATCAATATCCTTTTCGATGACAAGGTTGAGATTCTTGGGGTGAGTTTTACATTTGAAATTATCTTTACTATATTTTTGTCTGTGCAGTCGCTCCATGTAAAATACTGGTATTCAGTTGTATCCGGTTAGACTAGAAGCCGACCCCAACATAGCTGGGAAAAGGCTAGGCAGATGATGATGACATACTTACTAAAAATTTAAGCCCCATTTCGTGTCTGTCTGTGTGACCGCATTGTTCTTCTAAACTAGCCATTACGACGCCGACACTATTATACGTACAAATTATGCCTCTTTCAGAACTGGTTTGGACAAGTGACCACGCGGGACAACAAGAACTTTAAAATTGAGAACCCCAAAATGGTCGGACCTGATCGCGCACTAAGGTTGCGCTTCTTCGTTCAATACAAAGAAAAACCACCGAGACTTCTGACAATAAGACTGAATGGAAGGGACATCTGCACACCTGCGAGTATTCAGAGGCCTGTCATTTGGATGGAACAGGGGACGAAGCCTGTCCCCAGTCGAACTACGACTTATACAATTAGGTAAGTTGAGTACAGGCATTTCTGTATCAGAATTTCTGGTGTTCAACTTAACATATCGTTCCTTAACTTCTAAAGACGCCAAATCGTCACTAAAATGACTGCCGTCTGTTCAGTTTTGTTTTTTAGTATTTACTGCTATCTCTTTTCTTAACGAAGTTGGTTTTGGAATTGGTTCCCGAGAAACTTACCTCCGGCACTTTGAACCCCGGCCTCTCCTACTAAGTCTACTAACATCCCGTGCACTTTAAAACAAAATAAAACAGTAAACGTTTTTTTCCTTCAGTGGCAACCCCTTGGATATATTTGTCAATACGCACTTAAGAACATTAAAATACCCAAAAAGTACCAACCCTCAAGGCATTGATGGAAAGGTGAGCCAATTGTCATTAACAGGCACATTTTTTTTTTGTTTAAAAATTTTTTTTTTTAGCCATTACTGTCCCCCTGCTGGTCAAATACCTCCCTACTCTCATCCCCCTCTAGACCTGCCAAGGACCATACAATTTTATACACAAAATAACATAAAAAAAACAACAAAAAAATCTGTTTGCTTACGGCACATGTTACGTTGCGGTTAGATAAGGCGGCACCACGCAATATTTCGTCACATTTGGGCTGACATTGCTATAGGAGGCTTAAATGTAGAAGTCAATTGAAAATGCATGTTAGAAAGCCGCACAGTACGAACTTCTTAAATGGGCAGCTAGCTATGTTTTTTTTTTTGCAGCCTCATTGCGGTAAAGTGGTGGCAAACACAACAGTCCTGAATGGTAAATCCAAGTTGGATACTCAATGGCCGTGGCAGATCGCCCTCTACAAAGATGAGGTTAGAAAGATTTGCGTGGTTTCCTTGATTTGGTAAGAGCATCAGAAGTCGAGGTTCGGCTGTCACTGAAAACCAGCGCTGGGGCTCTGTCTCGCATAGGGTCGCAGCATTATGCTGAGCGATGGCCGTTTCGTTTTGCGTGAATGTGACGCATATTTTCCCGCAACTTTTTATTTACATATATTTTTGTCCTTTCTTGGCGTCATGTTTGCCGCAAATAAACGTATTGTCTGTCTTTATTTATAGGTTATAACTACGTCCTATCACTTGATCATGGGATTCTGGGTTGCCACCTCAAGGTCTGAAAATTGTTACCTCATGGCTCAAGTCAGAATTTGTAGCCGGTGATTAAAGTCCTCCCTCATCGACGGTTGAGTAAAATACCATAAAAGATCATAAAAATGATAATATTGCGAAGCCAGCTTACAATTTCATTCCTCGTTGCCAGAGCAGGGGGAACAATTACGCCTGCGGAGGTACCTTGGTCACGGCTCGACACATCATTACAGCAGCACACTGCGTCACCATGAAGTCTACCGAACATGCAGTTGACCTATATACCCTGTCGGTCTTCCTGGGAAAACACAACCTTTGGACCTCATCAGATGAAGTGCTGGTTAGGTTTGTAAGTATCTCCTGGATTTTATTCACCTATACTATCCCACAGTTGCGCAAAGGTCTCATAGACTACCGTGTCTATCTTGCTCCGCTGCCCTCTCTGGAAAATGACATGACCAGTGGGACTATGGGCGCCTGCATAAGTGTCGAAATCAATGTGCAGCAAATATTGTTTTATTTTTGCAATTGCTGTATTCTACAGTTTCCAGATAAAAAAGTTTCACGAGTCTAAAAGATCAGGAAACTGAGAAAAATAAAGATAAGTATTCACTAAATAAATCTGCTAAGCGTTGTGGTTATCGAGTTTAAGACAAGTTTTTGACATTGATAGTCGCTGAGATGAGACTGCGACTTGAATTTGAAAGTTTTTAGTTACGGGAATTAGGCAATCACCGCCGCCCATAGACATCCACAACACCAGGGTTTTGCTGATGCGTTGCCACCCTTTTCCCAAATAAACGCTGCTTTATTAAGTTTTGCTGGCTCACACGCAATCGAACCGCTGTGTCAGACTTCATACCTGCTGTCTTGTTGTTAAATAGTATTGTTCCAATGTAGTTTAAGTACATACCTGATTATTCAACCACCGGGCAAGTCTCGCTACCAGGGGTAAGGTCGGCATTGAAATAATACGCCTTTGAACCCGCCTTACGAAATATGCCACAGTTTATGCAACTCATCATAATATCCATTTAATCGAATCGTAGAGCAAAACAGATGAATCCTTTTTATATAGCAATGGTAATCAGGCTTTGAAGATATCAGTTCGTAAAGAATAGCCATGGTCGTTAGAAATAGAACACAAAAATCGACAGTACACAAGACACAACGAACATGTAAACACAACGTGATGCCAAGATCAGATGTGCAAGTAGGGATGGTGAATGGTGATCTGAGATCGATAAATGATACTCGATTTTTTCCCGAACACTAAAATTGAAATCATTTGACTGCCTCGTTGGTCTAGTGGTCACAAGCGCTGTAGCGCTGTGCCCGGGAATCGCACCCAGGACCTGAGCATGAGGTCCTGGCTGCGATTCCCGGGTCAGGCAAAGTGTGATTGGGTTTGTCCATCTAGAATATCTCAGTAGGAAGTGGAGTCCGGATTTTTGCCTGGTTGATGGCAATAAGCTCGCCCCCTATTGCACGGGACTTACAACATAACTAGCGAAAAGAGGGTGTATAGGTACACCTCCCCCTTCAGGGGAAGCGTGATGTTTTGTTATATTATTATTAAACAAACATAGTTAAAAAGTGTATAATAAAATATCTATTCAAAAATATATTTTTGTGAATCGTTTTTTCATGCTTTGACTCGAATCGATTAATTGGGTATTTTATGTAAAAGAATGCTACCTTAATATATTGTGCCTTTGGTCCCGCCACTAATGTCAGATGCATTGTCAAAGAAATAACAGTCCTTTATACACAGTGATTACCTATTATGATGTTCGATCGTCACAAATATCAATAAAAACCTAACCTGTAGGCGTGTAAATAAATCAAATTAATTATAAACAAAACATGCAGTATAATTATATTCCATGTCATTTATTCTCTTGATCGAAAACGACTCGTTCTTAGTTTATTTTTCCTATAATATGTGTAGCTTATTATGGTTACCGGATGATTATAGATACAATGGAACGTCAAAATCGGGAAGTACCTACTTATTGAGTGCGTTTCATCATTGTAGTTCCTATGCCGTAATGTTGGCACTTTAACAACGGACCTATTAGGTGGCGCCGTAACGTACAAAATGTTCGTCCTACAACAGTGAAACCAACATTACGGCATAGGAACTATTTGATGAAACGCACTCTAAAAGAAAAGCGGAAGCAATTAAAATACTGTTTTTGCAGATATTTTAACCTTGGCTTTATTCGGAATAATTTATCCATGATAAATTAGATCTTTATTTTTAAATCTTAGTGTATTTACTGTAATCCTGCACAAGTTCCCGAATTCGAATGCAGGGACTGGTCATGTCCTTTGTCAAAATGATTCGAAGTCATGCTAGCGTTTTTTAGGTTTGCCTCGATACGAAACGCCTATCATCAGGCACGCACTGCGCGACTACCCTTTTCTTTTTAAGGGTGAGAAGTCATCAAATTAATAACTTCTCCTGCTCTGGGCGGAGCGCGGAAGGGCATGTCAGACTTTTACTGACTAAAACCCAGCCATGTTCCTTCAGTTGCCTGTTGCCAAGGTCCCGGTATTCCTTTCGGACTTTCCCGTAACCCTGGCAGGCATCGGTCCTAGCCGTGGACCCCGCCAATTGTGCTGACATCTCTTTGAGGCGCGCGTGGAACATGACGCGCCATCGACCCGGGCCTAATCCTTGTGGGACGGCGAGCTACCCATTGCTCGCAGCCCGCGCCTATGGTGGCCGGAAATCCGCCTGGGATTCCCGACATCCAGGGTGGCTCCAGCGGCGGTGGTTAGGGGCGTGAGGGCGCAAACTTTTCCTCTCCCTCACGCGTCCCACCTCCTCCTTCGCAAGCATTACTGCTACGCAGAAGGAGGTGACTGCTTTGCGCGACTACCCTGACCCATCGGTCTTGATGCATTCGAGAGATATATTAACTTATTTATTAAATAATTTCAGGTGAAGAATATAATAGTTCATCCGCATTATAACGCCTCCACCTACAGCCGTAATCTGGCGATCTTGGAACTAAATCAGCCTGTGAAGTACTCCGACTGGATAACACCGGCATGTCTGTGGCCAGAGAACGATATAGATCTGAAGAGTATAATTGGGAAGAAGGGACTGGTGTGTATTGACTTTGTTATACTTAAAAATAAGTAGTCCTCAACCGGTCTGCCAAGCCACCTCGCAAGGCTAGCTTACGACTACTCACGAAGCAAAACGTTCCGTCAGTGTCAACACGCGTTACGATTTCGCATACTTTACGCGTCCAAGCGCTTGCTTTGCGAGGCAGCGGCTTGGCTGGTCTAAACCTGGCTTATGGTGTCCTCCACCCCAAGGCGGAGGATTTCATTCATTTACGTTCCAGCCGTTCAATATGCCAGGGGAGAAATATTCTCTCCCGCATTCATCTGCAGGCTGCAAACCTGACTGGAATTTAATAAAATGTAAACTAACGTAACCTGATTTCTTTCGTTACAGTTGCTAAGCTGGCGTTTTGACGACAAAGACAAAGTGATAGACCATCTAAATCAGGAGGAGGTGCCGGTAGTAAGTCAGGCGACGTGCATCAAGTCACATGAAAGAATGGTGCGATATACTTCAGAATACACCTACTGCGCTGGAAATAGACGCGGTAAGACGAAGTTTTATGACTGTGAGTTATCTGAATCAGATTAAAATGAGAGCATTTAATTTGCTGTTTCTTGACTACGATTGTATAAATACTGTTCATGAAAAAGCCCCTAAAAGGCACCTTCCAGAAATACTGCCATTCACCCAAGTCTTTTACTATTCGCTGAAATCATCACAGGACACCGCACGTGAGACTCTGTGTTGGACATTTCTTGGAGAATACTATTCAAAGTCATTCCCTCATTCCCTTAATCCCTGTTTAAGATCTTTGTTATTTTAATCATTGAAATCAATTGAGTTGAGAGTTAAGGCGCAACTCCACAGCTACGTATGATTCATGAATGCGTGACTGGCAAACAATGAACCGTGTAACTAACGTGGCAATCCTTTCCGTGCATGAAGCATCTTTGAAAGAAACACAAATGAAGTTCGCTCCTCTGTTTCTAGAAATATCTTCGTGTGCCAGCGCCGGTAGCGGCATGGTCTTCAAGCTTGGTTCTACCTGGTATCTCCGAGGCCTCGCATCTTTGGCCATACCCGGGTACAACGGAAAGCGATGCGATACTACACACTACGTCATATATATAGACTTAGCCAAATTCTTGCCATGGATTAATAGTATTGTTTTTGATTATTGATCTCGTGACTGATCAAATTTTGTTGATTTGACACATCAGTTTTGTTGAGAAGCGAAGATGTCTGAGAGCCTGAAGAAGAGCTAATAATATGCGCAAGTAATTGGTTATATATGCACTAACATACAGGTAGAGATGTTGCATTTCACAATCGCCCGTCAATCATTCCAATATATATCTTATTAACAAGACTCATGAGTCACATGACGCGCGCTCGTGAATTGCATTATCTGTAGAGGTGTACATTATACATATAGTACTGGGTGTACTGAATAGGTGTACTGTATGATTGAATAAATGGTGCTATTAATTAAATTGTTTTTTTTTTATCATGTGAAAAGAATAAATAAGAAGAAAAATAATATGTCAACTAAGTAATAGTAGAGCAGCATATCAGCTACGTAACAGCCCTGAATTTCAAGTCACAGTTCTAAATTGCCTATTCCTAAACATTTGATGGACTTGAAGGTAACAGCTACACATAGAGGAGGAGACTGACTTGCAAAATTTGTTTGTAATGTATCGAGTTTTTGTAACGCGTTACAGTAGTCAGTGCAGCGAGCAGGCGCGGTCGCAGCCAAAGATTTTGGTGGGAGTCATCATTGGTATCGAGGAATATTTTTAATGAAATGGTTCCCTAATTGATAAATACTCTAAAAACTTTTTTTTGTATATGCCCATTGGGGTCGCTGTGGCTCAACTGGCTCAAGTACTTACAGTTTTAAATAAGTAAAGTACGTAGACTTGAATGATTTTGTGGGTGGTCATGACCCCTAGGACCCCCCCCTCGGACTGCGCCTGGCAGCGAGCGGAGCCGCTCGATGCGAGCACCGGATCCTCCACTCGACTGCCGGCTGTCGGCTGTTTCGTGAATTCCATTGAAACGGTAATATGAGAAACGAAAATTTCGTGTTCGAAGCGAGCGTTCTCCGCATCTTATGTATCACCGTATTGTAACCAACCTCGCCACGAATTACTGATACATTACAAACAAATAATACATGTTAGTCTCCACCGTAACATATTGTCATGCCTGTTTTGCCCGAAGGGTTAAAAAAGGGTAAAGTTAGGGTTAAAAAAACCTTTCTTGTATTTGCAGATGAAAGTATAAAATTAAATATAATTCTATAAATATAATATCTTAATTCACTCCCACAATTATGACGAAAACCTAACAACACTTTCAACCTAACGACAATATATGTTAAAATCCATCAAGCCGTTTAGTCTACAGAGCGTGCCAAAGAAATAGACATACATACACATACATATATACATACTCTCGAAAAACATTACCCTCCTTCTGGGGCAGTCAGGTAAAGAGAAATGAATTTGATTTTCTTGTGGGGTTTCGACAGCAGTCTAGTCACTTGAAATAAGTATGAGTTTAAAAAATCAGTTTTTTTGTGTAAACTTCACAAGAAAATAGATTTTCTCAACTCATAGTTCAAGTAACAACACTACAGCAGCGGTCGTTGAACTAAATCTTTCTTTATTTTATTTTATCGTGTTTAGATATTGATACCCATCAGGGCCCATGGAACAGATGGCCGATAGGGCCGAAGGGTTTTGGAGTGGCGACCGCGTACCGGAAGACGTAGCGTTGGAAGGCCCCCGAAGGAGGACCGATGACCTGGTGAAGGGCGGGGGAATCAGCTGGATGCAAGGAGCACAGAACTGGGGACCAAGTCTACTAATTTACAAACGTGTCAGTGGTCTCACAATGATCAGTTTTTGACAGATATGCCATACAAAATCTGACAAAAACTCATAATTGCGAGACCACTGAAACGTTTGTAAATTAGTAGACTTGGCCCCCTGGTCAAAAGTGGCGGTGCTTGGGGCAGGCCTATGTCCAGCAGTGGACGTCTTTCGGCTGAAATGATGATGATGATCCATCATGGCTGCTGAGTTTCGCTAGCTAATTCAATTTGAGCCTGTATTGTATGTGTGGCGAGCAGCAGCTTGTAAATTAACATAGATATAATCTTGTTACATCATTCTTGAAATTAATTAAAAACAAGTTACTGTTGTCGGTTGAGGAAAAATCGTCATATAATCGCCAGATTTCCTTGTCTCATTCAAAAAGACGCCAGCGCAGATGGCGATCGACGCCAATTAATAAAATCAATATTATTGTGCAAAAATCCTTACCAATCTACGAAAATCGAGTTCAGTTCTTACGAAGATCAAGTAATTTTTTCTGTTGAAAATGGTAAGAAAAATGTGAAGAAATAAGTTGCCTTTTTCACACATAATAATATTAAGTGTGAAATTGTGTTTGTTCGTAACTCGACAGATCCTAACCTTGTGCCTGTTCCTGGTGTTGCTAACAGCACCTACACTGGAGCAGAATGACGAGGACCCATCGCCATGTCCAGGCGTGTTCATGTACGGACCAGGCAGAGAGAAGCCTGGTCGGTGGAACGGAGTCATCAAATTGTTCACAGACACACCACTACACTGGCTGTGGCTCAATATTGAACTTGATAACGAGGCCTCGGCAATTGGGGTGAGTTTTCCTATTTGAAATCAAATAGTGATAGTATGAAATGTTTATTCTGTAAGGCCGCGTCCTAAATAAAAGCAATTGTCGCGCGAATACGCGATCAGAATCAGAAGAATCAGAATGTATTTATTTGTAAGTAAATGATAATATAATATAATATAATGATAGTATGGTTTTAGTATTTTTGTTAGTTAGTAGTAGTAGTTACATTCTACCACAACATAATATGGTGTACAAATATTCAGTTGTAAGTACAAGTAAAAGAATTGTGATTTACAAATATGTCCATTACGAATTAGAAGTTATTATTACCTAGATAATGTAATAAGGTAATCGTTACTTTAAAATGTCAAAATTAAGTCCATGTCATCATGGATTTTTACAATATTCCAAGTATTTGCGAATTTCATAAAAGCAGTTATCCAATAACCAACTGGTCAGCTTTTTCTTGAACATGGGGATGGGAAGTTCCTTAAATGAATTAGGTAACTTGTTGTACACCTGAATGGACGTATACATTCTTCCTAAATATTTACAATCTACATTTAGGTACATTTAATTCGTATTTATATTTATTTCTAGCAGTAGCCTTTTTATGGCTGACTTCTGATTGCAGACGAAAATAATGCGGATATTGTTTTAGCAAACATAGCTCTTTGATGTACATGCTGGTAATATGTGTGCAGTTTTTTAAATAAAGGTTACAGATGTCCAAAAACCAGACGATATGAATGAATGATACGTATCCGTGATATGCAGAGATTGCTGCGTCTACGGACTCTTGATCGTAGACGTTGTCGCGTTCATATTGTGTCACTTGAAAGAAGAAAACATTAGCCAAAGTTCCTCAAACTAAAACCAAGTATACAATAAAACAAACGCTCAGCTCGGCTATACAATAGACTAAACATTTGTGTGCCAAACATCTAAATGGGATAATACTAATATTTGAAATACTACCTTGAATTTATGCAAGTGTAGTACTTTTTAACCGACGAAAAAAACGGAGGAGGTTCTCAAATCGACCCGTACATATATGTACGTATATTTTTTTTATATACGGCCACGCATAACTTTTTAATGAGTGGTCCAATTTTAACGATTATTTTTTATTGGGAAGGTATACCTCGAAGTTGGTCCCATTTAAAATTGAAAACTAAATCCATTGAAAAAATGGGGTTGATTGATTTTTCACCTACTGTATTTTCAACTGTGGACCGATTCTGTTGAAATTTCGCACACATACATAGTTCTGATGACACAACCACTCATCATCAACTCAAGGTCTTTAACCTAGAGCCTGGAGTCGAGAGATCTGATGATGGAGACGGAAGACAGTCGCGAGAGCTCCTTAGCAGTTTACAGCAGCTACATCGTGTTTGGGCTTATGAGATATGAGATCATTTACTTTGATGAGAACTATGACTGTCATCGAGGGTCTGACGATGGAGACAGAAGGCAGTTGAAGGAATTCCTTACTTGAGGAAAATAATATAACTCAAAAGCGAAAAATAAAAAATTAAAAAATCTTTTTTACAAAAATGTTAACCGACGAAAAAAGTTAACTGAAAAGCGAAAAATAAAAAATAAACCTTTTAGTGTAACTAAGCTCATAAGCGCCGAACAAACAAACAAACAAATTAATTAGGTAGGTACTTAATTAAAGCGTAAAATGGCAGCTTGATGAATCTTCGTTGAATGTGTGTTCGGCGCCTACTCAAAATTTGTAACTTAAATTAGTTTTTTTTTATTTTTCGCTTTTTAGTTAACTTTTTTCGTCGGTTTACTTTTTTGTAAAAAAGTTTTTTATTGTTAGGTTACTCTCACAAATTGTGCACGTGTCGTGAAATGAATATCGTCTTATAACGTAATAACTTTTTCTCAAATATGCTTGGAAATTCGAGCATTATTTTGACAACCTTCTTCGAGATAAACCGAAATTGTACTGGTCAAAAACAAATGACGATGCAGCCGGCAATGTTACTATGAAAATCTGCATCTGTCGTGTTTAGCGGCCAAATAAATTACTATGAAAACTCATATAATCTGTTGTGTAACTTTTTACTTCAACACATCAAAGATTGCCTTTGATGTGTTGAAATGAAGAAACTTAAAAATATTTTGCTGGACATGATTAGAAATGAACATCATCATTTCCCTTTTTTTTTTTCTCATTCTATAGTGTGTCCCAATGCTGGGCAAAGGCCTCCCCTGTTTCAACAAAGCTCTCTATTTTGTGCGATTTCTGGCCATGTTGGCCCCGCAAACATGATTAGATCGACACACCACCTTCGCCTCGGTCTACCTCGACGGCGATGGCCTCCTTCAGGCGTCCAGTGAGTGATGATCTTTGCACAATCTCTCCGGGTGCATTCGTGTGACGTGGCCGGCCCACTCCCACTTCAGCCTGGCTGTTTTATCTCCAACATCCGCTACTTGAGTAATGGAGCGCAGGGTAGTGTTCCTATCGCGGTCTGTTCGCTTGACACCTAATATGCTGCGCTCCATAGCCCGTGGGTAAATCTTGAGTTTGGACTTCTGTTGTTCAGTAAGTGACCAACTTTGTGCACCATAGGGTTAGGACGGGCAGAGTGCACATATAGATGAGTTTTATTTTCAAGGATATGGGGAGATTTTCTTTCATATGTTCTTTAAAGACCAATAGATCTTCGAAGCATTTTGGACTCGTTTTTCGACTTCTTTGTCTTGCCTATTCTTAAAAGACACTATATTGCCCAAATACGTATAACATACAATTATAGTGCTTCAAAATAAACTAAAACTAAAATATTTTTGAACAACGACGACAATTTTAGAGTTAGTAAAGTTCCATTCAAACATTAATTTGATATTCTCTATATCTGTTTCAGAACTCGATAGGAAATGTATCCTCGGATGATAATAAGAATTTTCAAATTTACGCCCCCGAAATGGAGATGAGTCCTGGCTCCGCTGTGACACTATCCTTCTACGTGCAATACAACCCACTAAACATAACCCCGAGACTAAAAGAAATAACACTGAATGGAATAGTAATCTGCGACCGACCTGTTCGCAGAACATTCTCTTATATTCCTTTATTACCATCACCAGAAGTATTTGAAGATTTAGCCTTAAGAATATTATTTAGCCCAAAAAGTACCAACCCCGAAGGCATTGATGGAAAGGTGAGCCAATTGTCATTATCGGACACTTTTTAGGGTTCCTTATCCGAAGGGTGCCAAACGGAACCCTATTACTAAGCCTCCGCTGTCTGTCCGTCTGTCCATCTATCTGTCAGCGGACTATATATCATGAAAAGTAATATGTAGACAGTTGAAATTACACATAGATTATGTATTTCTATTGCCGCTATAACAACAAATAATAAAAATGTAATATAGTTAATAATTTTGAAAGAAAACTGTATTTTTCCACGTTTTTCGCTCGATCTTAATTCGCTACGGACTCGCAGTTGGCCAGTTTTTTTTATTAGCACATACACTTTTAGGAAAACTAAAAACAAGGAATCTTCCTCAGCACTATTTTCTGATTGGCACATGAAACGTTTTGGTTAGTTAAGTCGCTTCCCATGCATTCCACGCAGTTCGTCGCATTTAGCCCGCCACACGAGTGTCAGGACATTGCTACGGTCTTGAATCTAGTATTAATTTGAACCAAAGACATTTAAAATGCATGTTGGAAGGCCGCACAATACAAACTTCTTGAATGAGTAGCTAGGTTTGATAAGAGCTTTTTTTTGCAGCCTCAATGCGGTAATGTGGTGGCAAATACAACAGCCCTGAATGGGAAATCCAAGTTGGACACTCAATGGCCGTGGCAGATCGCCATTTACAAAGACGAGGTAAGAAAAGTTAGCGTGGTTTGGTAAGAGCTTCTGAAGTCGAGGTTTCTAGCGCGTAACCCTATGATTTGAGCTTGGCATTCTGGGTTCACTCTTCAAGGTCTGCAAAGAGTAATTTGATGGCTGAAGTCAGGATTTGTAGCCGGTGGTTTCAAACTCTCAAACTTCGATGAGGGCACTTTACCCTCATAGACGTTTGAGTAAAATAACATAATAAGAACATGCAAAACGATAATTCCGAAACCAGCTTACAATATCATTCCTCTTTGCCAGGGTATGGGAAACAATTACGCCTGTGGAGGTACCTTGGTCACGGCTCGACACGTCATCACGGCAGCACACTGCGTCACAATGAAGTCTACCGAACATGCCGTTGACCAATTCACCCTATCGGTCTTCCTGGGAAAACACAACCTTTGGTCCTCTGATGAAGTGCTGGTTAGGTTTGTACGTATATTATTGACGTATTGCCTCTATTTACCTATACTATCCCACAGTTGGGCAAAGGTGTCATAGACTACCGTGTCTAACTTTCTCCGCTGCCCTCTCTGGAGAATTTGTCAAAATGATTTGAAGTCATCATGCTGCGTTTCCTAGCTTTGCCTTGATAAAGACGCCTGTTATTAGGCACCCACAACCCTGACCCATCCATCATAATGCATTCGACGGATATACTAACTTATTTATGAAATAATTCCAGGTGAAGGATATTATAGTTCATCCGTATTATAACGCCGTCATCTACAGCCGTAATGTGGCGATCTTGGAACTAAATCAGCCTGTGAAGTACACCGACTGGATCAAACCTGCCTGTCTGTGGCCAGAGAAGGATATAGATCTGAAGAGTATAATTGAGAAGAAGGGACTGGTGTGTATTGACTTTATTATACTTAAAAATGAGTAGTCCTCAATTGGTCTGCCAAGCCACCTCGCAAGGCTAGCTTACGACTACTCACGAAGCAAAACGTTCCGTCAGTGTCAACACGCGTTACGATTTCGCATACTTCGCGTTTGCTTTGCTTTGCGAGGCTGGTCTAAACCTGGCTTATGGTGTCCTCCGCTCCAAGGCGGAAGACTTCATTCATTTACGTTCCAGCCGTTCATTGACATCGTGAGGTCGTGACCAGGTAAGAGTACACGGTGTTCCTCAGATTAATATGCCAAGATTCTCTCCGGCATTCATCTGCAGGCTGCAACCCTGACTGGAATTGTAAGGAATTTAATAAAATGTCAACTGCAATAGCCTGTTTTCTTTCGTTACAGTTGCTAAGCTGGCGTTTTGACGACAAAGACAAAGTGATAGACGATCTAAATCAGGAGGAGGTGCCGGTAGTAAGTCAGGCGACGTGCATCAAGTCACATGAAAGAATGGTGCTATATACTTCAGAATACACATACTGCGGTGGAAATAGACGCGGTAAGATAAATTTTTATGACTGTGGAGTTATCTGAATCAGATTAAAATGAGAGCTGTTCATGAAAAAGCCCCTCAAAGGCAACTTCCAGTTATACTGCAATTCACCCAAGTCTTTTACTTGCTCTATTTCTATTCATCACAGGAGACCGTTCGTGAGACCCTGTGTTGGACATTTCTTGAAGAATCTTTGTTATTATAATCACAGAAAAGATTTAAGGCGTCACTCCACACCTACACGCGAATGCATGGCTGGCAAAAATATCGCGCAACTTATGTGGCAAACCTCTCCGTGTACTATGAAGAACGTATCTGTGAAAGAAACACAGATAAAGTTCGCTTCTCTGTTTCTAGAAATATCTTCGTGTGCCAGCGCAGGTAGCGGCATGGTCTTCAAGCTTGGTTCTACCTGGTACCTCCGAGGTCTCGTCGGGTACAACGGAAAGCGATGCAATACTACACACTACGTCATATTTACAGACTTAGCCAAATTCTTGCCATGGATTATTGATAATGTTTATGATTATTGATCTCGTGACTGATCGAATTTTGTTAATTTGACACATCAGTTTTGTTTAGAAGCGAAGATGTCTGAGAGCCTGAAGAAGTGCTAATAATATGCGCAAGTAATTGGATGAGCACTAACATAGAGGTAGAGATGTTGCATGTTACAAACGCCCGTCAATCATTCCTATAGAGGGTGTAAGGGTAAACACCGTTGTCCCTCAAGCCATGGGTAGTTGACTTAAATATAAAAATAAATGACCGAGTCACAACAAAAAAAAACATTATTTTAATTAAAAGATTTTTTAAAGTTTCTATGCGACACCGTCCGCAAATTCATGGATATACGCTCGAGGTCGTCGCCCCTCCTACCTACCTACACAACACATGAATAAATACACAATATGGGGTCGCGCTCGCGGCCGGTCAGGTCACGTGTCGCGCCCCCCGCCACTGTTGAGACGTAAGTTCGTTGCCCTAGCGCGTATGGTGAAATACTCTAGTGGTAAAATGGAAATATTCCTTAAAAAAAAAATATTTTCCATTGATTTTACGTTTTACAAATGAAACGAAACCACTGGTTTCAAGGTTAACGGTGTTTACCCTAACACCCTTTATATGTATATCTTATTAACAAGACTCATGAGTCACATGACGCGCGCTCGTGTATTGCCTTATCTGTAGAGGTGTTCAGTCACGGACTTAAATTGATGAGCCTTTGATGAACCTTCAAACTTTTCAATTTTCCAGTTTCATACATTCACGAGATTACACGATTAAAAACGAACTCAAATCGCACGCTCGTAAACAAGATGACAAATAAATTACTTTTAATCGGAAATAGTCTTATCCATAGAGGTTGACATGTTGCATTAAGTATATCCAATCTATTTGATACCGACCTCCTTTGAATCATAGGACAGTGACAGTCGATGTCAGAGACGTTACTTTCGAACTTGTCGAAATGACTTTTAATATTTATCCGTACGCTAACGCATTAACAACAGTATTAAATAGGTGTACTGTATGATTGAATAAATGGTGGTATTAATTAAATTGTTTTTTTTAATCATGTGAAAAGAATAAATAAGAAGAAAAAATGTCAACTAATAGTCATTTTATAAAAGCAGCATACCAACTACGTTACAGCCTGGAATTTCAAGTCACAGTTCTAAATTGCCTATAACTAAACATTTGATGGACTTGAAGGCAACAGCTACACATAAAGGCGGAGACTATGACTTGTAACATTTGTTTATAATGTATTGAGTTATTATCGATATAAACAAAAGTTGGTTACATTCGTATCGTAGTAAATCGTTTTATCATCATGGGTATTTAAGTAATAGTAAAATACTTAATTCATTCGAATCGGACATTTTATTTCGAAGTTATCAAGAGTTTAAAATGCAATACGCGAACCGTTCAACGCCGCCGCGACGTTCCTTAATCTAGAGAGGATGAAATTTAGCACATGGGTAGACCATATCTTTGATTAGGACATAGGATACGTTTTATCCTCGCACGGGATCGAGACCCACGCGGGTGAAACTGCGGGGCACAGCTAGTATTATATACAGGCTGTCTCAAACGTAGTGGTTCAAAGGCAAATGTGATAAGGACGAGGAGGCAACCAATCATTTAAAAATATAAAAGTTGCGATATTCTCAACATTTCAGAAAATTTCGCTAATTTAATAATTTTACACTTCATTTCGATTTACTCAATTATATACATAAACACATGACTTTCAAAGAATGTGAATAAGTAAAAACAAATAACTATTGTTGCGGTCAAATTGAGGAAAAATCCTCATAATACCTAATCGCCAGGATTTCATTTTCGCATGCAAACAGACTTCAGCGCGGATGGCGATCGACGCCAATCAATAAAATAAATATTAGTGTGAAAAAATCCTTACCAATAGTAGTTTTTACGAAAAACGAGTAGTTTATGTTGAAAATGGTAAGAAAAGTGTCAAAAAATAAGTTTCCTATTTTTCACACATAAGTTAAGTGTGAAATTATGTTTGTTCTTAACTCGACAGATCCTTACCTGTTGTGCCTGTCCCTGGTGTTGCTAGCAGCACCCACACTGGAGTACGAAGGCGAGGACCCATCGCCATGTCCCGGCGTGTTTATATACGATCTAGTCAAAACGCAGCGTGGTCGGTGGTACGGGGTCTTAAACTTGTCTACAAATAGCACTCTACACTCGCTGTCGCTCCATATTATACTTGAAAATGAGGCCTTGGTACTTTGGGTGAGTTTTTCTATTTGAAATCAAATGCTATGAACTGTTTATTATTTCATGGAGAGGCGTACACCTGTATAAGCATGTTATTGGCCATGTTGAAAGGCCAAGTGAATTGACCTAGTATCATATGACATGGTGTGGTCTAAGCTTAAAAAAACGGGCGTGCATGCACAGGTGCAATGGATCTTCCACTACTGGTATGCCAACTAGACCAATAATGGCAGATGGGCAGACAGTCTCTCCAACGTGTACGGATTGGAATGCGGGACGAGGCAAGGTGGTTTGACCTCCGCTCTTTAGCCTGTAGGTATACATTAACGACTTGCATTATAGCTGAGCTCAGCAGCACTCATGTCGGTTGCTCAATTGATAATGTTTGCATGAATAAAAAAGTTATTGCAATTTGAAATTCACAGTTTTAGTACCAAAATTACCCCGATTTCATTATAAATTAGCAGATTATTCTACAGAGGTCCTAAGTTATGACTTGTAGACAACCACTAAACGACAGCCGCCCGTGCCCCATGTAACAAACTGGTAATATTCCCCATTGAAAAAAATGGGGCGAATTTCTTTTTTCCAAAAAAATACCACATCATATAGACTCTCAGTATGCTTTTTAACAACACCCTCACGGATCGGACAGGATTTCTGTTACACGCTGTATAGACGATGTTTTAAGTTACTTCGTCACTGCTATGGATGGGGTAGGTATCAACTAAAAAGTAAAAAAATAAAGTCAGTGGCCACAACGAAAATTGAACAGCAAAGACACCGACTTCCGAAATTAAACTAAATGTTCCGCTTTTTTGTGTATTTTTTGGAAGTCGGTTGTTTTTTCTTTTTGTAAAAAGTTTTTTTGACTTAATAAATCTGCTTGATTTTTACAAATTATTTCTGCCGGTAAAGTTCGACGGCTTAGTGTGGCGGTAATTTTGTGTTTAAAACTGTTATACCTAAGTGAATCGAATGAAATTCTTTGTGCGCTGCCCCTCTAAGTTGAATCAAGGTATTTCTTTACTCTCATTTTCCTGTTATTTCCTATTGCTGTGTATTTAAGTGATAATTATATTGGTGCATACCAATATACGTGACTCCGGCAACGACGCCGATGATGCACCGACTTATAATAATTCAGAATTAAACATTTTCCTCCACGGAATAAAATTACGAATTCTTCATTATAAAATTACTTCAAGCAAAAATGTTAACAGCGGTTTATTTGCATTACCTATCATATAACACCGAATTAAATATTTAATATATTATCCAACAAAATAAAACATATTGTACCTACTAGATATTTTGCTATAGCGGTTCAGGCAAAAATGTAACAAAACGTTCAACTTTTATTTACCTATAGGCATGAACATATTAAAGCATTACAAAAAAAAAACAACCGACTTCCAAAAAAAACACTAAAAAAGTTTAAAATAACTTTAATTTCGGAAGTCGGTGGCAAAAAACGAAAATTGAAAAGACACCGACTTCCGAAATTAAAGTTATTTTAAACTTTTTTAGTGTTTTTTTTGGAAGTCGGTAGTTTTTTTTTCACTTTTTAGTTGTGGTACTTACACCACACAAATTCGTGTACCTACCGTTATCTGCTATGTAAATGAAGACTAAGACATCATCTACATACGCAAAGTGGGAAAAATATGTAATTATTAAAGCTAACTCAAAAACTACGCAAGCTTCAGAGGTATACCTCTGAAGCATGACCTACCAAACAAAAAAGAATCATCAAAATCGATTCATAATTGGCGGAGAAATCGCGTAACATACATACAAACAAAAAAAAAAAAAAACATACAGACGAATTGAGAACCTTCTCCTTTTTGAAGAAGTCGGTTAAAAATGTCATGTATGTCGTGGCATGAGACGATGGTGTCAACTCACACCTCGTCCAGTTTCTTATCAGCGTGAGACCTGACCTCGTCTAACTCTCAATATCACTGTGGTCTTTGTTAGCGCGCAGAGCTTATTGATATTAAATAATGAATTTTTGTTTCCGATAAGAAAGGCGACGACGTAAACCTTATTGCGTCGAACGTGGCCGCGGGTCGGCTTAGTTTTCCCGTGAGAACGTTTTAAGACGATAAGAGTTTAGCATCAGAGGAGCAGGCAGTCAGTTCCATACAGACCACGAGACTGAGCGCAACCGCGGACTCGTTGCGCCCTTCTAAATTCATTAAGACTTTTCTAGTGATTATACGCGTCTCCTTTAAACATACAGACGAATTGAGAACCTTCTCCTTTTTGAAGAAGTCGGTTAAAAATGTCATGTATGTCGTGGCATGAGACGATGGTGTCAACTCACACCTCGTCCAGTTTCTTATCAGCGTGAGACCTGACCTCGTCTAACTCTCAATATCACTGTGGTCTTTGTTAGCGCGCAGAGCTTATTGATATTAAATAATGAATTTTTGTTTCCGATAAGAAAGGCGACGACGTAAACCTTATTGCGTCGAACGTGGCCGCGGGTCGGCTTAGTTTTCCCGTGAGAACGTTTTAAGACGATAAGAGTTTAGCATCAGAGGAGCAGGCAGTCAGTTCCATACAGACCACGAGACTGAGCGCAACCGCGGACTCGTTGCGCCCTTCTAAATTCATTAAGACTTTTCTAGTGATTATACGCGTCTCCTTTACCCACGAAGTAGACAGACCGTTACATAATAAACAATTTAATTAATAATTACCCTTCTGATGATGATTGTGAGCCCGTCCCGTCGCGGCAGCTACGACAAATATAAAAAAATAAAAATGCTTTAATGTGTGTGTGTGGCATACATCTTAACACATTCCCTTTATTTTTATATGGAATCACTGGTATATTTTACATAAGCAGAAAAATTGTACTTACTATTTACATTATATAATAAACTAGCTGTTGCTCGCGACTTCGTCAGCGGACCAGGATGAAAAGTAGCCTATGTCCTTCTCCAGGTCATGGTCTACCCATGTGCCAAGTTTCATCTAAATCCGTTCAGCCGTTTTAGCGTGATGGCGTGACCAAGGGAAATAGGGATTTATTTTTATATTTATAGATTATATAAATTCCTGATTAAAACTAACTAAACAAATATGGCGTCGAAAAATTCCTCCGCATCGCTATCGGCTGGTAATGTACCCAGGAGACTGGCGGCATTGCCACGTTGTATGGTAACACTTATCCTCTGACCAAGGTAAAAGCCAGCCCTTGGGTCACGGGAAGTGTCAAATAGCCGTTTGGAGATTTCATTGAACAAGCTATGAGCACTCGGACCCCAAACAAGGCTGTTATATTTTCGCCGTTTGAGGTTTTTCGCAGCCGCAGCGGCAGCGCCAGCACAGCACGCCGAGCCAGGAAGATGGGATGGCGCAAGAGTATCGACACACGTTGCGGCCCACACTAAAGGCCTACCTACCTTCCATGGGAATAAGGACATGCCGTTCGGTCTCTTGCCATTGTCGCGTGCCAAGCCATTGGGTTCTTATACTGCTGGAACGCCGGCGGTGACAAGAGCTCGTTGGATGATGTCATTAATTTCCCCGTGCCGCGCTAAGCGACCCGCACTTCGGCTGCAAGACTGGCCGTGGTGTCCGAGGCTGTTGACAACTTCACCACAGTGAGGAGAACAACATGGAGCTCCTAGTCGCAGAGAAGCAGCGATGCGGAAGGTAGTATCGTCGAACAAAGTTCCTAGGTTCGATGACAGTAGTATGTACATGAAGCCACAGATCCGACTCCCACTTACCTACAGGCAGCAGGTGCGCAAGCTCCGCAGTAGTAGCAGACGTGTCAAGTAAGTTGTTCTGTACTACTCTGCAGAGCGGCTCATCCCATCGTCTCTGGGAAAATGGATTGTCAGGCGGATCTGAATTCGGGCAAGCGAGTCTCCAGGCATCCATAGCCTCGGTGAGGCACGGCACGTCAAAATTAATCAGTGTGGAGGCTAGGATTAACCTGATTAATTTCTCAGTACCGTGAACCGAGGTTATGAAAGCCGGTAAACTAATACTAGATATTTCGCGGACGCCGAGGCCTCCCATACGAATGGAAAGAGTAGCTTGTGCCCAAGCTCGGTCGTCCATTGCCACATTTAAGATCAAAGTTAATGTATGCCGTATAATTTGGTCCATTTTGTCTAAAAGATGAGTGTGCTTCCATAAATGGGAAGCGCGAAGGAAATATGTTAATTTAGGGCCGAAACAGCAGTAACGGATTATTATTCCGAAACGTCATAGAAATTTTGAATTTTTTCCTCAATAAAAATGGGGAAGGAATCCTCAAAGAGACCCAAGGAGACGAAGAGAGCTTTTTTCGATAATTTTGATCTCTGGGGCTATTGCGTTAAATTTCGGAAGTGTCAGGTGTCTGTCAGTACTGTCCGCTGAGTGTAGTTTACATTTCGAAAGGTTGAGTTCAAAGCCAATGGAATGAAGTTCATTTTTTAGGAACTGAAGGTCATTTAAAACAGTTTCTATGACGCCTCCTAAGGTTCCATCATCGAGGTACCAAAAATTAAATTTGGAATTTAGATCCCTTTCTTTAACTACACTTTTAGGAAAAAAATCGCTACTTTAAATTAATGCAAAGTTAGCTTAAAATTCGGCGTAAACTCTATTCGGCTATTCAACAACACTTCAAGCCGGCCAAACGCGCTTCGAAATATTTTTTTATTTTATACAATATAGAAGTTTAGTAACTTGTTGATATTATAAAGAGAAGGTCTCAAAACACATAAAATCGATTAGCATACGCATGTCTAGTTTGAGGCTTTATGCAAACCAAGTGCTTGGTTCTCTGGTCAATATTGCAAACCATTGTTTCTAAACTTAAAACTCCTTACATTTTACTCTTTCCTCCTCTCATTTTAAAATGTTCCGTTTTACCCTTTGGGTACGGAATCTTAAAAAGAACATGTCGGAAATAACTGAGTCAAAAGTACAAAAAGGAAATGCAGTATGCTGGTGTTAGTAAAACTGCATTCAAAGTTTCATTTTATTTTGCCTCTGTTTCAGAACTCGATAGGAAATGCATCCTCATATGATAACAAGAATTTTAGAATTGAGGCCCCGGAAATGAAGATCAGCCCTGGCCCCACTGTGCCAGTATACATCGACGTGCAATACAATACTAATAAAAACTTCCCGAGACTACTGGCAGTAACACTGAATGGAAAAGTAATCTGCAACATACTAAGGTACCTAACCAAATTCTAAGTTCTTCTACCCATGATTCTTCTACCTATCTTCGTGTGCGTTACCCCAGAAAAATAATGTCGAAAACGTTTGCGTTACCCCAGTAAAATTATGTCGAAAATGTTTGTGTTACCCCAGCAAAATAATGTCGAAAACGTTTGCGTTACCCCAGCAAAATAATGTCGAAAATGTTTGTGTTACCCCAGGAAATAATGTCGAAAACGTTTGTGTTACCCCAGGAAAATAATGTCGAAAACGTTTGCGTTACCCCAGCAAAATAATTTCAAAAATAGTCATTAAAAATCTTATGGATAGCTTTTGTAATTGTTGCGCACATTTTTATTTTTTTTGCACTTACCTACACTGGAGTAAGATTTAAATGACTATTTTCGACATTATTTTGCTGGGGTAACGCACATCCTTTCTTCATCTACGGTGCTTAGACTTGGCCATTGGCAAAACTTTGATTGACTAGCTAAGCTGTTCACGACCATTACATACGTTTTCGATCCGAATCGAACAACAATCAATGTTATTGACGTTATGACGCTCTATACATGCTTAAAAAAGTATCCAACCAGACCGCGCTTCTTACTGCTTACCATGCGTATGTGGGATCCACTCTGTCGTATGGGTTACTATATTGGGGAAACTCGACTGATAAAGAGATGCGTTCAAAGCCCAAAAAAAGTGTATTAGGTCTATATGTGGGTTACGCCAAACGGATTCATGTAAACCATATTTCGTAAATCTCAAGATTTTAACACTCCCTGCTCTATTTATCTACCTGGCCTCAATTTTAGTTAAATCAAACATTACAAGCTATGATACGTTAAAAAGCAGAAGACTTAAACATACCTTAAGAGATAAAACGTCCCACACTAGAGCGTACAGTAATAGTGTTTTCTGTATGAGCACAAAGATTTATAACAAGCTACCTATGGACATTAAGATTATAAATTCAATTATTATTTTTAAAAGAATGCTGAAAATTTTCTTAATTAAAAAGGCCTATTACTCAATAGCAGAATTTTTTGAGGAAAAATAATTTTGTTCAATAAAATACCTATCACTAAAGTGAATATAATTCAGTAAAATATTTTTAAAAGGATTATGATAATTAATATTAAATGATTACAATACTGTGACATAATTGAATTAATGAATAATGATAATTTTTAAATCACGTAACTCATGACATGTGTATTTTTATTTAGGTATGACTTTAATAATTTATAATTAATATGATGTAAATGATAAAATTATATAATGTAATTAAAACGATGTCCTATATAAAATTTAATATTTATAACTTTTTTCTTTTTAATTAATGAATGTAAATAATGCATGTTCAACTGTTACTGTTACAATTATAAGCATATATGCATGATGAAATTGCAATGCCCTAACAGGGCCACTATGTTCTAAGAACTGATATCCTCTGTTAAGAACTTTATTTATGTACACATAGTTAGCAATAAAGAATTTGAATTTGAATTATTGAAGGAGCCTTCTAAACGCTGTTCTCAAACCTGATACCCGAAAATTTTAGGACTTTTAATAAACCATACAGACGACCGCTATTCTTCCGACAGCTATTTGCGGTCTGGGACTAAGTAAATCAAGTTACCGAAAAAGTGTAATTTCTGTCTGGTAAGCCTGTCGAATGGTATTAGTGGCCTACTAACACCTAGTGCACTTTTTTGGTAAAAGATAAAAAAACAGTAAACGTTTTATCTTTCAGTGTCATCAAATCCAACGGCGGCGGAACCGGTAATCGAGATGTATTTATCAATTACGCCCTAAGAATAATAAGTAGACCAAAAAGTACCAACCCCAAAGGCATTGATGGAAAGGTGAGCCAATTGTATTTATCAGACACTTTTTGGGATCCGTATCCAAAGGGTCCCAAAAATGAACACTATTACTAAGCCTCCGCTGTCCGTCCGTCCGTCTTACTGTCAGCGAGCCTCCGCTGTCCGTCTGTCCGTCTGTCAGCGGGCCTGCGCTGTCCGTCCGTCCGTCCGTCTGTCAGTGGGCTGTATCTCATGAACCATAATAGGTAGACAGTTGAATCATAGTGTGTGTGTGTAGTGTGTGTATGTAGTGTGTGTGTGTGTGTGTAGTGTTTGTGTGTTATTGCCGCTATAACACGGACACGGGGGGGGGAAACATGTTTTTTTCGGCGTTTTGTCCTCCTTGAATGGGCAGCTAGGTTTGATATAGTTTTTTTTCTCAAATATGCTTGGAAATCGAATTTCCATTATTTTGACAACCTTCTTCGAGATAAATCGAAATTGTTGTACTGATCAAAAACAAGTGACGATGACGATACGGCCGGCAATGTTACTATGAAAACCACATCTGTCGTGTTTAGCGGCCAAATAAATTACTATGAAAACTCAAAACTATCGTGTTATTTAAAAATGGAACGAACTTTTTACTTCAACACATGACCATGAAGGAGGTAAATTATCAAAGATTGTATAGCTGTCATTGACGCGTGAAAAATTATCGGTGTCCGTCATTGATTCTGGTTTTTATTTGACATTATTACATTATTTGAGAAAAGTACTATACAAGCGTTGGCCGTGACCAGGCATTGATGGACTCACGTATGTGTGCCTCGGGTTCGCCTCGTCCCACATTTTCATCAATACTTTTCATGAATTCCACAACCATTAATACGCCAGTTGCAGGCCGCGACAGTAATGTACTATTTTTTTTGCAGCCTCAATGCGGTAATGTGGTGACAAACACAACGGTCCTGAGGGGTAAATCCAAGTTGGATACTCAATGGCCGTGGCAGATCGCCCTCTACAAAGAGGTAATAAAGAGTAAATTAATTAGCGTGGTTTCCTAATAGCTTCAGAAGTCGAGGTTACTTGAGCATGGGATTCTGAGTTGGCTCCCCAAGGTCTGCAAAGAGTTAATTGGTGGCTCAACTCTGGATTTTAACCGGTGATTAAAGTGCCCTCATCAATGTTGGAGTAAAATAACATAATTATAAATGCGAAAGTGAGTTTGCTTGCTTTTTACGCTTTCACGCTTAAACGGCTAAACAGATTTGGATAAAATTTAGCACAGAGGTATACAGGTCAAGACCTGGAGAAGGACATAGGCTACTTTTTATCGACATACAACGCGGGCGAAGCCGCAGGCGGAAGCTAGTAAGCTTAATATTTCGCAAACGAATCTTTGAATCCAAAAATGGTTTCCACAAACTCATATTTAAGAACGACCTTTCCAACGACACCTCACACCATGGGATGGGCGAGAAAAAAAAACATTCCCACTTTACGAGTACAAATTTTTTTTGTGGTAGATACGCAGAAAAAAAAATTGTGGTAGATACGTAGAAATGTTTGTTGTGTTAGATAAGGTATCTAATACAATTTTTTTTTTTTCATTGTTTTGTTTAATTTTACCTGTTTGTCGGTGTTATTTATATGTATACTCATACAAAATTATAACTTTCTAGTACGAAAAGTCTTTGAGCTAAGCCGCGGAGACAGACAGACAGACAGACGGACATGGTGAAACTATAAGGTTCCTTGTTGACTACGGTACCCTAAAAACGATAATATTGGGAAGCTTACAATTTAATTCCTCGTTGCCAGGGTATGGGGCCTATGGGGGTCGGTTATGCCTGCGGAGGTACCTTGATCACGGCTCGAAACGTCATCACGGCAGCACACTGCGTCATCAGTGAGTCTACCAAACGTGCCATTAACCCATATACCGCCTCGGTCTTCTTGGGCAAACACCACCTATCGACCTGGTCTGACGAAGTGCAGATCAGGCTTGTAAGTATCTTATTGATGTATAGCCTTTATTCACCTCTACTATCCCACAGCTGGGCAAAGGTTTCATAGACTACCATGTCTATCTTTCTCCGCTGCCCTCTCTGGAGAATTTGTCAACATGATTCGAAGTCATGCTAGCGTTTCCTAGATTTGCCTCGATAAAGACGCCTGTCATCAGGCACCCACAACCCTGACCCATCTGTCATAATGCATTCGACGGATACACTAACTCTTTCGTAAAATTTCAGGTGACAGAGGTAACCATTTATCCGCACTATAACGCCTCCACCTACAAATATAATGTGGCGATCTTGGAACTAAATGAGCCTGTAAAGTACACCAACTGGGTCAAACCTGCCTGTCTGTGGCCAAAGAATGATATAGATCTGAAGAATATAATTGGGAAGAAGGGATTGGTATGTATTGATTAAAGCTAAACCTTTAACCTCCTCAATCGGTGCCCAACACTGAAGTATATGAAGACTCAGAGCATTTTTTTATTAAAAAGTGTGGTCATGTTTAATAGGGTGCCAAGCCACCTCGCAAGGCTAGCTCACGATTACTTACGACGCAAAACGTTCCGTCAGTGTCGAACTGTCGACGCGCATTACGATGCCGCATTGGTGCTTCACGCGTCCAAGCGCTTGCTTTGCGAGGCGGCTCGGCTGGTCTAAACCTGGCTTATGGACTTCTATCATTTACGTTCTAGCCGTTCATTGACATCGTGAGGTCGTGGGCAGGTAAGAGCACACGATGTTACTCCGTCTTATATGCCAGGGAAGAAAGATTCTCTCACGCATTCATCTGCAAGCTATAACCCTGGCTGGAATTGTAAGGAATTTAATTAAATTTCAACTGAAGTAGCCTGTTTTCTTTCGTTACAGTTGCTAAGCTGGCGTTTTGACGACAAAGACAAAGTGATGGATGATCTAAATCAGGAGGAGGTGCCGGTAGTAAGTCAGGCGACGTGCATCAAGTCAAATGAAAGAATGGTGCGATTCAGTTCAGAATACACATACTGCGCTGGAAATAGACGCGGTAAGACGAAGTTTTACGACTGTGAGTTATCTGAATCAGATTAAAATGAGACCATTTAATTTGCTGTTTTTCTTGACTACGGTTAATTAAATACCGTTCATGAAAAAGCCCCTAAAAGGCAGAAATACTGTAATTCACTCAAGTTTTTTGCTTGGCTAATTTATATTCACTGAAATCATCACAGAAGACCGCTCGTGAGACCCTGTGTTGGACATTTCTTGGAGAATATTTATCAAAGTCATTAATCCCTGTTAAAGATCTATGTTATAACTTGAAGTTGTAATACAAATCAATAAAATTGAGTTGAAAGTTAAGGCGCCACACAGACACACAAATGAAATGAAATGAAGCGCAACAAACGTGGCTAACCTCTCCGTGCATGAAGAACGTATCTGTGAAAAAAACACAGATGAAGTTCGCTTCTCTGTTTCTAGAAATATCTTCGTGTGCCAGTGCAGGTAGCGGCATGGCCTTCAAGCTTGGTTCTACCTGGTACCTCCGAGGCCTCGTCGGGTACAATGGAAAGCGCTGCGATACTACACAATTTACAGACTTAGCCAAATTCTTGCCATGGATTATTGATAATGTTTACGATTATTGATCTCGCGACTATAAAAATATATTTTCACCTCACAAGCTCGGAAAGATTTTGTTTGTCATTCGAAACCTGAGTGCAAAAGTGCATTTTATCCGCTAGCGTGGAAAGTGTTTTTAGAATTCGAGCCTTTCTATTCAATAATTTTCTATACCGCCGGGTCCATAAGTCCATAAATAATTATTTCATATCAGTGCGCCAACCTCATTTTTAGAATAATCGCACTGGCCAGCACGAAAAAAGTGCAAGCGGTACATGATGCCAAATTGAGCTTTCTTCTGGAAAATTGCGCAGAAAGTGCTTATACTCGTAAGCGTGCCTACAATATTTGTTCAAGGCATGGAGACACCTAGCATTTTCCTCACTGTAGTGAGGTGAAAAGTTGTGTGTTTCACTCGGCAGCAAAGTTATTCTGCGTCTCGTACCTTTGAAACCTTCGCAACGCTCAGGATTCTATATTTGAACCATTCGCTTGAATGCTTCGCTCAGGTTTCAATACAAGTACTCGCGCCAAAAATAACTTTGCAGCCTTGCATAACAAATAACTATTATAATTATTTTTGGTCCCTTGTCTTTTTTTATTTACTCAGTTATAATCATTAATTACAATATACAAGCTAACACCTAAATATATAAAGTATGTACAATAAATAACAAAATTTAAACAAAAACTTAATTTCAAACTTCAGTTGCGCAAGTTATTGGATAAGCCCTAATGGATAAGACTTAAATAAAGAAGTCAATCAATCATTCCGTCAATCATTCCAATATATATCTTATTAACAAGACATAAGAGCCACACGACGCGCACTCGTGAATTTCATTACCTGTAGAGGTGTACATTATACATAAGTACTGGTTGTACTGTATACTACTGTATAGATGTACTGTATGATTGAATAAATGGTGATATTAATTAAATTGTTTTTTTTTATCATGTGAAAAAAATAAAAAGGAAGAAAAATACGTCAACGTCAGCCCGTAATTTCAAGTCACAGTTCTAAATTGCCTATAACTAAACATTTGATGGACTTGAAGGCAACAGCTACACATAGAGGCGGAGATTGACTTGTAACATTTGTTTGTAATGTATCGAGTTATTATCGCTAGAAAGAACAGTTGGTTACATTCGTATCGTAGTATTATTTCTTATTCAAATAAATCGTTTTATCATCAAGGGTATTTTTAGTAGTAGTAAAAATTAATTCATTCGAATCGGTCATTTGATTTCGAAGTTATCACGAGTTTAAAAATGCAATACGCGAACCGTTGACGCCACCGCGACGTTCCCTACTCTAGAGAGGATGATGGGTAGACCATGACTTGGAATATAACTTAGGATACGTTTTAACCTCCCAAGTTTTATCGAGACCTACGCAGGCGAAACTGCGGGGCACAGCTAGTATTACATAGGAAAATGACGGATAGGAGGGGTCATACCTATTATACCACATGACCCTATCCGTCATTGTCGTTTGGCAGACGATGCACCAAACAACCTGTATATACATATATGCAATATAATTTGTAGGTACAGTCACGGACTTAAATTGATGAGCCACCTGGCACTGTTCGTATTTTAGCCGTGTAATGCAAATCGGGTGTATTCAGTTCCCGAAACGCAAAGTCATATGTCTTCGTATTAGAAGAAGAAAATTATATTTCATATCTTTACCGGTTGGCTAACCTGAGAGCCAGAACTACAAACTTGACAGAGTGACTGCCCAAAGTCAACCAATTGCAGGTCTAGCAACAGTAACTTAGCAACGATAAACAATCGTTGCTAGGTTACTATTAGATAGTAACGTTAGCATACGGAGAAATAATAATATTCATTTCGACAAGTTCGAAAGTAACGTCTCTGACATTGATATTTCAACTGTCACTGACTTCAGTTAAGTTTTCAGAAATAACGAGTTAATGAGCTATGATTCAAAGGAGGTCGGTATCAAATAGATTTGACAATCTTAATGCAACATTGTATTTATTATTAATTTTTTATCATTGAGAACTTATTAGTTAACCTCTATGGATAAGACTATTTCTGATTAAAAGTAATTTATTTGTCATCTTGTTTACGAGCGTGCGATTTGAGTTCGTGTATAATCGTGTAATCTCGTGAATGTATGAAACTGCAAAATTGAAAAGTTTGAAGGTGGCTCATGAATTAAAGTTCGTGACTGTACATAAATATTAAATTTAAAATAATGTATGTGAGGCGAGCAGCAAATTAACATAACATCTTGTTATGTCATTCTTTTAAACGAATAACTATTGTTGCGGTCAAATTGAGGAAAAATCCTTATATACCTGAGCGCCAGGATTTCATTTTAGCATTCAAACAGACTTCAGCGCGGATGGCGATCGACGCCAATCAATAAAATAAATATTGTGTGAAAAAATCCTTACCAATAGTAGTTCTTACGAAAAACGAGTAGTTTATGTTGAAAATGGTACGAAAAGTGTCAAAAAATAAGTTTCCTTTTTTTTACACATAAGTTAAGTGTGAAATTATGTTTGTTCTTAACTCGACAGATCCTTACCTTGTGCCTGTCTCTGGTGTTGCTAGCAGCACCAACACTGGAGTACGAAGGCGAGGACTCATCGCCATGTCCCGGCGTGTTTATATACGATCTAGTCAAATCGCAGCGCGGTCGGTGGTACGGGGTCTTAAACTTGTCTACAGATAGCACTCTACACTCGCTGTCACTCCATATTATACTTGAAAATGAGGCCTTGGTACTTTGGGTGAGTTTTTCTATTTGAAATCAAATGCTATGAAATGTTTATTACTTTATGGAGAGTCGTGCACCTGTCTATGCATGTTTCCTCGACCTTTGAAAGGCTTTTGACTTAGACTTGCGACAATCTAAGAAGTCCATTTTGACAGCTATAAAAATCCTTTGTTAATCGATGAAAAAAAAAATGAATTGATTTTTATGTTTCTTTTTTTTTTGTTTGGTGGTATTCAGAGGTGGTCCCATGTAAATTTTATTAACTTTGCTTGCGTAGTTTTGAAGTTAGCTGCAATAATACGTATTTTTCTCACCACCACTCTAAAGACGATATTTTAAGACTACTCCGTCACAGTTATTTACATAGCAGCAGGCGTAGCATGAGCACCGTTTTGTCGACGGAAGAGTAGACAAAAATGACGTTTCCTGTAGACAGTAGACAGTACGAGACGGCAGCAAAATAGAAAGAGTCAACTGCACTTTATACGAAATTCACTCTTTTACATAATTCGACCCAGAATTCTTTGTTTTATCATAGGATTTATCGGTTGTCAGTGTGATTTTGACAGTAAGGATAGAAAACTTTCTTCCGAAATAGTCTACATATAAAAAGACCTAGACAAGGATCGTTAGAAATGAAAGACAAAATGACAGATTGTAGAAAGATTTCTACGGTGGATGTCAAAAATGAAGAAACGAACTGTCACTTTGTATAGAAAAAGCTATGTCTATTCTTCGTAGAGATAGAAAGCGCCATGCTACGCCTGCAGGTAGTATATACAAATTCTTTTTGCGGTAAAGTTTCGCGGAAATGATTGGCGGCTCAGTGTGGCGGTAATTTTGTGTATAAAACAGTTGTAATGCGAATGGAATGTTATTCTTTGTATGCTGCCTGTGTGTCATCATCTGCCTGACCTTTTCCCAACTATGTTGGGGTCGGCTTCTAGTCTAACCAGATGCAACTGAATACCAGTATTTTATAGAGACATAGAGCGACTGCCCATCTAATCTCCACAACCCAGTTACTGGGTAATACGATACCCCTTGGCAAGACTGGTTGTCAGACTTTCGGGGTTTTGCCAACCCGTAACGACAGTCAAAGATCCATAAATGACAGCCGGGACCAACGGCTTAACGTGCATTCCGAGACACGGCGGAGTCTCAACATGTAAAGATGGTCACCCATCCACAGACCAACCCCAGCTGATGGATCGATCCGCGTGGCTGTTATTACTTAGCCATGAGCTCCTACGCACGTTGCCTGTATGTTGTACTCTCTTAAAAAAAATCCTGCTATTTCCTATTGCTGTGTATATAAGTAATATATTGGTGCACACCAATATATTATAATGACTCTGGCAACGACGCCGATTTAGTTCAAATTTTTATTTACTTATGTATGAAGACTTATCTATAACAAAATACCAAAGAAATTTAAAGAGTTACCGAATAATATTTTTTTTGGATTAAATTAAAATTATGGCTGCTGGAAAAAATATTTTAATCTATAAATGAATGAATTTATCTGTTTTAAATTAATGAATGTACCTATTGTATAATAGAAACTTTTAAAGCATGCCATTGGATATAATACTTATGTCTGACTGTGTATTAGGAACTTATTACTAACTTTAAGAAAAAAGAACTTGTAGGAAGTTACTGAGTCAAAAGTACAAAAAGGAAATGCAGTATGCTGGTGTTAGTAAAACTGCATTCAAAGATTCATTTTATTTTGTCTCTGTTTCAGAACTCGATAGGAAATGCATCCTCATATGATAACAAGAATTTTAGAATTGAGGCCCCGGAAATGGAGCTCAGCCCTGGCCCCACTGTGCCAGTATACATCGACGTGCAATACAATACTGATAAAAACTTCCCGAGACTACTGGCAGTAACACTGAATGGAAAAGTAATCTGCAACATACTAAGGTACCTAACCAAATTCTAAGTTCTTCTACCCATGATTCTAAGTTCTTCTACCCATGATTCTAAGTTCTTCTACCCATGATTCTAAGTTCTTCTACCCATGATTCTAAGTTCTTCTACCCATGATTCTAAGTTCTTCTACCCATGATTCTAAGTTCTTCTACCCAAATTCTAAGTTCATCTACCCATGATTCTAAGTTCTTCTACCCATGATTCTAAGTTCTTCTACCCATGATTCTAAGTTCTTCTACCCAAATCCTAAGTTCTTCTACCCATGATTCTAAGTTCTTCTACAAATTATTCTAAGTTCTTCGACAAATGATTCTAAGTTCTTCTACCCAAATCCTAAGTTCTTCTACCCATGATTCTAAGTTCTTCTACAAATGATTCTAAGTTCTTCGACAAATGATTCTAAGTTCTTCTACCCATGATTCTAAGTTCTTCTATCCAAATTATAAGTTCTTCTACCCATGATTCTAAGTTCTTCTACCCAAATTCTAAGTTCTTCTACCCATGATTCTAAGTTCTTCTACCCAAATTATAAGTTCTTCTACCCAGATTCTAAGTTCTTATACCCATGATTTTAAGTTCTTCTACCTATGATTCTTTTACCTATCTTCATCTACGGTGCATAGACTTGGCCATTGACAAAGACTGTTGATTGACCAGCTAAGCTGTTCACGACCATTCCATACGCTTTCGAGCCGAATCGAACATCAATCAATGATATTGAACGAGTCCTCTAAACGCTGTTCTCAAATCCGATACCCGAAAATTTTAGGAGTTTTAACAAACTAAACAGACGACCGCTATTCTTCCGACGGCTATTTGCGGTCAGGGACTAAGTAAATCAAGTTACCGAAAATGTGTAATTTCTGTCTCGTTAGCCTGTCGAATGGTATAAGTGGCCTACTAAAATTTAGTGCACTTTTTTGGTAAATGATAAAAAAACAGTACTTAATCGTTTTATCTTTCAGTGTCATCAAATCCAGCGGCGGCGGGACCGGTTATCGAGATGTATTTATCAATTACGCCCTAAGAATAATAACTAGCACAAAAAAAACCAACCCCAATGGCAGTGATGGAAAGGTGAGCCAATCGTCATTATCAGACACTTTTTAGGGCTCCGTATCCGAAGGGTCTCAAACGGTACACTATTACTAAGCCTCCGCTGTCCGTCTGTCTGTCAGTAGACTGTAACTCATGAATCATAATAGGTAGACAGTTGACATTTTCATAGTGTGTATTAGGTACTAATTGCCGCTATAACAACAAATTCAAATAACCTTTATTAGTAATCTTAAAAACTAGTTTAAAAACTAGTTTTTGTTTTGTTAAATAACAACAAATAATAAAAATGAAATAAAGTCAATAACTAAAGGAGATGGGGCACGGAGGGGGGGGGGGGGGGGGGGGTTGATGTTTTTCGCTCGATCTTAATACGGTACGGTACCCTTCGTATGCGAATCCGAATCGCAGTTGGCCGGGTTTTCTTCCTTTTCCCTAAACTAATTAGTACTACTGTACTTAATAATTAAACCAAAGACATTTAAAATGCATGTTGGAAGGCCGCACAATACGAACTCCTTGAATGGGCAGCTAGGTTTGATATAGTTTTATTCTCAAACATGCTTGGAAATTGATGGATGCGGCCGGCAATGTTACTATGAAAAACCAGATCTGTCGTATTTAGCGGCCGAATAAATTACTATGAAAACTCATATCTGTTGTGTTATTTAAAAATGGAACGAACTTTTTACTTCAACATACGGCAACTAAGGAGTTAACTTATCAAAGATTTTATTTAAATTTAGATTTGGCTTGTTATTTAACCTGTTTAAAGGAAAGAATTAACATATTGGTGCGTGAAAAATTATCGTTGTCCGCTATTGATTCTGGAATTTATAATTAATTTACTTAGTTTGAATTTCCGCGCATTATTTAAAAAAAGTACTATACAAGCCTTGGCCGCAACCAAGCATTGATAGACTCACATATGTGGGCCGAGGCGAATCTGAGGCCCACATTTTCACTACCGTCCAGCAATGTGCCAGTTGCAGGCCGCGACAGTAATGTACTATTTTTTTGCAGCCTCAATGCGGTAATGTGGACACAAACACAACGGTTCTGAGGGGTAAATCCAAGTTGGATACTCAATGGCCGTGGCAGATCGCCCTCTACAAAGAGGTAATAAAGAGTACATTAGTGAGGTTTCTTTAAATAGTTTCACAAGTCGAGGTTATTTGAGCATGGGATTCTGTGTTTGCTCTTCAAGGTTTGCAAAGAGTTAATTGGTGGCTCAAGTCTGAATTTTTAGCCATTGATTAAAGTATAAATGTGAAAGTGAGTTTGCTTGTTTGTTACGCTTTCACGCTACATGCCACGCTAAACGGCTGAACAGATTTGGATGAAATTTGGCACGGGTAGACCTTGACCTGGAGAAGGACATAGGCTACTTTTTGTTCTTTTGAAGCCGCAGGCGGAAGCTAGTAAGCTTAATATTTCGCTCTGAATCCAAAAATGGTTTCCACAAACTCATAATATTTTTGAACGACCTTTCCAACGACACCCCATACCATGTCATGGGCGAGAAAAAAAAACATTTCCTCTTTAAGAGTAGGGGAGGTACCCCAAAAAAAAATATATACATGATTTTATTTTGCCACTTTGTCGGTGTGATTTATATGTATACCCATACCAAATTACAGCTTTCTAGAACTAAGAGCCTCTGAGCTAAGCCGCGGACAGACAGAATATTGCGAAGCCAGCTTATTTAATTCCTCGTTGCCAGGGTAACATGGGGATCAGTTACGCCTGCGGAGGTACCTTGATCACGGCTCGAAACGTCATCACGGCGGCACACTGCGTCTTCAGTGAGTCTACCAAACGTGCAGTTGACCGGTCCATCCTGTCGGTCTTCCTGGGAAAACACAACCTGTTGACCTCGTCTGATGAAGTGCAGATTAGGTATGTAAGTATCTAATTGATGTATTGCCTTTTATATTCACCTAGATTATACCCCACAGCTGGTAGGCTGTTTCATAGACTGCCGTGTCTATCTTTCTCCGCTGCCATTTCGATGGAATTTGTCAAAACGATTCGAAATTTTGCTAGCGTTTCCGAGGTTTGCCTAGATAAAGACGCGTGTCATCAGGTACCCACAACCCTGATCCATTTGTCGTGATGCATTCAACAGGTATACTAACTCTGCTTCGGGAGGATTAGGCGGGAGGAAACACCCGGGTGTCAACACTGTGTGGATCGCCCGGAGGACACGGTAGAGCATACGGTGAAGGTCTGCCCTGCTTGGGCGGAGCACCGCTGTGTCCGCATGGAGGCGATTGGGGGTGATGACCTTTCGCGTCCGGCTCTGGTCCAGGCCATGGTACGGAGCGAGAGGGCATGGGAAGCAGTAATGCTCGCGAAGGCGGAGACGAAACGCGTAAGGGAGAGGCAAAATTCCATCCCTGGGCGTCGGGAATCCCAGGCGGATTCCCGGCCACCGTAGGCGCGGGCTTGCAGACGGCGAGCAATGGGTAGCTCGCCGTCGGATAAGGACCAGGCCCGGGTCGACGGCGCGTTGTGATCCACTCGCGCCTCAAAGAGATGTCAGCGAAACTGACGGGGTCCACTAGGGCCTATGCCTGCCAGGGTTACGGGAAATTCCGAAAGGGATACCATGGCCCTTGGCAACAGCCAACTGAAAGTCTGACACGCCCTCCCGCTCCGCCTAGAGCGGGAAAAGTCATTTGAAGATATTCCACCCTCAAAAAAAAAAGGGTATACTAACTCTTTCATATTATGATTTCAGGTGACAGATATAATACTTTATCCGCACTATAACGCCTCCACCTACAGATATGATGCGGTGATCTTGGAACTAGATGAGCCTGTGAAGTACACCGACTGGATCAAACCTGCCTGTTTGTGGCCAGACAAGGATATAGATCTGAAGAATATAATTGGGAATAAGGGATTGGTGTGTATTGACTTTGCTACACTTAAACAAACATCTTAAAAAAAAACACTACCTACAAAGTGAAAAATAACTTTAATTTCGGAAGTCGGTGGCAAAACCAAAGACACCGACTTCCGAAATTAAAGATATTTTTTTGGAAGTAGGTTTTTTTTTTATATAAAGTTTTTATTTTTCCTTTTTAGTTGTGGTACCTACCCCACACAAATTCGGATACCACTACTTGATAGGGTAATAACAGTGACAGGAACTTAAAACATCATCCATAGACCAAGTGGGTAAAATACTTATTTATTGAAGCTAACTCGAAAACTACGTGAGCAAAGCTAATAAAATTTATACGGGACCCTCGTGCAACCTTCTTCTACCAATTGAAAAAAGAATTTTCAAATTCAGTCCACAAATTGACGAAAACATAATTATAATAAATCGAACATAGAACAGGTTTTGCATCTTATATGCGTCATTCGCTTTTTTTTGTTTTGCAATTTTATTAAATATCACAACATGTATGGAAATTTTCGATATGTTTACACTAATTTATTTTATTTATACACCCCTTTGCAAAAAAAACGGGCACCTTAACAGTATTTGCTTTTGTATGGATAATATTAATATTTTTACTATGTCATTAGCACTAAATAAATGACTAGTAATTTGTTATAATCAATAAGAATATAGTTTTTTGGCTACACCCCTCTTCCAACAGCGCTACAATTTATTAGCTCTTATTGCTTTTTCTGCCATTACAATCGACGCAAAGATATCACTTTTAAGTCACAATAAGGCTGGATTATGCGACAAACATAAATTATTCTACTAAAAATAACGAGAAGTAAGCCACGATCCGGGGCGATACCCATAGGTCGCTCTCTTACCTTACCGACGGTCGCAGGACACAGACTAGATTTCGGTAGTAAGTTTACTTTGTCCCTAGTAGTTTAATTATTTATATTCTAAGTTTTAGTTGCCAGGATAACCTTCTAACCGCAAACCTGCAAAATGTTAGTAAAAGTCACAAACGGAAAACGGGATTATTATTGTTTTTAAACAAAAGTTTCGAATTTGGAATTAACTTTGTTTCTTACCCAGACTCTTTATTAAGTGCCAGTAACATAGTTTGGCTATTAAAACCTCTTTACAACTAAATGATTACCAATAATGTACAAAAGACAAAACCGCCCGTTTTTTTTGCAAAGGGGTGTATATACACACAAGCCACATTCTAGTATATCTGATTTACATCCGTCACCTCACACTTCAGGTCCAGTTGAAAACTAGCGGCAGGCGCTAGTTGTCTGGCATTTTTGCTGAACTGGGCCTATTTGGCGCAGCCGCGAGGCACACTATCTTGTTAATTTCTTACTTTAAAAGGACTTTATGTACACACGGCTACACATCAAGCTATACATTTCCAGTATAAGCTGACCTCGCATTGTACGGAAATCCAATCAATGCGAGATATGCATAAACTGGAAATGTATAGCTTGATGTGTAGCCGTGCGTACCTACACTTGACTGGCAAGGAAGGGTCATGTTTTTCGCGCGTATATTGTATGTATGTTTGTTTTTATATTATTATTTGTTTCTTTTTTACTTGTAGTTACGTTGTATTGTGTGCCCTATAGTCTGCGCTAAATAAATGTATTTTCTTTATCTTTCTTTTCTTTAGAACCTTCTTTTTATAAGTTAGTTAAAAATCAGTAGCCCTCAATCGATATTCAGCTGCATCAGCAGGCGTAGCATGGCGCTTTCTATCTCTACGAAGAATAGACATAGCTTTTGATATACAAGGTGACAGTTCGTTTCTTAATTTTTGACAATCTTACAATCTGTCATTTTGTGTTTCATTTCTACGTTCTTGGTCGTACGTTTCTTTGTCTACGTCTTTTTGCAGGTAGACTATTTCGGAAGAAAGTTTTCTATCCTTACTTTTAAAATCACACTGACAACCGATAAATCCTATGACAAAACAAAGAATTCTGAGTCGAATTATGTAAAAGAGTGAATTTCGTAAAAAGTGCAGTTGACTCTTCCTACTTTGCTGCCGTCTTGTACTGTCTACTGTCTACAGGAAACGTATTTTTTGTCTACTCTTCCGTCGACAAAACGGTGCTCATGCTACGCCTGTAGGTTAGGCTGGAAGCCGAGCCCAACATAATTGGGAAAAAGCTAGGCAGATGATGATTATGATGTCCTCAAGCGGTACAAAACACTGAAGTATGTGAAGACTCGGGCATTTTTATTATAAAGTTTGATCATGTTCAATACGGTGATGTAGAACTGCCAAGCCACCTCGCAAGGCTAGCTCACGATTCACGACTACTCACGAAGCAAAACGTTCCGTCAGTGTCGACGCGTTACGATTTCGCATACTTTACGCGTCCAAGCGCTTGCTTTTCGAGGCGGCTCGGCTGGTCTAAACCTGGCTTATGGTGTCCTCCACCTCAAAGCGGAGGACTTCATTAATTTACGCCAGCCATTCATTGACATCGTTTGGTCGTTCCCAGGCAAGTACACGGTGTTCCTCCGACTAATATGCCCGGGGAGAGATTCTGACACGCATTCATCTGCCGGCTACAAACGTGACTGAAATTGTAAGGAATTTAATAAAATGTCAACTGCAATAGCTTGTTTTCTTTCGTTACAGTTGCTAAGCTGGCGATTTGACGACAAAGATAAAGTGATAGACGATCTAAATCAGGAGGAGGTGCCGGTAGTAAGTCAGGCGACGTGCATCAAGTCAAATGAAAGAATGGTGCGATATACTTCAGAATACACCTACTGCGCTGGAAATAGACGCGGTAAGACGAAGTTGTATGACTGTGAGTTATCTTAATCAGATTAAAATGAAATCAATTAATTTGCTGTTTTCTTGACTAATTAAAATACTGTTCATGAAAAAGCCCCTAAAAGGCACCTTTTGCTTGCCCTGTTTCTATTCACTGATCATCACTGGAGACCACTCGAGACATTTCTTGCAGAATATTATTCAAAGTCATTGCCTAAATCCCTATCAAAGATCTTTGTTATTTTAATCATAGAAATCAATTGAGTTGAATGTTAAGGCGCCACTCCACTACGCACGAATGTGTGGCAGGCAAACAAATGAACCGCACAACTTACGTGTCAAACCTCTCCGTGTATCGTATCTGTGAAAGAAACACAGATAAAGTTCGCTCCTCTGTTTCTAGAAATATCTTCGTGTGCCAGCGCAGGTAGCGGCATGGTCTTCAAGCTTGGTTCTACCTGGCACCTCCGAGGTCTCGTCGGGTACAACGGAAAGCGATGCGATACTACAGAATATGTCATATTTACAGACTTAGCCAAATTCTTGCCATGGATTATTGATAATGTTTATGATTATTGATCTCGCGACTAAAAAAAAAATTATTTTGTCACCTCTTTTTTATTAGTTGTAGGTAATCATTAATTACAATGTACAAGCTTACACTCAAATATAAATAAAGTATGTACAGTCACGGACTTTAATTGATGAGCCACCTGGCACTGTTCGTATTTTAGCCGTGTAATGCAAATCGGGTTTATTCGGTTCCCGACACGCAAAGTCATATGTCTTCGTATTAGAAGAAGAAAATTATATTTCATACCGGTTGGCTAACCTGAGAGTCACCTTGACAGCAGAGTGACTACTCAAAGTCAACCAATTGCAGGTCTAGCAACAGTAACCTAGCAACGATAAATAATTGTTGCTAGGTTACCGTTGCGATAGTGACGTTAGCGTACGGAGAAATTCTCTGACATCGATATTTCAACTGTCAGTCTTCAGTTAAGTTTTCAGAATTATTGAGTTAATGAGCTATGATTCAAAGGAGGTCGGTATCAAATAGATTGGATAAACTTAATGCAACATTGTATTTATTTTTATCATTGAGAACTTATTAGTCAACCTCTATGGATATTTCCGATTAAAAGTAATTTATTTGTCATCTTGATATTTCAACTGTCACTGTCTTCAGTTATGTTTTCATAATTATCGAGTTAATGAGCTATGATTCAGAGGAGGTCGGTATCGAATAGATTGGATAAACTTAATGCGACATTGTATTTATTTTTATCATTAAGAACTTATTAGTCGACTTCTATGGATAAGACTATTTCCGATTAAAAGTAATTTATTTGTCATCTTGATATTTCAAGTGTCACTGTCTTCAGTTATGTTTTCATAATTATCGAGTTAATGAGCTATGATTCAAAGGAGGTCGGTATCAAATAGATTGGATAAACTTAATGCAATATTGTATTTATTTTTATCATTGAGCACTTATTAGTCAACCTCTATGGATATTTCCGATTAAAAGTAATTTATTTGTCATCTTGTTTACGAGCTTGCGATTTGCGTTCGTGTGTAATCGTGTAATCTCGTGAATGTATGAAACTGCAAAATTGAAAAGTTTGAAGGTGGCTCATCAATTAAAGTCCGTGACTGTACAAATAAATAACATTTAAATAAATCTTAATTTGACACTTCAGTTTTGTTGAGAAGCGAAAATATCTGCGCAAGCTATTGGATAAGCACTAAGTAGAGATCTTGCATTTCACAATAGCCCGTCAATCATTCCAATATTATCTTATTAACAAGACATAAGAGCCACACAACGCGTACACGTGAATTGCATTGCATATCTGTAAAGGTGTACATTATTATGGTACTGGGTGTACATGTCGTGTGTATGTAGGCACCTTTATATTATAAACGACAATAATTCAATCATTAGTTCATATACGTGTCTTACAGTTTATAACATGTAACATTATTTTAATAAAGACATTATTTACTCATTATTCGCCTTGGAATCCTTTCGCTCCAATTCCCAATGATGTCATGATTGAATAAATTATGATATTAATTAAATTGTTTTTTTTTTATCACGTCTGTAGTGTATCTATTTAATAGATATGTAAACACTATCCCATGCACGACAGCAGTAAGGTCGCTGTCACTAATGTCAACTGTCAGTTCACTACGAATGGCGGGAAATGCTGGAAGGTGTAGCGTACCGGACAAGAGGATGGGTCGTGGTGATGAGCCAGTGTAGTGATATATATCAGCTTTAAATACGGGATCAACAGGATTCTACAATGTTAAAAGAATAAAAACAGAAAAGAAAATGTCAACTAATAGTAATTTTATAGGAGCAGCCTATCAACTACGTAACAGCCCGGAATTGCAGTTCACAGTCCTAAATTGCCTTTATTCCTAAACATCTGATGTACTTGAAGGCAAAAGCTAATGCTTGTGTAATTATTATATTCGACAGTTTTGGACTTAAAACTCATTGAACCGTGCGAACTAGGAGCGGGTCGCTAAATACCTCCTATTATACATATTTAGATAATATTTTTAATATGGAAATAATCGCTCTGCTTTTGTCGAGTGCCTTATTACGCGAGTCAGTGCGAGTCTATGGGCATAAGGCCGTGTTCACACTAGAGGACCTCGATGCAAAGGCCAGCATTTTTTAACCGACTTCTTCAAAAAGGAGGAGGTTCTCAATTCGTGAGTTTGTTTTTTTTATTTTTTTGTGTGTTTGTTTCGCGATTTCTCCGCCAATTATGAATCGATTTTGATGTTTTTTTTTTTTTTTTGGTAGGTCATGCTTCAGAGGTGGTCCCATATAAATTTTATTAATTTTGCTTGCGTAGTTTTTGAGTTAGCTTCAATAATTAAGTATTTTTCCCACTTTGCGTATGTAGACGATATTATTATCTTAGTTGACTTCGTCACTGTTATTTACATAGCAGATAACGGTACGCGAATTTGTGTGGGGTAGGTACCACAACTAAAAAGTGAAAAATAAAAACTTTTTACAAAATAAACAACCGACTTCCAAAAAAAAAACACTAAAAAAGTGAAAAATAACTTTAATTTCGGAAGTCGGTGGCAGAAAACGAAAATTGAAAAGCAAAGACACCGACTTCCGAATTTAAGTTATGTTTCACTTCTTTAGTGTTTTTTTTGGAAGTCGTTTGATATACATTCGGTTTGCAGTTTACCGATGGCAAAGCGGTTAACTGGTTAGTCGTTACCGCCGCCAATGGACATTGCAATACCAGTAGAGGCATCGCCAGATTGGTTAAAAGTATAGCCATAAACCTGGCACATCCTGACTCCAGCTACTACTGAGGCATTCCTGATGAAAAAACTCATCACCCATTAGAATTATTTCATAATTATGAAAGAATTCTAATAATAACTCAATCATCTACCTAACTATTTACACACTTAGGGCCTTACTTAGGGGCGTGTCTACTGTTAGTTTTATGTCAAACTAAAGCCCTTGTTCAATGCGTGTCTACTGTCAGTTTTATGTCAAACTCCATACAGAAATGTCATGTTTAAAAGGTGTTTAGGGTAAACAATTGATAAACACGGTTTTGTGTTTAGACTTTCGCAGTGTTACTAAAGTCAGATTAAATCGTTTGCAGAAAAATATGAAATGTTTGCTTTGCATGTACACCCTACCTATGTAAAATTTATGCCATTAAATTATATATATTTATAGAATGTGCTCATAAAGGCCTGCAATTGCATACCCATATTGTAAATAATTAATGTTTTTTTTTATTTTTCTTATTTTAAAATGGAGCCATACTGCCGACATATTGATTTAAAAAAACATAGCCTATGTTAAAAACAAATCCGTTCAGGCCTTTTTAAGTAATGGTGGAATAAAGAAACTCACATACATACATGAACTTTGAAAACATTACCTGCACTCCTTTTTGGGCAGTCGTGTAAAAAAGGAAAATCGATTCCGCCGTTTAGGAGCTACGATGCTACATACGGACATACACACGTTAAACTTATAACACCCCTCTGTTTTCGTCGGGGGTTAAAATGTAGGGAACAGGATTTTTTTTTGGGATTTCAGGATTGGTGCAATAGTCGTTCCTTATGATGAACGTACAATGAGCCCGTTTCAGGTTTTCAGTTATTTTAATAACACCCTGTATATTATGGTTTTTACTATTTTCCTAGCTCTGTAAACGCTGCCTTAATTATTCTACTACCTATAGGTATACCATAATACAATCTCATTAATATCAATGTACCTTCTGAAACAACATTACCTACCAATAATGAGTGCGAAATACGTAGAAATAATATTCATTTGCATATTTATAATATTTTCATATTATTTCATTAATGCCGTGCCTGCTTCGGCGTTCCGATCAGTAAGTTGTATTTATTTATTTGGGTTAAAACACAGCTTAATAATAATATTCATATTTGAGCAATTAAATTAGGTATTGTAAAAAATCTAAGTTCAAAATTATTTAGTCATTCTTAATAATTATTTATTTATATAAATATACTTTATTGTACACCACAAAATTATATAACAAAAAAAAACAAACACTACAAAATATACAATGGGCGGCCTTATCGCTAATTAGCCTAATTAGGCTGTGAATCAGCAAACTCAAACTCAAAGCATTTATTTCAATTAAACCATTTACAGGCACTTTTGAATTGTCAAGGAGTCGGTCAGTCAGAAATATGAAGCTAGTAGCACTTTTTAAACGCCAATGTTTTAAATTCAGTCCCCAAAACGCTAGTGCTAAGTTTAGTTTTGCCACATGTTTATTGATGTAAGTCATTAATACTGTGTTTTCTGAACGAAGTTCCATATTGCACGTCGAGAGGTGTCGTTGTACACTCGGTTGGGACGAAGTTCCTTTTGCTTTTTTGCACACTTGGCGAATGAGAGCTAAAAGTGTACTCTCATTTCTCAGACGATCAAGTTCGTTTGCCAAACGTGGTCGTTTATAATAGTTAGTATTTTAGCAATGGGTACTACACCTACAGCATAAAAAAATCTTTAGTTTTTGAAAGGTAAATATTTTATTTTCATTTTTGGCAAATTCTAGGGCCCATTTCATACAACAATTACGAAAGCAACGAAATGCTTGAAGTCGACACTGCCCATAGACAAGAATCCACCGGTATTTTTAAATGTAGAAGTCTACAACAGTAGCTTGAAGAATAATCTGCTACGAGGAAACGTCACTATTCTGACAGATTGTAAGAATAAAAAGGTAAGGAGATTGCTGTGGCACACGCCTCTTTTATTATACAGAGGCCCTAGACAAAGTGACATTCTATCAGCGATAATGGCGATAGAAAACGCAGACATAATGTATAATAGCACTGACATAATTATAAGCTATCGAATATCTTATGTCAATCCTGTTGAAAGTCGTTGTAGAAATACGAAACGCTTTTTTATGCGATTGTCACTTGTCTAGCCCCTCAGAGATACAGAGAACGGATGAGCATTGATTATATCATTATTACGCGTTTTTTTCTACCAAAAGTTAATGTTCGTAGATATGGCATTGAAGTAGTTACACTAGTAGGTATTTTTAAGTCAGACTTTAAGCTTAAATTCCAGAAAATAAAAGCAGTTGGTAATTTCATAACACATAAAGTGACAATTGATCACAATTCCTTTCTTTTAACAGTTCAGTCACGTTCATTCGGTTTAAGAACTATGAAGTAGGTAATGGATTAGGAATTGTGGTGCTGATCTGTTCACCTTTTACGTTATTTTTGACGTCTTTTCTGCTTCCATAGTGGGAGGCAATATAAAAAACTGATGATAACAAAATTGGGGGATACAGTTTGATGCTGCAGCTACATAACTAATGATAGTTATGTAGTTGCAGCATCAAACTGTATCCCCCAATTTTGTTTGGATTTTGTTTGAATTTTGTTTGTGAGGAAATTAAATTTTGGATGTAGATGACTACATCCAAAATTTAATTAATACCACTCGACAGCTAAAGGATGAAAGAATTCGTAACCACGTATTTGATCCGTGGTGTCCACGACATAGCCACAACCGCCACAACACATTTTTTTTTCCAAAAAATGTAATCTTAATTTTTTTACAAAAAGTGTATTTTTTTTTTACAAAAATGAAATCTTATAATTTTTTTTACAAAAAAATGAAATCTGTTTTTTGTGTATAGATTAAAGCTAAAGGATTCTTCTGGGAGCAGGATAAGTGGAAGCTGGTCTACCTCATCAATAACATGGGCTGCAACAGCATCTTCATGCCGATAGTCACTCTTTTCTTGGGAGTCAAGTATGACAACAAAAACTGCATATTTTTTAAGGTTATTAATGTTTATTATTCTATTTATTTAATCTCTTTGTATCCAACACTTTCAGAAGTTGAATAATTGGTTTTTGCTTTTTACAATGATTTATACAGGGTGTAAGGGACAGCCCTCCGCAAATAAACAGGAGGTATTCAGGTATTTTAAATCATATTCCACTGGAAAATTTTCATTTTTTAAATCGTTTTTTCAGTTACTATTCCTTTATTTCAATGTAAAATTACATTATCTGTACACAGCACTCTATTTATGTAAATAAAATAGCTAAAACAAAAAATCTGCAATGGATGTTAAAATACTATAACCAACGACGTTTTAGCTCAGAATTTTACATTGATAAATCACGTGCGTTTTGCGCAATGCGTGTGAGGAAATAAAACAAATCAGGTTTATTGAATTCCCATAATGTTCCGAAATAATTTCATGTACCTGTCGTCTTAGTATGATATAGGTACTGAATTTATCCCATCAGTCAACGGAGGGCTGTCCCTTACACCCTGTATTAGCTTGGTTTGTTTTTTGGATCGTCGCCACTGTACATTCTAGCATGCTAGCTGGAAGTTGGTGTGAATAGCAACAAAAAATGTCTTAATCTCATTTTAATCCCATTTAAATCTCTATACTTACTACTCTAATAAATAATCCTTACATATTATAAAACAAAGTCCTCCGCCGCGTCTGTCTGTCTGTTCGCGATAAACTCAAAAACTACCGCACCGATTTTCATGCTGTTTTCACCAATGGATAGAGTGGTTCTCGAGGAAGGTTTTAGTATATAATAACCGACATCAACCCGGGCGAAGCCGCGGGCATCAGCTAGTTAATTATAACATGGAATAGTTTAGAGTTCTGGAAAGGTTTACCATAATCGACTGACCTCAAACTCAAATCAATCAATCTGCCTCGCCTTTTCCTAACTATATTGGGGTCGGCTTCCAGTCTAACCGGATGCAGCTAAATACCAGTAGTTTACATGGAGCGACTGCCTATCTGACCTCCACAATCCAGTTACTGGGTAATACAATAACCTTTGGTAAGACTGGTTGTCAGACTTTCGGGCTTCTGACGACCCGTTACGACTGTCAAGGATCCACGAATGACAGCCGGGACCAACGGTTTACGTGCTTTCCGAGGCACGGAGGAGTCTCGGTACCAACCCCGGCAAGCGTAGTTTAACCTGATAAATCGACCCGTGCAGCTGTTATTACTTAGCCACGAGCTTCTCAAACCAAAATAAGGACAAAATAATGATTCCTGTCAAATTCAGTACTGATAAATTCCTCTTACGTAACTAACTACCTATACGGAAAATCTATACATCTGACTAAACCCCGTTTACTTTATTAATATAACAAATCCAACCGTTACTTTTCAACCCTTACAGCACTCACGCTAAACCCCTTCGACCGTTTCATTTCTGACATGGGTAGAAATTAAGGCTCACATTTTGAATTTTGGACCTACATCTGCTGATTGGAATTGACCCAAATTTGGCCCACATTCGACCCGCATTTCTAATCACGGACCACGATCGAATGTACGCGTATTGCCCAAAATTAGAGACTCGAGCCTATGTCGATTGCCCTAGCAGTAGGAGTACCTCTGTTGTTTAGCTGTGGTTTGAAAGGGCTGATTGATTTGAGCTGGCAGGAGAGACATGTAATGTAATCATTACATGTCTCATATAGGCTCGACATAGGCTCGAGTTAAAATTAGTGTTCATGGTTGTTATATAAATTAAGAAAATGTTAGTATGAAATTGCAACTTCTTTAAAATTCTCCATACAAAACGCTGATTCATAGGTGGGGACTTAATACTAAAGCTGGTTATCATTAAATCACTTCCAACCTAATGGTTGGAAGTGATTTAATGATAACCAGCTTTAGTAGTTGCAATTTCATACTAACATTTTCTTAATTTATATAACAACCATGAACACTAATTTTAACTAGTTTTAAAACTTTTATGCACAAATGTTTAAAAACTAAGATAATGTATGCCACTAGATTAAGCGACAAAAATATTTTTTGGCTAAGTTAAAACAAAAAATAGTGGTCATTTCTGCTAAAAAAATGAGGAGTCATTTTTAAGGTATTTTTTATGTTTAGAAAACTATAAGTAATAAGGTTTGTTAAGTACTATTGGTAGTTGTCTATCAATGATGGTCATTATTCGATATAATACCAAGTAATTGATGAATATCATTTAAAACATAGAAAAAAACGCCAGTTTCATAGGTGGGGACCCAATAATATTTCCTCGGAAAAGTAGCAAGATTTTTGTGATCTTCGTATGTGCGTTAAAAAGAATGTTTTATGTAGGTATTGCTTTTTTAATTTTAATAAATAATTTATGGCTGTATAGGCTGTAGCACACCAAATAATATGACGTCATCACATCTTCATCATCTTTAAAAGAATACTTGTAATAAGTCATGGGGAAATAATGTACCTACTTAACAGGTTGGATGGAGATAGGATTAGGATAGGATTCTTCTGAAATCCCAGAACTCCTAATGTGTCTATAAAATGGCTTTAATTATTAGGAATATTATAAGATGTATCTTTCATACACGAAATCTCTTAAGGAGAGACAACTTTCACTATGGAACCGGCCCTAAAATCGCGAAAACGGAGCTATGCGAACATACCTAAATGTAGGGAACAGCTGTTTTCTTTCGCGATTTTAGCGTTGGTCGATTTTATCTTTTCATACACAAAATCTCTTGAGTACAGTGACCCCTTAAGAGATTTCGTGTATGAAAAGATACACCCTATACAGGGTGTAAGGGTAAACACTCTTGTCATTCAAACCATGGGTAGTTGACTTAAATATAAAAATAAATGACCGAACACAGCAAAAAAGAACATTAATTTCATTAAAAGATTTTAAAAAGTTTATATCCGACACCGTGCTCGCTAGCGAAACAGCTGTATGACTGAGGGAGGGGTCGCGCTCGCGGCCGGTCACGTCACGTCTTGCACCCTCCGCCCATGTTGAGACGCAAGTTCGTTACGGCCCTAGCGCATAGGGCAACGAACTTACGTCTCTTGTGGTAAAATGTAGATTAAAAAAAAAAAAAAAAGTTGTAATTTTCCATTGATTTTACGTTCTATAAATGAAACCAAACCAAGGCAAGGATACCATTCATACCGGTGTTTACCCTAACACCCTGTATAGGAGTCCAAAACATTGAGTGCTGTATAGTCCACTGGGGGACTGGTCTTAGGGATTTTAGTGGAACGAGTGAAAATTTCCTGATTTTCCGAAACCATTTCGCCAATTAACCTGGGCTTACAAAAATCCCTAAGTTCTATACGATCTAAACAACGAATAACACTATTTCCAGGGCAAATATTATTTCGAGGGTCTGGATGCGAACAAGATGCAGCACATGTTTGCTTCTGTCCAGGACTACGGTAGGATTAAATGGAGGAACGAGTTCTTTTCACAAGCTGGGTCGGTGTTCTGCTGGGAGTTCGAGACTTTAGTTGAACCTAATGGCACTGATATTAAGAATGTTTGAAGAGTATTTTGTTATTTTTTTGGAAATGTTAAATCTAATGAATAGAATACAATAGACGTAGATATATTTAGTAACCTATTCCGCTTAACTATTCTTCAAGAATCATAAAAATCCTGTAATCCTATGTCCTATTCCAGGTTATGGTCTACCCCTGTGCCAAATTTCATCCAAATCTGTTCAGCCGTTTTAACGTGAAAGCATAACAAACAAAAAAAGAAACTCACTTTCACATTTATAACATTAGTTAGGATGATCACCCAGCCTTGGGCTAACATCAGCCAGCGCAGTTTCAAATACTGGGATGTGGAACTGATTGTGACATCAACATTCTATGCCTAATAAACAAGGTTTATAGACTCTTTTGACAATATTGCGCCGGTCATTTCAATTTGAACTCTATTTTATAAAGCCATAAAAGTTAAGATCCATCGTCGTAAAATGCAATGAGCCCTCAAATTAGGCAGAAACCATCTGATAGCAATTATGTTAAAATATTCCTACACTATCTGCCTTACTAATAAACGTTGTATAGCGCCTGTATAGTTACACAACGATTTGTCTTCTTCTTTCAAAAGTAATTTGACTTTTGAAAAAAGAAGACAAAGCGTTGTGTAACTATACAGGCGCTATACAACGTTTATTAGTAAGGCAGTAAAAGTTCAAAGCGGAAATTCCGCTCAATGGAAAAAATAATTACTTGTTTAATGGTTTTTTTTATAGATAATTGGCGTATCAAGTAATGATACTATATTTATACTGATATAAGATTATACAGATAGTACTAATGAGCGCGTCATTAGCAGTATCTGTGGCAAAAATCAATTCCACTAATGAGTTCTTATTAAGTACAGTCTGTAGTACTTAGTAGGTAGTAAAGTAATATGTGGTTTCATTGATGAATATATCAATCAGTTTGAGTGAGTCGTTGGTAAGTTCTAAGTGCAGCTACTGGTTACTAGAGGATGAAAGTTTATGCTCCACCAATAATTGTATTTGGACCTACCTACCTGGGGGATAAGTCTACTAATTTACAAACGTGTCAGTGGTCTCACAATGATCAGTTTTTGACAGATATGCCATACAAAATCTGTCAAAAGCTCATCATTGCGAGACCACTGATACGTTTGTAAATTAGTAGAATTGGCCCCCTAACCTGCTGAGGTTCACGGAAACGGCACTGAAGTGCATTGAAACGGCGGACAGGTCTTCATGACTAATAACAACCACACATAATGTCATAGTAGGGGGGATGGGTGGGGCCCATAATGTCATAGTAGGGGGGGTGGGTGGGGCCCATAATGTCATAGTAGGGGGGATGGGTGGGGCCTTTTATGACTTCCGCAATCCACCTCGGGTTAACACCAGTTGAGTAACTGGGTAATACGATACCCCTTCCATTACTTATGGTGTGCTAATATTAAATTTTACCCAATATTAATTACATTTTTAAAAAGATTTAGTTAATTATAATCCTTCCTTATCCTTACATATTATAAAACAAAGTCCTCCGCCGCGTCTGTCTGTCGTCCTGGGGGCCTAGACAAAATACCTTTTCTGTAAGCGTTAACGCCAACGGAAAGATCAAAACGTATGCAGTTGACAGCAGCAGTCACGTGACATCTCTAAAGCTAATGTCAACTCCATACAATTTGATCTTTCCGTTGGCGTTAACGCTTACAGAAAAGGGATTTTGTCTACAGCCTCTGTTCGCGATAAACTCAAAAACTACTACACCGATTTTCATGCTGTTTTCACCAATAGATAGAGTGGTTCTCGAGTAAGGTTTAAGTATATAATAACTGACATCTACGCGGGCGAAGCGGGCATCAGCGAAGCGGACATCAGCTAGTAGGGTATATACCAATATTATTTATTTCAGTCTCTTTCTCCACGTTCTGACATGTAGTCATTGAGATTGTAAAATCATTTGACTTTTAACCATTGCCACCGAATGCCATCGAACCCTAGGAGGGTTTGATGAATATTAGGTTATTGACAAATTATGACTGCTGCAAGTCCGATGGGTCTCTTGAAAGGTCTCCCATCTAAGTTATGAACTTATGACCGTATCTAGTGTAGCTTCACCACGACTCTTCCGGCGTCTTGCTGTATGCAAATAAAAAGTCTAAAAAACTTCGTAAGTAGGTAGTCAGTTTTCCTTTTGAAGAACAATACTCAAAAGTTTTGCAATAAAGTCGAGCGGAATGCCTTCAAAAGCATAAACTAAGGTACCGTTTTATAAAGGTATAGAAGTATTTAACTTTTAGAAGTTAAATTATAATATCTCAGTAATAAAATATCTTTGACTTAGTTTGAGTGATTCAGAAATATCATCCAGCATTTATCCCAGAACCCGACATAGCCCGAAGTATTGCCGAACTTAACTATTGAAAAACAAACAATTTACGGATCTACTATATTTAAATGCAAGAAGACCGTCCGCTTGTTCCTATCTACTCTAAATTATGAAGAAACCGAAGACTTCCTGAGGTAACCACCCTCACTAATAAAACACCCTCACACACACACACACACACATCCTCACACACACAAACACACACACACACACACACACGCGCACGCACTCACACACACACTCACATACCTACACACTAAATCTACCTATTTACAATGGCTTTCATTTACCTTTATTTTTGCATGCATGTTATTGTTACCTGGATAATTATACCTAATTATAAAATGTACTACGTCATGAGACCCCTATATGTATATTCTTTAAACGGGATCAGTCCTGTCTCTCCTAAACACAGGCTACTCAGTAGCCTATACAGGCTGTAAGGGTAAACAGTCTTGTCATTCAAACCATGGGTAGTTGACTTAAATATAAAAATAAATGACCGAACACAACAAAAAAAATACGTCATTTTCATTAAAAGATTTTAAAAAGTTTCTATCCGACACCGTGCTCTCTAGTGAAACAGCTGACTTACTGAGGGAGGGGTCGCGCTCGCGGCCGGTCAGTTCACATCCCGTACCCCCCGCCCGTGTTGAGACGCAAGTTCGTTGCCCTAGCGCATAGGACAACGAACTTGCGGCTCTTGTGGTAAAATGTAGAATTCAAAAAAAGTAAAAAAAAGTTGTAATTTTTCATTCATACCATTATGTCCTATTGTTGTGAGTCACAATAAATTAAAAAAATACATTAAAATCAAGAAATTAATTAAACGGTCACAGAGAGCAATCAAAAAACAAAATCTCTTAAAATTAAATCTGTCTCTTAGAAAGGAACGTGTTGTCTTATCAAAAAGTTTAAATAATTGTACTATTGAGTTAGATAAATGTATGGAAAAATATGATACTGATATCCAGCTCCTCTATAATGATATACTACACAAGGAGCACTTGTTGAAGGATATTTTTGAAAAATATGAGACTTCACAACAGCAACTAAGTGACCGCTTGCTTGAGGCTGGGGAACTATTGGATTTGGTGAAGTGCAATGCTGATATGTATGAGTCTCTGACTAATAACCTCTCATGCAGCTGTGCCAACCAACCACTACCTCCGCAGCCTCAGCCTAACCTAACCTTGACCCCTCCGGTGTTGGCTCTTCCAATAGAGACCTTTGCTAATTTACAGAAAAATAAATCAATATTTTTTTGTGACGAATTAGGTTCTGGCTTTGGGAAAATTTTACTCAATTACCTTAGCCATAGCTTTACCAATCATAGCTATCATAACATAAGTTTTAAACAAATGATTACAAGAATAGCAAACACAAACCTAAATAATTATTCAACAATGGTTTTATTATTAGGTAATAGTACTGGTATTACCAGAAAGGACATAGTGGATGGTGTGGATACCTTATTAAAATTAATGTAGGAAAGCTGATGTTGTGCGCTTTTCCTTATTCTGATACTTTATCGTATGATGAAAATAACTATATTTTTAAATTGAATAGTACTATTCGCAGATTGACATGTTGTCATAGTGACAAATTATTGTATTTTGACACTAACAAGTTTGTTAGTGGTTTTAAGTTAACTCAGAGAACTATATCTCTGTCTTGGGAATGTAGACATTTGATTGCTATGTTGATAGCATATAATATAAATGGGGTTATAGCTAATATAACAAATGGTAGTATTAGTGACGAGTCTGTGTTGTCTAGTTATACTAACAGCATAGTGAGTAATAATTATAAATCATCATGTTGTACGAAGGAGGATCCACCTATAATACCAACATCTTTGGAGGCCACAACCAGTCAGATAGGGTATTCTCTTCCTGCTGGAACTGCGACGGGTATTCTAGACTCTTCAGTTGTAGTTGTGGAGGTCACTCCGGATAACGTTTTAAACTAGTAAGTAAGACAACAGAAGTTACCCCTTCAAATAAACAATTATTATTATTAGAGAATAATAAAAAGGTATCTTCTGGCAATATTATACATAAAAATAAACAACCAAAGGGGGGGCAACATACGTTAAAATTATACAGTCAAAATATACAAGGTTGCTCTTCCAAATTACTGGAAATAGAATTGTTTTTAGAAAATACTAAGTTTGATGTCATTTGTTTAACAGAACATTGGTTAAAAGACCATCAATTAATGTCAATTAATTATGAAAATTATTGTGTAGTTAGCCATTTCAGTCGAAAACGTATGATACATGGCGGTTCATTAATATTAGTAAAAAATTCTATTAAATCAAAAGAACGGAAAGACATCATTGGACTGTCTGTTGAACACACCATTGAATTGTCCTGTGTTGAGCTTGATAAGCATGTTATAGTATGTGAATACAGACCGCCAAGCTACCAGAATCTATCTCTGTTTGATTCTGTAATGGAAGAGGTGCTAAAGAAACTTAGTGCTAATAGTAAGTCAATAATCATATGTGGTGATTTTAATATTAACTTATTAGAAAATAACTCTAATACTGTGAGATTATTAAGTCTTTTTAGGTCATTTGATTTGTCAAATGTTTTTGTTGAACCAACCCGAGTGACAGCTTCTTCTGCCACTTGTATAGATAATATTTTTTGTAATTGTGATTACTTACATAAAGAAATTGTAAATAAGTTGCCATCTGATCACAGTGGTCAAACAATAACATTTTGCGCCTACATGCCTTTACAAAAAAATCAAATTAGGTTTAGGCCAATTACATGTAAAAACTTAGAGAATTTAAATACTTCTTTGGCCAGTAAATTATGTGTTCAGAGTTTTAATAATGTCTGTGACCCAAATGAGTTCTATGCCGATTTCTTTTCATTAATAAATAAGCAATTTAATGACACTTTTCCACTAAAAACTAAAACGATTTACACAAAGTTCCTATTTAGTGATTGGGCGACTCCAGGTATTCGTAAAAGCAGGGAAAATCTTTTTAAACTTTATGGCCTAAAGCAACATATGAATAATACATCCTTTCATCAGTATGTTGCAAAATATTCTAAAACTTTTAAAAATGTTTGCAAAATAGCTAAAGCTCTTTACATTAGCAATAAAATAAAATCAGCTGATGATAAAATAAAAACTACCTGGCAAATAATAAATAATGAAACAGGTAGGAAAAACAGCGTAGTACTGAATTCAATTTAGAGACTGAAAATGGCCTCATCAACTCAGATGTAGAAATAGCTCAGGAATTTGAAAACTTTTTTGGTAATATTCCCGTTAAAACTACTGAAGCTTTAAATTCCCCAGGCAGTTATAAAAGCTTTTAAAGATCTTAAAATTAAATCAACAGAAGATCTATGGGGAATGTCTGTTAAAGTCTGTAGGTCTATCATCGAAACCATTGCGCCTTATTTAGCTTTCTTATTTAACACCAGTGTAGACCAAGGAGTCTTTCCGGATCTCATGAAACACAGTAAAGTAGTTCCTTTGTTCAAATCCGGTGATAGTAAGGAACCCAACAATTACAGGCCTGTATCAATTCTGCGAGTTCTCAGCAAAGTGTTTGAAAAGTTGATGCTTAATCAAATGTTACGTCACTTTAATAAAAATTCCATCTTTCATGAACAACAGTACGGTTTCACCAAAGGGCGTTGTACCACTGACGCCGGTGTCTCCCTAATAAAGAAAAATTTTAACGCCTGGGAAGAAGCACAAGATGCCATTGGAATCTTTTGCGACCTCTCGAAGGCGTTCGATTGCGTAGACCATGAGACACTTCTGCTGAAACTAGAGCACTATGGGATTAGGAATACAGCTCTTGATTTACTAAGATCATATCTGAAAGATAGAAAAGTTAAAGTTCAAGTAAACGGCGTAAACTCATTGGAGTTTGAAATGGCAATGGGCGTTCCTCAAGGTTCGATATTGGGTCCATTCCTCTTTTTAGTTTACATTAATGATTTACCCCAATTACTACTAAATCAACCGAAGATGGTGTTACTTGCAGATGACACATCATTGATTTTTAAAATAAACCGACGATCACGAAATCTTGACGACGTGAATAGCGCTATTCTTCAGGTCCAAGATTGGTTTACGGTAAATAATTTGGTACTAAATAAAAAAGAAACCAAATGCATTCGATTTAAATTACCTAATGTTAGAAGTAGCGAATGTGACATCATATTGAATGGAGAAAAACTGGAATTTATTAATCAAACAGTTTTCCTGGGAATCACGCTAGACGAGAAATTACAATGGGGACCCCATATAACATCTCTTGCGGGGCGGCTAAGCTCGGCCGCTTATGCTGTTAGAAAGATAAGACAGTTAACAGATGTAGAAACCGCTCGTTTGGTCTATTTCAGTTACTTCCACAGCATTATGTCATATGGCATTTTACTGTGGGGTCGGGCGGCTGACATTGAATCCATCTTTGTTTTGCAAAAGAGAGCTGTCAGAGCCATTTATAATCTATGTCGCCGCGAATCTCTCAGGGAACTATTTAAAAGGATTAATATTATGACGGTACCTTGCCAATTCATTTATGAGAATATTATGTATGTAAGAAAAAATCTAAATCTTTTTAATAAAATAAGTGATAGACATAATTTTAACACTAGAAATAAAGATAAAATAGATCAACCATTTTTCAGACTAGCTAAAGTACAAACATCTTTTATGGGGTACTGCGTTAAATGCTATAATAAAATACCTAGTGATATATTGCAATTAAATGAAAGAAAATTTAAAACTCATATTAAAAGTACACTTTGTAAACAAGCATATTACAAATTAGATGATTATATCCAAGATAAGAATGCTTGGAAACATGCTGGTCTTGCTCCATAGGACAAATTCGAGGCTGGACAAAATCAAACTGGTTGCTAATCTAGTTGTAAAATTTATTATTTTTATATCATCGATTTTTTTACATTTTATGATAATTAATCTCACACACTGTCCTATTAGTATTACTTGCAAGTTTGTAGAAATATTGTGTTATCGTACGTATACTTTAATGTTTGTAAATATGTGAGCACCATGTACCTATCACATACTTAATTTATTTATTTTTCATTGCTCCATTTTTAATTTTTAATTCTTTTTACCTATTGTAATTGTATTCTCGGTGCATCGTCTTCACATGTAATTATATAATTGATGTACCTATACCAAATATTGTAAAACATTTTTTTTTAAAAGAGTAACGGTGGAGTTTCTTGCCCATTCTTCTCCATACGAAAACTACCTTTTGGAAGGGGCAACTAGAATCAGTTCTATTTCTATGTATTTGACGTTCAAAAGTGCCTTTAATGTGCCTAGTTGAAATAAATTATTTGACTTTGACTTTGACTTTGACTTTGACTTTGACTTTGACTTTGACATTGATTTTACGTTCTATAAATGAAACCAAACCACTGGTTGCAAGGATAACGGTGTTTACCCTAACACCCCGTATAGGAGTACAGCGCTTCACCCGCTTACCAGACTGTGTATTATTCTCATGTCCCAATGTATCTGTACTGTAATCTGGTCCTTGTAAACAATAAATAAATTTTATCTTATTTATCTTTATCTTATCTTACTTAAGTGGCAGTGGGCAGGGCACACTGTTCGCAGGTTCTGGAATGGCGACCGTTTACCGGAAGACGTAGCGTTGGAAGGCCCCACAAGGTCTTGACCGAGGACCGATGACCTGGTGAAAACCGCGGGAATCCGCTGGTTGCGAGAAGCACAGAACTGGTCGAAGTGGCGGTGCTTGGCACTATGTCCAGTAGTGGACGTCTTACGGCTGAAATGATGATGACGATTGATACCAGTTTATTTCAGGTTGGCGTAGCATGTCTTATTTTTCCGTGCATTCCAAGCCGTCATCTCATTAGTCAGGATAGCAGTGATAGCCTAGTGGTATGATCGTCGGACTGCCAAGTCATAGGTCTCGAGTTCGAACCCAAGCCACGCACCTCTGACTTTTCGAATTCATGTGCGTATTGTATAATTATATCTTACTTCAAAAATGTTGAAGGAAAACATCGTGAATATTAGGTACAAAAGCCAAAATATTCAAATTCTGAAAGCCTTGGTTGGGTTAATTCAGAGCAGTCTAGTATGGTCAAAAGTTTCAAAAACAAAAAAAAATGACACTTCAAACTGGCTTTTTCGTTACGTGACGATTTCTGCGAGTTTACTCCTATCGAAAGCCGCGCTATAGAACTTCGTTCCAAAAATCGTGTTACTGAAAGTGCGTTGAGCACAAAACTTCTGTCGCGATTTGTGTTCCGTCGTTGCGTTCCGTCGTTGTTTGTGTTATAGTGCGAGTAGACGTTGACGCTCTTGGTTTGTATGGCAAGTGTCAAACAATGCCGCCTCCAGTAGCGGCCGCTGAGGCGTTTCCGTGCTCTGTGGTTGCGCAGCATCAAATAGACAATTTCCTCTTTCCGACCGACATGACACCACCATAATACCTAGTATTTTATCACCCTCTGCTTTTCCTTATTCATTTTTTGTTGTGCTGATTGTTCTATCATTTTAGAAAGCTAAGGTTTTTTCTGTTATTTGTACGTCAAATGCTAATACATTTATTTTGAGTTTACTGCCACAAAAAACAAGAGAAGCTTTAACAAAACAAAAAAAAAAACCTAAATATCACGGCTCTAGAGTATAGAAGCTGACCTCGTATTGTACGGAAATCCCATACAAAGCGAGGTCAGCTTATACTGGAAATGTATAGTTTGATGTGTAGCCGTGTGTACGTATGGGTACTTTTTTGATAAATTGGTTTTCGAAGGATTTATTCGGTTGACGACCAAAGCGGAGCAGATTTCTCACAGTTACCAGTTTGATGCCCAGACTTGGGAAGTTTCTAAAAACTTAAAAAGTTCGATATATTCTAATTAACCCATGTCGGACCCCAAATTATCGGGTCAAAAATTTTGAAAATAAGCTCTTTCTTCACACATTACAAGGAATGTACTCAACTTCCAATCACCCTGTATATAAATCTTCACTTATTATGGTTAGGATACATGTTCTCGTTAGACGTAGGCGGGTATTCGAGGTACCTACATAAGTAGGTAGGTATGTCTGCAATGTATCCGGCAGAGCTACGATACTTTTTTATTTCCTTACCATGGAATGTAATGATGCAAAACATGATTAAAAACGGCTTTATTAAAATTCCATAACCTCTTGTCATGATTAAATTATAAACTAACTGGTTTGCATCTCCATTTAATAGATAAATCACAACATATATTTGTCTCTTTTCCACATAAGGATGTATTTCTCTCTTCCTTTTCGTTTCAAACTTGAACTTAGTAGTAATTCCTTTTTATGTCATTGTTGCGAAATCAGGCGCGGGCGCCAATCGTGTTTGAAAATACAACAGTTCCTTTTTTAAATAAAAATTTGGAATCATTTTTCGAAATGGTAAGAATAGAAATGTTTGGTGATTATTTCAGTGATGGTCATGTACATTTGGCGATGTGATTCTATAGTGTGAGGTGTGGTGATTATAAATAATACCTATATTAAGTGAATAGGCGATCAAATCAATGGTGGACCGGTTTGTAATATGTTAAAAATAAGTTTTTTCTTTATTATTTTGTTAGAAACAAGTTCGTCGAATATAATAAAGGTCGTGATGTCAAACTTAGGAGGAAGTTTTGATAGAAAACCAGAGATTTTTAATAGCTTCTTGATGCAGATTTAAGAATTTAATGATTTTATATATATTGAATGACTACTTGATGAAGTAGGTAACTTACAGCAAAATTTTAAGTAAAATTATGTTTTCGTCATCATCTTATAAACCCATATCAAGCGTGAACAATTATTAATTATCTAATTTTGCGAGACTTTCAGCGGGAGTCTTGTTTGCGTAGTTTGCTTACGCAGTTTTTGAGTTAGCTTCAATATTACGTATTTTTCCCACTTTGTATAAGGAAACGATGTTCTATGTGACTCCGACACTGTTATTTACATATCAGGTAGTGGTATTCGAATTTGTGTGGGGTAGGTACCACAACTAAGAAGTGAAAAATAAAAACTTTTTACAAATTAAAACAAACGAAGACGAAGACTGTTGTTTTTTTTTATAAAAAGTTTTTTAATGTAATTAGTTATATTTTAAACGTGCTTTTGTATGTTATGCTATGCCTTTTGTGTGCACCAAATAAACGTTTTATCTAACGTATAGCTATCTCTTCGATTCTTATAATGCAGTTGGTTGATTGATCTGACTGTCAACTTTTTTTTCTAAGTTAAACTTGGAGAAAACTGAATTTTGATTAAGGAAAATTTCTTAGGGAAACCTGTATTTTGTGGTCAATATCGTCGGTATCTATTTGACCTGAGGCTATAGACAAAATCCCTTTTCTGTAAGCGTTAACGCCAACGGAAAGATCAAATTGTATGGAGTTGACATTAGCTTTAGAGAAGTCACGTGACTGCCGCTGTCAACTCCATACAATTTGATCTTTCTGTTGGCGTTAACGCTTACAGAAAAGGGATTTTGTCTAGCTAGGCCCTCTGATCGGCTGTACCGCGGCGATCAACGATTGTTAATTTTCTGATAGAGAGTCTTTGCCCCACTAGTAGGTATATAGGACACAGTGGGACAACAAAATTGTTGGCTTGAATTATCATACTATACATACAGGGTGTAAAAAGACCCATCACATAGCCGTCTATCTCGCATTCTGTACATCAAATTAAGTAGCAAGAATAATTGCTTGGAAACGACTTCTATTTGCGTCGTGCAACGTAAGCTGGCAAAGCATTGTGTTTAATAGGGTGCATGCCGGGTTTGTGGGGGTATTTAAAATTAACAACGTCCGAAAAAGTTGGAAATTTGACCTTCAATAACCAGAAGGTTCCCAGATATGGTCCAGAACAAAAAAAATATCACAATTATCTATAAAAAAATTATAAAAATTATCACAATTATCTATAAAAAAATTATAAAAATTATCACAAAAAAATTATAACAAGTGACTTTTGACTTTGTTAAGCTTCTTTTTATACCCGTTATAAGCTCATGGCTATAATGATAACAGTCCGCACTCAAGTTAACCTACGCTTGCCGCGGTCTGTTCGTGGATGGGTAACCATCCAATACATATCAAAACCCCTTCGTGCCTTGGAAAACACGTTAAGCCGTTGGTCTCGGCCGTCATTCATAGACCGTTGACAGTCGTTACGGGTAGTGAGAGGCCCTAAAGTCTGACAACCAGTCTTACCAAGGGGTATCGTGTTACCCAGTAACTGGGTTGTGGAGGTCAGATAAGCAGTCGCTGCATATAAAATACTGGTATTCAGCTGCATACTATTAAACTAGAAAACTGATAGATGTTAACATATTTTATAAACAACCCGTCGCGACATCGAATAACGTCATAAAATCATGTCTTGTTTACTCATGTTTACATTTTCCCATCATAATGCTAGAAATACCAAAAAAATCATAATACGATGTTTACGTAACGAATTAAATCTATAATGAAACCCATTATAGTTTATAGGGCATTATTGAATAACAATAAAGATGTAACCCTTTGTCCTCTTATGACACCGCAGAAATCACTGGCAGTTGTTTTAAGGCACCCAACGAGTAACATCATGCAGGGAGATTCAACTCTTTTTCCTCCGTATGATTATGAAGAGCCTGATAGTAATTCTATGTTGCAGATTAGAGCTTTGAGCTCTTTCCTGGCTCTTATGCTGGCTTCGCGATCGTCTGCTCAGACCACCCAAGTATCTGACTTCGTATCGCCATGCCCCAACGTGTTTTCGTACGACCCGCTGGCGACAGAGAGTAACAAGTGGTATGGAGTCGTCAACTTGACCACTGACATCCCTCTCTATGCGCTGTGGCTGAACATCGTGCTTGAGAATAAGGCTAACATCCTTGGGGTAAGTTCAGTTAAACCCTAATTATTTCTCTTTCTTACCTTATTTGTATTGAATTTTGAAACAGTGATTTACTTTCATATGACGAAGGCTCTGCAAAAGGCTCCTTTATAAAATGTTGTACCTAAAGTATTTTAATATCTAGTAGCATTAGGAATGAAATCAATGTAATTATTCTTAGAAGTTACCTACGTCTCGTTACAAGATGAAGCAACTTTGTTGATCTTTCAGAACTGGCTAGGCGAGGTAACGACTAACGACAACATAGATTTTAAAATAGAAAACACTAATTTGTCGATCTGCCCTGAAGAACCGCTGCCCGTACGCTTCTTTATCCAATATAATACCGATGCTATCCCACCAAAGCTGAAGGCCATAAGGTTTAACGGAAGAGAGATTTGTCGAATTGAACCTCAAGTAGGAGAAAGTGCGGTACCTGTTAGGGCTGCCGGTAGCTACGAAGAAGTAAGACCCGGGGTGAATACTTCAACTACTGCGAGACCCACAGTAACGACTTCAAGAAATTATAACCAACAACAAACGACTTTAAAGGCTCAATATTGGTATCAAACAGAAAAGCCGCAGACTACTACAAACTCTCGGTTTTGGACTCAAACAACCCCAAAGCCGACGACGACCACAACTTTAAAGCCTCAGTATTGGACGGAAGCACAATTACCAGAAAGCGCATTACGTACCACTCAGCAAACGCAATATTGGCAACAAGCAACTACTATAAAACCTATATACTGGACTCAAGCGAAGACTGAAGTCAATCCGCAGACTACTGTGAAGACTCCAAGTTGGCCTTATGTGAAAGCTGACAACAACCAGCAAGTCACATCCACAGTTAAACCAACTAATCAAACTAGGTTTCAGACAAGAAATGAAACTGCGTTGACTAAAGATAGAAAGAGAACTCCGATCACCCAAGGCCAATTAAAAGAACAAAATAATCAGCATACTACATCTGGAAACAAATATCAGATACAGAATGAAATTAAACAACAAATAACAGAGACGGCTCCGGCTTGGCCAAATGTGCTAAAGGTAGGAGACAACCAAAATGTTAGCTCTAGACGAAATAACTTTCAAATTGAAGTTAAACAAGTAGGAAATACAAAATATTGGTCCAAAATTCCGGAAAATACCACGGAAGTAGCAGTAAAGACGCCGACTGTAACTGAAAGTACATCTTACGACAGTGGACTTCAGAACCAACCTTATGCAAAGATATCAATCAAACAGACAGAGTCTACACCAAATCTTGACCAACCTAGAGATACCCCGTTATACGTAAGACCTGGAGACAGACAGACAATATCTGATAGTAGATACCGACCAACGAATAATGTAGAGAATAGACCTCAACCTTACAGTGGGATTGGATCTGAAAATAGGCAGGCAGCTAGACCGGTTGACTCCTACCAGCAGACGACTGCACAGAGGCAGCAAAACACTGCTCAAAGGTATGAGGAAAATTACCAGGCGTGGGTTGATCCAGCTAGAAATAGAATGGTAATTCAATCAGGCGTTGATTCTTCGAGATAGTAAGTATACCTTTTTTTTCATACGGCGAAGTTCCCGGCGAGGATTTTAGTCCTCATTTTAGTAATAGGTATTATTTCTCAACGTTGAGTATTAAAAAAAAACTTTGGCTAAATAACCAGGAGTATCTTGTTTAAGATTCGTAATCTTTTATGATCGTTCTTACTGATGTCAGGGGGTAGTCTACTAATTTACAAACGTGTCAGTGGTCTCGCAATGATGAGTTTTTGGCAGATTTTCTATGGCTCTGTCAAAAACTGATTATTGTGAGACCGCTGACACGTTTGTAAATTCCCCCCCCAATTTCCAACCCCTGGTGTAATGTTTACAATGTTTTATTTTCAGCCCCACAAATGATGGTAGTATAAAGACTTTGGACGGAAGCAGCTTATCTTTAGATCAATCTCAGATAACCACTGCACCACCCGTTTCAACCACTAATAAGATTGAAACTTATGACAATTCAAAGTAAGAATTGAATTATTTACATTATTTTTATATTACTTGGTTAATATTTTGTGTTTTGCGTGAATCATTCAAGAAATGCTCTCAAAACGGTGAAGGAAAACATCGTGAGGAAACCGGCATGACCTAGAACCAAAAATTCGAAGTCATATGACATCTACCAATCCGCGCTGGGCCCACCTTCTCACAGAGAGGAGGTCTGTGTCCCAGCAGCACGAAGATTAGAGACTGATTTATGTAAATAAAGTAGATATTCTTTAGCCAATAAATAACTTCTATTGTACAACAGTTAAATGTAGTAGATGCGGCTGTAATGTGCGCATATCAATGCAATACGTAAAACGTTGTGTAAAAAAAAACTATGTTATAAAATAATATAATATTTATGTCTAATTCGAAAATGTGCTCCTAAACTGGTTTTACAAGAACACCTCAAAATGACCTCTAAAAGGGTAAATAAACAGATCCAAAATGAGATCTAATTATAACTACACTCGCGACAATCTAAGAAGTCCGTTTTGACGTTTCGTTCTCGTACCTACATGTAATAAAACGTTATGCCTTGAGAATCAGTTTAAGGCATGTAAATAAGTAGTCGATTTAAAACTTTCTAAGTATGATCAATCGATGTCTCGAGAATCAGTTTATAAGAAACCAATTTTTTTTCGATGTCGATTACCGATTTCTAACTTGCTTTTTTTATTGTCATTCTCTGATCGGTTAGTTTCTATTACACTCTGGTTAGAGGTCTTTTTGTGGAGAAGATTGTGTGAGAAGGGATTTATGTGTCCTTAGCCCATGCTGTCCAACTGGACAAAGCTTCCCAAGTCTTTCAAGGAATTCTTTACCCGCGCAACCTCGAATCGGCCGTCGTGGTATGGCTCATCTATTAGCCACCTTTTTGGGACGACCTCGGCGGAGGCGCGGCGCGACCGGGCGCCGAGATTATAGTTTGAGATTTTGTGAAATTGTGTGACTATTTCTGAAGTTAGCCTTAAGAGGAAATAGGGTCGGTCCCCTCTCCATACAAACGCTCTCGCCTGTTTTCTCTCTGGTTTATGACCTTAGAGCAATGATTTTTTACAGTAAAATTAATATCAACTAGTTCTATACATTTCATTATCTGTAGAAGCACTAGAACCCTCACAAAATGCTCAGAATTGCCTGTTTGGACCGCTGTCATCCGATGCCTATTATACAAATTTGACAGCTATTAATGAAAAAAGAAAAAAATAGGGGCACAGTAAATATCTTTCAAATTGCTCCAATATTGGAGGAGGAAATAGAATAGAGCCGAACCTCGAATTATGACTTTTTGTATGGAGAAAAGATCGACCCTATTTCTACTTAAAAATACATTTTTAAAGGCTGTTGTAGTAGGCCTGAAATACTCTAGATCAATCTCTTACATCAAGTCGTCCTATAATCTCATGCTTGGTATAAACTGGCGAAAAACCCTGTTCGAAATTCTAATTTTTATAATATTTTCAGGCCGGAAGATTTTTACGAAGGTGGGTTACCCATATTTTTAATACCCAACCCTGAACCTCCATACACAGCCCAGGTAGGTTGCAAAATTAATTACCTATTACTTCAACAATCAATACTCAATAATTTATGTCCAAATAAATCTAAAATAGTATAGCATTAACATCGTTTATCGTCTAAATAATCGTTAGCATTTTCTCACCCAACTATTTTAGTTTTTTTTTAAATTATATAAATTTTTACTTACAATTTTTTTTTCTTTAATTCAGGTAATTAGTTATATGTATATTTTTATGGACATTATAGCGTGATCAAGTGTGTAGGTAGATACTTCTATTGTGACTAGCTGGTGCCATTTGATCATTGTATGCTGCTGTTATAAAAGTATCAAGTTCTAATCTAGTTCCGTAGTTGATCAAGTCGAAATCCGTCTTCAATTATTTTGAACTGTTGAATAAAGCCAATACATTTTTACTGCTACAACCAGGGAAATTAATGACGGCGCCCGTTCACGAACATGACGCATGAATCAGCACCCTTCAGCTCAACGATTTTAAAGGGAGCTAAATGATCCAAATATTTAAGAATATAATTTAATAGTTTTTTATTTTTTCTATAATTAATCACAGTCAATAACATTAGACCCACGCAACTACATGTTTAATGAGTCAGCGCACCTTAATTGAAAATATAGGGGTCGTTATAGTTTATTGTGGTATTTTACGACCTCCACGCGAACGACGTCGACGTCTCAAGTTAGATTAATATTCTAAAATGGCTTAATAATATAAGCAGCTACAAGAATATTAAATTAGGATTGGACAATTTTTGCATCAAATACTTGTAAACGGAAATACACGAAATGGAAGATTTGACATTGAAGTATAAGTACCTGTACGATCAATATTTTGTGTGATGCATAACATTTTGTATACCTATTTATATAATGATGTGATTAAAAAAATATAAAGTTCATACATCACACCTTGGTTCAAGATCGGAAAAACCGGTTTACAAGTATTCGCAATTGGTAAAGTCCGTCTAATATTAAATCCATATTTATGATGTGCAAGACAAGTTTTACAAAAAATGTATATTGATATGCAACTATTTCTGGTCTGTGGTTTTTTGTTTCGATAAAAACATTCAAAATCAAAATCAAAATTAAACCTACATGGACACTTATGAAACGTCAGAAGCTAGGTGCACGGTTCCAATTGGTCGTTTCCCATGGAGAAGAGCCGGCAAGAAACTCCATGGTTACTCTTTTAAAAATAATTGGCTTTTACAATACTTTTAAATTACAGTGTTGGTAGGCATGGGAGGACAATGTAGGCCTTTCAACAAGTAAGTACCAGGTACTTAACAAAATAGAAGACGTTCAATAAATCTACAGTCCAATAAGCCTACAACGTTCTCACATTCACAAAATAGAAAATAAGACGAAGATAATAAAAACCTATTTAAACCAATTGACGTGATTGCTATTATAACTGTAACAAATTGAATAATTATAATCATGTCCATAAAAGCCAGTAAGAGTTGAAATTAATTGGAGGTATATAATGGGGTTTAGGTAATAAAAATATTAATTCAATCATAGTAACACAAACAATGGGCACTTATCAAACGAAGAAGAAGAACGGAGAGGTCCATAGGAAACGACCATATTATGAATCCGTGCACTTACTTTACCTACGCTTCTGACGTTTCATAAGTGCCCATTTGCCCATGGATGGTTTATTTGTTATTTTGATTGAATTAGTATCTGGCAAGAAAGTCCACGGTTACTCTTTTAAAAATAATGGTGAACTCAGTCAAACGGTTTAGGTTAGGTTAGAGAGGTTACAGAAAATGCCAATTGCATCGTGGGACAGGATTCCAAAATATGACTGATGAGTTTTGTCCCGTCCCCTCCCGCGTCTGTCGTCGATGTACCTTTCGTGAAACCAAACTGGCGACTATGTTAATCCCATTTGAGCTAAAATGTGCCAATAATTCTGGTCTAGTCTGTCTAGCATGATTTTTTTATAGATTATGTAGCACAGTTATAGGTCTATAATTTGTGAGATCACCCGTGAATTCTTTTGAGAGTCATCACTAAATTTTCTTGAAGTCTTCAAGATAAGTGACTTCAGACGCGATTGTTAATAAATTATATAGTCGAGCGCAATTGAGCTTAAAAAGTGGAACTCAAAAAAAAAGCCTGTTTTCCACATTCTGAGTTTTTTTTTTAAATGTAATACAACGAAAACCAGTTTTCACCATTAAGCCGAAAATTTTCCCAAGTTTATTGGGGTCTAAAACTATGCGAGCTACCTATCGACACACATCACATCTGTAGAGTCTCGTTATCTGATAAAAAATAACGCTGTATTTTTGAAGTGAAAACTTCTTTAGGCGCGATTTTGGGTAAGGGATAAACTTATGGATTCGCGTCACCGATGCGCCGTAGTTTCAACTATTTTTATGTTTTCACGTCGGCAATTCTTTTTTTTTTCTAAGAGGTTTAATTATCATTTTTGTATGTATTTTCAGCCCACGTGCGGAAAAGTATTACTAAACAAGCAAACAGCTGAAAGTCTGAAAGCACAGAGCACATTGGAAGGACAGTGGCCCTGGCAAATAGCACTTTACCAGCAGCAGGTTTTGCAAACATACTTTTTTACCTTTTTGCAATAATAATAATATTTTTATGGAATAAAGGCTTGGACTAATGACTAATGCCTTAATTATCAGCGACGCGCGGGGCGCGCGGTCCCGGCACGTAAGCGGTTAAATAATTATTTTCCGCGCCATATGTTTAAAAATAAAAATAACCTGAGTAAAAGATTCGATACTTTTACTTAGGAAGATAGATCAGGACAAATGTTTTCAAATCTTAAGCCCAAGGGGTACCAAAAGGTATGCAGTAATTTGAACACTTATAAAAGTTATTAATGCTTAACCTTAAGATGTCCAAATTTTGGGGCCTCTGTCAAAGTAGAGTTTGGTATATCCTTTAACATCAAATTCTCAAATCAGAAACTGATTATTTATACCCTCTTCGTTACCTTTAACTAGCCTCACGTTTCCAAGTTCTTACTAATAACCATTTATTTTCTTTCTTTATTTGATTCATAATTTACTCTTCTTCCTTTGCCAGGTTTCAGTAGAGTTACACTACAAATACATTTGCGGGGGCACCCTGGTCTCCAGACGCCACATCATCACGGCAGCGCACTGCGTGACTAGGAGGTCATCGGCCAGCGTCGTCAATAAGGACACTCTAGTGGTCTTCCTGGGAAAGCACCACCTCCGAACCTCCGTGGAAGGAGTCGAAGTTAAGTTTGTAAGTACAGTTTTGTTTTGTTCAACGAAATCTTCAAACGGCTGGTTGACACTTCCCGTGACCCAAGGGCTGGCTTTTATCTTGGTCAGACCCTAAGCATTGCCATACAACGTGGCAATGCCGGCATTCTCTTAGTTGCATTACCAGCCGACTGCGATGCGGAGGAATTTTTCGACGCCATATTTTAGTTTGGTAATTGTTTATTTATGTAGATAGTTTTAATTAATGTTAGTAAATTAATACATTGTAACTTAATAAAAAGTAAATTAACTGTCACATACCTATAGCGATTTTGCGATTTTCCACACAAGTGCATACCTACAGCGATTTTGCACTTACGTTGCGTAGGTATGTACTTGTGTGGAATTACCCTACTGTTCTAATTTCACTCAATCCGATTTACGTAAAATGGATTAGCACCCTTTGTCTGATCCGACGGCAGTCAAAACCGGTTCAAAAGCCCAGTTTAATTGATTGAGAGAACTTTGGTCGTGTACATAACTAATTATTGGGTGATTGATCCTATCCTAACCTTTCGGATATCCCCATTGTTTTAGTGTTTAGGTCAATTTAAGTTATGTTTTTGACGCTTTGAGTTCGACCGACGGTTAATATTTTCATGTTGAGTTGATGTTGATTTGGATATAATTGTAAAACGGCTATTGGGTACTTAGAGGCGACAGCCTCTAAGTACCCAATAGCCGTTTTAAGTGCCTGGCCTGTCGGCCAGGCACTTAAAAGACAGAAAATCGTCCTTTTTTTGCTCGACTTTAATATAGGAAAGCAGCCGTTGATCCCGGCTGTCATTCTTAGATCTCTGACATTCGTTACGGGTTGGTAGTACCCCTAAACTCTGACAAGTCTTGCCAAGGGTATCGTATTACCGTAGCTGGGTTGTGGAGGTCAGATCGGCATTCGCTTCATGCTTCACGCTTCATACCTACTGGTACTTCCGGTTTGCCGAAGCCGACCGCAACATACATAGGGATATTATCATCTACCTAGCCTTATGGCTATGTAGATGATAATGATCTATCCCATAAATTAAACCTCGTTTTTCACCCTGTATCTATATAGGAAGCTGTGTTCTTGTTTCTACATCACCCATTTATAAAAAATGTTGAGGTTGTCCTCTATATAGTGAAAAGTATTAAAGTCATAGTCAAATAATTTCAAATAGGCACACTTTTGAACGTCAAAAACAAAGAAATAGAACTGATTCTAGTTGCCCCTTCCAAAAGGTAGTTTTTGTATGGAGAAGAATGGGCTAGAAAATCCACCGTTACTCTTTTAAAAATTGTTTCACAATATTTTTTATACATCAATAATATAATTACATGTGAAAACGATTCACCTAGAATACGATTACTGATACCACAATAGTTAAAAATAATTAAAAATGGATTAAATAGTGCTATTATTTTCTTCTACTTGCAGGTGTACAACATTCTAATCTACCCAGACTACGACCCGATGAACTTAAGAACAGACTTGGCGATCTTGGAGCTTCGAGATACCGTCACTTTCTCCAACAGGATCCAGCCTGTCTGTCTTTGGCCTGAACAAGAGACTGATCTCCAGAATGTCGTTGGGAAGAAGGGTTATGTATGTATATGAATTTTCTTTCAATATTATCGTGTTTGAATACCACTTAGTCCATTCAAGGAAAAAAAACAAAGTTGCTTAAGGATTAGCTAAAGGTAGCACAGAAATCTCAATGTTTTGACGTGTCGCTACAACAGTACAGATCTATCTGACAGTCTCCAGGGTCAGGCTATTAGTTCGCATAGAAATAAAACTAAACATATAAAACAATTTTTTCTCACACTGTTGTACCTACAAGCCCTTTTTTTTTTTTGAGCGTTGGAAATCATCAAATGACTTCTCCCGCTCTTCCCAGAGCGGGAGAAGACTGGCATGTCAGACTTTTTCTGACTAAAACCCACCCGTGTTCCTTCAGTTGCCTGTTGCCAAGGGCCTCGGTATCCCTTTCGGAATTTCCCGCAGTACCTACATGCCTGACCTTAATTTATTGAGGCAGCTACACGAAAGTCTGGTTAAGCAGACGACAACCTAATAGGTTGAGCTGCGAGATGCCATTCAAAATTTTGCAACCCAACGCAATGAATGGGTGAAATAATATCTGAGGGCCGCTGTGGCCTAAAGCGACATTCTAACAGTGATAACGATGATGGGGAAGCCAAAAATGTATTGGCTTGACATAAGGTACATCCTGTTGAAAGTCTTTGTAGAAATACGCAACGCTTTGAAAGCCATTGCCACTTGTCTAGGCCCTCAGTACATCGATTCTGTAAAATTCAAACAACAACTCCCATCTCACATCGCTATTCACACCAGTTTTGAATCGGGTTCGAGTGCGAAGTGAGCGTCGAAGTGACGGCGGAATTACCCTACTGAATGCCACTTCTTACGTCATCTCATACTTTATCTGTCAAAATCTCACGGTCAATTTAGTTCAACTCGCTGACACGCTCGCAGGGGTAGCGCTAGTGTATCAACCGAGTTTTTAGAATGCCAATCAAGAAACTCACAGCGGATTCATATTCGAAGTTTAGAATGAGGTCTTACAGAATCACACCCCGGGAAACCCTTATATTTCAACAGCCGCTGTTCAATGAAAATGAAGAAATTGTTCGTCGTTGAATTTTGATCATCAGAATCTGTGTTGTACCTACATGTCTGATAATGACGTAAACATTACTCGTAGTCCACTGAAGTGCTACGTAAAGGTCCTTGTTTGTGTTTCGTTCTTGACGTGCTATTTAAATAAATAAATCGTTTTGACAATGTGTTTTTCCACAGACTTTTGGCTGGGGATACGATGTCGCAAACCTGCCGAGGGAAGAACTAGCTCAACTGCAAATGGAAGTAGTAGACCAGCAGACCTGCCTCAGTTCTCACCCAGAGTTCTTCAGCAGGTTCATTTCTGACAAGACGTACTGCGCTGGATTTAGTAGTAGTAAGTTATTTTTGGTTGTGACCTGGGGATTTACCGTGAAGCTCCTTGCGCAAGAGTCTACTAGACCAGGGGGCCTAAAGCGGCCACATTAGCAATTCCTCTAAAAGCAGTTCATTTCCTGAACCCCAGCTGTCTTTAGCAATTCCTCTAATTTGAAATAAAAGCAATTCATAATTTGTGAACCATTTTATAAATCTCCATAGAAAACTGTCAATCAGATGAATCATTTCGTAATATGAATTACACGCAGATCATAATATTAAGAATTGTCAGTTTGTGACATTTTTGTATTTTCATATTATGATTCTGCTAAAATGACCGTTTTAAGCCCCCAAGGATGTTAACATTCATCTTTTCCTCCCTAATTTTCAGCTGCATCGTGCAACGGTCGTGACAGCGGAGGCGGCATGGTCTTCCAGAAGGGTGACAGCTGGTACCTCCGAGGTGTTGTCTCCCTTTTAGTAGCCAGACAGGGCTCGCACAACTGTGACCCCAACCGTTACGTCATCTTCACTGACGTGGCCAAGTTCCTGCCCTGGATAAAAAATAATGTTGATGATCTGTGATTATGTAATAAATTTAGATTATTGTGTCATCTTGAATTTGATTTCCACCCGTGTTGTTATCAGTGACCTTGAATACCATGAAAATTACACTCCTATCGAAAATAAATAAAAAGAAACAAGAAGGAAGGAAAGAAACTACGAATATAACAATTGACGCCTAATAATTGGACTGTTTACTTCCAGTTGGCAGTCTGTCAGTAACTTGAACTTATCTGGCGAATAATGAGTGTACTATTCACAGTATACACCCCTGTCTGGTACTTTTTGTCAAATTGGTTTTCGAAGAATTTATTCTGTTAACGCCCAAAGTGGAGCTGATTTCTCACGCGTAGTTTATGGTTGAGACGTGGGAAATTCCCAAAAATTTAAAACGTTCGATATCTCCTGAGCAACCCATGTTGGACCCCAAGTTATCGGGTCAAAAATGTTGCAAATTAGCTCTAGTGTTACCCATTATAAGTAATGTACTCAACTACCAATCACCCTGTAGATAAATCTTCACTTATTATGGTTGGATACATGTTCTCATTTTTCTGATATCAAATATTTGAGTAATTAGACGAAGGTAGGTATTGTAGGTATGTAGGTACCCACGTCTGCTATGAATTCGGCAGCTGCGATACTTTTTTATTTGCTTACCATGTAATTAAATGAAGCAAATTAAGATTTAAAAAAAAAAATTGGCTCTCATGGGGACTGCCGACAGAAGTCAAAACTTAAATCTGATATGAGCGCCATCTATATTCTATAGCCCAGCACTACGCGAATCTATATGTTTAGGTACCCCCGACCAAAAATCGCTCAACGCTCCAATACGGGCCATAGACGTTCAAGTAATTTGATCAAACAGGCAGGTTCAAACAGTTTGATGAAATAGAAAAACAAAAATTCATATTTTTTCATGACATTTGACAACTCATTTTAATCAAATCTTGAACACCCATTCATGCCAATTTGATCAAACCATGATTAGATTATAAACTAACAGGTTTTTATTTCCGTTCATTACATAAATCAGAACATTTTGTCTCTTTTCCACTTATGGATGTATTTCTCTCTTTCGTTTGAAACGAACTTGAACTTAGTAGTGGTATACCTTTTTATAAATGTCATTGTTGCGAATTCAGGCGCGGGCGCCAATCGTGTTTAAAAATTAAACAACCGGTTCCTTTTTTAAATAAAAATTTGGAATCATTTTTCAAAATGGTAAGAATGGAAACATTTGGTGATTATTTTAGTGAATGTGATGATATAGTGTGAGGTGTAGTGATTATAATACCTATATTATGTGAATAGGTGATCAAATCAATAGTGGACCGGTTTGTGATACGTTCAAAATAAGTTTTATCTACTCTCATGTCCTAAAATTCGAATTATAAACTTCAAAACGAGTTTATGTTGACAACACTTTTTCTCTGACAAAAATTGTTTTACCGATACGTTACAGCGCAAATCCAAGAAGTTAATATCACTAAGGAGTTTCTATCAATATTTTTTTTCTAATGGAACGCATAAGCGGAGTGCGCCTGTTGTGCAATCTTAATTGTATCTACTATAAAGTAGTGTATGAAACTGCACATAACTAGGTATTAAAACACTCATTTGATACTATTAAAAACTTCATCTACAGCTCGGTTTTTAAATACACACTCGTGTTTTAATACCCCTCACTACGTGGTGGATGCGCTAAGGTAACCCGTGAAATTCTTTTCTTACGTTTTTTGCAATCTGCAGGTCAATGTCAGGTTAATTGTATGTTGATCAAAATATGATTAGGATGCAAGAGCGAGCTATACGAGATAAGCACTTGGGACACCCCGGCTTCTACTCTCGTTACGTCAGTTTAAAGGGCACTATTGAAGAACAATAGAACAATAGTTCCTTCATGACACACATAATAGATATCTGAGGTCATCGGAAAACTTGAGACTAGAAATGCCGATGCATTCGACCAGTTTTTATGACAAGTCTTTTACAGTTCAAGCAGTACGGTTATGGAATGCCTTGCCCGTGTCGATAAAGCGTGCTCAAACTTTGTCCACTTTTAAAATTCTGGTAAAAAAACACTTCCTCTCTCCTTAAACATCGTCATTAAATATAGCTCTTTCCTCCTGTTTCATGTTTATTATTGTATTGTTTTTATACATATATATTTATATAGATATATTTATATAGATAAGTATATGCTTTATATATGTATGTATTTATTGTATATGTAAATGGTACACCACTGACTACCTGCAGTATGATCTCTCCTTCGCGCTTTAATCCATCCAAAGGTTGTCTGTAAAAGATCGCTCTTAGCGATAAGACCGCCCATTGTGTCACCCTATGTTAAATTTCTACATTTGTATCTGTATTTTTTATGGTGTACATAATAAAGAGTATTCTATTCTATCTTCTATCTAATAGAGATGTAGGCCTTTGTCGTTAGCTCTTGTCGCGAAACTTGTTTTAAGGCATCCCACGAGTAACATCATGCAAGGAGATGGATCTTCCACTCTCTTTCCCCCATAAAGTGATTATGAAGAAAGTGATAGCAATACTATTTTGCAGATTAGAGCTTTGAGCTCTTTCCTGGCTCTAATGCTGGCTGCGCGATCGTCTGCTCAGACCACCCAAGTATCTGACTTCGTATCACCATGCCCCAACGTGTTTTCGTACGACCCGCTGGCGACAGAGAGTAACAAGTGGTATGGAGTCGTCAACTTGACCACTGACATCCCTCTCTATGCGCTGTGGCTGAACATCGTGCTTGAGAATAAGGCTAAATTCCTTGGGGTAAGTTCAGTTAAACCCTAATTATTTCTCTTCCTTACCTTATTTGTATTGAATTTTGATTTCCACCTGTTTGTTCGGGTGTAAAGATAATCAGTGATTTACTTTCGTATGACTAAGGCTTTGCAAAAGGCCCCTTTATAGAATGCTGTACCTAAAGTATTTTCATATCTAGCAATAAGTTTCACTATATTTATTGTTCTTCGAAGAAAAGTCTCGTTAAAAGGTTAAAATAAACTTTGTTGATCTTTTAGAACTGGCTAGGTGAGGTAACGACTAACGACAACATAAATTTTAAAATAGAAAATACTAATCTAACGATCACCCCTGAAAAATCTCTGGCCGTAAGTTTCTTTGTCGAATATAATGTTAATGCTGCCCCACCAAAGCTGAAGGCCATAAGGTTTAACGGAAGAGAGATTTGTCAAGTTGAACCTCAAGTAGTAGAAAGTGCGGTACCTGTTAGGGCTGCCGTTAGCTACGAAGAAGTAAGACCTGGGGTGACTACTTCAACTACTGCGAGACCCACTGTAACAACGACTTCAAGAAATTATAACCAACAACAAACGACTTTAAAGGGTCCTGTTTGGGATCGAACAGAAAAGCCGCAGACTACTACAAACTCTGGGTTTTGGAGGCAGCAAGATACGGTTGAGGTACCACTAAAAATATCTGAACAAAACACTGCTCAAAGGTATGAGGAAGGTTACCAGCCCTGGATCGAATCGGCTAGAAATGGAATGGTAATTCAATCAGGCGTAGATCCTTCGAAATAGTGAGTACTTATACCTTTTTTTTAAGGCACATTTTATTCCAAGAAATCTGTCCCGGCTCACTAAAATTTATTGTAGTATTATTTCTCGACGTTGAGGATTTAAAAAAACTTATTTAGCCAGAAGTTTGAAAACTCTTCTCTGGTTTAAGATTCGTCGGGTATGATGTTTATTTCTTATTTACAGCCCCACAAATGATGGCAGCATAAAGAATTTAAATGGAAGCAGCTTATCTTTTGATAAATCTCAGATTACCACTGCACCACTGGCTCCAGCCCCTAATAAGTTTAAAACATATGACAGTTCAAAGTAAGAAATAAATTATTTCCATACTTTTTACATTACTTGGTTAGTATTTTGAGTTTTGCCTGAATCATTGAAGAAATGTTCTCAAAACAGTGAACGAAAACATCGTGAGGAAACCAGTATGTCCTAGAACCAAAAATTCGAAGTCATGTGACATAATTATACCGATCCGAACTGGGCCCGCGTGGTGGATTAAAGCCTCTCACAGAAAGGACGCCTGTGTGCTTAATAAAGAAATAAATAAAGTAGATATTCTATACATAAATAGCACAACAGCTATAGTAGACGGCTGTAATGTGCGCTTAGCTTAAGTGAACACGTATAACTTTGTGTACAATTTGAATGAAAACGGGCTCCTAAAGTGGTTTTACAACAACATCTTAACATGACCTCTAAAAGGGTAAACAAAGATCCAAAATTAGATCTAATTATAACTATTGGTCGATTACCGATTTCTAACTTGCTTTTTGTTTTGTCATTCTCTGACCGGTGAGTTTCTATTTTACTCTTGTTAAAGGAGGCATTTTTGTGTCCTTAGCCCATGCTGTCCAACTGGGTACATATTTGAACGTCGAAAATTAAAATACTTTACGGGTAAAATGTCAATATTCAAAACATCGAAAATTTAAATATCGATTGTATCGAAATATCCAAAATTGTTATATTGATAAAAGAGTGTCCGTGGAGTTTCTTGCCCGTTCTTCTCCATAGGTACCTATTACGCTTTGGAATGGGTGACTAGCTTCGTTTTTCTGACCGACCGACCCCTTGACAATTCAAAAGTGCCTGTAAATGGTTTAATTGAAATAAATGTTTTGAGTTTGCTCTGGCCACATTCACACACGCGTGTGGCGCACACACTCTCGCGAATACGTGCACCTAGCTTCTGACGTTTCATAAGTGCCCATGTAGGTTTATGTGAAATAAAATATTGTGATTGAGTTTGTGGTACGGCTCATCTAGCCTCCTTTTTGGGACAATCTCGGCGGCGCGGCGGCACCGAAATTATATTTTAAGATTTTGACCTAAATTGTGTGATTATTGAAGTTAAAAATATTTTTTAGCTGCTTGAAAAACTCTAGATAAAACTTTTACAATCAAATCGTTCTATCTCATGCTTGGTATATACTGGCGAAATCCCTGTTCGAAATTCAAATTTTTATAATATTTTCAGGCCGGAAGAGCTTTACGATGGTGGGTTACCCATATTCTTAATACCCAACACTGAACCTCAAAACACAACGGAGGTAGGTTACAAAATTAATCATTACTTCAACACTCAATAATTTAATATTGTACAACAACGAACAGTTCTACAAAATAAAATTATTTATATAGAAAAAAAAATATAACCACATTTTTAGCGAGTCAATGCTCCTTGATTGAAACTAATTATGACGTTAAACAAGAACGAAGCGACAGCGCGGGCTGGCCGGGAGACGAGACGGGAGATGTTGGTCATTCTAGTTATTGTAGTGTTTTACGACTTCTACGTGAACGACGGCGACGTCGCGGGCACAAGCTGGTTAAAAATATACATAATTATTACAGAGCTGCAATATACCTTAATTGGTTTGAATTAAACCAACTGAAAGAAAAAGCAAATGGACATACTTAATCCTTACTTTCTTACTAATGTCGTAGTATTATAATATCTGTGCTAATGTCTAATCATAATTACATATTTATGTATAATAATTATATAATCCTAACTAATATTATAAATGTGAAAAGTGAATTTGTTTGTAACGCTATCACGCTAAAACTGTTGAACAGATTTGGCACATGGGTAGACCATGACTTGGATTAGGAAATAGGATACTTTTATCCCGATATTCTTACGGGATTGAGACTTATGCGGGTGAAACCGGGGGGCATAGCTTGTATAATAGTAATAATTTATGCAGCTACAAGACTATTAAATTTTAAATAGGGTTGGACTGGAATTTCACACGGAAAGGAAGTGTTGGCATTGAAATACCTGTACGATTAATATTTTGGGATGTATTTGAATAGTGATGCGCTTAAAAAATATAAAGTTCATACACCACACTTTGGTTCAAGATCGAAAAAACTGGTTTACAATTATTCGCAATCGGTAAAGTCCGTCTAATATTAAATGCAAATTAATAATGTACAAGACAAGTTTTACGACAAAATATTTACTGATATGCGACAATTTCTGGTCTGTTGGTAAAAAACATTTATAAAAATATTAAAATCACACAATATATACAATGAGCACATAAAACGTCAGAAGCTAGGTTCACGGTTTCATTATGGTCGTGCCCTATGGAGAAGAGCTGGCGAGAAAGACCACGATTATTCTAATAAAAATAATTGGCTTACAACATAACATAACATCACGCCTGTAATTCCCGAAGAGTTAAGCAGAGATGTACCTGACCAGCACACCTACATTTCGCCTGTTATGTTTAAGTCCCATGTAATAGGGGGCGAGTCTATTACCATCAACCGGGCACAAATTCAGACTCCGGGCTGATACTGAGAAATTCCTAATGAAAAAACCCAATAACGCATCGCCCGACCTGGGAATTGAACCCAGGATCTCTTGCTCAGCAGAGGGGTACCCCAAGTGGGTCTAAATTCGGTAATGGCAACCCTGTAAAGCTGCATTGGTACAAATATGTACCAAACGTCAATCGCCGTCAAGTACCGCTGGTACACTAACGTACCAGGCGTTTCCCGCGGTTTAAATCTCTATTTCTACTTATAAATAAGGGTTTTTATCGTCTGTGGCAATTTAAGTCTATGGGCAGATAGATATTCTAGTCGACTTACTCATTAAAAACCATAATTTCTCTTTTTTTTTTTTTTTTTTTATTGTTGAAGTTTGATGCGTGTGTCACGTGAAAATTGCCGTGACATCTGTCTATTTTTTTCTGTCAATGTCATAATCTCTTATTGTTGTTAGATTACTTACGTATTTATAATAAAACCTGCGAAAATTTCATAAAAATCGATCCAGTAGTTTTAGAGATACGGTCAAAACAAAAAACAAAGCCCACTACGTAACATTCTCTATTTGTAAGTTCTATTTTAGTTACCCGCTTATTGTTTATACATAAGTATGTGGTCTATTTATTCAAGAACCCAAACCAATTAACGATAATGAAGTGCGTTTCGTATTTCTCAAGTGTTTATGCTTTTTGTGCGAGCGCTGGCGCGCCGCGCGCCCGCCGCTCGGCGGGGGGGGGGGGGGGTCCGCGCCTTAAGCGCTACTAAGGTGCGATAGCGTGTACCTCGCAGCTTTCCAGGTTAAGAAAAGGTTTTTAGCTGCGAACTATTTTGAAAGAACAGCCAGACTTACGTTGACATGTAAGATATCAATTAACTATTTAAGACATCCGTCTCTTATCTATCTATTTTTCAAAAATAAGGTCGTTAGCGAATATAATTATATCCGATAAGTTAGCCATCATGTAAGGCAGGTCATTAACATAAGCGAGAAATAGAAAAGGGCCAAGAATTGAACCTTGAGGCACGCTCATTTTAACTAGACATCCCGAGAACGTCGCTCCTTAACGTTTACCTTTTGCTGCCTGATAGATAGATAAGAAAGAACAAGATCAGCAACTTGTCCATAAATTCCGTAGTGGTGTAATTTTACAGATTAGTGTATTGTTGTGAACGCAGTCAAATGCCTTTGAGAGGTACAGAAAACAGCCAAAATCAACTAAAGAAAGTCCTATGAAAATCCGACCACTTTATACTCTGTTCCACTTTTTGAGAATATTTTGACACCAAAAAGCAGTCTTCATCATCTGCCTAGCATTTTC